>JAESUZ010000023.1:0-600000 GCA_017311185.1 Proteles cristata cristata
TTGTGTTTTGTCACTTTTTTATACCCAAATTTGCCTTTTCTTTTTATCTTTTATTCTTGATAAGTCTTGCTAAAGATTTGTCTATTGTATTAATATCTTCAAAGAGCCATGTTTTGGAGTTATCAAATGGTTTATTTGTTTTTTATTTCATTAAGTCCAACCCTTAATTATTTCCCTCTTTTAGTTTCTTGGAATTTACTTTTTTAAACATTTTTAACATTATTATTAAAACTATTTTTAGCATAATACTGATTCTGTGGTTCAGCTTTTGTTTTAGGTTTTTATTTGAATTCTAGCTAGCTAACATACAGTGTAATATTAGCTTCAGTTGTACAATATAGTGATTCCACACTTAAATATTAAATACATCCCCTGATGCTCATTACAAGTGCAGTCCTTAATCCTCATCCCCATTTGACCCATTCCCCCCCACATCTCCTTTATGGTAACCATCTGATTGTTCTCTATAGTTAAGAGTCTGTTTCTTGGTATACTTCTCTCTCTTTATAACACTTTGCTTATTTTTTTCTTGAATTCCACAGATGAGTGAAATCATGTGGTATTTATCTTTCTCTGACTAACTTATTTCACTTCACAGTATACTCTCTAGCTTCATCAATGTCATTGCAAATGGCAAGGTTTCATTCTTTTTTATGGCTGAGTAATATTCCAGTCGTGTTTGAGTGTGTGTGTGTGTGACATTTTTATCCATTCATCAATTGATGAATGAATCGATGTCTGTTTCCATAATTTGACTATCATACATAATGTTACTATAAACATCGAAGTGCATATAACCCTCTGAATTAGTGTTTCTGTATTCTTTAGGTAAATATCCAGTAGTGCAACTGCTGGATTGTCAGGTAGTTCTATTTTTAACTTTTTGAGGAGTCTCCATACTGTTTTCCAGAGTGGCTGACCAGTTTGCATTCCCAGCAACATTGCAAGAAGGTTCCCCTTTCTCCACATCCTCACTAACACCTGTTTTTTCGTGTGTTGTTCATTTTAGCCATTCTAACAGGTTTTGATTTGCATGTCCTTGATGAGAGATATTCAGCATCTTTTCATGTGTCTGTTGGCCATCTATATGTCTTCTCTGGAAAAATGTCTTTTGTACCTTCTGTACATTTTTAATTAGATTATTTGGTTTTTTGGGTGTTGAGTTTTATAAGTTTTATAAGTATATTTTGGATACTAACCCTTTAAAGGATATGTCATTTGCAAATATATTCTCCCATTCAGTAGGCTCTCTTTTAGTTTTATTGGTTGTTTCCTTTGCTGTGCAGAAGTTTTTCATTTTGGTGTAATCCCATTAGTCTATTTTTGTTTTTTTTTCCCCTTGCCTCAAGAGACATATCTAAAGAGAAGTTAGCATGGGCAATGTCAAATAAATTACTGCCCTGTGTTCTCTTCTAGGATTTTTATTGTTTTAGGTATCACATTTAGGTCTCTAATCCATTTTTAATTTATTCTTGTGTATGGTATAAGAAAATGGTCTAGTTTCATTCTTTTGCATGTAGCTGTCAAGTTTTTCCAAGCCATTTATTAAAAAGACTGTCTTTTTTCATTGGATATTATTTCCTGCTTTGTTGTAGATTAATTAATCACATGGTTATTAACTCGTAACCATTGTGAGTTCATTTCTAGGTTATCTGTTCTGTCCCATTGATCTATATGTCGACATTTAGAACATATGATACCACACTGTTTTGCTTACTACAGCTTTGTGATATAACTTGAAGTGCAGAATTGTGATGCCTCCAGCTTTGCTTTGCTTTTTCAAGATTGCGGTTCCATACAAATTTTAGTATTATTTGTTTTGGCTCTGTAAAAAGTGCTGTTGGTATTTTGATATGAACTGTATTAAAATGCATATTGCTTTGATTATTATAGACATTTTAGCAAGAGACAAAGAAGGGCACTATATAATAAGAAAGGAGACAATTCAATAAGAAGACATAACAATTGTAAATATGCATTCAACATGTGAGGACTCAACTATTTAAACAATTAATAACAAACATAAAAGGACTAACTGATAATAATACAATAATAGTAGGGGACTTTAACAACCCACTTACATCAATAGACATGATCATCTAAACAGAAAGTCAACAAGGAAACATGGCTTTGAATGATATACTGGACTAGATGGACTCAACAGATATATTCAGAACATTCCATCTTAAAACAGCAGAATACATATTCTTTTCAAGTGAACATGGAACATTCTCTTGAATAGATCACATATTAGGCCACAAAACAGGCTTCACAAAATTCAGTAAGATCGAAATTATATCATGCACCTTTTCTGACCACAACACTATGAAACTAGAAGTCAACAATAAGAAAAACAATCTGGATAAACCACAAATAAATGGAAGTTAAATAACATGCTACTAAACAATGAGTGGGTCAACTAAAAAAATAAAATTAAAATAAATTTTAAAAATACATGGAAGCAAATGAAAATGAAAACACAACAGTCCAAAATCTTCAGGATGCAGCAAAAGTGGTCCTAAGAGGGAAGTATATAGCAACACAGGTCTACCTCAAGAAGCAAGAAAAAAAATCTCAAATAAACAACTTAACCTTAAACTGAAGGAGCTAAAAAAGGACAACAAATGAAGCCCAGAGCAAGCATAAGGAAGGAGAAAATAAAGTTTAGGGCAGAATAAAAGATATAGAAACTAAAGAAATAATAGAACATATCAATGAAGCCAGGAGGTGGTTCTTTGAAAAAAAAATTAATAAAATTGATAAACCTTTAGTCAGACTCATCAATAAGAAAAGAGAAAGGACCCAAATAAATAAAGTCACAGATGAGAGAGGAGAAATGACAACCAACACCACAGAAATACAATTATTAGACAACCTAATGGAAAACTATATGCCAAGAAATTGGACAACCTAAAAGAAATGAATACATTTCTAGAAACATATTAATTACCAAAACTGAAACAGGAAGATATAGAAAAATTTAACAGACCAATAACCAGCAAAGACATTGAATCAGTAATCAAAAAACTCCCAACAAAACGTCCAGGACCAGATAGCTTCACAGGGAATTCTACCAAACATTTAAAGAAGAGTTAGTACCCATTCTTCTCAAATTATTCCAAAAAATACAAAAGAAATTAAAACTTTAAATTCATTTTTTGAAGTCAGCATTACCTGGACCAGATATCAAAACCAGATAAAACATCATACACAAAAAAGAACTACACTTCAATATCTCTGAAAAACATAGATAAACATAGGGGCGCCTGAGTGGCTCAGTTCGTTAAGCAACCAACTTCAGCTCAGGTCATGATCTCGCAGTTCATGAGTTTGAGCCCCGCACTGGGCTCCATGCTGACAGTTCAGAGCCTGGAGCCTGCTTCAATTTCTATGTCTCCCTCTCTCCCCCTCCCCTGCTCATGCTCTGTTTCTGTCTCAAAAATAAATAGTGGAGGAGGCAAGATAGTGGAGAAGTAGGGAGCTCCGTACATTTTGCTCACCCCCACCTCTCAAACAGAGAAGGCCTGAAGCCATAGGACACTGAACAGCAGGAGTTTGGCAGGAAAAGGAGACAGAGTCTGCTGAGAAAACAACCTCATAGGGCTACCACAAGAAACAAGCCAAAGTACACATGGTGGAGAGTCCCAAATACCACGAGGAGTCGGGAAATAAAATAACCAAAGTCTCAACAATAGATACCAAGAGACACCATTAAAAGAACACTTCCTGCACTTGCAAGTGCAGAGTGCATAACAAGCTTTTAAAACTAACAAGGGACAGAAAGCTAGCCAAAATGACAAAACAGAAGAACTCTCTTCTAAAGAAATTCCAGGAAGAAACGACAACTAAAGAACTGCTCAAAACAGATAAAGCAACATAACTGAAAAAGAGTTTAGAACAATAGTCATAAAAAATAGTCAAAAAAAAATAGTCATAAAATCGCTGTGCTTGAAAAAAGCATGGAAGACATCAGAGAAGCTATTGCTACAAAGACTATGGAGCTTAAAAATAGTTTTGATGGATTAAAAAATGCTATAAATGAGCTGCATAATAAAATGGAGGTGTCCAGTGCACAGATTGAAGAGGCAGAGAGGAGAACAGGTGAATAAGAAGACACAATTATAGAAAAAGAGGAAGCCAAGAAAAAGAAAGACAAACTGACCCAGGAACACAAAGGAGAGTTCAAGAGCCGAGTGATACCATCAAACGGAACAATATCTGTATCATAGAAATTCCAGCAGAGGAACAGAGAGGGAAAGGCGCTGAAGGAGTACTTGAACAAATTACAGCTAAGAACTTCCCCAATCTGGGGAAGGAAACAAACATTGAACTCCAAGAGGCTCAGAGAACACCCCTCAGACGTAACTTGAATCAATCTTCTGCACAACATATCATAGTGAAACTGGCAAAACATAAGGACAAAGAATTCTGAAAGCAGCTAGGGATAAAAGGGCCCTAACATACAAAGGGAAACCTATCAGAGTAATTACAGACCTATCTACTGAAACTTAGCAGGCCAGAAAAGAATGGCAGGAAATCTTCAATGTGATGAACAGAAAAAAATATGCAGCCAAGAATCCTCTATCCAGCGAGCCTGTCATTCAGAATAGAAGGAGATATAAAAGTCTATCCAAATAGGGGCGCCTGGGTGGCTTAGTCGGTTAAGCGTCCGACTTTCGCTTAGGTCATGATCTCGCGGTTCGTGGGTTCGAGCCCCGCGTCGGGCTCTGTGCTGACTGCCAGCTCAGAGCCTGGAGCCTGTTTCAGTCTGTGACTCCCTCTCTCTCTGACCCTCCCCTGCTCACGCTGTCTCTCTCTCCTGGAAATAAAATAAAACATTCAAAAAAAGACCCCAAAAAAATAAAAAAAAAAAATAAAAAAAAAAAAAGTCTATCCAAATAAACAAAAATTGGAAAGAACTCATCACCACTAAACCAACCTACAAGAAATCCTGAGGGGACTCTATAAGGAAATGTTGCAAGGAACACAAAGTACCAGAGACACCCTTGCATGTGAATCCTACAAGGACACAATGACTCTAAACCCATATTTTTCAATAATAACACTGAATGTGAATGAGGACTAAATGCTCCAGTCAAAAAGACATAGGTAGTAGAATGGATTAAAAGAAAATCCATCTATTTGCTGTGTGAAACTCATTTTAGACCTGAGGACACCTTCAGTTGAAAGTATAAAGGGATGGAGAAATATCTACCTCATGCTACTGGAAGGCAAAGAAAGCTGGAGTAGGGGCACCTGGGTGGCTCAGTCGGTTCAGCATCTGACTTCAGCTCTGTTCATGATCTCCACAGTTGTGGTTCACATTCCATGTCAAGACCCTGTGCACTAAACTCCAGAGCCTGGAGCCTGTTGGATTCTTGTGTCTCCCTCTCTCTCTGACCTCCCTATTTCACACTGTCTCTCTCTCTCTCTCAGAAATAATGAAACATTAAAAAAAAAGAAAGCTGGAGTAGCTACACTTGTATCAGATAAACTGGGACTTTAAAGTAAAGGCGTAACAAGGGATGAGGCATTATATAATAATTAAAGGATTTATCCATCAGGAAGAGCTAACAATCATAAATGTCTACAAACTGAATATGGGAGCACCCAATACATAAAACAATCACAAACAGAAGCAATCTGGACAAGAATGTACTGTAGCAGGGGACTTTAATACTTTTACTTATATGGATAGATCAACTAGACAGAAAATGCTCAAGAAACAATGAACAGAATGACATTGGACTTAGATGGATCTGACAGACATATAGCTCTACATCCTGAGACACTCCTCAAGTGTACATGGCATGACTATTCTCCAAGATAGATCACAATACTGGGACATAAAGCAGCCCCCAATAAATATAAAAGAACTGAGATGATACCATGCACACTTTCAGATCACAATGCTATGAAACTTGAAATCAATCACAGGAAGAAGTCTGGAAGACCTCCAAAAACATGGAGGTAAAGGAATACCCTACTCAAGAACGAATGGGCCAATCAGGCAATGAGAGAAGAAATTAAAAAAATATATGGAAACAAATGAAAATGAAAATACAACAATCCAAACTCTATGGGATGTGGCAAAGGCAGTTCTAAGAGGAAAGTACATTGCACTCCAGGTTTATTTCAAGAAATTAGAAAAAGCACAAGTACAAAATCTAACAGTGCACCTAAAGGAACTAGAAGGAGAGCAACAAGAGCACCCCAAACCCAGTAGGAGAAAAGAAATAATAAAAATCAGGACAGAAATAAACAATATAGAAACCAAAGAAACAGTTGAACAGATCAGTGAAACTAAGAGTTGGTTTTTTTTGAAAAATAAACAAAACTGACAAACCCCTAGCCAGACTACTCAAAAAGAAAGAGAGCACTCAAGTAGACAAAGCATGAATGAAAATGGACTTATTACAACCAACCCCTCAGAAATACAAGCAATTATCAGGGAATACTATGAAAAATTATATGCCAACAAACTGGACAACTTAGAAGAAATGGACAAATTCCTAAACACACTCTCACTACCAAAATTCACACAGGGAGAAATACAAAACCTGAAGAGACCCATAACGAGTGAAGAAATCGAATCAGTGATCAAAAATCTTCTAACAAATAAGAGCCCTGGACCTGATGGCTTCCCTGGGGAATTCTACCAGACATTTAAAACAGAATTAATCCCAATTCTTCTCAAGCTATTCCAAAAAATAGAAATCGAAGGAAAACTCCCGAACTCATTTTATGAAGCCAGCATCACTTTGATTCCCAAGCCAGACAGAGACCCAGCAAAAAAAAAGAGAACTACAGGCCAATATCCTTGATGAATACGGATGCAAAAATTCTCAACAAGATCCTTGCAAATTGAATCCAGCAGCATATCAAAAGAATCATCCACCAAGATCAAGTGAGATTCATTCCTGGGTTACAGGGCTGGTTCAACATTCGCAAATCAATCAATGTGATACATCATATTAATAAAAGAAAAGATAAAAACCATATGATCCTGTCAATAGATGCAGAAAAAGCATCTGACAAAATACAGCATCCCTTCTTAATAAAGACTCTCGAGAAAGTTGGGATAGAAGGAACCTACTTAAACATCATGAAAGCCATCTATGAGAAGCCTTCAGCTAACATCATCCTCAACGGGGAAAAACTCAGAGCTTTCCCCCTGAGATCAGGAACACGACAGGGATGCCCACTCTCACCACTGTTGTTTAACATAGGGCTGGAAGTCCTAGCATCAGCCATCAGACACCAAAAGGAAATCAAAGGCATCAGAATTGGCAGAGAGGAAGTCAAACTTTCACTCTTCGCAGATGACATGATACTCTACATAGAAAACCCGACAGACTCCACCAGAAGCCTGCTAGAACAGATCCAAGAATTCAGCCAAGTTGCAGGGTACAAAATCAACGTACAGAAATCGGTTGCATTTTTATACACCAACAATGAAGCAACAGAAAGAGAAATCAAGAAACTGATCCCATTCACAACTGCACAAAAAACCATAAAATACCTCGGAATAAACCTAACCAAGGATACAAGAGATCTGTATGATGAAAACTATAGAAAACTTATGAAGGAAATTGAAGAAGACACAAAGAAATGGAAAAACATTCCATGTTCATGGATCGGAAGAATAAATATTGTTAAAATGTCATTACTACCCAAAGCAATCTACACATTCAATGCAATCCCAATAAAAATTGCACCAGCATTCTTCTCAAAACTAAAACAAACTATCCTAAAATTAGTATGGAACCACAAAAGACCCCGAATGGCCAAAGTAATATTGAAGAAGAAAACCAAAACAGGAAACATCACAATCCCAGACTTTAGCCTCTACTACAAAGCTGCTATCATCAAGACAGTATGCTATTGGCACAAAAACAGACACATAGACCAATGGAATAGAATTGAGAACTCAGAATTGGACCCACAAATGTATGGCCAACTAATCTTTGACAAAGCAGGAAAAAGTATCCAATGGAAAAAGACAGCCTCTTCAACAGATGGTGCTGGGAGAACTGGACAGCAACATGTAGAAGAATGAAACTGGGGCACTTTCTCACACCATACACAAAAATAAACTCAAAATGGATAAAGGACCTGAATGTGAGACAGAAAACCATCAAAACCCTAGAGAAAGCAGGAAACCACCTCCTTGACCTCCACTGCAGCAATTTCTTACTTGACACATCACCAAAGGCAAGGAAATCAAGAGCAAAAATGAACTGTTGGGACCTCATCAAGATTAAAGCTTCTGCACGGCAAAGGAAACAATCCATAAAACTAATAGGCAACCAATGGAATGGGAAAAGATAGTTGCAAATGACATATCAGACAAAGGGCTAGTATCCAAAATCTATAAGGGACTCACCAAACTCCACAACCGAAAAACAAACAACCCAGTGAAGAAATGGGCAGAAGACATGAACAGACACTTCTCCAAAGAGGACTTCCAGATGGCCAACAGACACATGAAATGATGCTCAGTGTCCCTCATCAGGGAAATACAAATCAAAACCACATTGAGATACCACCTCACGCTGGTCAGAGTGGTTAAAATGAACAAATCAGGAGACTCTAGATGCTGGCGAGGATGTGGAGACATGAGCACCCTCCTACGCTGTTGGTGGGAATGTAAACTGGTGCAGCCCCTCTGGAAAACTGTGTGGAGGTTCCTCAAAAAATTAACCATAGAACTCCCCTATGACTCAGCAATAGCACTGCTGGGAATTTACCCAAGGGATACAGAAATGCTGAGGCATAGGAGCACATGGACCCCAATGTTCATAGCAGCACTCTCCACAATAGCTAAAACATGGAAAGAGCCTAAGTGTCCATCAATCGATGAATGGATCAAGAAGATGTGGTTTATCTATACCATGGAATACTACATGACAATGAGAAACAATGAAATCTGGCCATGTGTAGCAACATGGATGGACCTTGAGGGTGTTATGCTGAGCGAAATAAGTCAGGCAGAGAAGGACAGGTACCATATGTTTGCACGTATAGGAGGATTAGGAGGAACTTAACGGAGGACCATGGGGGAGAAGAAGGGGAAAAATAATTGGTGATAGGGAGGGAGGCAAACCGTGAGAGACTGTTGAATACTAGAACAAACAGGGCTGATGGGAGTGGGGGGGAGGGGAAGTGAGGTGATGGGCACGGAGAAGGGCACTTGTGGGGATGAGCATTGGGTGTTATATGGAAACCAACTTGACCATAAACTATTTAAGAAAAATAAATAAATAAATGTTAAAAATTTAAAAAAAATTGATAAACATAGATGCAAATATCCCCAACAAAGTACTACCAAACCAAATCCAACAATACATTAAAAAAAATAATTCACCATCAAGTAGGATTCATTCCTGGATCACAAGGGTGGTTCAATACTTAGAAATATGTCACATTAATTAAAGAAAGGATAAGAACCATATGATCATTTCAATAGATACAGAAAAAGTATGTGACAAAGTACAACATCTATTCATGATAAAAACCTTACACAAAGTAGGTTTAGATGTAACGTACCCCAACATAAAAAAAGGCCATCTATGAAAAACCCACAACCAATATCATCCTCAATCGGGAAATACTGAGAGCTTTTCCTCCACAGTCAGGAGCAAGATAGGACTGTCCACTCTTACCACTGATATTTAAGGTAGTACTAGATTTCCTAGCCACAGCAATCAGATAACAAAAAGAAATAACAGGAATCTAGATCAGCAAGGCAGAAGTAAAACTTCCACTATTTGTAGATGAAATGATAACTCTCTATAGAAAACCTGAAAAACTCCACCAAAAAACTGCTAGAACCGTGAAATGAATTCAGTGAAGTCACAGGATACAAAATCAATACACAGAAATCTGTTGCATTTCTATACACCAATAATGAAACAACAGAAAGAGATTAAGGAATCTATCCCATTTACAATTGCACCAAAAATGATAAGATGCCTAGGAATAAATCTAACCAAAGAGATGAAAGACTGAAAACAATATTGTTTTCTGAAAACAATAAAACACTGATGAAAGAACCTGAAGATGACACAATGAAATGAAAAAAACATCCCATGCTCATGGATCAGAAGAACAAATATTGTTACAATGGAATTTACTTTAAAAAAATTCTTAAGTAGCCTGTCTAGTTCATTAATTTCTAACGCTTTTCTAACTGAATAAAGTTTTAGGTTTCAAAATACTGCTTAGCAGCAGCTAAAAGTTTTGATATGTAGTATTTTTCCTGTTCTTTATTTCTAAAAATCTATTCTCCAAAAGATTTCTTCTTTATTCCATAGATTATTGAGAGGGGTATGTGTGTGTGTGAATTTCAAGCCTATGAGGTGTTTTTTGTTATCCTTTTGTCATTTATTTCTGTTACTGCGTTTTAATCAGAAGAGACAGTCTCTACATCTTCTGATATTTATGAAACTTTCTTTCTGGCCTAGAATGTGGTCCATTTTTAAAATCTTCATTATATATCTTAGAGATGTCTCTCCATTAATGTATGTGTATACACTACATTAGAAAAAATATATTGTTGGTGTACCTGAGTGGCTCAGTCAATTAAGTATCCAACTCTTGATTTCAGCTCAGGTCTTATTCTCACCATCGTGAGATAGAGCCCTGCTTCAGGCTCCACACTGGGCATGGAGCCTGCCTGAGATTCTGTCTTCCTCTCTTTTTGCCCTTCTCCCCCTCTCCCACTCATACTCTTTCTCTCTCTCTCTTAAAAAAATAATAAATTGTTTATTCATTCCCCTTTGATGAAAACGTGTTTCTTTTTGTCTCTTCTTCATGATCACAAGCAGTGCTATATACTTTTTCTTTGCCGTCAGTCCCCCAAGAGCACCCCCACATTCAGAGATTTGCTAAAAGGACACAAGGAACTTAGCATATAATTGTACTTGTGGCTATAATTTATTACAACGACATAGTGAGGATTCACAGCCAGGTGATGAGGAAAAAAGACACAGGCAGAGTCTGGAAGAATTGATAAGTAGGCTTCTTTATGCCCCTTCTCTCCCATGAGGAGTCACACAGTAACACTCTTTACCCAGCAACAAAAATGCAGCAACATGGGTTTATGTTTCCACCCTGGAAATTCCACTACACTTAGCATTCAAGAATTTTGTTGGAAGCTGGTTACATAAGGACCCTATGCGAACCACATACCAAAACTCTAGACTCCCAGAAGGAAAGCAAGTTGAGTATAAATCATATCATTTGTGTAAGCACTCTAGGCACAGTGAACTGCCTTTAATCAGTTAAGGAATGGTGGGAACACTTCCAAAATCCAAGCACCAAATACTAGTCAAGAGCTATCCTTGCAAGCAGACCTTTCTAAAGATAAGTATCAGGCCTACTATGTTAACTCGTCCTATACACCTTCTTATGTACACATGCAAATATTTTTCAGAGTAGACTGACAAACTATGAAGGGAGGGATCATACAGTCCAATAGGTGTGTATTGAATTCAATTGGACAGAGCCTATGGGAAAATACCATGTAAGTTTCAAAGTAATTACTTATGAATTAATTTTTATAGCATAATCCTATTCATGAATTGAGATTGCCTATAGTTAATGAGCAATATTATACACTCTAAAGAGAGACTAAACCTCTAAATAGTAGTCTCAGTTAAAAAAAAAATTCTAATCTTCATTTAATATAACAAGGAATTGAGAAATCTTTCAAAAAGGGAGCTCATATTTGTATCATCAAACACTACACATTAGCTATTATCTGTCATTTTTGGTACCTATGTTAAATTTCTTTCTCTATAAAGGTTAATCTTTGAAATAAAAGGTTTTTTAAAGAAATAAATTGTTATTTTCAACTTTTTTCAGATCTGTAGAAAAACACTACATCGCCACATGCTCATATTTCGGCTGCCTAACTTACAGATGTTAGATGGAATTCCTGTGAATTCAGATGATAGGGCAAAAGCTGAATTTCACTTCTCTGAACTCCAAGCAAAGAAAACTTCGGTAATACTTCTAGTATTTATACTTTTGCTTTTAAAATATATAATTATTAGCAAATTAAAACCAATTTATTGGGTAAATCTGGGCTATGATTTTTTTTTTTTTTTGAGAGAGAGACAGCATGAGCAGGGGAGGGTCAGAGAGAGAGGGAGATACAGAATCTGAAACAGGCTCCAGGCTCCGAGCTAGCTGTCAGCACAGAGCCTGACGCGGGGCTTGAACCCACGAATCGTGAGATCATGACCTGAGCTGAAGTCAGACACTTAACCAATTGAGCTACCCAGGTGCCCCTGGGCTATGATGTTTTGGTAGACCATTTTAATATCTATTTTAGTGATTACTATCAAAAAGCACCATGATCTAGTGAATAGAGCATATACATACACACTAATTTCAGGGAAGCTCCTTTTTCTAATAATGTAGTTTGATATAAAAAAAATTTATTTGGGGCGTCTGGGTGGCTCAGTCGGTTAGGCATCCAACTTCAGCACAGATCATGAGCTCACAGTTTGTGGGTTGGAGCCCTGCATCAGGCTCTGTGCTGACAGCTGGCTCAGCCTGAAGCCTGTTTCGGATTCTGTGTCTCCCTCTCTCTCTGACTTTCCCCTGCCCACGCTGTCTCTTTCTCTCAGAAATTTAAAAAAATAATATTTATTTAAAGTCATGGGGTGCTTGGGTGGCTTAGTCAGTTTAACATCCGACTTTGGCTCAGGTCATGATCTCATGGATCGCGAGTTTAAGCCCTGCTTTGGGCTCTGTGCTGACAGTGAGGAGCCTGCTTCAGATCCTCTGTCTCTTTTTCTCTTTGCCCCTTCCCTGCTCTCTCTGTCTTTCTCTCAAAAATAAATAAATATTAAAAATAAAATAAAATAGGGGCGCCTGGGTGGCTTAGTCGGTTAAGCGTCCGACTTTCGCTTAGGTCATGATCTCGCGGTTCGTGGGTTCGAGCCCCGCGTCGGGCTCTGTGCTGACTGCCAGCTCAGAGCCTGGAGCCTGTTTCAGTCTGTGACTCCCTCTCTCTCTGACCCTTCCCTGCTCACACTGTCTCTCTCTCTCCTAGAAATAAATTTAAAAATAAATAAATAAAGAAAGAAAGAAAGAAAGAAAGAAAGAAAAGGCTTTTAAAAAATAAAATAAAATAAAATAAAATAAAATCTGTGTGCCTCTTGCTCAATATGTGAGATAATACTAGTTGGTACAAAACTATAACGTATCTCTTCTATAAACAGAAACTAACAAACTCTCTCAGTTTAGCAGATAGGAAGGGAAGGAAGGAGTTCTGACCTCAACACTCTGGACTATATAGTTCATCTAACAAGGGACATGTGTGCTTCTTTTCTTGTCATCCAGAATAATTGCACCTTTTACTCATGAACCCTAAAAAGGTATCTGACCATGACATGAAAGAGTTTAGAGAGAGAAGCCACAAAGCATACCATTAGGAAATTCTGTCTTTGGCCACCAGGATTCTTCATGACCATCCTGTAAAGACTAAACTTAACACAGAAATGCTATGGTTTTTGAACAAAGAAGTAACCTTATTAGAGCTGTGCCTTTGCAAGGCTTGAGAAAGAAGAAGCTGGAAGCAGGGAAACCAGTTAAGAGGCTTTTAGAGATTATGAAAACCTAGACTAGGGTGGGCCAGTTAAGCAGGTAAGTGAACCTTCAAAGTGAATGAAAGCCAGAGAGCAAGGACATCAGTCAGTTAACAAATATTACTTTTGAAACTCATATTGAAAAGAAAAGATTACCATAGATGCTTTCACATAATCAATAGATTACCCAGCACTCTCCATCCTTTCTGAAAAAAAAAAAAAAAATCAATTCCCAGAGCACACTGGAAGTTTGATACTAGAAGGCTCTTCTCCAGCCCACTTCTGCCTTCAGCAGTAGATTTACACATTTATCAAGAGCTGGCTGTTTGGTCAAAAACTTATATGTGAGTTCTCTTAACTTAAATAAACAGATATGCTCTAAATGCAAATTTTAAATGACTACTTATGTATTTCTATGAAAATCAAAATGGGGTACTTTGGAAAATCTGGATAAAGAGCAAATCACACATACACAGACAAACAGTGTCAAGTAGGTTGGGAGGAAAATCTTGTAAAATATGAGAAAAAATACACAAATTCAAATACAATATGTGGGGAAATTATTTTAAAAGTTTTTGTGTTCAAATTTTCTCCACATGTCTTTAAATTCTTACTACTTTAAAGAAACCAAAACTGGAAATTGTGGGCAAAACTTTAAGGATGGATTTATCTAAGAACAATCAGATAAAATATAAATCAAGGGGTTCTTACAGAAAAGACCTTACCCCTTCATCACAAGATTGAGGAGTACATGTACATTTATGTTTCATGTCTAAAAATAGGTGCACCTGGGTGACTTAGTCCACTAATCATCTGCCTCTTGATTTTGGCTCAGGTCATGATCTCGTGTGTGTGAATTCAAGCCCTGCATGAGGCCCTGCATTGATGGTGGGGAGGCTGCTTGAGATTCTGCCTCCCTCTCTCTCTGTCCCTCCCCTTCTTGCTCTCTCTCTCTCTTAAAATGAATAAAAATCAACTTAAAATTTTTTTAAGTAGATTTAAAAATCAAACATGATTTATACATATAATTCTTAGTTATTCCCTGATTTTTTTTCATTAACCTTGACTTTTTCTGGTTAACAAAGGAGCTTCTATTATAGGTCAAAGTAGACACAGAGACCTTCAGGACTTAAAGTTGTACAATGTTAATGAAGATTATCTACATTAGGCAGAGGAAGTTGGTTCATTTGTAGGTTATATCTGCAAAAATTGTTTTAAAAATTATGCTTTGTGAAAAAAAGTCTTAGCTACTAATTTGTATACTAAGAAAGAACACCATCTAATATGATCCACTGAGATTACTGTCACAGGTCCCAGTCTTTCAAAAGAGAGTGAGCAATAAAAATTTAGGTCAGTGATATAAGGCTCCTTTCCCTTTCTCTATTTTATATTCCCAGAGTAAGTAATTTCTTACTTCCAGAAGTGGAAAACTAAAGGAAACTTGAGTTTCCCACTGTTGCTGTAACAAATTACTCAAATTTAGTGGCTTGAAACAACACAAATGTATTATCTTACAATTCTGCAGGTCAGAAGTCCAAAAACTGGTCTTACAGGGCTAAACACAGGCAGTTAGTTCTGCATTCCTTCTGGAGCTTGAGGAGAGAATTTGTTCTTTGCCTTTCCAAATTTCTAGAAGGTATCTGCATTCCTTGGTTCACAGTCCTCTTCCGGCAATAGCATCGCTTCCACCCTTGATTCCATCTGTACATCTTTGTCTCTTACCCTTCTGACTCCCCTCCCTCTTATACGGACTCTTGTGATTGTACTGAGACCACCTAGATAATCCAAGATCATTTCCCCACCTCAAAATCCAATGTAATTATGCCTGCAAAGTCCCTTTTGCCATGTAAGGTAATGTATTCACAGGTTTTGGAGATTCGGATGTGGACATCTTTTGGGGTGGCGTTATTCTGCCTCCCAAACCACATCGGTCTCAGTGAGAGATCTATAAAAACTGTCATATTAAAATTTATAAATTGCATTTAAGGTAATGTTGGCTAATTTGAAAAATTACATTTAAATTCACCAAATTACATATAAGAAATCACTTAGAGCAACTTTAAAGATCCTAATTTCCATATATATTTTTGATTAGTTTCATGGCAGAAAAAATACACAAACTAGAATTCTAATGGATAAGTATTTCACTAAAGGGTTTGCTTCTTGGTTATTCTTTTCTATTTTTCATAAAGTGAATTCAGATTTTTCCCATTACTATATATGATATGATAATATGTCTTGAGTGAATCTAGACATGTAGTGTTGCCATTTGAATCAGTGCCATATATAAGAACTTAATTATTTTTCCACTTATTCTACATGTAAACATTTTATTTAAAAATCACTTTTTGGGGGCGCCTGGGTGGCTTAGTCGGTTAAGCGTCCGACTTTCGCTTAGGTCATGATCTCGCAGTTCGTGGGTTCGAGCCCCGCGTCGGGCTCTGTGCTGACTGCCAGCTCAGAGCCTGGAGCCTGTTTCAGTCTGTGACCCCCTTTCTTTCTGACCCTCCCCTGCTCACGCTGTCTCTCTCTCTCTCCTAAAAATAAATAAAACATTAAAAAATTAAAAAAAAAATCACTTTTTGATTCATCTATACATGGTTAATAAGATAAAGGAGATATTCAAAGTCTTTATTTTAGAGAAATCCTTTTTTAGGTTTATTTTTTAAATATTATAACATTTATTTTTGAGAGAGAGAGAGAGAGCACGCACACATGCACACATAAGTGGGAGAGGGGCAGAGAGAGAAGGAGACACAGAACCCAAAGCAGGTTCCAGGCCCGGAGCTGTCAGCACAGAGCCAGACATGGAGCTTGAACCCACACATGGTGAGATCAAGATCTGAGCCAAAGTCGACCCTTAACCAACTGAGCCACCCAGGGGCTCCTCTTTATTTTTAACTAATCTCTATACCCAATGTGGGACCTGAACTCATAACCCCAAGATCAAGAGTCACATGCTTTTCCAACTGAGCAAGCCAAGTGCCTCAGAGAAATCTATTTCAAGAGTCAATACCAATGCTTATTTTCATGGCTAGGCTAAAATAGAGCCATCATTTCTTTTAGTTATTCAGAAGACACAAAAACAGAATCCTTTTCAAGTTTATCACTTCAGTCTAATTTATTTTTCTTTCAGTTACTGCTGTTTTCTTTTTTAACAGCAAGTAAAGAAGGAAAAATTAACTCTAAAGTTGTCCTTTAAACCAAAACATTTTCGTCCTTTTGGTTTCAGAAGATTTGACAACATTCTAGATTAGTGGTGGGAAGAAACTCTACAAAGGAATTAGTTAGGGAATTTGGGACTGAATATCTTTAGTGAAAAGCCTGATACTTTAGTGCTCATTACAAAGGTGCATTCTTGGTAACACTTATTAAAACAGGGAAACTGGCCATTTTACGCAAATGGCAAACACTTATATCTCTAAATAAGTTGAATCATCTATTCAGAATTTATATTTTTAAAGTATAAACAAGGTCAGTCTTAATGAAGACAAAGCAAGAATAAATTTCTAGGGAAACTAAGAGTTTCCAACCTAAAATACTTCTCTCCTCTGTTTGCTGATTCCTGAAATTCTTCTAAAAGCCTCTTAATCCTCAAGTAACTTAAAATGTAAACACCATTTAGAGAGTTAGCACATTCATTAAAAGTGATTGTTATAAGATGCTTTTCTTAGTCCCCACTTATTTACTTGTTTTTGAAAACCTAATTAACTGCAAGACACCTAATGAGGTAATGTGAGAAATAAAAAGATGTCAAAGATATAATTCTTACCATCTAGAAATTCCTGCTTGGTAAAAAAGAAAGAAAGGAAGGAAGGAAGGAAGGAAGGAAGGAAGGAAAGAAGGAAGGAAGGAAGGAAAGAAGGAAAGAAAGAAAGGAGGGAGGGAGGGAGGGAGGGAGGGAGGGAGGGAGGGAGGGAAGGAAGGAAGGAAGGAAGGAAGGAAGGAAGGAAGAAAGGAAGAGAGAAAGAAAGGAAGAGAGAAAGAAAGAAAAGAAAGAAAAATGTTACAAAGGAGAAAAAGCTTAATTCTCATTTTCTTAATTTTACACTTACCTTGTTGAAATCTTTTGGAGAGGGGGAGATGCCATCACACTAGTGATGAGTACAGTACGATCTGAAAAGATAGAACATAAGGTTCGGAGGGAAGTTAAGAGATCAAAAGACTGTTTCCATTTCTGCCTTATACCAACTCAGTTTAGGCATATAACTCCTGACCTAAAGAATTTTAAATTGATTATCAAGTGGGGCTTGTAGTAAGGACTAAATCTATTGATCTGAGTTTTGGAGATTCTTAACTGGTTTTATTTTATTATTTTATTTTTATTTTATTATGTAGCTCATTCCTGTTACCAACTCTCCAGTGGATGGTGGGTCATTTGGCCAAGTGAAAGCTCCTCCCATAAAGATAACAAATGTAATTCTGCCTAGTGGATTTAGCCATTACTTTGGATCTGAACTTGGGATCTTAACTCCTGAAGCTGAAGGTATTTTGACAAAAAGTTTCAGAATGAATGTAAAAGCAAACACTTCATTTGAAAAAAAAATCTCACATTACTTCCAATACTACTTAAAATTACATTTTTAAATTTATAGTTCCTAAAATTGAATGTTTGTTCAAGTTTCAAGTGGCCATTCTGATTTTAGAGTCAATAGTATTTCGGGGTTTTGCTCCACTCCTAATATGTTGTAACTAAACATTTGCTCCTAATGTGAACTTTGTGATACTTGCCCAGTTATTTTCTGAATTATTTATTTCAAAGGTTTTGTTTCATTTTATGTATTTCATAGCAAATAACTGCTAAAACCAATTCTTTTGTACATCCTGCTAAAAGTAGAAATCAGAAGTTTAAAAATATCTGTGCCAACATATTCTTGGGGTACAAAGAAAAGATCATATTTTATCCTTGAAACCACAAGTAAACCATGCAGCTCATACTAGAGATAAGTCTCAAGAGGTAGAGCTTGAAAGGAGGACGTATATTAAAAGGACAGGCATGGAAATGGTTTCTTCTATTATATACATTTTAATTCAGGCTTAGATGAAACCTATTCCCTAATTCCAGATCTTCACTGGCTATCTTTTTGGTGAAACTGGGGGTAGCCACTCCTGTCAGGGATCACCTCTTCCATTCCTTGTAACATCCCACTTTGCTTGGAACTGAACATCATGAATTTATAAAATGATCTAAGAGCCTACCAAGAATAGTAGATTGCTCTGTGTGATTATTTCAAAAAGAAACTCAGTTAAAAGAAACCCAAGATGTTATTGTTAAGATGTTATTTTTTTTTTTGCTTAACTTATTTTTCATACTTCTACATACTAAGTGGCTTCAAGATTTTAGTCACAGTGAGAACTTTTATGCTTTTGTCCAATAGATATAGCTATCAGTAAAATAGAACATAGCAAATTTTTAGCCTCCTTAACAGCCCAATGTCCTCTTTGGGAATGGCATCAGTATCTTTTTTTTTTCCTGGCACTAGTTCAATCCTGGATTCATCTCCATAACATCCCTCTCAGATCTGTCTTTAAGATTTGTCTGTGACTATTTTTTAAGTTTTTCTTTAAGCGTCTTATAATTTCTCTCCTATCTTCTGGCTATATTGCCCCACTTTTTATTTTGAAAAATTATGGTCACTTTGTCTGTACATTGATTATAGCACACAGCTCTAGATATTAATATTTTTTAAAATTACCTAGAGATAATCAAATATATTCACTAACTCAGAAATTTAGGTAGCATTGAGTGCTAGAAATATATTCCAATTCTATTCAGCTGAAGGGAAACCAAGCTTTGTTACTTAATTCATTTTATTACTTACTGCTTCTCATTGTCTCACAATTTCTAATTTCAGACAAAAAAAACAAGAATGCAGGGATTCTGACAAATAATCCTCGCAGTATCCATGCAGAAATAGCTTTTCGGCAACTCAGAGGGATAAATCTCTCTCCGTCTCTTTTATCACATCAGAATATGGCATCTCCAACTGCACAGATGTACCAGAGCAACCCAGATGAGGGAAGGTAAAACTATCCTGTGTTTTAATATCATTTCTCATCATTAAAAAAAAAACTCCCCAAATTTGCTAGTCATGTATAAAAATAGGAAACATTATTATATACTATTATTTATTTACTGAGAGCTGGGGAAACTGTCAGATAGCATAAGGCTTCTCCCTTATTCACAAAACCTTTCCAAAAGTCCAGTATATCTACATCATAATTCAAAAAGACTTAGACATGGCTATCAAGGTAGAATAGTGCTCGACTAATGCTTCCATGAGGGAACACTGAAATAAACACTTGTAATTGTATTCTCTCTGAAGTCACTTCTCACTAAATATGCAAAGCAGTTCACTTACATTTTGAACAACACATAAATTCAACTCTGAAATCACAAAACACCAAGAATTTTGTAGATTCTTCAAAACTCTTCTTGTAGTTCCCACGTGCCTCTCCTCCAGTCTGGACCCTAGCCCTAGAGGCTTAGGCCAGCTCAGTGCCTAAGAACCGGCTACTTCTCTTGAAGAATTCACTTTGTTAAATAACCTGTCCGCCTAGATTTCCAGTTATCACCTGTCCCCAGCTTCTTTGGAGTCAAGCTCCAGTTCGTCTATTAGTGACCTACTCAACAGCAGATCTAGTAGGCCTGGCTCTTGCTGTACTGACTTCCTCCCTATTCTATTATCAGGATAGATATCAGGATAACCTGATTTTTAAATGTCCAAAAATAGGATCATTTTCTCTATTGTACTGTCTTTTTGAAATTGAACACATATAAATACAGAAGTTATTTACTGCAGAATTACCTTAAATTAGCTGATCCGTTAAGAAAATAAGTCTTATTCTTTAACTTATAAATATTTTACTTCTGACAGAATTCCTGGCAGCCACTTTCCAAGATCAAATCGAATGTAACTGCCTAAAGAGAAATGAATATACACCAAGAAACTTATTTCTGTTTAGCAGTTGTACAAAAATCAGCGGACAGTGCTGGTGAAAATATATATATGATAACCATGTTACTTATTTTACTGAAGCACTTCATTTCCATATGATGATAATTTCTGTCACCTTGGTTGAATTTTATTTTAATATCACCTCTCTTCAACTTTCTTTATGGTTATCTTAATTGTTCATTTGAATTTCTATATTAGAAAAATCATGAACCATTGTATTATACAATTTGAAAAGATAGAAATGGCATAAAACAAAGTCCAAAGAATCAAATATTCAGTGCTGATAATGGAAGCATTTAGTTACAAACTCTTATTGTGGCCTGTCATATGAAGATACTAAGCAAAGGTAATTCTAGTAAATTCGCGTATTTTATTTGTTGAATATTTGTTCATTTGGAGTTACCTAAAACTAAAGTATACATTTCTTACCAAACACAGCTATTACTATGGCAAGCTGAGCTTTGCTCATTGAATTACAAACTAGTTTTTTAGGACTACAATTGGGGGGCAAGTACCCTTAGGCCAGATCTATCCTAAGAATTGTTTAGAGATGCAAATTATGGGCATCAGTAGTACTTCCTGAAGGTGGCTAACTGCAGGTGCAACAGCACATTCATGCTCTAAGAATGAAAAAGCACTATTTCAAATACAAAATGTGTTAATTGTACCCATAGTGATATAATTTTACAAGCAGTTTGAGGCTAAAAAGAACATATGTTCAAACTGAGTGGACACTTTTAAATTTGAGACCCTTAATAATTTTATTTCCCTGGAATAATTTTTCTAAAATGTTACGCTGCATAGTACTAGGGCCCATCACAAACCAATCAAATATGGTTTTGAATTTGATTGTTTTATTAAATACAGTTCTTTAAATTAATGACTAAATTGCCAATCATATTTTGATATAAATGGTCTCTACAATTCATGAATTATTCTACTAAAATTTTCTAAGTATTGGTTCAACACTGCATGTAGTTTTCATACTATTTTAGATGTTCCTTACATGAAAATAAATCTTTACTAAAATATTTGTATTTTATAATCTACCTAGAAACAGGCTTAAAGATATTTTGGAAACATTCCAATGTGTTTGCAACAATTTTGTATCTTTTCTTCTTCAAATGCTGTATGTTTATGATTTAATCATGTAATGCTTAAAATTTCAAACCTAATACAGATTGATTTTATACTACTTAATGTGTGATTTCTAAACAACTGTTACTCTTAGGTGAAAATAAGATCCTTTGTTCAAAAAGCAACTCTGCAGTTCTTATGATGTCCAGAAGATGTCTTTGTTGCCCTTTAGTTTTAACAACTGCTTCCCTTACAGCACATGGATAGTGTCTACTGTTCATTCTTTGTTACTACCTCGGCATCGCCGGCTTTTTTTCCTTTAATGATAATGTACAAATGAAATACTGACTATATGCTCCTTTTATAATGAAAATTGTCTTTTTAAATAATAAACTGGGTGGGAAAAATAAGTACAACTAGCTTTCACTAGAGTAAAAGAATTTACAAGAATTAGAAAAATATAAAGCAGGAAAACATAACTCATTATTCAGCATCCACTTAACATTTTAGCATATTTTCTTCTAGCCATTTTTCCTATCCATTGGGAATATATTTGAGACGTATCATTTGATTTTTATGTAATACACAGTGTTAAATGTTGAGATATCATTTCTATTATAAATTTTTAATTACATCTGATTTTCTTGAAAGAAGCAAATGAATTTGTAATACATAATTTGATAATAACATTAAAATAATATGAACATGTATTTAGGCATTACTAGGTGTCATACAGAAAATAGACACAGATAAAAACTTTAGAACATTTTAACATAGAACATGATAGGGGCTCTTGGGTGGCTCAGTTAGTTAAGGGTTCCAGCTTCAGCTCAGGTCATGATCTCATGGTTCATGGATTCAACCCCATGTTAGGCTCTGTGCTGACAGCTCAGAGCTTGGAGCCTGCTTCAGATCCTGTGTCTCCCTTTCTCTTTGCCTCTTCTCCACTCTCTCTCTCTCTCTCTCTCTCAAGAATAAAAACATTTAAAAAGGGGGAAATGTGACAAATAATTTCATATAAAAGCATTGAGGGGGGGATGATTACAAACAATTGGCACAGTTCTGAATTTTTTCTGCCATGACAGCAGATGACACTGACATGACAATCCCCTGGAAATGCCCAGATAGGTTAAGCTGTTGGTTATGTGCAGTTCATAAAATCATAGCTATAACTTCATCCCCTTCCTGTTCAACAAAACAAAAAAGTGTAATTGAACATGAGAGATGTTTTTATAGAAGTGACTTTAGATCTGCCCTAAGTTATTTAAGAAAGTAATTCACAAACTGAGCAATTTTAAGTTACAGTTACAAATTATTTGTAACATACTTCACAACTAATTACAGCACAACAGGCAAGTAGTGCTTTAAGTTTACAAACTACTCGCCCATATTTTACATGGTTTATCCTAATAACCACTCTATGAAGTAGATAAGACATTTATTGTCTCCATTTATAGATAAACAAATTGGTTTAAGGAAAAGAGTAGATATCATACCAAATCCTAGGTTATTTTCAACTCCAAATTCATTACTTTTTCAATTACTACAAGTGAACTGACATTTAATTATTACTAATATGCTATGTAATCAGTTGTTGTAGAGCCCTAATGTATGTAAAAGCTATAAACTACTCATTATCTTCCAGTATACTTAGCTCAGGGAAAATGCATAATTTCTACAGTAAAATTAGTTCTTTGCTCCCAGCAAATGTCCTGACAGATTTATTTTCCATGCAGTCATATCCATAAATATAGGACTTGTTTTAAATTAAGAAACAATTCCACAAACAACCTTGAAAGCTGAAGTTAGGGCACTTTATAGGTTAGGAGCCTGTAATGCTGAACTGAATACAGATGATGTCAAAGTGGTCTTCTGATTTCTGTAAATGAAGATTGACTATAATAATTATCCAGTAAGAACTTCATTATTTACTTCTATTTGTATTGTTCTAGACCTCTCTGATTGTTGACACAAAATTAATATGGTTATGCACATATTTTTGCCTAGAGTGCTTAGTATGCACTGTGTGTATGTTTGCAGGCACTCATGGCCAGTTTTAAAATAATCCTTGCATTTAAATAACATGCCATTTCACTATTTATTCATAATATTTCATACATTATGAAAACTGTTTAATGTTTTTAAAACATTAGATCTTACTGTTTGTCATGCTGTAGGCTCTTAGCTTCAATTAAATGCTACTTATATAAAAAGAAGTAAATAATTTATAGCTCTGTAACAGTAGAAGCAAGCACTTATGGCCAAGTGTTGGTTATTCAATGAATCTGATCAGATCAGTCTTTTTATGAGATAGAAACTGGCTGGGTTTTTTGGTTTTTTTTCTTTTTTTGATTCCTCCTGGTGTAATACTTAGAGCTTCTGGATGACCTCCAAGTGCTTAACTACTTTTCTTATTCATCTCTCTGTATTTACCTTCATTGATGGAATATTTTTAAAGATTTTTTTTAAGTAATCTCTACACCCAACGTGGAGCTCGAATTTACAACCCTGAGATTAAGAGCCTCATGCTCTACCCACCTCTACTATAATATTTTTAAGGGAAAAGTATAAAAATTGCAATTTCAGCTCATAGTTGCATTTTAGAACTAGGTCAGCAAGAGGCACACAGTTATTTTATTAGTAATGTTTTATTTCTGGAAGTTTTTATCTTATAAAAATATGAATTATAATATTCTCTATTACTCTTTTTCTTTCATTTGTGAATAAAAATCCTTTGTAAACTACTGAAAAAACATTTCTCAGACCAAATTTGTGCATTTTTTTTATCTTGAAATTTTGTTTTGGTGATGATTTTTCCTTATAATTAAGATAAAATTAATGATTTTATAGCCAAAACATGAAATGCTGTAACCTCAAATAGAATAGTACATTCAAAGGAATTCAGAAGTAGCTTTGAAAGTGGTAATTATCTGAAATCAAATTATTTATCACTTATGTTTTACATGTTAGGCCATACTTTAACTATGTGGTCTCTTAGGTAAATCAAAAGGCCAATTCATCAACATCATTGTTTTCCATATAAAATACATGTGATTCTAAAATGCTAAGCGTAAAATTAGAATAGATTTTGCTTATATTGTGTCATTTAAACTAAGAGTATTCCCTTAGGCTCTGAATAAAATTCTGTTAATTAACTTACAAATGTTTAAATATATTTCATACCAGCAGTTACATTGTTAAACATTACAAAGAGAAACAAAGGTTAGTGATGATCTTAACTATTTTTGTAAACCATTTAAGGTTACATTTATTTTTAAATAACAATTGGTTTTAAAGCTGTAGATTTTAATCAGGGATCTGCATGTTTTACACTTTGCTTATTTTAAAACATTTTTTCTAGAAAATGTTTTAGATAATTTTAGCTGTTTGGCTCTACTATTTGTTCCATTTTTAATTATAACATAATGCCCCCTTTTCCCCCAAAATGTTCTGCGAGTATGTTTCTCAAAGAACAACCAAAAGAGACTAATCTATAAAAAAAATATATCAATAACATTTTTAAGTTTCCAACTATTTCTTATTTCTTCCCATCAATTTGGCTGAAAACAGGTATTTACAAACACTGGTAGCCTACTTTCTTATGGTCTTTCATTTTTTTTATGAAGTGCTTTAAAAGAGTTCAATCAACCTTAATGGTGCATTTTTAGTTAAGGAAATAGAATGCGGAGAAGTCAATTTGAGCTCCCAGACGAACAAGTGTCTTGAGAAAGAATAGCCGTAAATGGGTTTAGAAAACAGGGAGAGTAGGAGTAAAATGCAGTGAGCAGAGCACTCAGGGAAGCCAGATACAATGGAAAGAGTAAAATACTGCAGAGCTTTTTAAGCTACATACAATCAGAACAATGGACTTGATCCAGCCATCTATGTTAAACTGTTAAAAGGTGAAAAGCAAGCTGGAATTCTATAAAGAGTGTTGAGGAACAGTAGAATGAAGAGCTTTAAATCTAAAGAGAATGAATGCAGTCATTCAACAGAATGGAAATGAAGTCAAAATTGGCATATTTCCCTGGTTAATTTACCTTGTAAAGGACTCTGTTCAGTTTTATGCATTAAGCCATTATTAGCAACGAAATAGTCTTTAAATTGCCACCTTTGGAGTTTTTAAGCAACATAGTGTGCATCTATAATTTTCACTTGGACATACCACATACTCATACACATATACATGCAAGTAAAAATACAACATATAGGTCTCACATAATTGTAACAATTTAATACTATAATCTACAGCCCACGGTACGCTAAATATGTCAAACTTCCCATTCTCCAAAAACAAAAAAGGCTATCTCAGAATTAGTAGCAAAGATGCAAGTATGCAAGTACAAAAACTTGAAAAAGAAAACTAATCTAGAGTAACACATGTAATGCATACACTAGAATGCTGTGCAATGATTGAATGGCTTCATTATTTTTTTAATTAGCTGGCCATCAATCAGAAGAGGTTTTATTTCTACATTTTTGGAAAACTTTTATTGAACGTGTTGATATAGTTTCCTGACTTAGTAACTAGAACAAATAAAATGCCCTTTCCAATGATTTATGGTGACTCTGGGAGATGGTTGTGCATGATTTACAATTTGAGAGAAATGTAGCCAAAGAAAGTGTGTGGCATGTATCTTGTACAGAGGATATCACCTTGAAAGTTGCTTCTGGCCAAGATCTAATATTATATTGTTATTATGTTTTAATGAAGGTAGGAGTATATCTGTGGAAACAGATCTAAAACATCTATAACTAGAAACTAAGTAAGACTAGAGCCCAACCGTGAATAGGTTGTACTATTGTTAACTCTCAAAAAGAATAATTATGAGAATATTAAACACAAAATTGTCATCCTTTTTTGTTACTACATACTTTAAATACTTATTCATTCTCTTTAGACTTAGCATTAACTGACTAATGCTGACATTATCAAGGATTTAAAGGGTAGCTACAACAGACTTCAATAATGAAGCATGCCCAGTATCATGGAACTGTTTCAATATAATGCTAATTCCAGATGTTTTTCAATGCATTGGAAGAAAGTAAGAGTAGAAATATCTACTTACAACATGAGTATTTCAGTTACTTTAGTATTTAGAAGAGAAATCATTAAAAAAACTGTTATTAAATATAATAAAATCCAAACTTACTTTTTAAAGAGCATTATTTCCACAGAAGAAACAAAAAAATGAAAAAAATAGTTTTTACTTTATTCTTCAAAAAGCGCATAGTTGTTTCTAATATTAGATTCTGCACTTTATTATTTTTTAAGAGAGAGAGGGCGCAAGTGAGCTAGGGGAACAGAGAGAGAATCCCAGGAGGGGCAGAGGGAAAAAGAGAGGGAAGCAGGGCTCACCCAAAGCAAGCTCCTGCTTCCTGGAAGAGAGGCTCTGGCTGGCCGGATGTGGGGCTCGAACTCACCGGAAGCATGACTTGAGGCAAAGTCAGATGCTTAAGACTGAGTCACCCAGGTGGCCCCCGCATATTTTTTGATCAGTTATGTTACATTCAAAAGATCAAAGAATACTATTGTGAGCCTAGATGAGGAAAATGAAGTGAAAACAAAGAATAGTGGTATCTAAAGTAATTTTATTAATATTTGGCTATAAATAAGCTGGACCTCCTTAACTGGACCATAAATATTTAAATTATTTAAACTTTGAGATAAATTATTAATATATACTGTTTTGTTTCCCACAGAATTTTATAATTATATTTATTATGTCTATAATGAGTCTTTCCATGATATTTGGAGGGGAAAGAACAAAAATTATTTTTTTTAATTCTAAAATCTACTCACTAATTTAACTGATGGCATAAGGTTGTGAAAAAATATTAAAAGTTTATGGGCTTATAAATTGTTTAAAATTGATACTCTTCCTTTGATATTTATCACTTATTCATTTGCATGTGTGACCAAGCTTACTACAGCTAAACGGTCTATATATTAAAGAGATAAACACATGAATAATATTATAGCAGAGAATACAGGATACACAAGTAACAAAAAGAATGATGTAAATCAAAGAGCTATCCTCCTGCATAATAGATCACTTCTATTTCATGATATTATACTTTTACTATTCTTTTGCACTTATAAAAGATGTATATCTCACCATCTGGGAGACCAAAACCTCAATTATATACAGTTATAAAATCTTCAATTGAACATATTCAATATAACAAAGAAAACAATATTAGAGCCAATCCCAAGATCTATGAAATTATTTCCTCTAGGAATTATAAACTTGGAAGACTTCAGAGACTTGCCAAATAACTTAAATGAAGGAGATCAGATATAAGAAAAATTAACAGCAAGAATTATAATCAACTGCACTTTTACTGAAATAAGATGTGCTAGTTTCCATTTGCTCTTCCAGATCTACTTTACACTTTTTTTCCTGCTTTGTGACTCTAATGAATGACCCATGGACAGCATCGACCAGGGTTCTTGTTCTATCTGGCAGTTGGCCAATGGAAGACATTAGCCAATGAAAGACAGGACAGTGTATCAAAGAGAGTGAGAATGAATAAAATTAATGCTTTATTAGTAACTATATTCCTTTACAAGGGTGCCAGCTCCTCTTGTGCTCTCCTAAATCTCTCTGGATTCTCACAAACTCCCTCCTCTTACACTTTAGGCCTGAAGTTGTTGCAGATTTGTATTGCATCACCAATGCTGGTCTTCTATAATTCATTACTCATCTGGTTTGAAACTGACACCTGACACCTTCTTCTTCCACAGCAAGCTGTGTGTTTTGTTGTTTTGTTTTTATGTTAGAGAGAGAGAGAGAGTATGTGCATGAGCCAGGTAGAGGGACAGAGAGAAAGAGAGTGAGAGAGAGAATCCCAAGCAGGCTCCATGCTCAGCACAGAACCCACCACAAGGCTTGATCCCATGACCCTAGGAACATGACTCGGAGCGAAAATCTAAAGCTGGATGCTCAACTGACTGAATTACCCAGGCGCCCCTACAGCAAGATGTTAACCTGAGATTGGAGTTGTCATGCACATCATGAAATACAGACTTCAGTTCTAGGAACCGTATTGTTAAATTAGTCTCATGGCCAAAAAAAATGTGTTCACAAATATAGGAACTTTAATTATGGATAAAATCTTTGCAGTTTTTACGTACTGCTCCTGCAATGTCTATAAACTTCTGGTATTTCAGTGAAACTTTATTTTTCAATTCATTAAATTCCATTTATAACAATTCATTCTCATTATCAAAACTGGGGAAACTGCAGAATTAGTTCATGTTCATAAAGTTTGAAATCATGTAAACATTGCAATCTAGTCTTTAACGCCACAATGTTATAAGTGTCATACTGGGGCTCCTGGGTGGCTCAGTCAGTTGGGTGTCTGACTTCAGCTCAGGTCATGATCTCACAGTTCATGGGTTTGAGCCCCACGTCAGGCTCTGTGCTGACAGCTAGCTCAGAGCCTGGAGCCTGTTTCAGATTCTATGTCTCTTTCTCTCTCTGACCGTCCCCTGCTCATGCTGTCTCTCTCTCTCTCTCTCTCAGAAATAAATAAAAAACGTTAAGAAAAAAAAAAAGTGTCATACTGGCCATCACTTGCTTTTCTGGAAATTAATTTTAGCCTAAGTAAGGGGACTAGATTACTTGTCAAACTTGCAAAGATAAAACTTCTCTAGGATTGAGTAAACTATCTGTCTGTGTAACCACTAGTGGATGTTTTTCCAGAGAAATTTGCAAAGCACTTAGATGTAATATCAGCCCCAAAAGGCTGGTTCTTAAACCAATCTTCACTAGTGATCTGAGCCAAGAATTTTGTGGATGATTTGCACAAATCAGTTTTCCTGGTTGAAAAAACTCTCTTCAAAACCATGCTTGACTAAGCACCAAACCTATTATGTATCACAGGAACCTGTCGGACTGTGGATCCGGTTCATTAAGTTCCCGGTCCCATTCCACCCCCATCTGAACCGTGAAGTTTTCCCCTCGATTGTAGGTGATTGTCTATTTAGGGCTCAAAGTCTAAATAATTCTTTTTCTTTATTATTAAATCTTACTAACTACTGCTCTATGCCATGCTCCAGAATTTTCTCTTTATTGGCAGCCAGTATTTGAAGCTAATTGTCCTTCTCTGTAGTGGTTGATGGTGATTTGTTTTTTATTGTTCCTGTTGTTGTAGTTATTGGTTATTATGTTAGAAATTGGGGGACAGTGATTCATTTGTCTATCTTAATTTAGAAGTTCCTACCTGAAGATTTTCATGTCTTTCCCAAACACAAAAATAATTTATGTTCAACTTTAGTGTCAAAAATACTAAATAAACTTGTATTAATCTAAAGGGAACGTAGTGTATTAAAGATTGGTTTTTATCAAAGTTAGTAGAAATAAAATGAGTTTGATTAGTAAATTCAGGAAGTGTATACATAGAAACTTTTTAGGAAAGTTAGAAAAAATAGGAGATCCAACAGAAGTAAAGAGTGTTTTGCATTTTTTCAACCCAAGGAGTAAAAAAGGGAAGGATCTTACCTACCAGGATTATGGTTTTGGTAAAGATTAACTTCATGACTACTCTTGGTTGTCCTGGCAATGGGAACCTCACCAATGAAAGTGATATTATAATGAAAGCAAAAACAAAAAACCAAACTCATGCACATGAATTACATGACAATCAAAGGCAAAGTAACTCACGGTCTGGATAGCTCTACCTTGGGAAAATATCTAGGGATGTTAGGTGTGAGAGTGGTTTGTGCTCTTTTTAATCAGATAAGGTAATCAAGTGCTATGTATCCATAGTAACTTACCTGTTGTGTATATGGCAATCACAACCTGGAAGGGTTTTTGCATGGAGAAAATGGAGTTGCTTATCTTCCTGTCTAGTATAAGATGGCTAGGGATTTAGGGAATTGTAGTTCCTTGTTGCTTACATAGCTTTCCCCATCCTTTGCTGTGGGCCCAGGTTTACTCTGCACAAAGAGAAAAGTAGGATTAGAACTAAGTCAACACAGAAGTTCCTTGCTCCCATGAAGAATCATATTAACCCCACAAATGGAGATAACTGGATCATACATCTGTGCTCTTCTCAGCAGCAGTAGAAAATGCCACAAATAATTTAACATCTGCACACAATATTTTTCTGTAACTTTTGCAAACATCTCAGTCATATCTTTAATTTACTGATGAAAAGAATTTCTGATCAGGTTCACCTTTACAAATCTTTGTTTCTAATCAGAGTACATAACTGTCTCCTGCACTCGATAAACTGTGTGGTATAAGAAGAAATATGTTCCATCTTTCTCCCTGGTTTCTGACACGAAGCTCCTAAAACTCTTGGAATTTCCTGAGTGATGGGGAAGTATCTTTTGTCATTCATAAGGAGCCCCTTTAGAGCACAGCTGAGTTTATGCTAATGAGGCTCTGAGAGAGCTTCAGGATGGAGCTGGTCATTAGAAAAACCAAGTGATTAGAGAGTTGGGACTTTCAACCCCACTCACAACCTCTGGGAAGGGGAACTGGGGTGGAAGCTGGAGATTATAGATCTATAACAACTCTTTGGTGAGGGCTTGATGAGCTTCCAGGTTGTTACACCCACATGGCAGGATGGTTGGCATACCCAGCTCCATAGGGACAGAAGCTCCTACACTAGGGACTCTTGTGGATGTTGCTCTATGTACCTCTTCTTCATCTCTATATTTATAATCTCTTCTATAAGAAACTGGTAAACACAAGTAAATGTTTCTCTGAGTTCTATGAGCCACCTGAAGCAAATTAATCAAATTTAAGGAGTGGGTTGTGGGAACCTCCAATTTTTTAATCTTTTTTTAATGTTTTATTTATTTCTGAGAGAGAGAGAGAGAGAGAGACAGCATGAGCAGGGGAGGGGCAGAGAGGGAAGGAGACACAGAATCCAAAACAGTCTACAGGCTCTGAGCTGGCTGTCAGCACAGAGCCCGATGCGGGGCTGGAACCCATGAACCATGAGATCGTGACCTGAGCTGAAGTTGGACCTGACTGAGCCACTCAGGCACCCAGGAACCTCCAGTTTATAGCCAATGAGTGAGAAGCACAGATAACAACTTGAACCTGAGGCTGGTGTCTGAAATAGGGCCAGTCTTGTAAGACTGAGCTCTCAATCTGTGGGATCTGATGCTATCTCCAGAGAGACAGTGTCAAAATTGAGTTAAATTTGTGAAACACCTAGTTGGTTTACCGAGAGCTGGGAGAATTCTCGGGGGTGTGGGAGAAAAACACATTGGAACAAGTAAAGAATACTGATGACTACAGAAAAATATCACAGGTAATCATCTCTGGATATTAAAATTAATAGATGGCACTGTAAGCAGCATATTAGAATGGCCTCTAAGAACTTCCTCACAAGATCCTTTTATTTTATTTATTTATTTTTTTACAAATAGTTTATTGTCAAGTTGGCTTCCATATAACACCCAGTGCTCATCCCAATAAGTGCCCTCCTCCATGCCCATCTCTCCCTTCCCCTCCCACACCCATCGGTCCTCCGTTTGTTTTCAGCATTCAAGAGTCTCTCATGGTTTGCCTCTCTCCCTCTCCCCCACTATTTCCACCCTTCTTCTCCCCCACAGTCCTCCGTTAAGTTCCTCCTAATCCTCCTATATGTGCAAACATATGGTATTTGTCCTCTCTGCCTGACTTATTTCGCTCAGCATAACACCCTCAAGGTCCATCCATGTTGCTACACATGGCCAGATTTCATTGTTTCTCATTGCCATGTAGTATTCCATGGTATAGATAAACCACATCTTCTTGATCCATTCATCTGTTGATGGACACTTAGGCTCTTTCCATGTTTTAGCTATTGTGGAGAGTGCTGCTATGAACATTGGGGTACATGTGCTCCTATGCATCAGCACTCCTGTATCCCTTGGGTAAATTCCTAGCAGTGCTATTGCTGGGTCATAGGGGAGTTCTATTGTTAGTTTCCTTAGGAACCTCCACACTGTTTTCCAGAGGGGCTGTACCAGTTTACATTCCCACCAACAGTGTAGGAGGGTGCCCGTTTCTCCACATCCTCGCCAGCATCTAGAGTTCTCTGATTGGCTCATTTTAGCCACTCTGGCTGGTGTGAGGTGGTATCTAAGTGTGGTTTTGATTTGTATTTCCCTGATGAGGAGGGATGCTGAGCATCGTTTCATGTGTCTGTTGGCCATCTGGATGTCCTCTTTGGAGAAGTGTCTGTTCATATCTTCTGCCCATTTCTTCACTGGGTTGTTTGTTTTTTGGGTGTGGAGTTTGGTGAGTTCCTTACAGATTTTGGATATTAACCCTTTATCTGATATGTCATTTGCAACTATCTTTTCCCATTCCATCGGTTGTCTATTAGTTTTATGGAGTGTTTCCTTTGCCTTACTTTTAATCTTGATGAGGTCCCAACAGTTTATTTTTGCTTTTGATTCTTTTGCTTTTGGGGATGTGTCAAGTAAGAAATTGCTGTGGTGGAGGTCAAGGAGGTTGCTTCCTGCTTTCTCCTCCAGGCTTTTGATGGTTTCCCATCTCACATTCATTCATTCTTCATCCTTCATCCATTTTGAGTTTATTTTTGTGTATGGTGTGAGAAAATGATCTAGTTTCATTCTACATGTTGCTATCCAGTCACAAGATCCTTTTTAACTACAAATAAAAAAATGCAACTTTGCAGTGGAAAAACCTGTTAAACACCACTTTAAGTGATAAAATATAGTGTCACCAATAAAATATATCAATATACTGATACAATGCACTGATAAGGGCACATCAGATCTGTGATAATCTCACCAAAAATACATAATCTGATCATGAGAAAATATCAGAAAAACCCAAACTAAGGGACATTCTACAATGTAACAGGCCAATAACTTTTAAAAAGGTCAGGGCATTGAGGGGCACCTGGGTGGCTTAGTTGGTTAGGCATCCAGTTCTTAAATTTGCCTCAGGTCATGATCTCACAGTTTGCAAGTTCAAGCCCCGCTTCCGGCTCTGTGCTGACAGTGCAGAACCTGCCTGGGATTTTCCCTCTCCCTGTCTCTCTCCCCCTCCCCTGCTCATGCTCTCTGTCACTTTCAAAATAAATAAACTTAAAAAAAAATTAAATATAAATAAAAAGGTCAAGGGCTTTGAATAATGAAAACTGAGGAACTGCCATAGATTATATGAAACCAAGGAGACATAACAACCAAGTGTAAAAGGTGGGATTCTGGATTGGTTCTTGGACCAGGAAAAGGACATGAGTGAGAAAACGAGTGAAATCTGATAAGGTCTGTAGATTAGTTAACAGAATTCACCAATGGTAACAGCTCACACAATCAACAGGAAGGCTGGAAATCCAGGCTCATAGAATGAGCTCCATGGAGAGCTGAGTGGTTAAAATCACAGGCTTTATCATGACATTGGAATGAATTAGGGTACCGATGCCCTGCTGCTACATGGGTCTTACTGGGCCTTGGATGTTCCTGCTGCCATCAGAATGGATTCTAACTATTCCTACTGCTTCGCTGTCCATGATTACATTGAAAGCCCCAGGAAGATGGCCAAACTTATACTGCCTGCCTAAGCCTTAATTAGGAGAGTTTAAAATAAGCATTGGTACATTTCACCTTTCCAGATAAGAGCTGTGGTCTGCCCACTAAAGCTTCTACAGCGGCAAACAAAAGAAAAGGATTCAAATATTGGGCAGCTCAGTTGGTTAAGCTTCCGGCACATGGTTGTGAGATTGAGCCCTGTGTCTAGGTTTTGGCTGGGCGTAGAGCCTGTTTAAGATTCTTTCTTTCTCTTTCTCTCTCTCTCTCTCTCTCTCTCTCTCTCTCTCTCTCCCTTTGCCCCTCCTCCACTCTCGGTCTCATTCTCTCAAAAATAAAACAAACAAAAAAAGTGGGCAGCTGAAAGGTGACAAATATGCAGTATATGAAATGATTTAAACTATTTTTATGGTTTTTTTGGTATTGTATTGTATTTATTTTGAGGGAGAGCAAGCACGAGCAGTGGAGGGGCAAAGAGAGAGAGAGAATCCCAAGCAGGCTCCACACTCAGCTTGGAGCCCAATGCAGGGCTTGATCTCACAACCATGAGATCATAACTTGAGCCAAAATCAAGAGTTGGATGCTTAACTCCCTGAGCTACCCAGGTACCCCTAAACTATTTTAATGGAGTTGAACAGAAACATTGATGTTTATCTAGAAGTTTTTAAAAAGTGGCTTCACTATAAGATGGGTATAGTAAACTATGGGAGTTGTTCTTTTTGTCCACCCAGGTAATTTCCTACCTTCTTTCTTCAGATTCTTTTGGGAAACTCTTCCTCAACTCTGTGTTGGTGTTGGGGCTGCTGATGATAGGGGTAGGCACACAGGACCTGAAGTTGAGATATGGACATTGGAAGAGTGATTTATTTCTTCAACTGCAATTCTTAACTGCGAGGATGTGAGTGGGAAGCCTCTGAAGGCATTTGCAGTCTTTTTTTTTTTGTTTGGATACAATCTTATGATCTACTCTTGAACTTCTCAGTTACGTGAGCTAATACATCTTTTGGGGAGTTCAAGTTCTGCCATTTGCAACCAAAAGTATTCTGACATAGTGCCATGCATAAGATCTAGAAGAAATACCTGTTTTGAGTTCTAACAAAGAGTAATGAAGAAATACAGTTCCCTCACTTCCCACAGCAGGGCTAGGAAAGATATTGGGTCATCAATTATAAAACAGATTAGTTTTGAAAGTAAAGAAAATGCAACTCCTGTTAGAATCAAAGGAACTATGGCTTGGGGAAAGAAAAGCAGCTGTGAAGTGAATTGCTTGAGAACGTCAAAAGCAGGAGTAAAAGACCTAGATTAAAGACATACCACCTGAAATTCATGTTTGATACAAGAATTTCTTAATAGGAAAGAAATAAATGTAATGTTAATTCTTTTAATAAGGTTAATATTTTTAAAGATTAGAATTTGGCCTACATCAAGTGGTATAAAGCTTAAATAATGTAACAAAAGTCAAAGGATCCACTGTAGTCAGATTTATCATTACCTATCTACAAAATCCTAATTTCTCTGGACCTCTGATTTCTCACCTCTAACACAGCATCTCTAAAACTGTGATTGAACATTGAGAGTTCATTTCAGGGGCGCCTGGGTGGTTCATTCGGTTAAGCATCCGACATCCGACTTCAGCTCAAGTCATGATCTCATGATTCATGTGTTCGAGCCCCCCATCGGGCTCTGTGCTGGCGGTTAGCTCAGAACCTGGAGGCTGCTTCGAATTCTGTTTCTCCCTCTCTCTCTGACCCTCCCATGCTCACGTCTCTCTCTCTCTCTCTCTGAAATAAAACATTTTAAAAAATTTCAGTCTGACAGTTACATTTTTTTTTGCTACTAGCAACATACATGCTTTAGAAAAGCATAAAAAGTAGAGTAAATTTCAAATCATGCATTTGAGCATAACACCATATAATTTGATACTCATCTTAAAATTATTTTTCCAATTGCTTAATATATTTCATTTTTTCATTGTAGTATACTTTTAAATCTATTAACTAACTCTTCTTTCAACTTTTGAGGTATATCTAGAAATCCATCCATAGCTGCAACCACTTAAAATATTTTTATTGTGTAATAAAGTATACAGAACGTAAAATTTACCATCTTAATATTTTTAATTTTTTTTGAATTGTGCGAAATACACATACAATTTACCACCTGAACCATTTTTAATTGTACAGATCAATGGCATTAGTATATTCACAGTATTGTGTAATGATCACCACCATCTATCTCCAGATCTCTTTTCACCTTGCAAAACTGATACTCTGTACCCATTAAACAATAACTTCTCCATTCCTCCTTTTCTAGGCCCCTGGTAACCCCCATTTTACTTTCTGTCTCTGTGAATTTGGTTACTCTCCTAGAGATAGAACCATACAGTATTTGTCCTTTTGTGGCTGGTTTATTTCACTTAGCATTACGTCTTAAAAGTCCATCCATGTTGTAGCATGTATTTCCTTCCAAGCAGAATTTCCTTCCAAGACTGAATAATATTCCATTATACATACATACCACTTTTTGCTTATCCATTCATCCATCAATGGACACTTGGTTTGCTTCCACCTTTAGTGGAATAATGCTGCTATTGTAAATAATGCTGCTATGAATACTGGTGTACAGATATCTCATCAATCCCTGCTTTTGCATCTTTGGGGTATATACCCAGAAGTAGAATTTCTGGATTCCATGGCAATTCTATATTTAATTTTTTGAGAAACCACCATACCATTTTCCACAGCCGCTGCACCATTTTATATTCCCACAAATAATGCACAAGTATTCCCACTGAGAACTACTTCTCTACATTAAAATGTTTTGTTATGTTTGAATAATGTTTCAAAAACATCGAAATGATCATCTAACCATGATACTACAACTATCATTTTCTAGAATCTAAGTCTTTTCATTTGTCTATCTCACAGAACTGTAATACTTTATACAATTTTTTTTCTGCATTTTGCATCTTGAACATTTTCCATATTACAAAGCCCAAAAATATCATTTTAATGTCTGTATTATATTCAACCAAAGGGATGGGGAGCCTGGGTGGCTTAGTCGGTTAAGCGTACGACTTTCGCTTAGGTCATGATCTCGCGGTTCGTGGGTTCGAGCCCCGCGTCGGGCTCTGTGCTGACTGCCAGCTCAGAGCCTGGAGACTGTTTTCAGTCTGTGACTCTCTCTCTCTCTGACCCTCCCCTGCTCACGCTGTCTCTCTCTAAAAAAAAAAACATTTAAAAAAACAAAACAAAACAAAGGAAAATACTATTTTTTCTTAAACATTGGACATTTGTACATTCAAGTTGCTTTCAATTTTACGTCATTAAAAATATGCAATAAGGACATTTTTCTTCTGAGGAATATTTTCTGTAGGAAGGTATTAATCAGTTAAAAAGTCTACATGTTTTTACAGAGTTGTTGGCCAGTATTACTACATTTATTTCCAAAGGGGTCATGACAGTTTGTATTACCCTAGCAATCTCACCAGAGTGACCTTTGACAGGAGGTAGTTATCCTTCCATGCCCATCTCTCATTCTCTCACAAGCTGCCTATCACCTTGTAAACACACAATACATGTTTACTAATTGAATTCATGAATGAATGAATAAGAATGCCATTTAACTGAATCTTCACCATTACCGAATCTTATTTTGCTTGCTAATTTATGATAGTGCATTTTAGAGGGGTGTACACTATTTTAAAGCAATAAAAAATTTGGCCTGCAAATGAGAAGATTCGTAAGAAATGAATCTTGCCAGCATAAAGGTCTTGGTATTTAAACATTTTTTCCATCCCTTGCCAAGTTTAATGTAATTTCCCTCAATTATAATCTTTCATTCTAAACATAAAATAGTATTGTGGGATCACTTTCCTAACTTGACATCTTCTGTGGTATTGGGTAGACTTAAACTTTATTTAGCATTTATGTATCAGCAAACAAAATACTATCAGCCATACTCAACTCATCATAACCAAAATGTAATTGGCTCTAAGTTTTCTTTATCTTGTTCATTTTTCTTGTGAATTTTCTATCCATTAAACTGTGGGTTCTTTGATGTTAAACAATGTTTCCTTTTCATCTTTGTATAAAATTTTGCATTGTAGGAATCTATTAGTCAATATTTTTTGGTATATATATTATGCTATATATTTATTTTGTTTGATCTAATTGAGAATTTTAAAGAATCATGATAAAAATAAATTATATATGCATTAAAATACACATTAAAAGGACACTCTCTTCATGTTAAAGTACTAGAATAAAATTATCAGATAAAAAGGAAGATTTGAACTATCCTGATATTCAATGTAGTATTCAATTCTTCATGGGTTGTAAATTATAATGGGAATGTTACAAAACTGTCAAATTCTTCCCAAAGCAATCTTCAAGTTAATCAACATAGACAATCATTCTTTTCATTTCTATGGCAATAGGAAAATTTTAAGCAATATCTTTTGATTGGAGTTGTCTTGAAAATTGCTTAGTTGGAGGCCTTATTTTAAAATGCAACAAGCCTGAAATATTAAATGTAATTTGTCATGCAGCCTAGAGAAAGAATGAAGCATTTGGTTCGTTTTTCCTAATTGTGTCTGATTGCTGCCTGGGTAGCTCCAGCACTTCTCCATCTTCAAAATCACCTTCCAGGGCTTCAACATCTTTGACCATTACTTTTAATCAAAGAGGCTAAACATAAAATAACTTGACGATTATATAGCAGAAATCTTAACAATACTGGCTTTAACATTTTTATTTAATTGACCTTAAAGAGAGAGCCCTCAAAAAGTAAACTGTTAATGAATTCTGATTAAAGTGACAAATTACCTAATGTTAACACTGACATAAATCACTGTCCCAGGAAAAAGTGGTCAATACTAAAGTCGGAAGAATTTAGTTTTCCAATGATAACCATGTTTTGTTAAGCCCTGCTTAACAATAAAGTTCATTCTTATATTTAAAGTGTGGTTACTTAGAAAATTTACACACCTTAAAAATTTACATGAATTTCCTTCACATTAAAAAGCACTATTTTCTTAAATATCCACTAGTGTAATCTGAAGTTCTCATGTCCATTCATCCAAGAAGGAAGAAATCATTTATTTTTTTTTATTTTTTATTTTATTTTATTTTATTTTTTATTTTTTTACAAATAGTTTATTGTCAAATTAGTTTCCACATAACACTCAGTGCTCATCCCCACAAGTGCCCTCCTCCATGCCCATCTCCTCCCATCCCCCCCACATCCATCAGTCCTCAGTTTTTGTCAGCATTCAAGAGTCTCTCATGGTTTGCCTCTCTCCCTTTCCCCCACCATTTATATTGACTATTTTATTTTTTTTTCCTGTATTATAATGTTATTTTTATTTATTTATTTATTTATTTACAAATAGTTTATTATCAAATTAGTTTCCACATAACACCCAGTGCTCATCCCCACAAGTGCCCTCCTCCATGCCCACCCCTCCTCCCCCCCACATCCACCAGTCCTCAGTTTTTGTCAGCATTCAAGAGTCTCTCATGGTTTGCCTCTCCCCCTTTCCCCACCATTTCCGCCCTTCTTCTCCCCCTTGGTCCTCTGTTAAGTTCCTCCTAATCCTCCTATACGTGCACACATATGATATTTGTCCTCTGCCTGACTTATTTCGCTCAGCATAACACCCTCAAGGTCCATCCATGTTGCTACACATGGCCAGATTTCATTGTTTCTCATTGCCATGTAGTATTCCATGGTATAGATAAACCACATCTTCTTGATCCATTCATCTGTTGATGGACACTTAGGCTCTTTCCATGTTTTAGCTATTGTGGAGAGTGCTGCTATGAACATTGGGGTACATGTGCTCCTATGCATCAACATTTCTGGATCCCTTGGGTAAATTCCTAGCAGTGCTATTGCTGGGTCATAGGGGAGTTCTATTGTTAGTTTCCTGAGGAACCTCCACACTGTTTTCAGAGGGGCTGTACCAGTTTACATTCCCACCAACAGTGTAGGAGGGTGCCCGTTTCTCCACATCCTCGCCAGCATCTAGAGTTCTCTGATTGGCTCATTTTAGCCACTCTGACTGGCATGAGGTGGTATCTCAGTGTGGTTTTGATTTGTATTTCCCTGATGAGGAGCGATGCTCATTTGCAACTATCTTTTCCCATTCCGTTGGTTGCCTATTAATTTTCTGGGTTGTTTCCTTGGTTGTGCAGAAGCTTTTAATCTTGAGGAGGTCCCAACAGTTTATTTTTGCTCTTGATTCCCTTGCTTTTGGGGATGTGTCAAGTAAGAAGTTGCTGCGGTGGAGGTCAAGGAGGTTGTTTCCTGCTTTCTCCTCTAGGGTGTTGATAGTTTCCTGTCTCACGTTCAGATCCTTTATCCATTTTGAGTTTATTTTTGTGCATGGTGTGAGAAAATGATCTAGTTTCATTCTTCTGCATGTTGCTGTCCAGTTCTCCCAACACCATCTGTTAAAAGGCTGTCTTTTTTCCATCGGATATTCTTTCCTGCTTTGTCAAAGATTAGTTGGCTGTATACTTTTGGGTCCACTTCTGAGTTCTCCATTCTGTTCCATTGGTCTATGTGTCTGTTTTTGTGCCAATACCATACTGTCTTGATGATGACAGCTTTGTAGTAGAGGCTAAAGTCTGGGATGGTGATCCCTCCCGTTTTGGTTTTATTTTTCAGGATTACTTTGGCTATTCGGGGTCTTTTGTGGTTCCATACAAATTTTTGGATAGTTTGTTCTAGTTTTGAGAAGTATGCTGGTGCAATTTTGATTGGAATTGCATTGAATGTGTAGAGTGCCTTAGGTAGTAATGACATCTTAACTATATTTATTCTTCCTATCCATGAGCATGGAATGTTTTTCCATTTCTTTGTGTCTTCTTCAATTTCCTTCATAAGTTTTCTATAGTTTTCCTCATACAGATCTCTTGTATCCTTGGTTAGGTTTATTCCGAGGTATTTTATGGTTTTTTGTGCAATTGTGACTGGGATCAGTTTCTTGATTTCTCTTTCTGTTGCTTCATTGTTGGTGTATAAAAATGCAACCGAGAAATCATTTATTGACTTAATGTTTTGCCAAGAAGGTGAGGAAAATATTTGGTCTAGTAAATAGGGATTACGAAAAGACAAAGATAGGATTGCTTTTTTTCTGAACAGAATGAGTCATTTTGAAAGGAGGTGGTAGTGGATGGGATATTAGTGCTATCATCCAAAGGAAAGGAAATTAGCTCAGGGCCCTCCCTGTTGTTCACTTTCTCACGACGCAAATATTCACTATGTGCTCCAGAAGAAAAAGGAATAAAATTCTTCCTGAAGGATTCCACCTCACATTCAGGTTAGTATGTTTAAGATGTACAATATCTTTAAAGAAAATGTTGGGGAAAAGAGACAGATTTAAAAAGAAGTCTTTTCAGAGAGTACATATGACTTCTAGGATTTCACAGTCGAATGTTCAGACCAGAGTATATTTAGGCATACCAATGATAGAAGAACAAGTTGCGCAGGGATACTGACTGAATTGTGCAATTAAAAGTGTATGCCTCTAAGCTAATTGGGCAATTCAGAATAAAAATATTTCATTTGATTTTTTCAACATAGAACATGAGTTTTATTTTATTTGGCTTTACTACATGTGTTAGGTCATATATGCCCTTAAAAGAAACCTTGTCTCTAAAATTTTATTCATTATTGTTGCCAAGAAAAAAAGTTATTAGGGAAAAGATTTACAGGGGGGAAAAAAACCCATAGGCTAGTTTTATATAAAAAACAAGTAAAAATGATCCACAGTTTCTTTAAGTTTTTATTAATACCAGTTAACATACAGTGTAACATTTGTTTCAGGTGTAGAATTTAGTGATTCAACACAACACGCTCAGCACTCATCACAACAAATGCCCTCCTTAATACTCATTCCCCCACCCATCTCCCCTGTATGTTTCTTAATACATGGTTGCTTCCACAAGTTTATGCATCTCTTTCTTGCATGCTACTCTTTGTTGTGACATTTTCCACTAATTACAAAGTATTTTAAAAAAATTTTAGTATTTTATTTCTGAGAGAGAGAGAGAGAGAGAGAGAAAGTGAGCGAGCATGAACAGGGGAGGGTGAGAGAAAGAGAGAGGTAGACACAGAATCTGAAACAGGCTCCAGGCTGTGAGCTGTCAGCACAGAGCCTGAGGCGGGGCTTGAACCCACTAACCGTGAGATCATGACCTGAGCCAAAGTCGGACGCTTAACCGACTGAGACACCCAGGTGCCCCTACAAAGTATTTTAGGAGGAAAATTTCTTTTCTTTTTTTTTTTGTTTTTATTTTTTTGTTTTTATTTTTTTACAAATAGTTTATTGTCAAATTAGTTTCCACATAACACCCAGTGCTCATCCCCACAAGTGTCCTCCTTCAGGAGGAAAATTTCTATGTAAAAATATGAATCCAGTATTTGGCTTGAAATTCATACGTAACAGAATTTTAACTTTGAAGATTGATAATTAGTCTAACATTCGTTTCTGTACATTGGTTTTCATTGAAACTAAAAGCATAGAAAGCAGCTCTGGGGGCACCTGGGTGGCTCAGTTGGTTAAGCGTCCAACTTTGGCTCAGGTCATGATCTCATGGTTCATGGGTTCGAGCCCCGTTGGCCTCTGTGCTGACGACTAGCTCAGAGCCTGGAGCCTGCTTCAGATTCTGTATTGCCCTCTCTCTCTGACCTTCTCCTGCTCACACTGTGTGTCTCTCTGTCAGAAATAAATAAAACATTAAAAATTTTTAAAAAGCAGCTCTGGTAAAAATCAACTAATTACTGACATAAGTTTTATGAAAACCTGTTGTACTTTAAAACTATATTGTTAAAAATGAGCCAGGTATGAAAATTTCTTCTGTTAACATTTAGTTATTGCCAGTTCAATAAAATAGGATTCCCATATATTCTATTTTACATGTTATATATAACATACATTTTGTATACATACAAGTATTTTACATATACACATATCTGTATAAATACACTAATACACATAAACTTTACATATATACTAAAAATTGAAATTTTATATGCAACATTACAAAGAAATTCTAATAATCTTGATAATGTATATATAAATTCAGCAAAGGCTCTCATTTACTATAAAATAAACTCACTTAAAGGATTCCTACACATCATTGAAGTGGTCCAGATTCTAAGCAGTCTCTGATTACCAGGGCTCAAAATTTACCAATACGCCAAACAACTTATTATAATATAACTGAAATATAACATTTAAAAATAATATAACATTTCTTTCCCTGTGAAAGCATCAATACTGTAACCACTTACTCATAGAAACTAGCAACTACGTATTCCAATTATTTTGTGGATAAAGGAAATAGTATAAAAACAAAAATCCACTATGCCACTTTTCTTGTTATATGGTAGCTTGGTGGGTTTTGGTGGGGGTGGGGTGTGTAGAGATATTTTTTATTGTCAATTTAGTTTTGTACATAATTTTATGTTTAAGTATTATAAAAGCAATACATATTATTAAAAATATATTAACAGCACATGAGTAATATAAAAAGTAAAAGTTGCCCATCTCATCAAACCTCAAATTAGCCTTAATTTCTATCATAGTTCCTCATGTAGCCTTCAAAAATAAGCATATACAAAAGATGCTTATGCATACATCTAGGTTTTACATAAGATCATACTATAATTTTTAAATTATACAAACCATAATTTTTAAATGTTTTACTTAAGTTAGACATGTTTACATAGCAATTACATGTAGATATACCCCATTTTTTATGTAATTTATTTAACCTTTCCCTATTAAAGAATGTTTTGTGTTTTCCTATTGCAAACATTCTAAGTACATCTTTGTACAAATATTGAGAAATCTATAAACATGGGATAACTGTAAAGTATATTTCTAGACATGAATGTCTGTTAAAGGCAACTGCAGAGCCAAGCAAAATTTCAAAGTACCTCCAATCTACTATGCCACCAACACTGGTTATTACTGTGGTTGCTATTTATATTTTATGCATAAATTTTGTTGTTTATATCTACAGTTTATGTACAATGCTTTTATTGTGTTTTTTGTGTATGTGTATATAGTGTCTTTTTTCCCCCAAACTGTGGTTTCATTTCCCATAAGTATTTATTTGTGAGTAATCTCTAGTTTTCTTATTTTTAAATATACTAACCTAAAGAGGGAATCACAATTTAAGCTAGAGGAAGTAACTCTAACCACTGTGGACTTTTCCATTCAATAGCAATAGTATCATCATGAGTCTGGAAAGATTGTGAGAAGCTATGTAAACTTTCGTCTACCTTTAGACAAATTATACTAACTCCCTTTCCACCCCACCCCCACACACATTCAATTACAATTTCAAATAAAAATTTTATAAGGCAACCTGTTCATTGCACTTGTTTATATGTTCATTCTACCAGAAAGTGAAGATAATGTTCACATGATCCAAAACAGTTGGTACATTTATAAATAAATGAGTTAGCAGGCAAATGCCAGGAAAAGGATATCTAAGAACTACAGCTTTAGCTTTCAAAATGAATATTAAGACATATCCTTGGTAGCAGTGTCAATAGAAGAGGTAAATTTATGTTCCAATCTTAGTGAAGGACACAGGGAATACACACTATGAAATCTGCATAGCCAGGTCTTATTTACATGTACCAAAATAACGGGAAATCATTGTAAGTAATTGAGATCTATGTGTACCTTAATTTTTTGTAAAGAGCCAAATGAATATGCATATGGATATTTATATAGAGTTTGATCTTTCAATGATATATTCACAAACCCTTATGAAATTTAATATAATTTAAAAAATAGTATTCTAGCCTTTTAAGTATTCCAATTCAGTGATTTTCAGTTTACCAAAAATTCTACTGCACTCTTTTACAAACACCTAAAAGAAGTTTCTAGTGGGGACAACTTTCTAAAATAATATTAAACAGGGGTGCCTGGGTGGCTTAGTCGGTTAAGCGTCCGACTTTCACTTAGGGCATGATCTCGCGGTTCGTGGGTTCGAGCCCCGCGTCAGGCTCTGTGCTGACTGCCAGCTCAGAGCCTGGAGCCTGTTTCAGTCTGTGACTCCCTTTCTCTCTGACCCTCCCCTGCTCACACTGTCTCTCTCTCTCTCTCCTAGAAATAAATAAAACATTGTAAAAAAATAATAAATAATATTAAACAGTCCTGAAATTAAAAATCTAATCTGTGAAGTTACTGATGTGAAATAATAATGAAATTTAAGAACTATATGAGAAAATTTAAAAAAAACTGTTTTTGGGGAGAGCAAGAGTGAGCAAGTTAGCAGGGGAGGGGCAGAAAGAGATAGGGGGAGACAGAATCTTAAGCAGGCCTTGATCTCAGGACTGTGAGATCATGACCTGAGCCAAAATCAAAGGTCAGATGCTTAACTCACTGAACCACCCAGGCACTCCTTAAAAATTCTTAAAACCAAAATCTGAGAAATTCTATCCTTTTCCCTGTACACTCTTTAGGAGTTAATCTTTATTTTTTCAGAATTATCGTTTAAAATACATTGTAATTTACAACAAAGTTTAGAAACAATGGCAAAGCTGTGATTACAGTACATATTATTTATTTTATGGTCCTAATTATGAATGTTTATCTAGTATGAAATTTTTTTCTATATTAAAGGAAGTTGCAATATTAAACTTTATAATTAACAATTGGTCACTTCTTGTCTTTATTGATAAATAAAGTCGATATACAATGTTACATTAGTTTCAGGTGTACAACACAGTGACTGGAGAAGTTCAAAAGTTATATTATGCTCACTGCAAGTGCAGCTACCATCTATCACCATAGTACTCTATTATATACCATTGACTATATTCCCTATGCTGTGATTTTCATCCCTGTCACTTATTCATTCCATAAACGGAAGCCTGAATCTCTGTCCTTCACGCATTTTGCCCATGCCACTATCCCCATCCACTCTGGCAACCATCAATTTGTTCTCTATATTTATCAGTTTGTTTCTGCTTTTTGGCTTTTTTAGATTTCGCATGTAAGTGGGAAAATGTGGTATTTTTCTTTCTCTGACTTATTTCACTTACTATAATACCCTACTCCTTGTCTTTAATAGCCTCATAACTCAATGTCACTCAACCTATATGCCTGTAAACATACTAAAATTGCTGCCCATCACATGCCCATTCACATGGTCTTCATATACTTTTAGATGCATATGTTTTGTGACATAAAGAAATTATATGAATTTAAATGAGCCACTTAAGAAATAGATCATCTCATTTTACAGTCTCTTTTTTCTCTCCTGGTGGTTTTCTTCATGTTCACTAGTATCCAAACCTTGGCATTCTCTTTCAATCTCATGATTACAAATAGCTTTTTCTTTTTCTTGTTTTAAGTATGCTTCATACTTAGCGCAGAGCACAATGCAGGGCTTAAACTCAGGACCCTGAGATCAAGACCTTAGCTAAGATCAAGAATCAGATGGTCAACCAACTGAAGCATGCAGGCACTCCTCAAATAACTTTCTTTTTCTAAATGTAGACTACTCCTAAATCTCTATGCCTTGACCTGTCTCCCAAGGTACAATCCTCTATTTGCAAACTGGTCCTTAAACACATAATGCCTCAAAGCGGACTATCTTTCTTTCCAAACTTATTCTTCCTATGTTTACTTTAGGGTTCCTCAAACTTTGTGGTCACTCAGCTTGAAGGTTAGGCTCATCTTTTTGTTTTGGTCTCCTTACAACTCCACCCATCCCCACCCTGATCAATCCTTTACCAAATCTTAGCTGTTACTATTGCCTTGCCCTGGAAGCCTCGCTTTCAAATTCTCTGCACCACAGCTCCGCTTTAAATCATCTTATCCTTTTTGCTGCAGCTCTGCATGATTTTCAGAGTCCTCTGGTCAATGGTCTGTGAGCAATGGGGCAGAGTGAGGCTTTTATAATTTTAGTTTTGTTGGTTTTACTTTATGGTAAGAGGAGTAACTTAAAAATGGGCATTACCATTACACAAAAACAGGTTATGCTGCGATAATGACTGGGTAAATATTTTCTCTGGCTGAAGAAGCAGCTCCAGATTTGTGGTAATATTTCCTTGTATGTCAATCAGCAGCGTTAACAAAAAAAACAAAAACAAAAACAAAAACACCCAAACAAAAACAGAAACCAAAAACAAACTGGATTTTTTGTTTAAACAACAAAAAAATGGATCTTGAAGACATTCAGATAAATGCTCAATTCTAAATCTCATTTATTTAAAAAATCACTTATTTTACTTTTCTGCAGCAGAGATTCTTTATGTTTGAAATGAGAATATTAAGCTATGTCATAAGGTTAAGATTAAATAGGGTCCGTAGGTACCTGCCTTCTGCTCTAAATATTTGTTAATTGAATGATTGGTGCTCCCTACAAGATACCTCCTTTCCCAGATCTTTATTCACCTAACTTGTACTTATTTTATGGCTCCAGGCTCATCTGTTTATCACACACTCTGGTATTACTGATGTCCTTGTTAGTCTCTCATTACATTTTGGTAATTCCTTAAGGGTAGAAATCATGTGTTATTAGACTCTGTATCTGCAGCAACAGGTGTGGTTCCTGGCAAACAACATCCACTACTTCAGTAAATGCTGAACGAATACTTTGTATACACTAGTAACCAAAGGCCTTGTACCATAAGCTTTACCAATTTTTTTCTAAGCGTAAACTAACCAACACATTGGAAAAAAAAAAATTAACAACCAAATATCTACAATAGGTATCACAACAAAATATTCTCCTTGAATTATATGTAATTTAAGGTGACAAAAATAAGAGCCTCTCCACATAAAGACAATAGCTTATTCTCACTAAGCACTTAAGCTGTGCCTAACTGAGCGATTTGGTTATTTAATCCAATCTATACAACTCCCTGTGAGATAAAAATTTCATCTCTCTTATTTTACACGATTTGGAAACAGCACCAGGAAGATTAGGTAACCCCTAGATCACACAAGTAGTGAGCTATGATGTCAAGATTCCAACAATCTGGGACTTCATACCTCCAGAGCCTGTACTGTGAATCACACTATACTGACTTCTAGCAATTGCAGATGCCTCAGAAATGCTTAACGTGGTACCCGGACCCATGATGAGGAAGGCTGTTTTCCCTCAAAGTGAGGGGAACAGTAAGGGTGAACCAAGAGTGCGTCTCCCCCTCACAATGAACTATGAAAGGTTCTACCTGCTGTGTCAGGTATGTGTACGTTAATTCAAACTGCACACGGTTTCTTCCCACAATAAGCTACAATAAACTACACTTTCCCTCTGAATAGAGTAAGCCTTGGTTTTCTTTTAATATTAACACACAAATTTCCTTACGGCCTGAAAACCTAGATGCTTGAGAACCAAGCCATCACTTCCGGTGAAGCCAGAAAACAAACAAACAAAAAAAGCCGCATTTATAGTTTTGAGGTAAAGAGATCCAAACAAGCCAGTCCTTGAGCACTCAGGAATTCCGAGTATACAGAATTGCTAGTGTCAATCACGCAGGAAATAGAAGTACCTTAATACTAACAAATTGACTTCAGTGTTCCCTTAAAGAGCCTCTAAATCATTTGTGACCGATTTTCAATTTAAGGCTCTAAGGGGCCGACTTCCAACCGGCAATCCAGGAGTGAGAAATCAAACTTCACTGAAAATGGAGGCCGTGGGCGCAGGGCATTTAACTTTAAAGTAGCAAAATTCGGATTTTGCGGCTCCCTGCCAAAGATTCCCGGATCTTAAACTACCACTAAGTAGTATCAGTGGGCCAGGCAGGGCTTTCCGCTCCCCACTCCCCCGCAATTAGGATAGGGGGCTTTGTCTTATTTTATTAACAGCTATCTTCCTAGTAGCATGATTCAATGATGGGCATTTTGGTTCCTTGCGTTTAAAAAGGCAGCCACATATCCACTCAGAGAGAAAAAGTATGCAATAAAGGGCACTAGCTAGGGCGTATATTCAGTTCCAAATCTTTCACGCTGGAGAGGACGTATGAAGTGTCACTAAAAGCATTTATTACCGTCGGTGTGCCGGGTGGTGACGGCCAAAGTGCGGATGCGGATAATGCAAACGGCGAGACCCCGAAGGGTTAGAGTCACCCTACACTTCCGAGACGGCGACCAGACCTCGGATAAGCCAGCGCTCGCGAAATGGCTGCCGCACGTCAATCGGCCAGAAAGCACTACTCCCTCCCTCGGGCACGTCACGTCACCAGGGAAACGGCGCTTTGCGTACGGGCGCAGTCAGGGTGAAAGTTCAGGGCTGGTCCGAAGACCCCCTGCGCTTTAGTGGAAACCTGTGGGCGCAAGGCGCTGCCAGAGCCCAGGCGTCTCCCACGGTCCCCGGTGAGGGGAGCGTGGACGCAGGCCCGGAGTGAACAAAGCGCCCTTCTTCCCCAGCTCCGCCTCGCTCGGCCGGCGGTGAAGTAAGCTCCCCGAAGCGAGCACGATTCGGGGGCGGGGCGGGGCGAGCCGGGCGCCCGAACCGCCCCCGAGCGCGATCTCGGTTCCGCGACGGTGGCGGTGGCACCCGCTGGAGTTGACGTTAGCCATGGAAACGCGGAGCTGGCTCGGGTGCGACCTCGGGGAGCTGGTTGCCTGGCCGCTACAGCTTCTCTGCTTTCGCGTTCGGGTCGCAGGCAGCCTCCGGGCGGGATCGCCCAACCCGGGTTTACTTGCAAAAATGCGGTCCCCGGGATTCCTTCCCACCGCCTCTGCCCTCGGGTGACTCGAGGTACGTTCGATCCCCGACACCCACCTGGGGGCTTCTTGGTCGCCTTAATTTCCAGGACTGTGCAGAGTCACGTTGTTGTTGCAGTTTCAGTTGCCGCACATTTCTTGTTTTTCGTTATGAAACCTTCAAATGCGCTTATTGCACTTTTTTGACGGAAGGTGAACTCAGTAGCTAGAGGAATCAATCCATTGTGACTTTTAAGTTTTTTTCAGAAGACTGCTTTAGCTTGTTAACAGCGTTTTTTTTTTTAAATTTTTAAGTTTATTTATTTATTTTGAGAGAGAGCGCACGAGCGGGAGAGGGGCAGACAGAGAGAGAGAGAGAGAGAGAGAAAGAATCCCAAGTAGGGTCCAGGCCATCAGCACAGAGCCGCTTGTGGGACTTGACTCCATGAGCTGTGAGATCATGACCTGAGCTGAGATCAAGATGCAGAGGCTTAACCTACTGCGCCACCCAGGTGCCCCCATAGCGTTCTGTTTCTAAGAGATGCTTGTCAGATGGAAAGTGGACCTTTGGGTCTTGACGTAGTGATGTCCTTGTTACACCAATACAGTTTACAAACTGCGTCCTTAAGGTAGTCCTGTACTCTTTCCTTATCTGCAGCTAAACCACTTTTGCCCCAGCTTGGGCATCTTATGGCACCCTGAACATGAATAACTCTTTTCCCCCTGATCTGCCTCTTTTTAAAACTCTGTCAAGAACTAGTGTTTACTTCAATGAAATCTACAACAGAGGTTATCTATCAGACCTGTGAATTGATTATCTGCTCTTTACCAATCATTTGTCTTGTATTCAGCTTTATGATGTTAGGTACATTCTTTTTGTTTTGTTTTGTTAAACCATTTTTTTTTAAGTTTAGTTATTTTGAGAGAGAACGAGACAGTGTGAGTGGGGGAGGGGCAGAGAGAGAATCCCACACAGGCTCCTGGCTGCTAGTTTATAGTGGGCTCGAAGTCCTAAAACCTTGAGATCATGACCTGAGCCAAAACCAAGATTCGGAGGCTAAATGATTGAGCCACCCAGGTGCCCCAGATCATTCTTATAATTAGGGTGAGACCACCGTTTATATTATTTGGTGTCCACCGCCGCCCATGCCAAATCTCCAAACTTTTATCATAGCATCCAGAGCTAGACTCCATGAGCAGACATTGCCATTTTAGTAATTTAACTGGGGCACCTCTCAGCTACTCCTAAATTTCCTACCAGTTATTAGTAGATAAAACCTGGTCAGGGAAATTTTCTGTTTCATTTTCTTTTGTAAAAACTAATATTAACGCTGTGTGTATGGTCACTAACTGGAATTTAAACTTTTTTAAAAAGTTAAAAAAATTAAAGATTTTAAAAAGTGTACAATTAAATGGTTTTTAGTATATTGACTGAATTATGCAAGTATTACTGTAATTTTAGAACATTTTCATCACCCCTAAAAAAGGCCTTAAAAACAGAACAAAAAGTAAAAAGTAAAAAAGGGGGGAGGGGCACCTGGATGGCTCAGTCGATTGAGCATTTGACTCTTAATTCTCACCTCAGTTGTTATCTTAGGGTCATGGGTTCAAGCCTCACATTGGGATCCCCACTGGGCATGAAGCCTACTTTAAAAAAAAAAAGCCCTATACTCTTTAGGAATTATTCCCTATCCCACTTGTCACTGTCCCCACCAGCCCTAGGCAAACGTTAACCTATTTTCTATCTTTGTAGATTTTCATCCTCTGGACATTTCATATAAATGGAAGCATACAATACGTGGCCTTTTGTGATTGTCTTCTTCCATTTAGCATTATGTTTTCAAGGTCCGTCCATGTTGTAGCATGTATCAGTACTTCATTCTTGTTTATATCCTAAAAATATTCCATTGTATGGATATACCACATTTATTTAATCTGCTAATGGACATTAAGGTTGTTCCCACTTTTGGAAAATTAGTATTTCTGCTATGAATGTTCATGAACAAATTTTTGTGTAGACTTATGCTCTCATTTCTTTTAGATAAATACCTAGGAATGGAATTGCTAGGTCATATGGTAACTCTGTGTTTAGCCTTTTTAGGAATTGCCGGACTGTTTTTCAAAACAGCTGCACCATTTAACAAAACTACATGTGGATTCTATTTCCTCCACCACCTCACCACTACTTGTTATTTTCTGTCTTTTTGATAACCAGTCAGGTGGATTTGAAGTGATACCTCATTGTGGTTTTTGCTTTTCATTTCTTTAATGAATGAGTAATTATGTGGAACCTTGTCTTGTGTACTTGTTAGCTATTTGTATATTATCTTTGGGGAAATATCTATTATAATCCTTTAAACTGACTTATTTGTTTTTGTCACTGTTGAGTTGTAAGCGTTCTTTATATATTCTATACGTAAGTCTCTTATATATGATTTGCAAACATTTTTTCCTATTCTGTGGATTGTTTTCATTTTCTTGATGATGAGAATCTTTTCTTCTATACACTTTGCCACTTGTGTTTATCTCTTATCAAGGAATCCTACATGCCACTGTCCTCATGCTGGCTTAGCTAACAGAAGTTTCCTATTTTGACATTTTGGAGATTCTTTTCAGGCCCACTGTTCCCCAAAAACTCTTTCTCCCAAATTATCCTTCCATTTCTCTCACCTCAAAAATAAGATTGCCTTTCATTTGGTAATGGCTTAGTATGATTGAAAAACAGCCACCAACTGACATTGTATGTAGATTAAGTCAGTTAGTATCACTGGTTCTCGAGAGTTTTCTATAAAGTAAGTTGAATTATTTCTGGTAATCCATGTGATTGGTAGACTTCACTCACCTGATACTTGATTTTGAAAGAAAAACTGGTTAATCGCTTTGCGTTTATAATTGGTAAGTTGTGTGCAGTGTGGGAAAGGTAGATTGAGATAGAAGCCGAAACATCAGCTGGCCTGGCATATTTGTGATGCGCTGCTATGACCTTTGGCTATTTTCTCCCATTTTAGTTTTCCAAGAGTAATGGAGTGCTAACAGTTCATATTCTTGTGTTATACTTTTGGGAAGGGTGAATCATAGAACCGACAACTCATTATTCTACCTGTGAAGCTTTGCCAGTATCTGTAATAAATAGATCCTTTGATCTATCTAGTTACCTTTCCCAACCATTCATAGTTATCTCTACAAGTCAATTCCTGTGAATTTACAGAAAACTCTTAGATTCAAAGACCCTTTCCAAATCTTGAATTTGAATAAATGCCATTTGTTGATCAGAGAGATTTTTTGTACTTGTTTTTTCATTTTAAGGCTCTTTTTAAAAAAAATGTTTATTTATTTTTGAGGGAGATTATGTGTGTGGATGAGCTAGAAAGGGGCAGAGAGAGCGGAAGAGAGAAAATCCTAAGCTGGCTCCATTCTGTCAATGCAGAGCCTGATGTTGGGCTCAAACCCAGGAACCATGAGATCATGACTTGAGCTGAAGTCAGATGCTTAACTAACTGAGCCACCCAGGCGCCCCAAGAAGTGAACTTAAAAAGAAAAAGAGGCAGAGGACACAAAGAGGCAATTTACAAAGGAATTAAATGACTTTTATCTCCATATACACACATATATATAGTGAATATTCTCAGAAAGATAGATCATATTAATGAAATAATAGGATTCTATAAAAAGGAACATCCAGGAATTAAATGTATTCTTTGAAATTAAACATTGAGACATTAATGAAATTAAACATGAGAGCAAAGATTTAATGAAATTTGACAAATATATTAGGAGATAGTAAGTTTCCTGAAATATAACAAAAATACAGTTGATGCACAGTGCAGAAGTGCTCAATATATGTGTGTAGATTCAGTGTTGTCTCATACCTGTTATAAAATAAAAAGAAAAATTGCAAGTGTTGGCAAGGACGTGGAAATATTGGAACCCTTGTACACTGTTGGTAGGATGCAAAATGGTACATCTACTATGGAGAACAGAGTGGAGGAACCTCAAAAAATTATAAATAGAGCTACCATATGATCCAGCAATCCCACTTACGGGTATATATCTGAAAATACTGAAATCAGAATCTCAAAGGGATATTTGCCCTCCCATGCCCATTGCAGCATTGTTTACCATAGCCAAAAAGCAGAAGCAACCTGTTGTCTATCACCAGATGAATGGATAAAGAAAATGCGGTATATACACACAACGGAATATTATTTAGTCCTAAAGGGAAGGAAATCCTGTCACGTGTGATCACATGGGTAAGCCTTGAAGATACTATGGTAAGTGAAATAAGTTAGCCAGAGAAGGACAAATACTGCATGATTCTACTTATATGAGGTATCTCTAATTGTCAGACTCCTAGAAACATAGTAGAATGAAGGTTGCCAGGGACTTGGGGGAGGAAGACTTGCTATATAAAGTTTTAGTTGTACAAGATGAATAAATTCTAGAGATCTACTGTACACCATTGTGTTGTTACTTTACAACACTGTAAAAGTTTACACTTAAAAGTTTGTTAAGAAGGTGGATCTCATGTTAAGTGTTCTTACCATAAAAAAAAAAAAACCCGAATCCAATAGAACAGAAAAAAAAAGTGTGGATTCAGTGAATGAAATTAACCAGTCAAAATATGATAGATTAAAAACAATTAACCTTTACTAAACAAAAATCATACAATTGGCTAAGAAAACTATAAATTTATTATAATCCCCCCAAACTGCCACTTTTTCTTATTTTCTTCTTCTTCTTCTTCTTCTTCTTCTTCTTCTTCTTCTTCTTCTTCTTCTTCTTATTATTATTATTATTATTATTATTATTATTATTATTATTTCCTTTTTGGGATTTTTCAGGTTGGTATCTTGCCTGATTCCTGCATTAAAGTTGAAAAATAAGAATTCGCTACTGGTACATTGCCAGATTGATCTGTTTCTCACCCTTCTGTATAATGCTCAAATTCCAAATAAAGCAGTATTTCTATGGCTATATTGTTGGCCCACTTTCAGAGTTGCATATGAAAAAAACATAAGGCCAAAATCAATGTTGTGATACCGTCTTTATCCCTTAACTTTTATTTTCAAAGCATTCCCCAACCCCCAGTCCTTCAGCCATTTTTCATTTTAACATGCTGGAGGCTGCAGCCATACAAATGCATCAGTCTGTTTAGGAATCATCTCTGAGACTGTATGCTAAATTCTCATTCCAGAAGTAAGTTTTAATTCTGAATTTATTTTCCATTTTAGTAACCCAGATTAAGATTTAGAAGATCTCTCTGGGGGTACTGGGTGGCTTAGTCAGTTGAGTGCCCACCCTTGATTTCAGCTCAGGTCATGATCCCAGAGTCATGGGATCAAGCCCATATAGGGATCCTTGCATCGCGTGGAGCCTGCTTTAAGATTCTCTCTCTTCCTTTCTCTCTCTGCCCCTCACCCACTTGCTCATGTACACATTCTCTCTCTTTCTAAAAATAGGAGATTTCTTTGTATAAATGTTAAGTGTTGCTCCCTATAAAGAAAATATTTTTTAAAATTTCCAGGATCTGTAATTAAATATCTCACAGTATCAGTTTATCATAATTTTTGCTTTAATGAATTTCTAATTTCTGTCATACAGTTCTCCGTGTGTGTGTGTGTATATATAAATATACATATTTATATATATTTAGTGGTTTATTTATTTTTGAGAGAGAGAGAGAGTATGAGCAGGGGAGGAGCAGAGAGAGGAGAGAGAATCTTAAGAGGATCCAAAGCAGGCTCTGCACTTACTGCAGTGAGCCTGATATGGGGCTCAAACTCAGGAACTGTGAGATCATGACCTGAGGCCAAGTTGGACACTCACCGCCTAAGCCACCCAGGCGCCCCTGTACAATCCTCTTTTATCCTTAAGATATTAGAAAAAAATACCCATACTAGAAGTAAGCTTTCCAGCAATCTGATATACTTGCTACTTGTCAAATTTCCCTCATAATCTTTTTTCTTATGTAGCTTTATTCATGACATTCCTCAATTGGTATATCTTTTCTAAGTTTATTTATTTCTTTTGAGAGAGTGAGAAAGAGAGAGAGGCAGAATCCCAAGCAAGTAAGCTCCGTGCTACCCCAGGCGCAGAGCCCATCTCAGGTCTCGAACCCATAAACCTGCACAATCACTACCTGAGCCGAGATCAAGGTCAGACACTTAACTGACTGAGCCACTTGGGTGCCCCTTGATTGGTATATTTTTTAATTCTCCTTGGCTTAGCTACATCTTTAAGATCGTAATTGAAGCCCAGGCCAGTAGTTCTCAAAGTAGTTTATGTAGAACACTACACACATGACCTGTTACTAGATATGGTAGGAAAGTTAGGTTCCCAAAGTTTGAAAAATTCAAGTGATACATTTTAGCAGGTTTGCAGTGGTGTTTTTTGTTTTTTAACTTCAAAGATGTCTCAATGTCTTTAGTTTGCTGATATCTACTGTGACTCTTCAAGGTGACATCTAGTGTGTTATTTATCAAACTTCTTTGACCATGGGCCCCCTTTTAAGAAACATTGTGTAGGGCAAATAATTCTGTATCCTCCAGCCTTTCTTTTAATATCACATGAAAATAATTCAAATCTGAACATTGTCTTCATACTTCTTGATGTGCTTTCACTTCTTTTGTGATTGCTCCTGCCTTATTTTGACTTTTGTACCTGCTGTTTTATCTTTGCTTTTCACTCCAGTATGAGCTAGTTCCTTCTTCTTGACAAAGAGGGAAGTTAAAATGTAGCCTAGGATAGGGAACAAATTAAAATTGAATTTTGGTCACATTAAAATCCTACAGCCATTTCCTTCTCCATCCCAGAAACCCAGCAGCCATAGTTCCTCCTCAGCCTCACCCTTTTCCTATATTGCTCTGGGACATACTGCTCTAGGCAAAATCTTCTCTGAGCCAATAATACTATCAATAAGTGCCATTCTTTATTCCATATTAAAAAACTAAAATTTTCTAAACACTTAAAAACTGGGAATAAAGAGTTTACAAGTTTACTGTTATGAGTGGGGCAGGATATGTAGGAAGAAGGTTTTCAGAAACAGTGAATATTCCCAACTTCCCTTTTAAAGAGCAGTATTTAGTGTTTTCTTTTAATTTTAATCTTATTTAAGCTATACCATTAATGTATTACATGCCTCTCCATGCCAAGGTATTTTACTGAATATTATGGAGAATCGAAGTGTCTCAAGATTTGGCCCCAGCCCAGGGCGCCTGGGTGGCTTAGTCGGTTAAGGGTCCGACTTTCACTTAGGTCATGATCTCGCGGTTCCTGGGTTCGAACCCCGCATCGGGCTCTGTGCTGACTGCCAGCTCAGAGCCTGGAGCCTGTTTCAGTCTGTGACTCCCTTTCTCTCTGACCCTCCCCTGCTGTCTCTCTCTCTCTCCTAGAAATAAATAAAACATTAAAAAAAAAAAAACCTCCTTAAAAAAAAAAAAGATTTGGCCCCAGCCCACAAATAACTAATGAGTACAGAAAGTAAATACAAATGAAAATACAACAGGTAAAGAGGTGAACAATACAAGAAATGCCCTATGTTGTTACATGTTACAGAATGAGAAGTATGGACAGACAGTGTTTGTTATACAGAAGGAAGAGAGGCACAGTTCGACCTAAGCATTCTGGGGAATTTTCAGAAAGGATTAGACTGAATCTCAAAAGCTGACCAAAATTACTATTTAGGGAAGAAAGGACATCCTAGGATGGAGAGAACATGAGCAGAGACACCCAGAAGGAAAATAGCAGGATGTGTTTGCAGGACAAGGAGCCAAGTGTTCTAGAGGTCATTTGACAATTTGAAGAGGTGTCAAAACATTCTATGTAAAGTACACAGACACATGGTCACACTGTAGTATGTATGCTATCTGGAACTTTTTACACCTATACAAACCATATACAATCATGTATACAGACAGGTATATGTACTCTTTTTTTAAAAAAATGCAAATGGCATTATCAGTGTGTTTATTTTACTTTTCAAAATATGGCATCTTTCTGTTTCCATGTCAATAACAGATCTTCAGAGTATTTCACTATTTGGAATATAATCACAGAATACTCCATTGAATGGGACAGAACATTTAAACTAAACTCTACAAAAGATTCAGAAGTACTAAAAGGTAAATGAATATGGATAGTAACATGAAGCTAGATAATCTGGTTATAAGATATCTTCAGTTTCTGACTTTCTTGCCCAGAGAGCCATTTCACCTTGTTTCTGATTTGCCTCAGTGGAGCAGGAGGGACCAACTTTTACTTAACTCCGTGGGAGAATTTCAGGTACCTCCAGTCCCTTGAAAAAGCCCAGGCCAGACATCAAGTTCTTTTCTGATGGCATCTTCTGTAGATAATTGAAATCAGAGTATTTACACCTGCTCACAGGAATGTGCCCTTACTTCCCCTTAAGCTTCTACAGAACAATCATACCAGAATAGAGTACACTGAGCCTGATATCAGGACAGGACGTAAGCTCGTTCAGAGGGGAGGGAGTCAATTTTTTCATTCCTTGAGATTGAACCATCAGTGACTAAAGTTCCATTTGGCCCTGTAGTTATGTTATTTTGTGAGTATTAGCACGGCTGTCATGTAAGTAAAAGCTATGACTTGTTCTGTGCAAAACTAAGTCCAGTGGCTGGAAGATTAAATATGGTCAGTGTTTATAGTAAAAACCTTCCTAACAGTATAACAAGAGGTGCTCTAAAGTAGTCATTCTTAATGATGACCCCTAAACCTTTCATGGTACCAGAAAACCATCTTTAGGGATCATACTGATTGGGTAGGACTGACTTTCTGAAAGACTATTTTAAACTGAAGAAAGAACAGAAGAAGAAAGAAAGAAGAAAGAAAGAAGAAAAAAACAAAAGCTATTTTAAGATGGCTTTAAATGTATGTGTGTGTGTGGTAAAATACATATAGTATTTACTATCTTAACCATGTTTAAGTGTATGGTTCAGTGGTATTAAATACCTTCACATTGTTGTGCAATCATCATCATCATTCATCTCTGACTCTTTTCATCTTGTAAAACTTTATACCCATTCACATAGTGGAAACATCCTCTTCCCTCAGCCCATGGCAACCACCTTTCTACTTTCTATGATTTTGACAACTCTAAGTATGTTGCCTTAGTGAAATTCTGCAGTATTTGTCTTATTATGATTGGCTTATTTTACTTAGCATACTGTCCTTAAGGTTCATCCGTGTTGTAGCATACTGCAGGATTTTTCTCCTTTTTAGGGTTGAGTAATACTTTGTTCATCTATTCATCCTTTGATGGACAGTTGGGTTACTTCCATGTTTTAGTTATTGTGAATAATGGTACGAACATGAGTTACAAATACCTCTTTGAGACCCTGCTTTCAATTCTTTGGTGTATATGTCCAGGATTTGAATTCCTAGATCAAATGGTAATCCAGTTTTTAATTTTTTGAGGAACCAACGTACTGTTTTCCATAACAGTTAAACCATTTGATATTCCCACCAAGTGCACAGGAGTTCCACTCTTGCACATCCGCACCAACACTTGGCTGTTTTCTGTTTTCCTTATAGTAGCCATCCTAGTGGGTGTGGGGTGGTATCTTGTAATAGTTTTGATTTGTGTTTCTCTAATGATTAGTGGTGTTAATCTTTTCATGTGTTTATTGCTATTTATATATCTTCTTTGAAGAAATGTCTATTCAAGCCCTATGGCAATTTTTGAATTGGTTTCTTTTGTTGTTGAGTTTCGGAGTTCTCTATATATTATGGGTAGTAATCCCTAATCAGATAGATATATGATATGCAAATATTTTCTTCCATTCTGTGGTTGCCTTTTTACTGTGTTGATAGTGACTTTGGTGTTCACAATATTTAAATCTTCATGAAATCTAATTTGTCTGTTTTCCTTTTGTAACCTGTACTTTTGGTGTCATTGCCAAAGCCAGTGTTGAAAGCTTTTGTCCTATGTTTTCTTCTGAAAGTGTTTTGTTTTAGGTTTTACACTTAACATCCATTTTTAATTTTTGTATGTGGTGTTTAAGGTCTAATTTCATTCTTTTGCATGTCAATACTCAGTTTTCTTCACACCATTTATTGCAGAGACCGTCCTTTCCCTATTACCTTGTCAAATATTTGATCGTGTATGTGAAGATTTATTTCTGGGCTCTCTATTCTATTTAACTGGTCTATGTTTCTTTCTTTATGAAGACAGCTTTAAACAAATTTTTCTTTTCCAACCCAACATATCCCTGAGGTAGTACTTTGCTAACTATCTTGTGCCAGGCAATAGTTTTTCAAAATAAGCTACTGAGTATATCCCAGGAAAAGGAAAAGTTGAAGAGTAGAGAATCTGTATTGTTTGATACTGAGATTTTTCTGGCTTTTAAATGGAAATAATCTAGAGTAAAACACATATAGGTCCTATTATTATTTCATGTTTTCCTAGTTTTGGTAGATTTTGGAAACTGACAGCATAAAGAGAAACTAAAAATTGAATCAGAAAGTGGTTTGCTTATAGTAACATAGCTAATAATTAGCATTTGCTCTGACATCTAGAGTTTTTTAATTTCCAGTTTATTGTTCTTTCTACTGCATGTTGAACTACCAATGGATTTTATTGAAATATTACTATTTTATGTTTACTTATTTATTTGTTAAATGTTTATTTTTGAGAGAGAGAGAAAGAACACACCAGCAGGGGAGGGGCAGAGAGAGGGGGAGACACAAAATCTAAAGCGGGCTTCAGGCTCTGAGCTGTCAGCATAGAGCCCCGTGTGGGCTTGAACCCAAGAACTGTGAGATCTTGACCTGAGCTGAAGTCTAATACTTAACCGACTAAGCTACCTAGGCACCCCGAAATGCTACTATTTTAGCAGGATTTAACTTTTTAAATTATTAGAAAATCCTAAGTTTAATATAATTACTAAATGATATGACTAATAGTATTTCTGTTTCCATATTCCGTTTCTCATTTCATTTCAAGTCAAAGGAATTAAAGAGAATATGTTCATTTCATAGAGCAGAGTTTGGCCAACTATGGCCCACAGACTGAATCTGGCCCACAGGTACGGGCTTTATCAGATAATGCTTTATAGGGCACAACCACTCATATCCATTTAGGTATGTATTATTTATGGCTGCTTTCTGCTACAACAGTAGAATTGAGTCATGTAGCAGAATGGAGTCATAGTAACAGAAATCATATGGTCCACTAAGCCTAAAATATTTACTCTTCTGCCCTTAGAGAAAAATTTTGCTGATCCTTATAATAGAGGAAAAGTTGAAAACCAAACATTGAAAACTCTTAGGAAAATGATTAAAGCACTAGCAGATTTGAGTTGAAAGCACTGGTTTTTTAAATATTTCTTTGCCTTCAAAATCTAAAAATGTCAATTTTAAGATCTAATTTAATTAGATCTAATTTCCGTTAATTTAAGATCTAATCCCAAATAATAAGTTCTAGATAAATTACAACGAATATACTTTTTTTTTCCAAATAAAAAACAACTTTGCAACTATTTGTTTAGTGCTGCATCTATGTCAGGCAGTGGAGAGGAACTAGAGAAGTGAAGTTGTAAATCCTGCCCTTGAAGGAATTAAGGAGGTAATATAGAACTGAGGAGTACCCCCCCATACCCATCTTATAAGTATGACATTTCAAGTAGTGACTTTTTTCTTTTTCTTAGAGACTGCTGTGTTACAGAAGAGGATGTAACTTTCAGAATAATCCTGAATGAGAAGAATGAGTCCAGATGTGCCTCTGCTGAATGATTACAAACAGGACTTCTTTCTGAAGCGCTTTCCACAGACCGTTCTTGGAGGCCTTCGATTCAAATTAGGCTATTGTGCCCCTCCTTACATATATGTTAATCAAATTATCCTTTTCCTGATGCCATGGGTTTGGGGTGGATTAGGGACACTTTTGTATCAATTAGGGATTTTGGAAGACTATTACACAGCAGCACTTTCAGGTGGACTAATGCTTTTCACTGCATTTATCATCCAGTCCACAAGTTTATATGCCAGGAACAAATCAGTGACCGTAGAAAGAATGCTAACCACAGATATCTTAGCAGAGGAAGATGAACATGAATTTACAAGTTGTGCTGGTTCTGAGACTATCAGATTTCTAATTCCTGGCAAGAAATACATAGCCAGTACGGTTTTTCACTCTTTTCTTGCTGGGTTAGTGTGTGGTCTTGGAACATGGTATCTGCTCCCGAATAGAATATTCCTGCTGTATGGCAGCGCAGGAGGCACTGTTCTGCTGTTTGTCTTCGGATGGATGACATTATGTATAGGAGAATATTCATTAATTGTAAATACAGCTGCAGAGACTGCGACTTTCCAAACCCAGGATACTTATGAAATCATTCCTCTTATGAGACCTCTTTATATTTTTTTCTTCGTTTCTGTAGATCTTGCACACAGGTAATAAGCTACCAAATACTTTGTCGCTTACTTTGTTTTTAAGAATACATAGTATGAGCTCTCCTTAGTATTAAAAAACTGAATCTATGAGTTGAAAATCATCAGACCAAACTATTGGGTGATAATTGTTCTGATGATTCATCTCTTTGGAATAATCTCCGTTAAACATTCATACTAAAGCAATAATTGAACCTTACTGAAGAATTAAAAGAAACCCTTTGGTAAGAGAAATCAGCAAAATTTCAGTTCTGCATTTCACTTTAAATAAAGAGCTATGTTCTATAAGATAGCCTGGCTGAGACCTGTGAAAAGTGATGGAATTTTCCTGTGAGGGTCTAATGAAGAATATAAAATTTATACACATAAATACTATGTACAGATTGAATTTAAGATGAATAACTTATTTCTAATTTTGTTGTAATAACTAGGAGGGATATTGACTTTTTAAAAATCGATTTGCTGTAGAAGAAAAATAGATAATAAGAGTTTCTAAACAAAGCTGTTTACGAAACTGTTTACAAAATTGTTGGATAACTAACTCCCTTTGCTTGCCTTTTCTAAATCTGTCTTTCCATTCTCTGTTTCTGTAGATTGCAGCTTTCTGTCTCATGTGTTTATGTCCAGATAGAAATGTAAAGGCATTTAATGGACTGTCTTCAAATTCATATATCAAAGCCTGTCCCCCAGTGTGATTGTGATTGGAGGTGGGGTCTTTGGGATGTGAATAGGAAAATGAGGGTGGGGCCTTGGTCTGATGGGATTAGCACCCTTATAAGAAGAGACACCAGAGAGCTTGATCTCTCTCTCCCTCCACTATATGAGGATACAGTGAGATGACTGGTGTCTGCAAACCAGGAAGAGAGTTCTCAGCAGAACCTGACCATGCTGGCACATGCTTGGACTTCCAGCCTCCAGAATAATTTCTGTTGGTTAAGCCACCCAGTCTGTGGCATTTCATTATGGCAGCCCAAGCTAAGACAGATTTTGATACCAAGAGGTGGGTTGCTCCTGTAACAGATACCTAAAAATGTGGAAGTGGCTTTAAAATTGGATAATGGATAGAGGCTGGAAGAGTTTTGAGGTTCATGCTACAAATGTGGACTGAAAGGCATTTCTGGTGATGTCTTAGAAATGAGAACATGTTGGGGCACCTGGGTGGCTTAGTCGGTTAAGCATCCGACTTTCGCTTAGGTCATGATCTCGCGGTTCGTGGATTCAAGCCCCGCGTCGGGCTCTGTGCTGACTGCCGGCTCAGAGCCTGGAGCCTGTTTCAGTCTGTGACTCCCTCTCTATCTGACCCTCCCCTGCTCACGCTGTCTCTCTCTCTCTCCTAGAAATAAATAAAACATTAAAAAAAATTTAAAAAAAAAGAAATGAGAACATGTTTTTAGAAACTGAAGGAAAGGTGATTTTTGTTCTAAAGTAAAGTGGCACAGAACTTTTTAATTTTTGTGGAAAGTAGAACTTGAAAGTGATAAAATTGGAGAGAGAGGTAAGGAGACTTCTAAACAAGTGGCTAAAAGAAAAGCCTGATTCCTCCTGACTGCTTGTATGAATGGAGAGATGAATTGAAGAAGGAATTGCTAAGCAAAAAAGAATCAAAACTAGAAGATTTGGAAATTTTTCAGCCTAGCCAGATTGCAAAAAAATGAGAAAGCATGTTCTGAAGGGAGCACCAAGAGTGTGACTGGACTGTCACTAAATAAAGAGTTCATGGATTATATGACCAAAAATACTGCCAGTTTGAAATAAGGGGGTCAGAGACCAGATGAAATGAACTAAGGCTGTTAGACTTCTTAGATTTGACAGATGTTTAAGATGAGGGAGAAATGACCCCCAAAGTGATTCATAGATTGTCAGGGCTCTTTACTTGGTTTCAATAAACTAGAAGCTGGAAGCCCTGGAAGCACTTGCCCTATGAAGCCTTGGGGTGGGACTTGCACCCAGAGCTGTTTGGTAACCCCAGGGGCCTGGAGGGCAGAATATGGAACCAAGAAGATTCTTCCTCAGCCTTAAGATCTAATGAATCTTATCTTCCCTTGCTAGGTTTTGGGTTTCTTTAGACCCTGTCATCCCTTCCTTCTTTCCTGTTTCTTCCTTCTAGAATAAGAATGTTCTAGGGGCGCCTGGGTGGCTCAGTCAGTTAAGTGTCTGACTTCAGTTCAGGTCATGATCTTGTAGTTCGTGTGTTTGAGACCCGTGTTGGGCTCTATGCTGACAGCTCAGAGTCTGCTTCGGATTCTGTGTCTCCCTCTCACTCTGCCCCTTCTCTGCTCATGCTCTGCCTCCCTCTCACTCTCTCAAAAATAAACATTAAAAAAAAAAAAAAGAATGTCCATTCTGGGGCTGACCCACTGCTTTATTTTGGGAATACATAACTTGTCTAATTTCACAGGTTCACCGCTGGAGAGGAATTTTGCCTCAGGGTGGAGTGTACTTGAGTCTCACATGTATCTGCTTTAGGTGGTAGACAAAATTTTGGACTTAAGCCGTTAGAATTGATGCTGTAATTTTTTAAGACTTTTGGGTTTGTTGAGATATAATGAATGTATTTTGCATGTAAGAAGAACATGAATTTGGGAGACTGGGTTAGAATGTTAAGGACTGAATGTTTGTGCCTCCTTAAAATTCATTATGTTGAAGCCCTAACTCCCAATGTGATGGTATTTGGAGATGGGGTCTTTGGGAAGTAATTAGGTCATCAGGGTAGTCCTATTCTGATGGGATTGGTGCCGTTATAAGAGGAAAGACTAGGGAGCTCAATCACTCTCTTTCCACCATGTGAGGATGCAGTGAGAAATTGACTGTCTGCAAGGCAGGAAGAGCATTCTCACCAGAACCCAACCACGATGGCACTGATTTTCTTGCCGTTAGAACTATAAGAAATAAATTTCTGTTACTTAAGCCACCTGGTCTGTAGTATTTATTATGGAAGTCTGAAATAAGACATTTAAAAATATTTAGCTATTTTGTATACTGAAACTGACCTATTCTTAGGTATCCATTTGCTACTTGTTAAATCTTAGTATCTTCTCATTGTGCTACATTTGTGGACCAGAGGGTACTCTAATATTCTTGTTGTTCTTCACCTAATCAAATATGTAAGGGGAAAACTAGTTTGTGGAAAATTCATTTATAGTTGTTTGTTATTATCATTACCATTTATTAGCTATAAAATATATTACAGTTAAATACTTGGTTTTGAAGTTAGTAATAAAATTAAGTTTAAAGATCTATGTATACATTTGACCCCTTTTTAAAGATTTAAGTTTATAAGATTATTTTCAGAATATAGATCCTTGAGTTATTGTCTCACTGTGCTGTTTCTGAAATCAGGTATAATATACCTGCTATAATACATTTTTGCATTTAAAATGATGCTCTAGGTTCTTTAATTTTTTTAAAATCTCAGTTAATTTATAATTTGATTACCTTGACTTTCTGCATTTCTTATTTCTAAATGAAAGAACATAAATGTTTTTTACTACATTGTAGTTGGATTTAATATACAATCTTTGTGTTTACAATTTGATTATTACAAGGAAGTTTTTTTCAACTAAAAGGAAAAGACAAAAGCAGGCCCAAATGTATTTGTATAGGGAAAAAATGACATATTTGTGCAGAAAAATTACTTCCCACTTGAATTAGAAATTTTTAGCTTCTGGTTAACAAACTAATAAAGAATCAAGATGATCTTTATATAGTAGGTATGATACTGCAGATAAAAATGTATGAAATGTATGCACTGTTCAAATTTGAACAGTTGTCAGATACATCAAATTGTTTCTTAATTTATTTCAGAGAATGTAAAAGTTGAAGAGACAAGCCTCACAATATAATAATATTTTCTCTTTCCTCATTCTTTATTCTACTTAGTACACTTGTGTATTAATTTTAAATGACTTTTTCTGTACATTTTTATCAAAGACCAATATGAAATTTACAATGATTGTAATTCATAGACTCTCAGGAATTGTTTGAATGTATGACGCATATTTACCTCATCTTAGCCATTATAAACATCTGTTTTCTGGACATGTGGATATGATGTACGAAATCTGAAATATTTTTATAACTGTTAGATTTAAATAAAGTTTTTTTTCTTGAGGTCTTAGACATTTTGCCCTAGAAAATTCTTATTACATTATCAGAAATAAAATTTAAACATATTTTCTATATGAAAGACTTAACCACAATAATCACATTATTTGGGCCTGAGTCATACAAGAAAGTGATCATGATGTTTTGTTGCTCAAAATACGAATACTTATCTTTATGTATGGTATTCTTATATTTAAATAAATTTTCTATGTCATTTCTTATTAAGAACAAAAAGATTTAGGGAGGTTAAATCAAATTTGGGTAAAATATTTTCTGAGTATACATTATTTTTACACAAATTTTACTATCCTTGAATATATTAGAAAGAGAAATGTTTTCTTTAACAAGTAAAATAACTACAGATCTGCATGTTTTCCTTGACCTTCCTGTGGTTTATTATGTGTGGTTTGATTTTCCTTTTTGTCACTTGAGTATTTTCTTCCTGGAATGAAATACATTTTAAAACTATACTACAAAAAGTATTGTCCTCTAATTTAGCATCATATTGTTAACCTTGTATTCATTAATTCTCTGCTTATAAAATTTGAAGGACATACATTATGAGACAGAGTGCATTAGCTAACATAGTCTTGATATCTTTGGAGCAAACACATTTTGTCATTATTATATCCATAGTTGCTATACATTTGCTTCTGAGCTGTTAATATATACTTAGGTGGACAATTATTACAGAAGGTGCTTTTCTCCTTGACTTTGATTCCTAGCAGCCTAGGTATTCAAGTACAATTATGCTGTAAATTTTGATATTTAGTTTTCTCTTTTATAAGTTATCTTTGGAACACTGTAAGTAGTAGGACATTATTGGCTTCCAGACAATGTGTTTGGTCAGCCTTATTTAAAAAAAATAGTAATATTTCGATATTGTTTATTCTGTGCTTTGAGTTTTTATTAAATCATTTAAAACCATCTAATTTTTAACTGGTAAATGCTGTACCAAGAACCAATTTCTCTACTTTATAGAAACCATCTGTAATTTATGAAATTGTATTTTGCAAGTTTGTATGCTCTATAAAATAAAAACAATACTATAAATGCTAGTTAAATTCCCAGGCCAATCCATAGAGACATATTCATAGCCTAATATTGCCAACTTTTGATATTGATTCTACTGACTTGAAATTCTGGGACCTGGGGGTAAGACAGTATGGGAGGAATAGGATAAAGAGAAGAGCTTTCTTTGCTAGCTACTAATGTTATGAACATCAGTAAGGCTTTGGCTTTCCTAGAGTTACTTACAATTTTAAATTAGAAAATTTTAAACTCTCAAAAATCATTGGTAGAATTTCACCCAATTTAGGTTAGACAGTTAAGGGAGAAATATTTTTGTTCTGAGGTCAGTTCAGTTTTACAAATCCCTAAATTCAATTATTCAGTAAATTGCTTTTAATTTCTTCTTTCCACATTCGAATCCACATATTTTCTAAGTGCTAATCTTGTACACAATTGACTAGGGGTAGTGGCTGGAATGGGAGAAGGACAATGGTCACAATTTACAAATGCTGATATTTTGCAGTTTGGGACTAGGATCTTTTTGTAAATGTTCCTTTGTTTTGGGGAATGGGTTGCATGTGTTTTATTTTTCCTGGGAAGTTCCTCTTCTGTATATTTTATATGATTTAATTGTGTTCTTTTCTCATAGGTTTATGGTAAATATACCAGCTCTAGAACAAATGAATCAGATTTTACACATCTTGTTTATATTTTTACCCTTTCTGTGGGCACTTGGGACTCTGCCCCCACCTGATGCACTTTTCCTATGGGCAATGGAACAGGTTTTAGAGTTTGGCCTTGGAGGCTCATCTATGTCAACCCACTTACGGTAATTATTTTAAATATTAAGTTTCTATGTAACTTATTCTTAAAGTATAATTTTTCTTTTTAAGTAAATCTTTCTCTTTTTCTCTGCAGGTTATTAATAATGTTCATCATTTCTGCTGGAACAGCAGTAACATCGTATTTCATTCCCAGCACTGTTGGTGTGGTTCTTTTCATGACTGGACTTGGGTTCTTACTGAGTCTTAACCTAAGTGACATGGGTTTTTTCTTCAAACACAGTGTGACTGGACATAGAGTTGGAAGCAAATCTAAGGCTTTACCCACTGGGTCAGAAAAACAGTTTACTTGGAAGGAATGCCTTTTCTATGTTATTTTATTAGTCTTGGCTCTCATAGAAACTAGTTTGCTGCATCTTTTTGCTGGTTTCTCACAGATTTCTAAAAACAGTCCTCAGGCTATTATTGGCTATATTTTGATGATATTGCTTATAATACTGTGGCTACTTAGAGAAATTCAGAGTGTCTTTATCTTTGGAATTTTCCAAAATCCTTTCTATCCAAAGGATGTGCAGACTGTAACTTTATTCTTAGAGAAGCACGCAAGGCTTATGAAGATTGGTGTTATCAGACGGATTTTGCTAAATCTAGGTAAGAAGATAAAATCGGCTAACTTTGTATTTTAGCCGGGAAGTTATGGGAATATTTTTGTAATATATAGCATACAGGCATCCATTCTTTGTTTTGGCTTGTTTCTTAGTTTTTTAAGTTAATTGCTTAACTGTGCTGGTATAAGAACTGATATCAACCAAAATAAAATGTGGTAGAGGAGGTTACTTTGCCTTAATTAAATAGGTCTCTTTTTGTTTGTTTGTCCTAGTGTCACCTTTCGCTCTGATAGCATTTCTTTCATTGGACAGTTCCTTACAAGGGCTCCACTCTGTGTCTGTCTCCATTGGGTTTACAAGAGCTTTTAGAATGGTAATCCTAATAAGCACTTAATAGTATTTTCCTGTTGCTAAGTTTGTGATTTTGTTTATTCTAACAGTTTACTTAAATTATCAAATTCTACCTAGTAAAATGGATAACCTGTGTACTGCAGGTGTGGCAGAATACAGAAAATGCTTTATTGGAGACAGTCATCGTTTCAGCAGTGCACTTATTAATCTCCAGTACAGATGTGTGGTGGAACAGAAGCCTAGATACAGGAATCAGACTCTTACTGGTAAGTATACATTTTAATAGCTTTATTGAGATGTGTTTCACATACCATAAAATCATCCACTGAAACGCAATTTTACAACCATCACCACAGTCTGACTTTAGACCATTTTCAGCTTCCCAGGAAGAAACTTCATGTATGTTAATGTCATTTCCCCACACCCCATCCTCCTTCCCACCCAACTCCCACTCCAGCCCCAGCAAGCATTAATATACGTTCTGTTTCTGTGGTTGATATATTTATCAGGTGATAGATTTTTAGATTCTTTGATTCTTTCCACTTTCTGACTGTAATGAATAATGCTGCTCTGAACATTTGTGTACATATTTTTGTACATGTGTTTTTTTGGATGTATGTTTTCATTCCTCTTATCTGTATCTAGCTAGGACTGGAATTTCAGTTCATAGTAAGTCCATGTTTAATGCTTCAAGGTATTGCCAAACATTTTTCCAAAGCGGTTGCACCATTTTACATTTCTACCAACAACATATGAAGATTCTAACTTCTCTACATCCATACTAACAGTTGTTATTATCCCACTTTTTCATTATTATCATTCTGGTGGGTGTGACTTGCTATCTCATTGTAATTTTGATTTGCATTTCTCTGAATGCTAATGATGTATCTTTTGATACATTTATTGGCCATTTGTATATATTTTTTGGAGAAATTTCTATTCAGATTCTTTGTCCACTGTACATGGATTAGCCTTATTGTTGAGTTTGAGAGGTTTGTTTTTTTTTAAATATATTCTGGATACAAGTTCCTTGACAATATCTGATAAATAAAAAATTTCTTCCATTCTGTAATGGAATGGAAGATTTTTTTTCTTGATAATATTCTTGGAATATTTCTTTTTCTTTTTTTTTTTTAAATATTTTTATTTATTTCTAGGAGAGAGAGAGACAGCGTGAGCAGGGGAGGGTCAGAGAGAGAGGGAGATACAGACTCTGAAATAGGCTCCAGGCTCCGAACTGGCAGTCAGTACAGAGCCCGACGCAGGGCTCGAACCCACAAACCGCAAGATCATGACCTAAGCAAAAGTCGGACACTCAACCGACTAAGCCACCCAGGCGCCCCGGAATATTTCTTTTTCTTGATAATATTCTTGGAAGCAAGAAAGTTTAATTTTGCTAAAGTTCAATTAGTTCTTTTTTCTTTTGTCACTTGTATTGTTCGGGTCACATTCAATAAACACTGGGGCCTAGTCCCAAATCATAAAGATTTACTGTGATTTCTTCTAAGAGTTTTACAGTTTTAGCTCCTACAGTTCAGTCTATGAACTTTTTGAGTTTATTTTTGTGTATGATGTGAGGTAGAGTTACAAATGCATTCTTTTTATATGGGTATACAATCAGCACCATTAATTGAAAAAACTATTCTTCCCTCAGTGATTTTTCTTGGCATCCTGGTCAAAAATCAAATGACAGATGTATTATTTCTGGACTCTCAATTCTTTTCCATTCATGTACGTCTGTCCTTATGCCAGTCCTATATTATCTCTATTCCTGTACTTTGTAGTAGGGTTTGATATTGAGAAATGTGAGTCCTCTAACTTTGTTCATCCTTTTAAAGATTGTTTTGACTCTTCTAGTCGCCTTGTATTACCATGTAAATGTTAGTTTCAGTTTTTATAAGAAGGCCTCCGAAACTTTGATAGAGATTACCTCAAATCTGTAGATCAATTTAGGGATTATTGCCACCTTAAAAGTATTCTTCCCATCCACGAGCATGACATGTATTCATAGTTAAAAAAAATTTAACATTTATTTATTTTTGAGAGACAGAGCATGAGCAGGGGACAGGCAGAGAGAGAGAGAATCTGAAGCAGGCTCCAGGCTCTGAGCTGTCAGCACATAGCTGAATCTGGGCTTGAACTCACAAGCTGTGAGATCATGACCTAAGTGGAAGTCAGATACTTAACTGACTGAGCTACCCAGGCGCCCTTCAGGATCTTTATTTCAACAATGTTTTATAGTTTTCAGTGTTGCAAGTCTTATGCTTTCTAAAAATTTTTCCCAAGCATATTTTTCTTTTTGATGATATTATCATTGGAATTGGTCTCTTAATTCATTTTTTGTTTTTTAAATTCATTTTATTGCTAGAGTATAGAGTATAATTGATTATTGTTAATGTGTATTTATTTTTGAGAGAGAGACAGACCATGAGCTGGGGAAGGGCAGAGAAAGAGATACACGCACACAGAATCCAAAGCAGGTTCCAGGCTTTGAGCTATCAGCACAGAGCCCAATGCATGGCTCAACCCCATGAACCATGAGATCATGACCTGAGCTGAAGTTGGACACTTAACTGACTGAGCCACCCAGGCGCCCTTAATTTTTTTTTAATATTGATCTTGTGTCTTAAAACCTCACTTCTATTAGTTCTAGTATATTTTTAGTGGATTTTTAAGACATTAAGTATATAAGATCATGTCATCTGCAAATTAGATAGAGTTTATTTTAAGTTTGTTTGTTTGTTTGTTTGTTTATTTCAAGAGACAGAAGAGTGGGAGAGGGGCAGAGAGAGAGAGGGATCTTGCCTCCCAGGAATAAATCCCATTTGGTTGTGACCTGTAATCCTGATTATAAGTTGCAGGATTTGTTGGCTAGTATTTTTATGTGGTTGATACTTACATGTATCTCTACCTGTCTTTTCTTGTCATGTCTTTGCTTTAAATATCAAAATAGCACTGACATCATAGAATGAGTTAGGAATTTCATAATAATCATTCTTAAATGTTTGATCATTTTGTTATGTATCTTAAATATTTTGTAGTATGTAGTATTTTGTAATATGGAAGCTACTTGAGCCTCAGCTTTTCTCTGTGGGTAACTCTTAAATTACAAATTCAATTTCTTGTTACAGGTCTGTTCAGTTTTTCTATTTCTTCTTGAGTTGCTTTATGTTTTTCTAGGAACTTGTCAGTTTCATCTAAGTGATCAAATTTATCAGCCTAAGTTCATAGTATTTTCCTATAATCCTTCTAATTTTTTTTCTATAATATGGATGGTAAAGTTGTCTCATTCCTGATTTTAGTAATTTGAGTCTTCTCTATTTTATTATTGGTCAGTGTAGCTAAAGATTTGTCAGTTTTGTTGATCTCAAAAAACCAGACTTTGGTTTCATTGATTTTCTTGATTTTTTTTAATATTCTCTATTTTATTAGTTTTTATTAATAATCTTTATTATTAACTTCCTTCTGCTTGAGGTTTAGTTTACTCTTTGTTCTCTAGTTTCTCTAATTTCTGCGGTTATTAGGTTATTGATTTAAGATGTTTCTTTTGTTAAGATAGCCATTTAAAGCTAGCTATAAATTTCCCTCTGAGCATTGTTTTAGCTGTATCACAAGTTTTGGTATGTTGTGTTTTTATTTCATTCATCTCACGTTGTTTTCTCATTTTTTTTTTTTTTTTTTGGTGTGATGTTTTCTTTGACCCATTGGTTATTTAGCAATAGGTCTTTTAATTTTTTTTAAGATTTTATTTTTAAGTGATCTCTACACCCAATGTAGAAGGCTTAAATTTACAATCCCAAGATCAAGAATTGTCTGCTTTACCAACTGAACCACCAGGTGCCCCCACAGTGCATCTTTTAATTTCAAGATTTTACAATTAATTATTTCTGTTGTTGATTCAATTCTGTTTTGGTTAAAGAACATACTCTGCATGGTTTGTATGAACATACTTGGTATGATTTCAGTCTATTAAGGTTTGTCTTATGTCATGACTTCTGTTTCTTAATCTATAGAATACTCTAAAATAAGAATAAATTAAGGATAGTTGCTTAACTATTTACCACTTCGGGTTCTCATGACTTAACAAGCATATAATGCAATATTTAGTCAACCTTAAGATCTAGCTAACACTCTGTTGGTTCTCTTCCACTATTAAGTATTTTATTTTTTAATGTTTTATTATTTATTTCTGAGAGACAGATAGAGACAGTGCGAGCAGGGGAGGGTCAAAGAGAGAGGGAGACACAGGATCTGAAGCAGGCTCCTGGCTCTGAGCTGTCAGCACAGAGCCCCATGTGGGGCTCGAACCCACAAACTGTGAGATCATGACCTGAGCAGAAGTCGGATGCCCAACCAACTGAGCCACCCAGGCACCCCCACTATTAAGTATTTTAAAGAGAGCTTTTATAAATTTTTGTTTTTTCTCTCTTTTTTTAAAGTTTATTTATTTATTTTGAGAGAGAGAGAGCATGCATGTATGTGATCAGGGGAGTGGTAGAGAGAGAAAAGGAGAGAGAGAATCCTAAGCAGACTCAATGCTGTCAGCACAGAGTCCCATGCAGGGCTTGCTCAATCCCACAGACAGTGAGGTCATGACCTGAATTGAAATCAAGAGTCAGAGGCTTAACTGAGCCACCCAGGCACCTGGAGAGCCCAAGCTCTTAAAATTGTAGACTCATGGGGCATGGGTGGCTCAGTCAGTCCAGCAACTGACTCTTGATTTTGGCTCAAGTCATGATCTCATGGTTCTTGAGTTCAAGCCCTGCTTCAGGGTCTGTGCTAACAGTGCACAGCCTGCTTGGGATTTTCTCTCTCCCTGTCTTTCTGCCTCTCCCACATTCATACATGCTCTCTCTCACAAAATTAATTAACTAAAAATAAATAAATGTAGACTCATTTATTACTTCTGAAGTTGGAGAAAATTGTAACAAAGTATGTCATACAAGGGCTGTTTCCTCAAAAATATTGCAGCAATGAAAAAATACCATTTCCCTCATATGACCTTGAAAATTCATGAAGTCTTTAAGAATAAAAAGATCATTTTTCCATCTCTACAGGTTGGTATCATGCGCGATCGTCTGATTCAGTTCATCTCTAAACTGCAGTTTGCTGTAACCGTACTTTTGGCATTGTGGACCGAGAAAAAACGTCGAAAGTCGACCACCACTTTGTGTATACTCAACATCGTCTTCTCTCCAATCGTGTTGGTCTTCATAGTTTTGTCTACACTACTCTCCTCTCCGTTACTCCCCCTCTTTACCCTTCCTTTGTTCTTGGTGGGCTTTCCCCGACCTGTGCAGAGTTGGCCAGGAGCAGTGGGTACCACAGCCTGTGTGTGTGCAGATACCGTGTACTACTACCAGATGGTCCCCCGTTTGACCACCGCACTGCGGTCTGCAATGGCAGCTGGAAGTTTAGGTAAGTAAATGGCCTGTGCTCACAAAATCCTCACCAATGTATTTAAAGTACAAAAAACTGAATATATAGTAAAAGTCTTTTGGTCCAACCATTATGTAGATTCTAATGCTATGATATATGGCAGAAGAACTAAATATGAAATAGAAGTATGTCCCTTGCTACTTATTTTGAGGTAAATAAACTCATAAAATAAAAATAAGAGAAAATTTCATTAAGGTGATTTGACAGTTTTTTAAAAGCATTTTCTTGAATAAAATCAGGTTATAATCCTACCACTGAAACATGAAAAAACCTTATCTACCAGGATTTCTATGAATCTGTAGTGAGTTCACATCAAGTAAATGCAATGGCTTAGACCCATAAAGATTAAAAACTAGCTTTATATAATATCAGATTGAAGAACTTAGGGGAGTTTGTTCATACCTTATTAGTTACTGTATAACAGCATAAGTAGTCTGACAAGGTTACAGGACAAGATGACAAAAGCTATGGCCAATGATCAGTAGCCTCCCAAAATGAAATGCTATGTAAATATCAGCAAGAAAATATGTTTTTGATGAGGATGAACTAATTTTATGAGTTAATGCTTTTATCATACACTAACTAAAAATTCAACTATATTGTACTTCTTGAGGTAGGTTTTAGATAAGGTGCAAGCCGATGCCCAAGGTGTGTTGTCTCTTACCATATATCTTAGCCCTTGAAACTTGTTTTAGAAATATCCAGTGACATGTTAGCAAATTGATTCTAGGCAGAATGGTAATTTCATATTAGAATTTTCTTTTAGTTTATTTATTTATTTTTGAGAGGATGCGCCTGAGTTGGGGGGTGGGGGGCAGAGAGAGAATCCCAGACAGGCTCCACACTGTCAGTGCAGAGCCCAGTGCTGGGTTTGAATTCAAACCATGAGATTATGACCTGAGCCAAAATCAAGAATCAGAAACTTACCTGACTGAACCACCTGGGCAGCCCTCAAATTAGAATTTTAATGAAATACTTGTATTGAGGTTTTCTGATGATCTACTTGTTATCTAAAATATGTGAGGTGTGGCACCTGGGTGGCTGAGTCGGTGAAGCATCTGACTTTGGCTTAGGTCCTAATCTCACAGTTCATGAGTTTGCATTCTACATCGTGCTCTGTGCTGACAGCTCAGAGCCTGGAGCCTGCTTGGGATTCTGTCTTCCTTGCTTTCTGCCCTCCCCTGCTCACTCGCGCACTCTCTCTCAAAAATAAACATTAAAAATTTTTTTTAATAAAAAACAAAATAAAATATGTGAGGTAATTTAGGAAAAACTTAATAGTACACATTTCTTATTAAAAAATTTTTTTTAATGTTTATTTATTTTTGAGAGACAGAGAGCACAAGCAGGGGAGAGGCAGAGAGAGAGAGAGACTTAGAATCTGAAACAAAGTCCAGGCTCCAAGCTGTCAGCACAGAGCCTGATGCAGGGCTTGAACTCATGAACTGTGAGATCATGACCTGAGACAAAGTTGGACACTTAACCAACTGAGCCACCCAGGCACCCCATGTAGTACAAATTTTTTAATGAATAATCATTTTTTCTTTTTCATAGGAAGTATTCTACATTTTTAATCTTTTCATCCAGTTCTAATCAGTTTATTATATAATACTATGCCACTTTAAAAAAAATACCTGAGGCCTGACTCACATTTGAAGTAAGAAATAACTTAGTAATAAGGTAGAAATTATACTTTATTATCAAATCAATTACATTCAGCCAAGAAGTGTGTCATAAAGTATTCCTTGGCGGGGGGTGGGGGGATGGGGAGGTGGAGCGGGGACAATGAGGTAACATTTCACACACATCTGATTGGCAGAAATGTAAAAGTCGGACATTACCAAGTACTGGCTAGGGTATGAGAACAGGAATTTGCTGGAAGAGAATATAAATACATATAACTACCTTGAAGAGTAAATTAATAGTCTGTAGTAAAGACACACATATCCTATGGCCTAGGAATTCAGTTTTAGATTCCATAGTTCTAATTCGATTCTAATTCTAGAGAAACTCTTGTACATGTGTTCTGGGGGTTCCAAAAACCATATCCAGGTTTGATGATTTGCTAAGAGGACTCATAGAGCTCAGTATAGATTAGTACTAACAGCTAAGATTTACTATAGCAAACAGCTGCAGAACAAAATCAATGAAGAGAAAAGTTATATGGGGTAAGACATGGTGCAAGCTTCCAGATGTCCTCTCCCTATGGAGTCACACAGAACATGCTTAAGTCCCCAGGCACATGTTGTCACAACATGTGTGGGTTATGGTGACTACCAGTTATTTGGGGTTTTATTGAGGTTTTCTCATGTAGGCATCCTCTGCATGTACCAAAATTCCAGACTCACAGACGGAAAGCAAGTGTTCCATATAAACTGCATTGTTTACACAGACTGTTCAGGCACAATGAGATTTATCAGGGAGAGTGGTGAGGATTCTTCTGAAATACAAGTTCCCAGGTGCCTGCCATCAGCCAGCTTTGCAAGCAGGACTTTCAAAGGGTAGCAGTCAATTCTGCTGTGTTAACTTTACTGCACAAAATGTTCTGTAGGCAGACTTGAACAGAGATAATTTTTTCAGTATTATATAATAGAAAACTTGGAACAATATGGAATATGTTTATTAACAGGGAAATGAATGTTCAAATTTAGCTATATTCATACAATGAAGTCTCATCCACGGGTACAGTAATGACTTTTCAGCTATTTGCAGTCAACATGGGCAAATCTCAGAGACATAATGTTGAGAGAAAACTAGTTTCTAAAGTTTTGCACAAGTGTGGCAGGTAGCATTTTATTTACACTTTAATACCACAAAACATTTTTGTATGTGTGTTTATAAAAATGTCCAAAATGCTTTAAATAATTAATGTGAAGTTGGCTTTTATACATTTAATATTTATCCTCCTATATTTAACATGCAGTTAGAAGTTTATATAACAGGTTCTAATCTGTTGTTTCTCTGAAAAATATATCCTTGAATTTTTATGTATTATCACCTATAAATTTTCTCTTCTCTCCCTGTTCCTATAAAGGCCTTAATTTAATACCTCCTAATATGCAATGAATCATTGCTTCTATTCTTGACATAAAGAGAGCATAAAAGGAACTATGAATCATTCCAAGTGTGATCAATTTTGAAGATTCACATGGCAAAATAAAATAAGCTTGAATATTACTTACTTTTTTTTTCTAATTTGTTTTAGGTCTCCTCTTACCTGGGTCTCATTACTTGGGCCGTTTTCAGGATCGTTTAATATGGATAATGATTCTAGAATGTGGCTATACTTACTGCTGTGTTAACATTAAGGTCAATGTACATTTTTTTATAGTATGTGTGTAAAATTTTACCTGTTACAGACACATCATACACTGAATAGCTGAATTTAAGAGTATCAATAAATTACCTGTGAAAACACCTAGGGATTTTAAAGTATGTTTCAATTAGCACGTATTGATAGGTAGACTAGTACTGATCATTTACTAGAGCATAGTAAGGAAATATACCAGCCCCCTTTTTGTCTGGTCCTATTCTTTTTATCCCTATCTGGTTGAGCATCTCAAAAGTGTGACTCGGTAATATTTTTTCCCTCCTATATTGTTAAGAGGGAATTCTCAACTTAATAAAAAAACAAAGAAAAACCTGATTCTTACTCCCCTACCTGCTACACCAATGTTTTCTTTTTAAAAAACAAAATTCTTTAAGAGAATTGCTTGTAATCAAATCCCAAATTTCATTTCTCCCATTTCTCTTCCAACTGTGCTTTTTGACCCTATTACCTATTACTGTGCCAAAACTGTGCTTGTCAACGTCTCCACTGGCTATCACATTGCTAAATCCAATGATCAGTTCTCAGACCTGCTCTTATTTGACCTGCCTGCAGCATTTGGCACAGCCGGTTTTCTTTTTGCTTGTTTCTTGCGTCATTCCTTGTCAGTCTCCTTTGATGGCTCCTTCTCTTTTCCTTGATCTCTTGCATGAGATGACTTTGACATCAGAGTGCCCCACAGCCCAGCAGTCCTTGGTGACATTTCACAACTGTTTACTTCCATGCCCCACAGGCAGTCCCGCAAGACATCCTGTTGGCTCTGTCTTTAAGCCATATCCTGTATCCTACCACTTCTTACCACCTTGCTCTTAGCTATCTTTATCTCTTTCCTGGGTAATTGCAGTAGCCTCCTAATTGGCCTCCAACTTCCACCTGTGCCTCTCTCTTGTCTGTTCTCAACTAGAGTGATCTTTTATAAACTCAGATCATGTCACTTCTCTACTCAAAACCTACAGTAGGTCCTTTTTTTTATTCAGAGTAAAAGCCGGGGCCTCGAATGGTCAGTCTCCCTATTTCCTCTTGGCCGCATCTACTACTTGAATCCTCTCAATTGTCCTCACACAGTTAACTCCCTTACCACCTTCAAGTCTTTGCTCAAATGTCACCTTCTCAGCAAAGTCTACTATGGCTGTCCCCTATATTCCTATATGTATTCCTCTACCATCCAGCTCTCCTAATCCTCCTTGGCTTGCTTTACTTTCTTGTTATTTTCATAATACTTACACCTGCAAACAAACTATGTAATTTACTTATTATTTTCATTGTTGATTGTCTATTTCCCTTTACTCTCTAATGTAAATGTCACAAGGGCAAGGATTTCCATTTGAGGGGATATATCCTAAGCCCCTGGAACAGTGTCTGTCTGGCACATAATAGGCCCATGATAAATATTTATTGAGTGAATAATGAATGAGTCAATGTTTTTGTCTTACCACAGACTAGATAAAATTGCTGGTGACTAAAAAGTTTTTTTCTTTAGCCCAGTGGTTCTCAAAATTCAGTTCCCCAGATTAGTAATATTAACATCTCCTGGAACTTGTTAGAAATGGACATTCTTGGGCACCACCTCAGACCTACTAAATCAGAAACTCCAGAGGGGAGCCTAGCAATCTGTGTTTTAGCTGACCCACAGTGATTCTGACTCACGTAAAGTTTGAGAACCTAGTCTAACCAGTACAAATAGGAGAAGGCAAATTTCATGCAAAATATTGATGGCATTTTCATTTCTTCACTTAGGCTCCATTTTTTAAATGGTATGGTTTTATAATACCTAATAATGTGGGTCCTTTATTGCTCTTCTGTGCTCTATTATGCATGTAGTATAAAGATACTTTTTTGGTGGCTATCTTTGTTTCTTTTTTATTTTTTGGACAAAGGTGGCTTAGCAGTACCATCTTACCAACATTTACATGTTATATGCTTTAAAGTTTACAAAGCACTTTTATTACTTAAATCTTCACACCCCCGTCTGCTGGGATTATTTTTCTTTGAAAGAGAAGGAAAAGGAATCCTAGGATAAGTGACCTGCTCAAGGTTGTGTACTAGTACCTGGTAGAGCCATGATTTAAAAATGGGTTCAGATGTCACATTACGTGTTCTTTCCCTGGATCCTAGTACAACCTGACACCATTGTCTATTAAAGGCACAGGTCTTTTCATAAAAATGTGTAAATAAATGATAGTAATAATAATACTAAACAGTGACTTTGTCCGTCCTCTTCAAGGGATTCCTTCTAGGGAAGTAATAAAAGTGTGTTTAAAATTCATACAAAAAATAAAAAATAAAATTCATATAAAAACACATTTATCATATTCATTCATTCTATGGCTACTGTGTGCCAAATACTGGTTTAGGTACTGCAGATATAGTAGTAACCAAAAGATAGCTGCTGTATGGAAATTACATTATAGTTGGAAGAGACAGTAACCAAATACATAAGTCTGTATGATAATGATGATGATGATGATGTTATGATAATTGAAAAACTGGAAGAAGAAAATTTAAATAATTTATTCAAATTATGGCATATCTATACAATAAAATAATGTTCTCATATAAGGTAGGATACAAAACTACTGTATATAGTGTATAATTCCAGTTTTGCCTTTTGCCCTCTAAAAAAATTTATATTTAAAAAACTTTATGTAAGTGTGATTCAACCTCAACTGTACATACAGTCTTTCAAAATTATGGTTATTTTCAATAGTCAATTAAATTCTTTTGCCAATTTCTAGTGGCATCTCTATAATTTCTTGTAAAATGGTAGCATTATTTTTCACCTCTGTATGCAACAACAAATTGTAAAAGTACTAATAAGTGTGAGTAAACGTGTGGCTCTTGAGTTAAAGAGATTTTTTTGCATTTTCCATATTTTCATTATGAGAATCCAATCCATGAGCATGTACAAAAGTCGTTGCTTTTCTCTGTGTAATAAGGACTCAAAAATTCAAGTACTTTGTATCTCGTCTTTAGGGCTTAGAATTGCAAGAGACATCCTGTCATACTGCTGAAGCTCAAAGAGTTGATGAAGTGTTTCAAAGTGCCTTTGAACAAGGATATGCAAGAGTTTGTTCTATTAATGAACACTTTGGAAATGTCTTGACACCCTGTACTCTTTTGCCAGTAAAACTCTACTCTGATGCCAGGAATGTTCTATCTGGCATAATCGATTCTCATGATAACTTAAAAGAATTTAAAGGTGACCTTATTAAGGTACTTGTGTGGATACTTCTTCAACACTGCTCCAGAAGGCCCAGAGTGCAGGAGGTTGTTCACAAAGCTGAAGATCAAGGGAAAGCATCTCTAATAATCCTGCCTGCTTTGAGTGCTTCACCAACGACCCAATCCCCAGAAGACACAGATAGTTTAAATTCAGAGATTTTGGATGACTGGTCTGATGATAATGTTTTTGGTGATGAGCCAGCTATCAAAAAAGGAAAAGAAGAAAAAGATCAATTAAAAGTTGTTCCAGGTATAAATTTGCCTATTCCAGGAGCAGTGGAATCACAGGAGGTTGGTGATCATTCACTAAGTACAGTTCCTGAAAATAATCTTTATAAGGCAGTTATATTGGGATACCCTGTTGTTGACAAAGGAAAACAAAAAGACGTGGCATATATCCCTCTCATGGAGTTCAGTTGTTCTCATTCTCACTTGTTAAGCTTACCTGAAGAGTGGACATCTAACTGTTTGCCTAACTCCAAAATGAGGGAGATGAACTCATTATTTCCAGAAGAGTGGTACCAGTTTGTTTTAAGGCAGTTGGAATGTTTTCATTCAGAAGAAAATGCCTCAAATGTACTGGAAGAAATCGCAAAGGACAGAGTTTTAAAAGACTTTTATGTTCGTGCAGTAATGACTTGTTATTTTAGTTTATTTGGAGTAGACGCTATGGTTCCCAGTCCTGGTCACATATTAAGAGTTTACAGTGGTGTTTTGCCTTGGTCCCTTGCCTTGGATTGGCTCTCAGAAAAGCCAGAACTGTTCCAACTAGCACTGAAAGCTTTCAGGTAATTCGTTTTGATTATATACAAATTGTAACTGGCAGAAAAATGATTTTTTAAATAACCTAGAAGGAGAAACATTTTTATTTCTAATTTTAAAAAATAATCACTTTGCTAAAAATGGGAAAAAAAATGCTTAGTATGTATAGTGATTATACCAGGAGTACACTTTAATTTCTACTTCCTCGTATTTTATTTATGTGAAGAACCTGTTTTTCATATGGCTTATTGGATTTCTTCACTTTCACTTCACTCCATCATTTCTCCCTGAAATATGTAGGATTTTAGTTCAGTGTCTTAAAAATATCGATTGAGCAAAATCTATTTCATCTATAAAGTGGATTTTATAAATTTTATTTAAAATTTTAAAATTCTTTGTTTCTCCATTTTTAAGGTATACTCTGAAACTCATGATTGATAAAGCAAGTTTAGGTCCAATAGAAGACTTTAAAGAGCTGACTAACTGCCTTGAAGAATATGAAACTGACTGGTACATTGGTTTGGTATCTGATGAAAAGTGGAAAGAAGCAATTTTACAAGAAAAACCATACTTGTTTTCTCTGGGGTATGATTCTAATATGGTAAGGTTTAAAATGTGTTTTTAAACATTTTCATATATTAGCCTTAAAGAACAGAAACCAGTTCTAAAGTATTTGAGTTAAGTGATAGAGATATAACATTCTGGGCATGGACCTGTTAATCATATTATTAAAGTATTTGTAATCATGACTTTGTGGCCAACATAGTACAGTCCGAGAATGACTGGTTATTTACTTTTGCAAACCTAATATGAACTCATTAAAAATGTTATGTGGCCATTGTGCAATAACTGACCTGTAGGATAGCCAAGTAAAGTTAATGTACTATAGCATATCCTACTAAATGGATTAGATTCCTATGGCAAATTTGAGTAATGAGTTATCACTTTGGATTGGACTCCTAGAAGAAAAATTAATTTATAAGTGGCAAAGCATTACTTTTGCCAACATCCATGTTTTATCTGAAGCAAATCTGACCTGTGAAAATTCAGGGAGACTCCAAATAGGGAACGACTCTTTTTTTTTTTTAAGAGAATAGTGCCTGTTCTCATTACATTTAAAATGTCATGAAGTGTGCACAATATGATTCAATGTTACACACTCATTGTAGGTTTCACACCTGGCAGTGCAGCTTGGGGAGCTTGGCAGATGTGCTCCCTATCAAAAATGATGAAAATTATTTTGAAAAACCATTTAAAGACTTGGAAATGGTCCAAAGGACATAAAGCAAATGAAGGAATATTTATACAAGAGTACTGACTAAAACCCAGCAATAGTGAGAGACTGCAGTATTTGAACCAAGACCCATTCTTCCCCGACTCAGCAAGACAGAAACTCTGCTTGCATTGATACCATCAGGATGGGTTCTCTCTCACTTCAGCTCCTGGTTGAGGACTCTTTTCCTGGGAGAGGCAGGGCATCAGCATTTCTTACCTTACTTCCAGCTACCTGTTGTGAGGCTAGGTTCTGGGCATGTGCGGTCAAGAGGTAAGAACTCCTTTCTGGCCAACCCATCTGTTTGGATGGAGGTTTCATTCTGGACTTGGTGATGCTGAGAACAGTGGAGACCTGACCACCCTTACCTGCTTGGCGGTTGGAGGTTCTACACTGGGAGAGGCAAGCAAAGAAGACCCAAGGTTACTGCCCCTCTTCTATGTCCTAAAGCAGAGGTGTCTCAAAGAGAAGCGTGCCATTTTCTCACCCCCAGATACAGGGCTCTGGCTCAGAGGTTTTGCCCAGTGGGAGAAACAGATCATTAAAACAAAAGAGAACTCTACATCTCTTTCTAAAGGAAATTATTTTATTTGCAACAGTGTGGATACATTGACACCTAAGATGCTCTCAAAAACAATGGAGCTTGTGATAAAAAGTAACTAAGAGATTGGGGCTAGATGGCTAGCCAACCTAGATGGCTCAGTTGGTTAAGCATCTTACTTTTGATTTTGGTTCAGGTCATGATGTCAAGATTGGGGAGTTTGAGCCCCACATGGAGCTCTGCACTGGCAGCACAGAGCCTGCTTGGGATTCTCTGTCTCCTTCTCTCTCTCTGCCCCTCCTCTCCTCATGCTCTCTCTCAAAAATAAATAAGACATTAAAAAAACAATTTAAGGGCTATGGTAAATTTGTTAGAGATATAAACTAAACTGTAAGCTTGGTAGATAAACAGAACCAGGGAAAGAAACCATAGAGAAAACCTTCCTGTGGTCAAAAAAAAAAGGAGCCCAAGCTTAATTGGGTCAGTCTGTGAAGCGATTTACATTCCAGGTCATTGTTGAAAATGTAAAGCAACCGCCTGGCAATAATAGGAGCTTAGCAGCTGGGCGTGAGTACTTGATAGATGAAGAGAGCCCTGCTAAACCCACTGCCATCTCCTGGTAACTGAGCATTCACAAGGTTGCACTCCCTGAGGAACCACATCAAAGACTTCACACTTACGGGGGAGTTAGGGATTAACTTGACTAAAATCATCCAGCTACTCACTAAACTAAGCAAATAACATTATATAATATTGTTATACTAGTAACAGCGAAAACATGCAAACGAAACAAAAATAGATAAATAGGACTTTATCAAAAGTAAAACTTTTTGTGCTTCAAAAGGCACAATCAAGAAAGTGAAAAGACAACTCAAAGAATGGGGAAAATGTTTGCATATATCTGATAAAGGACTTGTTACTAGAATATTTAAAGAACTCTTACGACTCAGTAATAAAAAGATTTTTATTTAAAATATGAGCATAGGATCTCTATACATATTTCTTTAAAAGGAGATATACAAATGGGGCAGTAAATAAGTCCATGAAAAGATGTTTCAACATCGTATGTCATGAGAGAAATGCAAATCAAAACCATAATGAGATATCACTTCATACAAGGACATACTATGATGGCTGAAATAAAAAAGGCAGATAATACCTATTGGATGAGGATATGGAAAATTAGAACTCCCATACAGTGCTGGCAGAAATGTAAAGTGGTAACAACATTCAGAAAACATTCTAGCAGTTTCATAAATGATTCAACTTAGAGTTATCATATGACTCAGTAATTCCACTCCTAGATATATACCCCAGAGAAATGAAAACACAGATCCACATAGAAACTTGTACATGGATATTTATGGCAGCATTATTTATAACTGATAAAGGTGGAAACAACCCAACTGTCCATCAAGTAATGAGTGAATAACCAAATTGCAGTTTATCCATACAATGGAATACATCTACCATAAAAAGGAATGAAGTACTAATACATGCTACAACATTAATGAACCTTGAAAACATTATGCTGAGAAGCCAGTCACAAAAGACCTCATATGATTCCTTTCATAATTTCCATAAAAGACAAAACTATAGAGATAGAAAGTATAGTAGTTGCTTATGACTGGGAGAATTAAGGGATAGGAGTATAATAGCTAAAGAGTACAGGGTTTCTTTTTGAGGTCATGAAAATGTCCTGAAGTCATGGAGATAGTTGTATATGTTTGAATATACTAAAAAACTACTGAAATACACACTTTGTATGAGTAACTTGTATGGAAATGTGAATTATACCTCAATAATGCTGTTTTTAAAAAGAGCCTATTGTGTGATTGTCCACTGACTAGTATTTATGACTTGGGCATCGTTGAGACCTGATAGGATGAAGGAATAGAGAAGGAAAGGAAAGAGAAGTAGCTGAGATTTTGCTGTTTGGGTGACTGAGTGAATGGGTGTCATTTCAAGCTTATTTCAGAGAGCTACCAAAGAGAGGCGATTCTTGATTCTGAAGACAAGCAACTCGTGTGTACATTTTAATACACCACTTTCTGTTTAAGTTTGCCTAACCACAATGGAAGTTTTCTCTGAGTTTATACATAAAATGTAAAGGCCTGAATATAATCTCTCTTTTTTTTTCTTTCCCGTCCCCCTTTTATACTTTAAAGGGAGTTTACACTGGAAGAGTACTTAGCCTTCAAGAATTGTTGGTACAAGTTGGGAAGTTAAATGCTGAAGCTGTTAGAGGCCAGTGGGCCAATCTTTCCTGGGAGTTGCTTTATGCCACAAACGATGATGAGGAACGATACAGTATCCAAGCTCATCCACTACTTTTAAGAAACCTTACAGTGCAAGCAGCTGATCCTCCCCTGGGATATCCAATTTATTCAAAACCTCTCCACATACATTTGTATTAGACTCCATTCTGACTTGTAAATGTATTGTCATCAAATGAGATGTTTTTTTCATTCTAGAAAAGTAACAATGTGATTCCTCCTAACTTCACCGGACTTCTCTCCTCCTCCAAGTCAGAGCCTCAGAAAAGCTAAGCTCTGTAAAGTTGATTCTCTTAGCATTCTTAATGGTTAAAAAAACAAACAAACTTTGTATAACATAAAAGTTAGAACTAGTTGGCCAATATTTGCACCCTGTGGATTGTGATAGGCTTTAGTAAATATAAAACATTTGTATAAGATTAGATAATGAATTTTTTAATGCTTTCTTAAATATGTGATAGGGACTTGCCTTACAGAAGTCAACACCTTTGTAATTTTTATGTACTTAGAGAAGATACACATACCAGTGTTTTTAAGTAATGATAATCGATCCTATTGAAGACTGCAAAATGTATATATATTTATTTGAAATATTAAATTTTATAGTATTTTCAAACTTCATGCTGTTTTATTTTAACATGATCTAAGTATTTTCATATCATCTCTTCATTTTCTTTTCATTTACTTCAATTCAGAAACTTCAAAAGCCTTTAATAAAACCTCTTATAATAAAATATTTTCCTTTCCTCTCCCAGTATCCTATTGATATATGTGAAAGAAACTGGGTTTAACTTGTTCTTCAGGATTAACGGTGTTTGTTGACAACATAATGAGTTCACTGCTAGAGGCCATTCTGTAGATCTGGCTCTTTAAGCATTTCTTTTCAATTGAATATACTGCTTCTTAAGAATGACTTACCCAATAGGACTAATGGTTACTAGTGTTATAGGTATCTGAGCTAAAGACAGAAATAGTAGAAAAATTTTCATAACATGATCAGGATATTCATTCTTTTGCTGCTTATAGATACAGAGAAGAGATTGGTGGTTGCATGAGGAGGGTAGGGGTGGTTGAAGTGTATCAAAAGGTATAAACTTTCAGTTTTAAGTTAGTCATGGGGATATAATGTACTGCATGGTGACGGTAGTTAATACTGTATCACTCATCTGAAAGCTGTTAAGAGTAGCTCTTAAAAGTTCTCATCACAAGAAAAAAAAATTGTAACTGTGTGACAGATGTTAACTAGACTTATGGTGGCAATCATTTCACAATATATACAAATATTAAGTCATTATGTATACCTGAAACTAATACATTGTTATCTGTCAGTGATAGCTCAGTTAAAATATTAGTAAGTTGGGGCGTCTGGGTGGCTCAATCAGTTAAGTGTCCAACTTTGGCTCAGGTCACGATCTCGCAGTTAGTGAATTCGAGCCCTGTGTCATACTCTGCGATGACCTCTCAGAGCCTGAAGCCTGCTTCAGATTCTGTCTCCCTTTCTCTCTGCCCCTCCCCTGCTCTTGCTTTGTCTCTCTCTCTCTCTCAAAAATAAACATTAAAAAAAACCTAGTATTTTCTGAATTGCATGATCAATGTGGCCAATAAAGATATTAAAACATGCTTCCAAGGTTGTCCCTTTGAAAAAACACTTATGATACACGTGGATTTGTTTTATTATCTAATTAGATAATAATTATAAGATTTAAGATAAAAAGGGATGATGAAATTTTTTGTCCTTTAGCCTTAATAGTCTCAAATCTCAATAGAAAACAATACTAACTCTTGCTTCAGAGAATAACCTTGGAAATTGATTAAAAATCATTACAAGGTTTTATTTTTCTATGTTTTTTTTTTTCCTGAAGAGTATACTTCTCATACTTCTGAGGCAATGCAAATATTAGAATGAATGGTATGCTAAGAAGGCAGATGTAAATGTTTACTAGAATATGGCTATAAAGAAAAAGATGAGGAAAGGTCTCAACACAATAATCTAAGTTCCTACCTTAAGAAACTAGAAAAGAGCAAAATAAACCCAAAGTGAGCAAAAGGAGGAAAATAATAAAGAGTAAAAATCAATGAAATTGAAACTAGGAAAACAATAGAGAAAAATTTTAAAAGCAGTGGTTCTTTGAAACTTTTCAATAAAATTGATAGAATGAAATAAAGAATATCACTACAAATAGGGGCACCTGGGAGGCTCAGTCAGTTAAGTATCTGACTCTTGATCCTAGCTGAGGTCTTGATCTCAGGGTCATGAGTTCAAGCCCTGCACTGGGCTCCACACTGTGTGTGGAGCCTACTTAAAAGGAAATAAAAAGGTATCATTACAAATCAAGCAGACATTAAAAAGATAATAAGGAAATACTATGAACTTTATATTCATAAACTTGACAACAGAAAATGATTCAATTCTTGAAAACCAGAAACTACTAAAACTTGACCAAAATGAAAACTGAGATTAAATAGACAATCTCAATATACTATAACCACTAAAGAAATTACTATTTTAATTTAATATCTCCTGAAAAATAATAGACTCAGATACTCTGGCTTCTTTATTTTTAGATTGATCCATGTTGTTGCATGTATCAATAGGTCATTTTTGTTCCATTATATGCAAGAGTCCCCAATTTGTGTATTCCTTTCATCTGCTGATGGGCATTTTGGTTTTTCAGTTTGGGACTAGTATGTAAAAGCTGTTGTGAACATTCATTTACAAGTCTTTGTATGGACATATGTTTTCTTTTCTCTTGGGAAAAAACCAAGGACTAGAATGGCTAGATCATAGCAGGTGTATGTTTAACTTTTAAGCAATCACCCAACTTTTCAATATCAATTGTACCACTCTACATTCCTACCAGAAGTATATGTGTATGAACTACAAATATACAACCCTAGAAGATGCAAACAAATCTATAGTGACAGAAAGTACATCACTGTTCACCTGGGATGAGATAGGTGAAATAATCACAAAGGGTCACAAAAGAACTTTGGGGGCTGATGATATCCACCATTTGCTCTCTTTTTTGTGCTAATGGTTTCCTAAGTGTGGCTATATATGTCAAAACATATCAAATTGTATACTTTATGTGCAGCCAGTACATCAGTTATAGTTAAGTAGAGGTATTGGAAATATTGAGATGTTAACTGTTTAATATAATTTATTCAAGAATTTAATCAGTTATTTAGCCTTTAAATAACTGATTGTGACTGAGGTCTTATGTGAATTACTGGTGCACACAGTAGTTGGGCAGGCTAACCCTAAAGCCATAGCTTCTACTAGTATCTCTTCTAACCGACTCCCCAGCTATCACCTTGCACAACCCCATCTCTGCTTCACTTTTAGCACTGGTAGAATGAGCACACCCTTCCTTCAAAGAGTGATTCGAGATAATGGTTAGGAAATAAGGGGTCAGTGCAAAATAATAAACACTTTCTAAAAAGTCAGTCTGTGAACATTTGGTTTCACAGCTCGGGACTCTCTGTGACAAAATGAACTTTGACAAAAAGCTGCTTTCCACTTTGGGCTGCTCACAAAAAAGCCCACGGAAGAGAAAGTTTATACATAGAAAAGCATGTCATTGTACATGGCATAGAAAAACACCATACAAATGAATTTTTTAAAGATCATTTTAATCTATTTATGCCTCTTCTACCCTTCATTGGCTGGAACAATTGAGCAAACTGAATTCATCTTTCCTTCATCCTGATACCATGCTGTTTTCAGTCTGAGTTTTCATCCATGACACTGTGGAGGACTGCCATATTCTCAGCAAACCCTAAACACTGGTGTGACAGTGGCAAGGTCTGGAGATTCAATGATAAAACAAAACTGACCTGGATTCCAACCTCTTGAAACCTTCATGTAAATCCTACCCTTTTAAGGTTCAGTGCAAACCACCTTCCCCACAAAGGACTTCCACACTATTTTGTATGTGAAGGAGGCGTTTCCATGGTATAGTGGTTATCACATTCATTTCACACTATTCTATGCAAATCTCCCCCTTTTCTGAACTATTTGTGCTGACCATCTAGATCATGCCATGTGACATATTTTGTAGTATTATAGAACTGTTTCAACAATTCATCTTTTTGTTTTTACCCCAGGTGTAGTATATTCAATTAATCATTATTTCCATTTTCATCACTGGTTGCGCAAGACCTCTCTCATGTGTTTTATCCTTATACTACACCTTCCGAGCCCTCCGCATCCTAAGCTACCATTTCAGTTAATCTAGTGTGTATCTTTTCATTGTGTTTTCTTACAAATGAGCACTACCTTCTAAGCACATAAATTTAAGTGTATGTAAACAGAATTGTATTATTATAGTTCTTTCCTTTCTCCACTGATCACCACGCTTCTAGGATATATCCGTGTTGCTATGTGTTCATTTATTATTTATTCCATTGCTGCTGTACCCCATCGTGTACCTCCGTCACCTTCCCCCTTTTGTAAGGATAGCCACCAGGGTGGCCTCCAACTTACCCAACAAATGTTCTAGTTATTTTATTCATTTTATTTGGACTATAGCTAAACTATTAACTGCTTATAAAAAAGGAACATGTTTTTCTTGTCAAGGAATATTTGCTGATTTTCTATTGTGGCGTATATATGTTTTCTAATGTAAAGTGGTAAAGATTAAAGTAAAATTAATAATAATAACTAGAATAAGGAGTTGCCAATGGAGTCTTCCTGAGCTGACTTTAATCCTGGCTTTACCCCTTATGAGCTATGTGACTTAGGGAAAGTGATATATTTGTTTTGAGCATCTCTTTCTTCTTCTATAAAGGTGTATAATACCGCATACCTTAGTGGGCTGTTATGAAGAATAAATGAATTAACTCATACAAAACACCTTAGAAGAGCAAACAGCCTATGACAGGTGCTGAATAATGGCTATTATGAGCCCTACCTACAGTTTCAAACTATAGTCATTTGTACCCATCAGCTCTTTTAAGAGACAGGACCATTTCAGATGCTTCTTTATATCTGCTTATTACCCCACACTGTTTCATGTAATGTCCCATACATTTACATTTAATTATTTTTAATTAAACTATGATTATTTGGTTGGCATTCTGCTAACTTAGATTTTAAGTATATATGCTAGAAGAAAATGCTTTTATTAATCCAAGAATGTAGTATGTGTTAATACCTTTATTGCAAGATTCATGGGAATCTTCTATCATTTATTACATGTCGAAAGGAAAGCTGTATCTATTAAAAAGTAAAATCAGAAGTTAGTCTTTAGTAAATAAAGATTGCTGTTTTCATTTCTCTCCAGTAGCTTAAAAAAAAATCCAAGTACTCCTCCTTCAGTCATGTTTTGTCTTCCAGATTTTAAAGTAAGAGGCATCTGCATCCTGTAACAGAGAGTAACATGAATCAGTGTCTCCATATATTTACTCGGTTTTTTGCTTTTTTGGTTTTTTTTTTTTTTTTTTTTTTTTTTACAAAAAAAAGGAGCCATATCATTATTTTTCACTGTTAAGAATTCTTAGGGGCATCTGGGCGGCTCAGTCAGTTAAGCGTCTGACTTCAGCTCATATCATGATCTTGCAGTTGGTGAATTTGAGCCCTGCTCCAGGCTCTATGCTAACAGCTCAGGGCCTGGAGCCTGCTTCAGATTCTGTGTGTATCTCTCTCTCTGCCCCTCCCCCGCTTGCACTGCCTCTCTCTCTCTCTCAAAAATAAACAAACATTTAAAAAAATTAAATAAAAAGAGTACTCATAAAACCTGGGCAAATGCTTAAATTAGGATAAAAATCATAGCCAGAATTCTAGATCTGTGGGGCTTAGTATCATTCATATTTCTGTGGGGCTTAGTATCATTATCATCTCCATCAGGTATAAACATCATTGATTAGCATCTGCTCATGGCATTTCTTAAATACTGAAACTCTTTTTGGACCAGCATATCATACCTACATTTATTTACCTTAATAAATACAAAGAAGAGGTCAGGGTTGAAGTATCTGACAGATAACTCTAATATTATTTGTGAATTTCTAGTACCTTGCTTAAAGACAAGGCAATTCAATAATCCTTAAGATGTGACATTTCATTTGGGAAGATATGCATTTACCACTTCTAAGAATTTGCACTAAGACAAAAAAATATGTAACACAATTCAGTGCAGTTATTGTTCTTGATCCTGAAAAATAACATATATTCATAAAAACAAAGTTCCAGACATAAGGTTCCCACCCTAAATGATAGAAACAAACTCAAATATTATCAACAAGTAGATTTAGTTTGGGATAAAATATATTGGCATTATGTTAACAAAGATGCCTTATAAACAAATCTCAATAAGGAGATGGATATATATATATATCCATATTTCTATTTCTATTATATATATAATATAGAAATTTATAGAATTTCTCTAGAAATATAGAAATATATAATATAAATATATATAAATATATAATATATATAATAGAAAATAATTGGAGAAAAGAAGCAGGAGGAGAAAAGTACAAAGAGTGAGGAACAATTTTTTAAAGTTTATATGGTTTTATGTGAAGAATGAGGAATTTTATCTCAGAAATAGTCTTCAGAAATGAAAGGATGCCCAGTTTCTCCTAAGAAAAGTGATTAGCAATAAGACCATGTAATGATCCTAAGAAAAGTGATTAGCAATAAGACCATGTAATGATCAATATATTAAAGATAGTGGTAAGAAGAGAAAGGCCATCATTTTAGCAAAGTCTAGATGTAATCAAATGCTTGATTTACTGAGTAATGTCTATATTTTACAGTTAGATAATCTATAAAGAAAACAAAATGACATTCTTGTGTATGTTCCAAAGAGCACAACTGCTACAATGGCACCAAAACTCTAGCCCCTGGTGCTCCCCACCCCCCACTTCCCTCTAAAACAATCATTTCTATAATGTATTCTTTCTCTGCCCTATTGCTTAAATCTCTGATCTTTATTTATTAGCTAAACATCCTGTTACCATCAAAACAGAAGCATTAAGAGCTAATACTTAACAAGCAGGATATTCCAAGATGTGTTTTAAGGCTTTCCATGTACTCACTCACTTAATCCTATGACTAAGTGCATCATTAATCTCCATTTTGTAGCTGGGAAGATTAACATAGAAAAGAACATGTGTGAGACTGAGGGGTGAGGTCATGGTACAGAGCTGGGATTTCAACCCAGGTAGCCTGGTAGGAGGCTCCATGCTCTTAACCAGGATGCTATCACCTCCCTAACATGGAGGCCTTTCTTTCCTCAACTCCTATCCTTCACTGGGCATAATATCACTATAGCAGCTCAAATGTGAAATTCAGATGTAAATCTTTAATGAAGCTCTACCTTTTTTTTAAGTTTTATCTAAGTAAACTCTACACCCAACACGGGTTTCTTATTTTTTTCTTTTTCTTTTTTTATGTTTTATTTATTTCTGAGAGAGAGAGACAGTGTGAGCAGGGGAGAGTCAGAGAGAGAGGGAGACACAGAATCTGAAGCAGACTCCAGGCTCTGAGCTAGCTGTCAGCACAGAGCCCGACGCAGGGTTCGAACCCACAAACTGTGAGATCGTGACCTGAGCCAAAGTTGGACACTTAATCGACTGAACCATGCAGGTGCCCCAACCAACATGGGTTTTGAACTTACAACCCCAAGATCAGGAGCTGCATGCTCTTTGTACTGAGCCAGCCAGGCACCCCAGAAGAAGCTCCACCTTTAGAACCAACCCACACTACCATATCCTATATTACTAAACACTTATAAATGACTTGGTACAAAGCAAACTGGTCCACATTACGAGTTGGCAGAAAATAAACAGACTCCTTCATTTTTTAAGTTCTGGACTTATTAGTGCATCATGGAAGTTTTATAACCTTTAAGTCTCTATAAACATTTTGTTTTTTGCTTTCTTCACTAATTTATCTTCACTAACCTGCACAAATTAAGTGCCTAACAATTTGTGGATGGCTTAAATACTAGAAGGTTATATAATGGTACATATAGTATGCTCCCACTGAATAATTCTCTTTATATATCAATCCCTGCTAACTTATTTCTAAAAGAAGGTAGTAGTCATTAAAAAAATACTTTAATAATAAAAACAATCCACAGAAATACCCTTTCTTTGCATAATCCTATCCATAATTCATTCTGTTTTCTTGCTCTTCAAACATTAAATTCCTGTGATGGTCACAATTTTCTCTGAAGTAGCCCATAATATTCCTCACTTAGCTATAAGAATGAGTGCCAAAAGAATGAATAATCACCATATTTTTTCTGACATGGACATTTTGGTACATCTCATGTAAGCACAGTGCTTCCAGAATAAGGCCAAAGGAACCAGCACTACACAGAGTGAGTACATGAGTTTTCACAGTATGGAAAGAGATTGACAGAGTTAAGTACAAGCTGAGGCCTCATCTGGGAGCGAAATCAGAGGGGAGGCCAGGTATCAACCCAAGGAGATGATACCAGGTAGGAACTTGTGATGAAAAAGAATGGAGAAAGAATATTTTGACACATAAACTGGTCAATCAATAAGTAGAGAAGATAAAATGACAGTCTCTGATTTGATTTTACCTTGCAGAAACTTCTTTCTCTAAGACCAGTAGTTATTTATAGTAAGCCGACAGATATGCATGGGGGATACAATACTTTTTATATCTTTTGTATTTATGTCATGAAGTTGATGGAGGGATAGTAAGAAAAGTTTCCAAGCGTTCAAAAATTTCATACTTTCTACAAGACTGATATGTATTAAGAATTGTATAAATTGGTCTTACCAAACCCTTCTTAAAGTTCTCAATTCTTTTCTTCCCTAATATGTTGGTCAGCCACCAGGCCCACGTTGGCATATACTGCCACAAATATGCTACTAATAAAAATGGGTGATCCGCAATCCAAACTTCTTTCAAATCATTGGCCATGCTGATTAACATCAGCCGCACACAACGACTGGTCGCCATCTTGTGGGTCTGGGCTGCATCAATGCCTATAGCCTAAGAAAATGTCAAAAAAAAAAAAAATTAAATGAATGATGGGTATTTATCCAAGATATTTCACAAAACTTTTAAGCTAGAAAGGACCCAGAGGTCATCTAGTTGATGACACTTTCACTAGGACTTCATGCCCCCTTAGGAGTCCTCCTTGGAACTAATAGCTATCTATAAACTGTAATATTTCAAAAAGCCTAAGAGAAATCATACACTGACCAGATAAGACCATGCAGGCTAAACAAAACATGAAGGTTCTTTGCTTTTATTTACATCACCTTTAATGTATTTAATTAATTGATAATTACATATCAATTTAGCAATAAAATTTTTTAAACAAATTACTAATATTCACATTTATCAAGTGAAATTCCATAAACTATGGAGTCCACAGTGAACAAATCTGGTACTGCTAATTTAGGTAACCCACTACCATCCTGCAAATAAATAAACTGAAGCCCGGAAAGGTAGTAACTCATCTGTGCTCACACAGATCATTAGCAGTAACCAGATCTACCTTCCAAGTCATTTGATTCCTACAACAGTGTGCTTCTTCTAGTTTACCTTAGAGTCTCCACAGAAAATGTGAAAATATAATTATATCTGTAAACATTTACATAGAAGCATAAACAGATCTATGTCTCAGCAGAAACATCTTCATGGAGAAGAAGAAAAATTTCATGGTCTTTGGTGGGATTTTGTATCACTGAGTGATTCTGGATTCATCACAAGGAATTTGTCATCCACTTGGTAACTCACCATGTGCCGTCCATGAGCTGAGGGAGCCACAGACCTGTGGTTACACACAGGTGAAGCTAATCTAAAATTATTGCAATTCAGCAAGGCTTTTTCTAAGCTCCCTCACCATAGCCCCTCTTTAAAATCCCAATAAAATTTAGTGTGCTAGAATTCAGCCACACAGAACCTTTCAATGCTGCTATAATTTGAATTGATAGAAACTGAGTTTTTAAAATGTTGACAGCCCACATAACAGTTGATTATTTATAAGTAGTATCTTGTCAAATTCTTTAGCCTTTATCAAAACTGAATGCCACAGCACTATCAGCTAACCTTACCAGTATTCCTACTGCCATGAGTTAAGTTTTGCAAATAATTCATAACATGGTAACATGTTAGAAAAAATTCTAAGCACAGTGATGCAATATCAACATATAACTACTAAAGCATTCAAATTATTCTCCAACTAGAAGTTTTTTACCTTATCAACTGCTTCAGACAGGGCATTCTTCACAATATTTGATTGCACAGGTCCCGGACAAATATTAGAAATAACTATACCTGGGTAAGTAGCAAGTTCAGTTCGGAGACAATTAAAAAAACCCTAATAGGCCAAAAAAAAGGGGGGCGGCAACAAATAAAATTAAATGCATGTATCTCATGTTTACTATTAGCATGATATTACTTTTCTTCAACTTCTTATGTGGGACATTAGCACATTATCAAAATATGTTTTGAAACGCCAAATAAAGGACAGGAAATCTCACTGGGCAAGTTCATTAAACATTTTTAACTGTAAGATGGGGAAATATAGGGCACCTGGGCTGGTCGGTCAGTTAAGGATCTGACTCTTGATTTCAGCTCAGGTCATGACCTCACAGTTCATGGGATCGACCCCCATGTCACGCTCAGTGCTAACAGTGCAGAGCCTGCTTAGAATTTACTTTCTCGCTCTCTTTCTGCCCCTCCCCTGCTCACATTCTCTTCTCTTTCTCCCTCTCCAAAATAAATAAACAGTTAAAAAAAAAAAAAAAAAAAGACTGGGGGCAATCTAGAACAGACATCCTCAGGCATCATCATCTTCTAGTAGGAATAATTCACCCCTTCTGACAGTGGTGGCTGACGCCATCAGTTATGTTTCATAGTAGCCTTAAACAGCTAATCCAGAGTGTGTTCATTTATGATCCAACATTAAACAGTTACCAGCTCTTAATGCTGACCATTAACAAACAGTGGCTATAAGGGTTCACGTTGTCAGGGACTAATAAAGTTCCTGACTCAGATGGACATGAAAAAAGACTTTGTAAATTAATGAACTCTCATATCCTTAACCTTTGACCTCTCTACAGCAAAAGAGGAGAGACGACACCATGAAAGTCAATATATCGGTTGTTAAACCTCTCTTTGTCTGAAATCACATCTAGTATAAAGCGTGTGAACTTTTCAATGATCAGTAAATTCACTCCACAGCTTGTTTGGAATCAGGGAAGGAAATGTGTTCTTCAAAAAGTACTTCCTAGTCCTAGTGTCCAGCTCTTGGTTTAACTAACTAGAGTCTCAACCTGCCACACTGTATCAGAGGATTGAATCCAGTAATAAAACAGTGAGCCCTGGAAGGAAGACCAGACAGCTCAGGTTGCATTTTACTAAAAGTACTCTGCAAGTCATGAAAACCTTTGGCTGCGTTTCCTCATCCACCTGCCTGAGACTTGCCCAACTCCTCTGCAGGAAGTGACTACTACCCCATTACCAAATATGGGGAAATCATCAGTGTGGCATTCTGTTTCATCACTTTCTGCAACTGTCTCTCTCCACAGCAGAAAGAGGATACCCTAAAGAGCCAAAGCTTCAGATCCTTATGAATCTGTGATGGCCATTCAGCTGATGCATCTCATTATTCCAACAGTGAAACATTCTACTTACACTACCTTTCAACAGTATTAGTTATAAACTTTATGTATCCTATTAGCCTTAGGAGCTAATTTGTTCCATGTTACAGTTTATTAATATTTCTTCTTATCCGTTCATAAGCCAATGTTAAAAAGTCATCTGTTTCTATATTCACAACTAGGAAGTTATGTAGCCCAAATCAAGCTTTTTTTTTTAATATTTTTATTTATTTCTAGGAAAGAGAGAGAGAGACAGCATGAGCAGGGAAGGGTCAGAGAGAGAGGGAGACACAAACTCTGAAATAGGCTCCAGGCTCTGAGCTGGCAGTCAGCACAGAGCCTGATGCGGGGCTTGAACCCACGAACCGCGAGATCATGACCTAGGCGAAAGTCGGACGCTTAACCGACTAAGCCACCCAGGCGGCCCCCAAATCAAGCTTTTATCTCAGCCTCTCCCTTGATTAGATTTTCTTCAGTGAAGCTACAGTAAACAGAGTCAAGCCTAGACCCAGTAGGGATATGAAGCCCAGGTCTAATCATCCAGTGAGGAACTCCTATTTCTGACATGCAAATATAGTGAGACTAGATAAATAAATGCCAACTATAATGGGGAAAGAAAAAGAAGTCACAGAAATGGGAAGGATGAGTACAGCCTCAAGTGTGTGCAGAAGAAATGGGGTGTAAACCCCAAATTTCCATGAAGATGTGATAAAAATGAGGATAAGGGTGACATGTTGAGTAGACTCTCCACTTCTTTAAGGTAGGGGCCATATTTTGTCTTTATATCCCCAGAATCCATTGCTGGGCACGGCATCATACAGTGTCAGTACTCAGAACATGTTTGCTGAATTAGGAAGAGGTGTGCAAGAGTCAAATCTTTTTTAGCATCTTCTGGGGATATCCTCTACCAAAGGTCTCCTTGGGTCTCTCTTGCTGTCTCCCTCTCACTGCCCACTTCCAATGACCTCTTGTAATGATGGATGTATCTCCCATACACATATTTAGATCAGTACTATCTCAGCTGAGTTTGAGCAGTCTTACCCGGAGAGCATGTTTGCTGGCACAATATCCACTAGAAAGGGGTGCAGATATGACACCCAGGAGGCTATTCACAGTAACAATCTTCCCTTGTTTCTTCTCGATCATGTGAGGCAGAACACACTTTGTCAAGGACAGCGTCCCCAAGTAGTTAAGCTCTATTAGCTCCTTGTAGACCTCCAGGCTGGTGTCCACACACAAAGAACGTTGAGATCTTCCAGCATTGTTGACCAGAATGTCGATCTAGTTAAATAAAATCAGGAAAGGGTCACTTTGGGGATGATCTATAAATGGACTGAGGCAATTCTTAGGGATGGTTGGTTATATTGCTAACTTGAAGAATCAATGGAATGGAATGGTGAATTTCTAGAGTCAGCGATAAAGAGATAAAACAAAAACCAGAATTCACCTATGGAATTAATTTCCCATCAGAAAAATAAAAGGCACAGTGAATTTTAACCTTCTTTTGTTCTACATGGAGGAATTAGTACTTAAAAAGGTATGGAAAGTACTAATTACATATATCCAAAGACTTAGAGTATAAGAGACTCATGGGCATTGATCTCATTGCATGGACCATTTGCCTAAAGCCCTTTCAATGACAGGACACAAAGAAAGGAGTCTCTTTTGTAGCTAGCTATTTCAAAGCAAGACTTACCAATTCAAAATGGCTACTTACTTTACCAAACTCCTGGAGAACCGCTTTGGTAGCTGCCTCATGGGAACTTCTGTCAGTCAGGTCAAGTGGCAAAACAAGTATATCTTTGTCTTTTAAATTGCCATTCTCTAAATAAAGAGACTTAAAAATTAGTGCAGAAGTTATGAGATAGCTCAATCAAGCTTCCTGCTATCTGGTGTTAAGTTTAACACCCAGCCTATAACTGGGCTTGGCAAAAACTCATTTCTGGGTGGCCTGCTGGCCTCATTTCTCAGTGACCATGAGGACTGGCAGTAATAAGGCAACATCTTATCAGACAAAAAGCTGGCTGGGTACACAGGAAGTAGTATGGCTCTCTTCAACTTGAATACAGTCAGTCTAACATTGCAACAGGCTCTAAAAGAAACCAAGATTATATTACAAGCTAAAAAAAAAAAAGCAAAATTTTAGAGCTATTTCTTTAGAAGTACAGAGGTATATTTGTTTTATGATGGGCTCAGAAAGTATAGCTGCTCTTTTACACACATTAAAAAATAAAAATTTATGCTTCATATTAGGAAGATATTCAGAGTTTCCCAGTCACATGACACACAGAAGAGGATTCAGAGATGCAAACACATAACAGGACACAATCTTGAAATTGCCCATGAGAAACATGTTGAGCTATACTGGCCCTTTCTATTATTACTCATCAAAAGAATAAGACTCTAACTTTTTGAAATACAGCAAGTAAAGCCAGTAAGAAAAACGGGCAGGCAGAGGAAATAGATGAGGTACAAAAGTTTTACGGGCAAAGTGTTAAGTTGTGAAACATCAATTGTTTTAAAAAAGAAATGGAAATGCTTGCACCAGTGATCTGACAGATAAAAGGAAAACAGTCGGCCTCACTCTCGCCAAGATATGCTGACATGGTTCATTTCTGCCAGTATAGGACCTGCAAGTCTCAACAGCCAGAGAACAACTACCATAGGAAGTGTCCCAGGGCAGAGCATATGAGGCCTCTTGGGAGCAATACTGTGAAAGAAGCCTTGTGGCCTTGCTACCGACTCTTTTTTGGGTGGTTAACTCTATCAGCAAACTGAAAGAAAAATGTGACAAGAATGACAGGTAGAGAAATGACCCAAAAAAAGGTCTGCTTGAAAATTCAAAATTCTCTGGAGCGCCTGGGTGGCTCAGTCGGTTGAGCGTCCGACATCCACTCAGGTCATGATCTCACAGTTCGTGGGTTCGAGCCCCACATCGGGCTCTGTGCTGACAGCTAGCTCAGAGCCTGGAGCCTGTTTTAGATTCTGTGTCTCGCTCTCTGTCTGACCTTCCCCTGTTCACACTGTCTCTCTCCCTCTCTCTTTCTCTCTCTCAGAAACAAATAAAACATTAAAAAAAAAGAAAATTCAAAATTATCTCATTTTAGGTCCTAAATGTCCCATGACAAATAACCTGCTTTCATGTGAACACGGCTATACCAAAACCTAAACCCAAAATATAAAATAAAAATGAACACTGTTGCTCTCTATATGAATATGGATGTTACCTCAAACTGCATTTTAAAGCCTAATTCAATTCCTGTTCTTTCATTTTTTTGTTCTTTCATTTTAATATCAAAAATCCTATATTGTCCCATATGACTTTAATATCTGATATTTTAGCAAAATGAAGAAGGATCCTTTCTAATTAAGCTTTTATGATTACACACATATATGCCATACATAAGAACCAAACTGTTCTTTCTCTAAGACAAAAGTATAAGATATGTGGTCACTGAAAATCCACCAGCATTCAGGGCGCCTGGGTGGCTAAGTGAGTGAAATGCTCGACTTCAGCTTCGGTCATGATCTCATGATTCAGTTCGTGAGTTCAAGCCCAGCATGGGGCTCTGTGCTGGCAGCTCAGAGCCTGGAGCCTGCTTCGGCTTCTGTGTCTCCCTCTCTCTCTGCTCCTCCCCGGCTCATTCTCTGTCTCTCTCTCTCAAAAATAAATAAACATTAAAAAAAAAAAAGAATATCCACCAGCATTTGAAAGAATTGGTGGTCACTCTCTAATATCAAGAGTCAGCACAAAATAAAAGTAGAATTAGGCACACACAGATCAATGGAACAGAACAGAAATTCAGAAGTAAACCATAATTATAGGGTCAATTAATCTTTGACAAAACAAAAAAGAATATCCAATGGGAAAAGGCAGTTTTTCAACAAATGGTGTTGGGAAAACTGGACAGCAACATGCAAAAGAATGAAACTGGACCACTTTCTTACACCACACACAAAAAGCAAATCAAAATGGACTAAAGACCTAAATGGGAATCATGAAACAATCAAAATCCTACAAGGGGATATAGGCAGTAACTTCTTTGACATTAGCTGTGGCAACTTTTTTCTAGATAGGTCCCCTGAGGCAAGGGAAAAGAAACAACAGCAAAAATAAACTACTGGAGCTACATCAAAATAAAAAGCTTCTGTACAGCCAAGGAAATCATCAACAAAACTAAATGGAAGCTAACAGAATAAGAGAGGATATTTGCAAATGAGGTATCTGGAAAAGGGCTAGTATCTAAAATATAAAAAGAACTTACAAAAACTCAACCCCCACAAAACAACCCAATTTAAAAAGGGATAGAATTTGCAATGACATGGATGGAGCTAGAGTACTGTGCTAAGGGAAATACATCAGACCAGAGAAAGACAAATACCACATGATTTCACTCAGATGTGAAACTTAAGAAACAAAACAAACAAGTATGGGGGGAAAAAGAGACGAAGAGGCAAACAAAGAAATAGACTCTTTTACAGAGAATAAACATGGGTACCAGAGAGGAGGAGGGTGGAGGAATGGGTTGAATAGGGGATGGGAGTGCACTTGTGATGAGCACTGGGTGAGGTATGTAAGTGCTGAATCACTATATTGTATACCTGAAACCAATATAACACTGTATGTTAACTAACTGGGAACAAATTAAAAACTTAAAAAAAAAAGGAAGAAAAGTAGAAAAGCATCAGAAAAGAAAAGGAAGGGACAAGAGCAGCTGCTGAAGAGATGCTGAAAGAAAGAGGATTTGGATCCAAGCATTCAGAGCATCTGGAACCAGAGTGGACTGCCCAGGAAAATCTCACTCTTACCTCTAAAGTTCTCCAAACTGCATTTGAATGTGAATTCTGGTTGATTTCTAGGGAGTTGCTGTGGTTTTAGATTTACTCACCAAGGCACCTTCTCTTCACTCTTTCCAGCTCCTGCACTCTTCTGGCTGACAGCACGAGAGAGACTCCTAGTTTGGACAGCTGGTAAACCAGCTCCTCACCAATCCCACTCGATGCTCCAGTCACCCATACCACCATATCGGTCAGCTCCCATTCTGGTGAGAAATAAGTGCAGATTAAAGGCAGAAACTAAGCTCTGGATTATACCCATATATCAAAGGTTACCAAAATGATAGTCTTGAGAAATACCACGAAATATGAAGATACGATGCGCGGAGTTTAAAAAAAAAATTTTTTTTTAATGTTTTATTTATTTCTAGGAGAGAGAGAGACAGCGTGAACAGGGGAGGGTCAGAGAAAGAGGGGGTCACAGAATGAAACAGGCTCCAGGCTCTGAGCTGGCAGTCAGCACAGAGCCCGACGCGGGGCTCGAACCCACGAACCGCGAGATCATGACCTAAGCGAAAGTCGGACGCTTAACCGACTAAGCCACCCAGGCGCCCCCGGAGTTTAAAAATTTTAACATCCTAGGGGTTCCTGGGTGGCTTAGTCAGTTGAGCATCTGACTCCTGGTTTTCACTCACGTCAGGATCCCAGGCTCATGGGATCCAGCCCCACACTAGGTTCCATGCTCACATTGGGGCCCACTTGGGATTCATTCTCTCTTTCTCTCTCCCCCCACCACCATCTGCCCCTCTCCCCCACTTGCACACTTTCTCTAAAATAAAAAAATTTGTTTTCAATATCCTATATTTATGGCCTTGATTCTGGTGATGTTCTCAGAGGTATATACTTACCTCAAACTCACTGAGCTGTATACTTTAAATATGTAGTTTTTATGCTAATCATACCTCAATAAAGTGATAAAAAAATTTTTAATTAAATATCCTCAGAAAGCACCTATTTTTTTTTAAAGCATGAATACAAATCATATTAGTAACAGATACCAACATACTATTTTGTATATCCCTGACTCAGGTGAATTTTCCTGACTTCATTCTAGGACAAGCCTTATAACTAACTTGATGGTCTGACTCCAAGGATCTATTTATCTATGTATTCAATTGAGAAAAGTTAGTCTAAATGAAATAAAAGTCTGTCTGAACTTGCCTTCTTACTTTCCTTACCCATGAAATGAGGGATTCAGATAAGATGATCAGTAAAGATTCTAACCAGTCCTGAATTCTATTATTCTAATTTCTTACAGTAGAGGTATTGAAGACAAATCTGAATATACCAAGCTCTACTCTATGGTATGGTGGTATCATTGTAGATTTTTGTTTTCCTCATTTGTCAATCATATCTGATGCCAGTCAATTAAAGGTCACTTTATAAAAGTGCTCCCCAAATGCCTGAGCTTTCATCTTAGAGAGTAATAGTTGGCCCAAGATAAAATTCACATGACAGAGAAATGAAATGCTGTCCTCTGCTTGTCCAATTATGTTCTTGTTAAAAACTAAAAAACGTTACAGCACTGAAGCAATGAGAAGTGGTTTATTCTCCTTTTCTCCAATGAAAAACTTATTTGCACTACAGGACATGAGAGCCACTGTCTATCTGAATAGCAGGGGAGGAGCTAGATGTACCTGGGTTGTTTTTTTATTTATTTTTAGAGAGAGCAAGAAAGAGCACTCATATGTGCCAGAAGGGGAGGAGAAAAGAGAGAGGGAGAGAGTGAGAATCCTAAGCAGGTTCTATGCCATCAGCACAGAGCCCAAAGTGGGGCACGAACCCATGAACTGTGAGATCATGACCTGAGCCGAAGAGCCTGAACTCAACGATGGAGCTACCCAGGATCACCACACACCTCTGATTTTATTTATTTATTTTTTAAATGTTTTGGTTATTTCGAGGAGAGAGAGAGAGAGAGACAGCGTGAGCAGGGGAGGGTCAGAGAGAGAGGGAGTCACAGACTGAAACAGGCTCCAGGCTCCGAGCCGGCAGTCAGCACAGAGCCCGACGCGGGGCTTGAACCACGAACCGCGAGATCATGACCTAAGCGAAAGTCGGGACGCTTAACCGACTAAGCCACCCAGGCACCCCCACACATCTCTGATTTTAGATCATAAAAATTAAAATTAGGAAATCAGTTTACTGTTTTAGTCAAACAATTCTAAAACCTAACTGTTCAGGTTAATAGTACAAGCACTGAAGTCTGCCAGGGTTCAAATTCCGACTCCATCACACACAGCAGTAAAATGTCCCCATGTGAGAACTTGGTGTCTTAATTTTCCACAACTGGAAAACTGGATTAATAATAAAATCTCCCTCACAGCACTGTTGAGAAAAATGACTTAAAACAAGTACCTAGAGCAGTATCTGACACATACGCAGTGCTTAATAAAATGTCATTATTGCTTAAAGTGTTTAACAAATAAACTTTTCAGTAGCAAAACAAAGAATATTCACCCAATAACGTGTGTTCTAATTTCTCTAGAAAAGGGTAATGGGGTTACTAACTATAATGATTTAATACTTTTTTATTATTTCCTATGTGCTTAAACACATAGATGTGTGGGGGCGCCTGGGTGGCTTAGTTGGTTAAGCGTCCGACTTTCGCTTAGGTCATGATCTCGCGGTTCGTGGTTCAAGCCCCGCGTCGGGCTCTGTGCTGACTGCCGGCTCGGAGCCTGGAGCCTGTTTCAGTCTGTGACTCCCTCTCTCTCTGACCCTCCCCTGCTCACGCTGTCTCTCTCTCTCTCTCTCCTAGAAATAAACAAAACATTTAAAAAATAAATAAATAAAATCAGAGGTGTGTGGTGATCCTGGGTAGCTCCTTATTACCTTATTAAAACCCTTACAAGAAACTTTTGAAATAAGAATTATCTCAATTTTATTTAAAAAAAAAAAAAAGGAAGCTAAGATTACAGGCATTAATTTACCCTACTAGACTGTAAATACCCTTAAAGCCGAGACCCTATCTGCCTTGTTCACTGTTCAGTGCCTAACACAGAGACTGGCATATAGAAAAACTCCATTGATAACTATCGAGTAAACATCCAACAACCCTAGCAGAGCTCAGATATAAGCCCAGTTACAGGGACACCAGAATGGTTCAGTGTTCAGTTGAGCATCAACTCTTGATATCAGCTCAGATCATGATCTCTTTGTTCATGAGTTCGAGCCCCTCATCAGGCTCTGTACTTACAGAGTGGAACCTACTTAGGATTCTCTCTCTCCCTCTCTCTCTCTCCCCAACTGGTATTCTCGCACATGTGTGTGCATGCTCTCTCTCTCTCTCTCAGTCTCCGTCTCTGTCTCTCTCTGCCTCTCAAAACAAATAAATAAGGTTTAAAAAAAAAAATCCCAGGTACATCTAGCTCCAAAGCCCATACCCCGACCACTAGCCTACGGTGCTCACATTTTAAAATGTTCAGTACATTATTTCATTTTTTTAAGTTTATTTATTTTGAGAGAGAGGGAGAGAGAATGCCAAGCTGGCTCTGCACCCTCAGCACAGAGCCAGATATGGGGCTCGATCTCACGAACTGGGAGAATGTGATCAATATTTTAAAACTCAACCTATTTCTTAGCCATTCAAGAAAATATAATTTGTGTTCAGTTAAGAGGTTTCCTGTAGATATCTGAACTAAGTTTGCAACCATCCCAAATTCTATATGTAGGCTATAATTCTTTCCTATTGTATTTCCATTTATAGAAATGCACAAGCAAGAACTTCATCAGGAATAGTAAAATGTATATTCAGATAATAATCATTTACTCACTCATTGACTACTCAATGTTCCAAAGTTCTGCAACAATCAGACTACAGGGTGAACATAGCTGTTCTAACTACCTAGCACAGAACTAACAAAAATTTCTTCATTTTTATACCAATAAGCAAATTATTACTTAAAACCAACAGTGAAAACTCCTCGGCTCATGTTAACCTTAGTACAACTGTACTTCTGGCCCCTTTCTTCCCACCATGAAGAAGAAAATTTTTGTACTTAGCACCAACTCTTGTTTACCAATTCCACAGACTGTAGCATAAATAATGGCCTTCCCTACAGAGTCTCTGAAAGCAGATTCTCAGAGCTGGAAGGAAATTTAAGAGTTCAACCCCCAATCCAGTTTGAGAATTCTTTCCTCAAGTTGTTGACTATGTCTACTTAATTCCCTCACAGAATGAGGAAGCTAGTTACCTCCAAAGCACCCCCTCCTTTTTAGACTGGTCTAATCATTCAAGGGGGCCATGGATTCTTTTTTTTTTTTTTTTAAAGAGAGAGAGCATGAGCAGGGAAGAGGGGCAGAAGGTGGGAAGAGGAAGTGGGAGGGAGTGGGAGAGAGTAGGAGAGGGAGTGAAAGAGAGAGAGAGAGAGAGAGAGAGAATCTTAAACAGGCTCCATGCTCAGTGTGGAGTCCTATCCAGGGCTCATTCCCTAGACCCTGGGATTGTGACTGAGCTGAAATCAAGAGTCAGATGCTCAACCTACTGAGCCACCCAGGCGCCCCAAGGATTCTGTCTTATACTGTGATACACCTTGAACTTCTGCTGCCCAGCAGCAGTCAGCAGCAGTTCTGCCTTGTGGTAACAGGAATAATAAATCAGGCCTGCCTTACACATGACAATCCCTTGTACATCTGAAGACAGCTGACGTGTCTTCCCTAAATCCTCTCATCTTTTGCAATGCTAAATAAAGACCTCCAGTATCTATGACCTTCCCTCAGATGACATAGCCCCAGGTTTCCTCACTCTTTGGCTCACACCCCACTGCACAAACTCTAGCTGGTCAATGTTCCTATTGAAGAGAACTGGCCGCAGAAGGATCTATGATTCCCGTAGGGTGTGTACAATGGCTGGCCACCAAGGTGTCCCCAGTGTGTGGCCCAGAGGCCAACACAGACAAGCACACAGAAGACATCTGTCATGTGCTGCTATTCGTTGCTTCAGGCACTACATGCCTCCCTGGCTTGCCTAATCTTTTATGGTGGTCATTTCACAGTTCACTCCCATCGAGGTTACTGCCAACAAAAACCCGAGGATTCCTCAGATGTGTTCCTGCTGGAGACTTTTCTTGCTCTGGACTTGTGCCATGGGTTTTTCTGGATCTATGTGCAGTGTCTAAGATTAGTCCCCCTTAGATTTCACCATGTAAGGTATATGCTTGGGAACATGGAGAGTTTCTTTAGAAGGATATGTGAAAGCGAAAATGTTGGTTGTCTCCAGAGAGGCATACGTGGTGGCTGGGAGGAACTTTTCACCATATGTCCTTTTGTATCTTTCTTTTCTTTTTTTAATTTATTTTTGAGAGAGAGAGAGAGAGAGCGCGCAAGTGGGAGAGGGACAGAAGAGAGAGGGGAGAGAATCCCAGGCAGGCCCCACAGTGTCAGTAAGGAGCCCAACGTGAGGCTTGAACTCATGAATGTTGAGATCCTGACCCAAGCCAAAGGCAAGAGTTGGATGCTTAAGCAACTGAGCCACCCAGGTGCCCCTCCTTTTGTATCTTTAAATTTTGTAGTATATAGGAATATTGTTTAGTTTTTAAAGTGACAAAAATAATAAACCTATGGAGAAGACAAGAATTATTTATTTTAAAAAATTTGTTTTTTACCTTAACAGAGTCTGCCCATCTTTCCAGTCTAAACTGTTTTAGGAACCTGATGGGAACCTGAGTATATCTCCATGTTCCTTTAATTTTCTTTCATTATCAGCCTCCTCCCCCTCCTCCAACCTCCAGTGGTCTCTCTAGTCATTTTTTTCTTAAAATCCTCCCCAATGAAATTTTAACTCCAGATACACTGTGTACTGCACATATATCTGTGCTTTATAAATAAAAGGAGTTCTGGAAACTTTACTTTCTAGTCAATGCAGGTTTAAGAATGACTTAATTTAAAAATAAAGTTAAAAGTTAAATTAAAATTTAAGAGCCATTACCATTTAACATTATAACTTTATTTGCTGAATAATTTTAATGTGATTTATTTACTTAGATAAGTGACAATGTATCAAATTATTATGCAAATCGGTCAATTATACAAGTATATAATAATAATAGCAATGTAATGAAATGCTTCTTAAAATCTTCAAAACTATTTTTCCAGCCCAAGTAAAACACTGAAAAAATTAAATGAATTTCTTAAAAATTATTTTTAGGGGCACCTGGGTGGCTCAGTAGGTTAAGCATCCAACTTGAACTCAGGTCATGATCTCATAGTTTGTGGGTTGGAGCCCTGCATGGGGCTCTGTGCTGACAGCTAGCTCAGAGCCTGGAGTCCATCTTTGGATTCTGTATCTCCCTCTCTTTCTGATCCTCCCCTGTTCACGCTGTCTCTCTCAAAAATAAATAAAACATTAAAAAGTTATTTTTAATTCCCTTAACTTTTAGTTTGTTATACTATAACCTGTAATTTAACTAGCTGTTAGATATTCATTGTCAATGTTTTCCCTTTCCAGCACTTGACATGACTAATAGATCAAGTAACTTTTACAGAATTAAGTTTTAAAAAGAAACTATTTTTATGTAATTCTCAAAGTCCAAGCTAACATGAAAGCACTCTGAATCAAATGTAAATATCCACAAAGCAACCACAAGGCATCCATCAGGCAAGAGAAGTTTCTGATCAAGAGAAGGTCTGACCGGGGAGCCTGGGTGGCTTAGTCGGTTTAGCGTTCGACTTTCACTTAGGTCACTTAGGTCATGATCTCCCGGTTGGTGGGTTCGAGCCCCGCGTCGGGCTCTGTGCTGACTGCCAGCTCAGAGCCTGGAGCCTGTTTCAGAGTCTGTGACTCCCTCTCTCTCTGACCCTCCCCTGCTCATGCTGTCTCTCTCTCTCCTAGAAATAAATGAAACATTTAAAAAGAAAAAAAAAAAGGTCTGACAGTCCCAGCCGTCTATCTGCCATACTTCGTAGCCTTGACTTTGCACAGGTGTACTGTATTCTCCATGAGCTCATAAGGTCAGCACTCCAGATGTTATACCCAAGAAAATGCAAAGAAGGAAATGAAATATTAAGGAATAAGATTTTGTCAGGTACGGTTGAGCTTTTGAGGGGACACAAAACACTGTACCATCTAAGTTTTGCTTGTTTTTAGTCCTGAAGAACCTGTTTTGACGCCCTTGAAAGCCATATCGCTCCCCTTCCGTCCCAGGCCTGTTTTGAAAGCACAGTCTCTCTTCTGAACTGCCAGCTATCACTTCCAAGTAAACTTCCTCACGTGCTTTTTGAGTATTTTCACACAGGAAACTAGGTCCAGGGAAACCCCACTTGCCTGAGCCCTGATGGATCCAAAGCCTAGCTTTGGCTTTGAATATTGGTTTCCCTAACTGGAAAATAAGATTAATAACGCCTGCTTCGCAAGAGTCTCTGTAAAGGCTAGAGGTCGCGTGTGTAAAGGGCGGTGCACCCTGCTTTTAGCACAAATAATGTGGTGAGTAAACGACCACCAAATTTCAAACAGGGCACAGATGAAAGTGGGATAGGGAGAATGCCCCTCAAGGTGCCCGTAATGATCTCCGGGCAAAATGCCAATCCAGTTCTTTCTAGGGGGATAAGTAGGTAGGGGGTGACTTCGGGTTATTTCATTTTATTTCACAACTGGGGATGAGGGAACAACTTCAGGAAGTCGAAAAACCGAGCTCCAGTTCTCGAAAGGAGGCTCTCGTGCAAACCGAGGGGACTGGCTCTGTGTCTCGGCACAGCCGCGCACGCAGCAGCAGAGTCCCCGCGAGCCTGGGGAGAACTTCCAGCACTGAGGGCGCCCCGCCCATTCCAGCGCCCTCTTACTTTGGCAACCAGGCAAGTCCTCGCTGACCCGGACGACAGACAAAGGGGCAGACTCGCCTTTGGGCCCCGGCTTTTTCCTCCCCCACCGGCGGCCCCAGGAAAAGGCGCGGAAGCTCCACGCCGCCCGATGGGGCGCGGGGACAGCGGGGACGGCCGCACGGAGCCCAACCTCCCACTCTGGAGGCGCGGCTGCCGGTCCTCACCTGGGCGTCGCCCCTGCCACTCGGCCCACATCAGGGTCAGGTCGCCATCCGCCCGCAGGAAGCGCAGCACCTGCACCACGAGCGCGAGGAGCGCGCACAGCGCCAAAAGCCAGAGCAGCAACTCCCAGCTCATCGCAGCCGCCCGCGCCCGGCTCCGCCAGGGAGAAGACAACGTAGGAGCCGCGCCGCAGCACAAGGCGTCAGCGCAGCCGCCGCCCCGCCGCCTCGCCCGCCGCGCCTCCCCGGCTCCGCCCAGAGAGTGGACCGGAGGGAGGGGCGGTCTGGACGCGCCGCCCCGCCGCCCCGCCCGCCGCGCCTCCCCGGCTCCGCCCAGAGAGTGGACCGGAGGGAGGGGCGGTCTGGACGCGCCGCCCCGCCGCCCCGCCCGCCGCGCCTCCCCGGCTCCGCCCAGAGAGTGGACCGGAGGGAGGGGCGGTCTGGACGCGCCGCCCCGCCGGGCCGGGAGCCGCGTCCCGGGCCGCGCGGAGGGCGTGGGAGAAGCCCGCACGCCCCGCCCAGGGCCCCGAGCCCGCCGCTGCTGAGCACGCTTCGCCCGCGTGTGCGCTGTAGGAAGGGTAGCGGCCCGGACGGAACGCGTGGATTGCAAAGACTCGGCGGTACTCCTGTTAGTACCGTAGCCCCAAGGTTCGTAATACCAAGAAGGATTCTTTAGCAGTTGTTTTGAGGGGATATAGTTTCAAGTCTCGGGTTGCGTCAAAAGGAAGAGCACAGATAGTCCAACCTTTGAATGCGACTTCCTCCAGCCTCATCTTTATTTTAACTAAAGAGACCCAACAGACTACCAAACTGTTTTCCACCCCACCCCATGCCCCCACTCCAGCCCCAAATTAACCGGGTTTCTGGAATTGGGCCCTTGTTGATTTAAATGTGGAAAACATGTTGCATAAGACACTTGCCTTCTTATTGGACGAGAAAGTGCATTTTCGGCCAAGATTGTTCATGAGCACTAGCTCTAGGAGCAGGACTGGGGGCCAGAGCCAAGCTGGTTCCGCCCTCGGCAACCCTAAGTAAATTATTTCTTCATCTTTATATAGTCACAAACAATAAGGAGATTTAAATAAGAAAATGTCTGTAACAGGCAGAGTCGTTCATACACAATAATTAGATTCATTCTTTTGTGAAAATGCATTCTCATTAGTTATTATTTATTGCTTCCGTTATAATTTTTACTTCTTAGAGTCCAACCTGAAAGACAGGGACTTTGGTTATAAACGTCTATATTCTGGGAGTCTCGGCCCCATGAAAAAATTCCAAGAGTTTCCTCTGAGCCTGTTTCCCCTTCTGTAAAATGTAAGGGCTGAATTAAATTTAGTGCTCCAAGCCAGACCATACCATAGATGTGAACGGGGAATTCTCCATCCCACACTCTAGCTCTGGGGAGGGTGAAAGGGGAACAGAGCTGTTTCCGTGGAGAATTGCGATAATAAAACTATAATGTAACTATAATAAAACCACAGTCTTTTCACCTCACTAGCAGTTCTTGCATTGGAAAATGAAAACAAATTAATATACAAATGTCAACATCATAAGTTTCATCTTACTTGAATAGAAGCATAATTCATTTTGGGATTCAATTAGATGTTTAAGCAGTCACTGTGATGAGAAAAACAACAGTTATAGCCAGTATCTTTGCAGTGCATAATTGTCCTAATTTATCTATTGACCAGTGGGAAAAACCCACCCTCAGAATCTGCTGCTTCTGGTAAAGACACTCAGCAAGTTCTTATCACAGTAGCATCTGTCAGGATTGCCTCTTCCCATTTTGCACAGAATGTATCTCAAAACTTGGAGCCTAAGTGCTGAAAGCAAATGAAAGATGAATAAATGAAGGGACTCCCAGAGGCCCATGGAGCACAAGGATCAGAGCTGTGGAACCCCAGCTTCTCCTGGATTAGTCCATTCAGGAGCAGACAGAATTTCAACCAGGTATAAAACTCCAATAAATTAAAAAAAAAAACTGATTCAAATATAAGCTACATTCTTCCCTCTATGAACAGAGAAACATAAATAACTGCAGAGTCAAGGAGAAATGCACTCTCAGCCGGGCTCCTCCTTCATTCCCGTTGTGAAAGATCTTTGCTGCTCCTTCTACACGCATCTTGTGATTTTTTCATGAAGCCAGGACAGTGCTGAAGTAAAGCAGCCATCATGTAAGTCCCCACGACTGAAGCAATGGTCCCTCAGGACAGGATCCTTTCACAATTAGAGAAAAAGATGAACACCATATGCTGTATTTCAACACCTTACCATGTGATTCTGACAGAATACAAACTTATTCTTAGCTGAACTGTTTTGGCAAGCCAAATCTTAGTTTGGTGCTAAATATCCTTGCCCCCGAGCCATGATTTACATCCCAAAGCAAACAGCACGATTAAAAACAGAGAGAACAAATAAATACATAAATAAACAATATAATCAAAACACCACTAATAACATAAAATAACGAGATACTATTTTTGGTTAATTTCCACTAGAAATGAGCTTCAAAACACTTAATTGCTTCTTGCTAAATGCCTACATGTGTTAGAATTAGGAATGTTTTTTTAGGGGTGCCTGGGTGGCTCAGTCAATTGGGCATCTGACGTCGGTTCAGGTCATGCTCTCACAGTCCATAGTCTGTGTGGGTTCGAGCCCCACGTCTGGCTCTGTGCTGACAGCTCAGAGCCTGGAGCCTGCTTCAGATTCTGTCTCCCTCTTTCTCTGACCCTCCCCTGCTCACGCTCTCTCTCTCAGAAAGAAAAAACATTAAAAAAAATTCTTAAAAAAATTTTTTTTAATGTTTATTTCTGAAGGAGAGAGAAGCATGCAAGCAAAGGAGGGGCCATCAGAGAAGGAGAGAATACCAAGCTTGGCGTCCCACAGACCACGAGGTCATGTCCTGAGCCAAAATCAAGAGTTGGACACTCAATTGACTGAGCTATCCAGGAGCCCTCTAGAATTAAGTTTAAGAACAAGAGGGTTTTCAATCCGCAAGCCTCATAGGGCCCAGAAATTAGGCCCTATGTAGAGTGCACAGAAATTAGGTCATGACTGAGAATAATGGATGGTCAAATGGAGAATGTTCTAGGTGTTGATGCAATAGAACTTCGGTCCTCTCCAATTTCTGGAATACCTTGTATGCTCTGATGTCAAAGGCTGTTGCTTGGCATAAATATAACTATAAAACAGTGTTGAAAGCAAAAGACAGTGGCTCCCCTCCTCAGTGTTTTATTTTCTAGTCTTGCCTCCCATGCTTCCCTTTTCTTTTGTCTTGAAATGTGTTGAAGAATGTTACCTGCAATAATTAAGTTTCCTTAAACGGCCCTTCCTTCTCCCTTTCCAATCTTATTGCAAACCTCCAGCCCTGTTCCCCACACCTATCCTCCTCTAGAAATAGACTTTTGTGGCTCTCAAGAGACATAATCATCACTTCCCTAGTCTCACCTCTTTTTAGAACTACTTCTGAGGGAAGTACATGAAATAATCTCTAATTATTTTCAAGGTTAATATATTATTACCCTAATGAAACTTTAAGCTCCTTGAGATAAAGTAGCAAAGCTCGTGCTTCTTTTGAAGAGTCTGCAGTACTTAGTTTAGTGTTAATACAACAAATGATAAGCCCACATTGAATTGAATTCTCTTTTTCTTGAAAGTTAAACTTCTGTGAAGTTCTCAAATAAAGTTGTTATTATTATTTTTTTAAATATTTTATCTATTTCTAGGAGAGAGAGAGAGACAGCGTGAACAGGGGAGGGTCAGAGAGAGAGGGAGTCACAGACTGAAACAGGCTCCAGGCTCTGAGCTGACAGCCAGCACAGAGCCCGACGCGGGGCTTGAACCCACGAACCGCGAGATCATGACCTAAGCGAAAGTTAGACATTCAACCGACTAAGCCACTCAGGCCCCCCATAAAGTTGTTATTAGAATAAAAGTTGTTAGAACTTAACAAATAATCTTCCCTGAGTGTCACTAAAATGATTTGAATAAAGCTCCAACCAAGGCCTCTTGTATAATTGGTGCCCTTAGTTTTAAATTTCATCTGTGATAGAGTGATACCCCGTTCTCTCCTTTCAGTAATGGTCATAATGATCACTTTTGGGGCAACTGCGTGGCTCAGTCGGTTAAGTGTCCAACTTCGGCTCAGGTCATGATCTCGCAGTTCGTGAGTTCAAGCCCTGCATCAGGCTCTGTGCTGACAGCTCAGAGCCTTGATACTGCTGCAGATTCTGTGTCTCCCTCTCTCTGCCCCTAACCCGCTCATACTCTGTCTCTTCCTCTCTTTCAAAATTAAACATAAAAAAAAGTTTTTTTAAGTAATGGTCACTTTTGATGGTATGGGCTCAGGCCTACTCAGGTCAACCAGGATGAAGGCAGTTGTGTTTAAAAAACTGTCACTTTCCATAATAGAAGGGTAAAATAAAAATAACTTTAAAAATCCAGACCCTCTATTACTGGCAGTCCCTGGGGAGAAAACAAAAACAAAAACAAAGATCCTAAGAGTAGAAACAGGGACTAAGGAAGTCTGGGCGATTATTCTTCCTGAAAAACAAGAAGAGGTTTGTGGTTTTTGATTGGGGATATTATCACAACCCTCTAGATACTTTTGAAATTTTGTTGGATGTGCTTTGTTTTCTCTCTCTGTCTCTGTCTCTGTCTCTCTAGAGTGCCGGTATGAGCTGGGGAAAGAGGCAGAAGGAGAGAGAGAGGGAATCTTAAGCAATCTCCATGCTCAGCATGGAGCCTGATGCGGGGCTTGATCTCACAACCATGGGATCATGACCTGAGCCAAAACCAAGAGTCAGATGCCTAACTGACTGAGCCACCCAGGTACCCCAAGATATGCTTTGTTTTCATAGTGCCAGTTGGCCTAAGGCCAGGAGTTCTAAAGATCTGGGCAACATGTAAAGGCATACCCAACAGAGAATTGTCTGGCCCCAAAAGCTCACAATGCTCTTGTACAGAAATCTTGTATCCATTGTGAAGAAGTGCTCCTTGATCTATTCCCTGCTTAACGGAAGCATTCCTGCATCCTCTGCATCTGTTTGCTTATACTCCATATATAAGCATTCATGTCACTGTTTAGTATTCTGATATTCTGCAAGCAGACATGGTCTTACTTGAATAGTCTTCTGTCTCATATAAATGATTTCCTTATCTTTAGTAATCTTATGGGATTCCTCAATAGGAAAATTTGTGCATTGGCCACATGTAGTTCTGCGTATTACTGAATTGATTATCTCTTCAGATAGGCAGATATCCACATTATCTTTTTTTTTTTTTCAATTGTTTTATCATTTATTTGTGTGGGTTTTTTTTTTTTTTTTTTTTACAAATAGTTTATTGTCAAATTGGTTTCCACATAACACTCAGTGCTCATCCCCACAAGTGTCCTCCTTCATGCCCATCCCCCCTCCCCCCCCACATCCATCAGTCCTCAGTTTTTGTCAGCATTCAAGAGTCTCTCATGGTTTGCCTCTCTCCTTTCCCCCACCATTTCCCCCTTCTTCTCCCCCTCGTTCCTCCGTCAAGTTCCTCCTAATCCTCCTATACGTGCAAACATATGATATTTGTCCTTCTCTGCCTGACTTATTTTGTTCAGCATAACACCCTCAAAGTCCATCCATGTTGCTACACATGGCCAGATTTCATTGTTTCTCATTGCCATGTAGTATTCCATGGTATAGATAAACCACATCTTCTTGATCCATTCATCTGTTGATGGACACTTAGGCTCTTTCCATGTTTTAGCTATTGTTAGAGTGCTGCTATGAACATTGGGGTACATGTGCTCCTATGTATCAGCATTTCTGTATCCCTTGGGTAAATTCCTAGCAGTGCTATTGCTGGGTCATAGGGGAGTTCTATTGTTAGTTTCCTGAGGAACCTCCACACTGTTTTCCAGAGGGGCTGCACCAGTTTACATTCCCACCAACAATGTAGGAGGGTGCCCGTTTCTCCACATCCTCGCCAGCATCTAGAGTTCTCTGATCTGCTCATTTTAGCCACTCTGACTGGCGTGAGGTGGTATCTCAGTGTGGTTTTGATTTGTATTTCCCTGATGAGGAGGGATGCTGAGCATCGTTTCATGTGTCTGTTGGCCATCTGGATGTCCTCTTTGGAGAAGTGTCTGTTCATATCTTCTGCCCATTTCTTCACTGGGTTGTTTGTTTTTCGGGCGTGTAGTTTAGTGAGTTCCTTATAGATTCTGGATATTAACCCTTTATCTGATATGTCATTTGCAACTATCTTTTCCCGTTCCGTTGGTTGCCTATTAGTTTTCTGGGTTGTTTCCTTGACTGTGCAGAAGCTTTTAATCTTGATGAGGTCCCAATCAGATATCCACATTATCTTGACTCTCTTAAACATGAAGAGTTCACTGTATTATTCTCTCTCTCCCTCTTTTTCTTTGTCTCAGTCCCAGCCCCCTTCTCTCTCATTAAATGCTTCCTTTTAAGTGTCCCCTTACATATGGCAGTAAATGTTTTTTGTTTTCTAGGGGTTTTTAAGAGGGAAAAAGTGGGAGAAGGGGACAGAGGAGAGAGAGAGAGGGAGAGAGAGAGAGAGAGAGAGAGAGAGAGAGAGAGAGAGAGAGAGAGAAGGAATTTTAAGTAGGCTCCACGTTCAGCCTGAACATGGGGCTCTATCCCACAATCCTGGGATCATGACCTGAGCTGAAATCAAGAGTCAGACACTAAATTGACTGAGCCATCCAGGCACCCCTAGCAATAAATGTTCTAATCAGTGGTGATAGTTACTAACATCTACACATGTGATAAAATTGAGTAGAACTATAGACAATGCACACACACCTACATACAAATACATATATGTGAAGCTGGTGACATTTTAATAAGGTCTATAAATAGCACTAACCACAATTTCCTGGTTCTGTTACTGTTCTGAAATTATATAAAATGTTACCTGTGGGAAATATGGAGCGAAGAGTACACATAGGACCTCTCTGTACCATCCTTGCAAGTTCCTGCAAATCTGTAATTATTTTAAAGTAGGAATAATTTGTGGGGCACCTGGGTGGCTCAGTCAGTTAAGCTTTGGCTCAGGTCATGATGTCATGGTTCGTGAGTTTGAGCCCTGCAGCGGGCTCTGTGCTGATAGCTTGAAGCCTGGAGCCTGCTTCAGATTATGTGTGTCTCTCTCTCTGCCCCTCCTCCATTTGCACTCTGTCTATCTCTTAAAAATAAAGAAACATTTTTTTTATAAATGCTTTAAGGTGCCTGGGTGGCTCAGTCAGTTGAGCATCCGACTTCAGCTCAGGTCTTGATCTCATGGTCCATGAGTTCAGCTCTGTGTCAAGGGCTGTTCTAACAGCTCAGAGCCTGGAGCCTGCTTCTGATTCTGTGTCTGCCTCTCTCTCTGCTCCTCCCCCACTCCTGCTCTGAATCTATCTCTCTCTCTCCCTCAAGAAATAAAATACCATAATTTTTTTTTAAAAATGCTTTAAAGTAGGAATAATTTGTTGTAAGGTGCTTGCACTACCTGTGAAGCAAAATAGTGTTATTTTAAAGTAGACTTGGGTTAATTATAAGTGTATATTGCAAATTATAGGGCAATCACTTATAAAAGGAAATAGAAAGTATAATTGATACGCTAAGAAAGGAGAGTGGATTAGTCAGGGCTCCAGAGAAACAGAACCAATAAGGGGTGTGTGTGTGTGTGTGTGTGTGTGTGTGTGTGTGTGTGTGTGTGTGTAAGAAATCTATTATAGGAGTTGCTCATGCAGTAACGGAGATCAAGAAAGAAGTCTCATGATCTGCCATCTGCAAGCTGGAGAACCAGAAAACTGGTGTAGTTCAGTTCAAGTCTGAAGGTCAGAACCAAAAGAGCTGATGGTGTAAATCACTATTCAAGACCAAATGGCCAAGAACCAGGAGCACTGATGTCCAAGGGCAGGAGGACATGGATGTCCCAGCTCAAGCATAGAAGAAATTTGTCCTTCTGCTTTTTTGATAGGATTAAATGATGCCCACTTGTAATGGTGACGGTGATCTTTACACAGTCTAATGGTTCAAATACTTATCTCTTCCAGAAATACCCTTAACAAGGTATCAAATCTTCCCAATTGATCTATAGATTCTATGTAATTCCAATAAACCTTCCAGCAAGTTATTTTGTGGAAATTGACAAACTGAGTTCTAAAGTTCATATGGAAAGGCAAAAGCCCAGAACAGCCAGCACAATACTGGACCAGAACAAAGCTGGAGGGCTGACACTTCTTGACTTCAAGATGTACTATAAAGCCACAGGAATCAAGATAGTGTGGTATTGGTGAAAAGAATAGGCAAACAGATGAATGAGCCAAATAGCCTATAAATAGACCTACATAAATAGAATCAACTTATCTTTAGGAAAGGAGCAAAGGCAAGATAGTGTAGCAAAAACAATCTCTTCAACAAATGGTACAGAACAACTGGACATCCATATGCAAAAAAAAAAAAAAAAAAAAAGAATCTAGACACAGACATTCTACCCTTTACAAAAATTAACTCAAAATGAGCTAATGATCAGAGAGCTAGATAGAAATGCAAAACTATAAAGCTCCTAGAAGATAACAAAGGAGAAAATACAGATGACATTGAGGATGGTGACAACCCAATTTAAAAATAGGCAAAAGACCTGAATTGATGAATTTTTAGATACAACACCAAAGATATGATCCATGAAAAAAATACTTGATAAGCTGGAATTCATTCAAATGGAAAATATCTGCTCTGCAGAAGACCATGTCAAGAGAATGAAAAGACATGCCACAGGTAAGGAAAAAGTATTATAAAAGGCACATCAGATAAAGGACTCTTACCCAAAATATACAACAAACCCTTAAAACTCAACAGTACAGGGACATATGTGTGGCTCAGTTGGTTAAGTGTCTGATTCTTGATTCAGCTCAGGTCATCATCTCACAGTTTCTGAGTTCAAGCCCATCAGGCTCTGCTGGCAGCTTGGAGCCTGCTTGTGATTCTGCCTCTCTCTCTCTCTCACACAAAATAAATGAATAAGCATTAAAACTCAACAATACAAAAACAGATAACCCAATTTAAAAATAGGCAAAAGACCTGAACTGATATATATCAAGAAGATATATAGATGACAAGCATTTGAAAAGATGTTCAACATCATATGCCATTAGAGAATTGCAAATTAAAACAGCTATAAGATACAACTACATACCTATTAGGATGACCAAAATCTAAAGCACAGGCAATACCAAATTCAGACAAGGATGTGGAGCAAAAGAAACACTCATTCATTACTAGGGCGATGCAAAATGGTACAGCCATTTTGGAAGACAGTTAGGCAGTTTCCTACAAAACCTAACATACACTTACTATCCAGTCCAGTGATTATGCTCCTTAGTATTTACTCAAATGAACTGAAAATGTATGTCCATAGAAAAACTTTCACATGGATGTTAATAAGCAGCTTTATTCATAATTGCCAAAACTTAGAAGCAACTGAGAGGTCCTTCAGTAGGTGAGTAGATAAACCATGGTATATCCAGAGTATGGAATATTATTCAGTGCTAAATAAAAAAAAAAAAAGTGAGCTATCAAGCCATGAAAAGGCATGGAGGAAACTTAAATGCATATTGTTAAGTGAAAGAAGCCAATCTGAAAGGGTTACATACTGTGTAATTCCAGCTATATGACATTCAGAAAAGGCAAAACTATAAGTAAAAAGATCATCGGTTTCTGGGTTTGAGGGTGTGAGGGTAGGTAAAAACAAGCAGAACACAGAATTTTTAGGGCAGCAAAAATACTCTATATGATATTGTAATCATAGACATATTGTGTCATACATTTGTCAAAACCTATAACATGTACAATGGCAAGAGTGAAGCTTACTGCAAACTATGGACTTCGGGTGATGATGATGTGCTAGTATAGCTTCATTGATTGTAACAAATGTACCTCTAGTACAGGGTATTGTCCATGTGTAGGAACAAAGGGTAGATGGGAACTTTCTATACATTCTGCTCAATCTTGTTGTCAGCCTAAAACTGTCCTAAGAAAATAAAACTTTTAATTTTTAAAAATTGTGAATTTCACCTCACTGGAAAAAAAGGATAAGAGTTTGGATTTGTCCTCCAAGTTGTTGTTTCCCAACCCCTGACACAGATGCTTTCGGGATAGGGGCTATTGACTCTCTAATGCCTGGTGTCTATTAATAGTCATATAGCAAGCAGCTAGGTGGTATTTGTTTAGGGCAAGTCTTTGTGACCAGCTCCAACAGCCTTACCTTTTTTTTAGCCTTCTGTTTTAATCTGTTATAAACTACACAAGAACTTTTCTCAGTTCAACTGTTTTTGGCTATTCCAGGCAATTCACAATGCTATATAAATTTAAGGATCATCTTTCCATTTCTGTAAGACAAGCCATTTTGAGACTAGGGAATGCATTCAATGTTAGATCATGCTGAGTTGTATTGTCATCTTAACAATTATTAAGTCTTCCAGTCCGTAAACATGGAATATCTTTCCGTTTTTGTTATCTTTAATTTCTTTCAGCCATGTTGGTATTTTTCTGCCTTTACCTCTTTGGCAAATTTATTCCTAATTATTCTTTTTGATGCTATTGCAAATTGAATTTTTTCTTTAATTTCCTTTTTGCATTATTCATTGTTGGTAGGTAGAAACACACTCATTTTTGCACGTTGATTTTGTATCCTGAAATTTTGCTGTATTTATTAGCACTAATGGTATTTTTGTGGATTCTTGGAGAAATGGATCATATCATCTGTGAACAGAGAAAATTTTGTTTCTTCCTTTTCAATTTGGATGGCTCTTATTTCTTTTTCTTATTTAAGTGCTCTAGCAATTGCAGTACCAAGCTGAATAGCAATAGTGAAAGCCGGCTTTCTTGTCTTGGCCCTAAGGTTAGAGGGAAAGCTTTCAGTATTTCAGCATTGATTGTGATGTTAGCTATGGATTTTTCATAAATGCCCGTTATGTTGAGGAAATTTCCTTTAAAAAAATTTTTTTTAATGTTTATTTTTGAGGGAAAGAGACCCCACGTATGAATGGGGAAAGGGCAGAGAGAGGGAGACAGAGTGTCCAAAGTAGGCTCCACGTTGACAGCAGAGACCCTGATCTGGGATTCAAACTCATAGAACTGTGAAATCATGACCTGAGCCAAAGTCAGACACATAACTGACTGAGCCACCCAGCCACCCTGAGAAGATTTCCTTTTAATCCTAGTTTTCTAAATGTTTTTATCATGAAATCATGTTGAATTTGTTAAATGCTTTTTTTGCATCAACTGAGATGATCATGGGGTGTTTTTTTCCTTTCAGTTTGTTAATGCAGTGTGTTACATTGATTGGTTTTGTAATGTTAAATTACCCTTGCATTCTTGGGATAAACCTCACTTGATTATGGGGTATCACCCTCATAATAGGCTGTTGGATTTGCTTTGCTAGTATTTTGTTAAGGATTTCTGCATCAGTATTCATAAAAAATATTTGCCTATCTTTTTTTCTTATAGTATCTTTCTCTGGCTTTCTTCAAGGTACTGTTGGCCCTATAAAGTAAATTAGGAAGTATTCCCTTTTCATTTTTTGGAAAGAGCTTGAGAAGGATTGGTATTAATTCTTCCTTAAAATTTTGGTAGAACTTCCCTATCAAAATTGCAAAGCCATTTTCACAGAAATAGAACAAACAATCCTAAAATTTGTATAGAACCCCAAATAGCTGAAGCACTTTTGAGAAAAAGAGCAAAGCTGGAGGCATCATGCTTCCTGATTTCAAACTATATTACAAAGCCATTTTAAACAAAACAGTATGGTATGACATAAAGACAGACACACATAGATCCATAGAACAGAGTAAAGGGCCCAGAAAAAAACTCACTCATATATGATCAATTAGTTTATGACAAAAGAGCCAAGAATATACACTAGGGAAAGAACAATCTTCTCAATTAATGTCAGGTAAATTGGACAGCTACGTGCAAAAGGACAAAACTAACCACTGTCTCACTCCATACACAAAAATTAACGCAAAATGGATTAAAGACTTGAATGTAAGATCTGAAATCATAAAATTCTAAGAAGAAAGCAGGCAATAAGCTCCTTGACATAGGCCTTGGCAATGGGTTTTTGGATTTGACACCAGAAGCAAAGGCAACAAAAGCAGAAATAAACAAGTGAGACTACATGAAACTAAAATTCTTTTGCACAGCAAAGTAAACCATGAACAAATGAAAGGTAATATATTACCTGAAAAGGGGACAATATCCAAAATATATAAAGAGCTAGTACAACTCAACAGCAACAAAACAAAACAAAACAAATAATCCAACTAAAAATAGACAGAGGGTCTGAATAGATATTTCCAGAGAAGACATACAAATGGCCAGCAGGTAAATGAAAAGATGCTCAACATCGCTAATCATCAGGGAAATACCAGTCAAACCACAATGAGTTATCACCTCACACCTATTAGAATGGCTATTGTCAAAAAGGCAAAAAATAATAAACGTTGACAAGGATGTGGAGAAAAGGAAACTCTTGTGCATTGTTGGGTGTATGTAAGTCAGTGTAGCCAATATGGAAAACAGTATGGAGGTTCCATTAATAATGGAACTACCATATGATCCAGCAATTCCACTTCTGAGTATTTATCCAAAGTAAGCAAAAACACTAACTTAAAAAGATATATGCATTCCCATGTTCATTGCAGCATTATTTATAATAACCTAGGCTTGGAAGAAACCTAAGTGTTCATTGATGGGTAAGTGGATTAGGAAAATGTGGTATACACATAGAATGGAATATTATTTGGCCGTACAAAGAATGAAATCTTACCACTTGTGACAACATGGTTGGAACTTGTGGGCAATATGCTAAGTAATATGAGAGAGAAAAAGACAAATACTATGTGATCTTACTTATATGTGGAATCTTAAAAAAAAAAAAAAAACTAATTATAGATTGGTGATGCCAGAGGCAGGGGATGTGAGGTGGGCAAAATGGGTCAAAGTAGTCAAAAGATACAAACTTCCAGTTACAAAATAAATGTCATGGAGTTGTAATGTATAGCATAGTGACTGTAGTGAATAACACTCTATTGTGTGGGCCACCTGCATGGCTCAGTCTGTTTAGTGTCCAGCTCTGATTTCAGATCAGTCATGATGTCATGGTTTGTGGGAATGAGATGGTTTTTGGGCTCTGCGCTAAGCCTGGAGCTTGCTTAAGATTCTCTCTTTCTTGGGGCGCCTGGGTGGCTTAGTCGGTTAAGCGTCCGATTTTCGCTTAGGTCATGATCTCGCGGTTTGTGGGTTCGAGCCCCGCGTCGGGCTCTGTGCTGACTGCCAGTTCAGAGCCTGGAGCCTGTTTCAGAGTCTGTGACTCTCTCTCTCTCTGACCCTCCCCTGCTCACGCTGTCTCTCTCTCTCTCTCTCTTTCTCTCTCCTAGAAATAAATAAAGCATTAAAAAAAAAAAAAGATTCTCTTACCCCCTCTGCTCCTCTTCCCCACTTGCATGCTCGCCCTCTCCTGAAAATTAAAAACAAAAAAATTTTTAATACTGTATTGTGTGTTTGAAAGTTGGTAAGAGTAAATTTAAAAGTTCTTATCGCAAAAAGAAAAAATATAACCTTACATCGTGATGGACGTTACCTACGCTTATTGGGGTGATCATTTTGCAATATATACAAATATCAAATCATTATGTTGTGCATCTAAAACTAATGTCAATTATATCTCAATTTAAAAAATATGATGAAGTAGTTATTGAAAAATGATACCTCTCATCTATAGTTGTATGTCTCCAAAGAGGATACTCACATGGACTTACAAAGCAGTGTCAGCTACAACCTCAACTCATCTGTCCTAATCTTTTGCTTCTACTCCCATTTGTCCACAGCTGATTCCCGCAGAATCAGGTGTAGAAACCTCACTGCTTCCACTCACCATTGCAACAACATCAAGTTTGGTGTCAAGGCTTCTGTCTCCAAGGTTTCCATTCTGCAGGATAGTCACTAGTTCCCTGAAGAAGGGAAGAAAGCATCTCCTCCCTTTCCCACGCTTTATGTTTTGTTCTCTGTGCTCAGCCTCACAAAGGCTTGTGTAACCCCACCCCCAACCCGAGGTCTTACCAACCTCAAACCCTTTTCTCCATAAGAGCCATAGACCAACCAATCTGAGGACCTGTTAGGGACAGCAGACACCCCTGATACTCTGAACCATCCCCAGCAAAGCCCCAAAATAAGCCCATAAAGGAACAATGATGGGTACTGGGCCTGGGAGAGTGGGGCAGTGTCTATACTACCTTGGTCTTGGCTCTGCGCTCAGAAAGGTAACTTTTCATCAGTACTCAGACCGAGGAAGCACAGAAACTTGGATGTTTAGACAGCAAAGCTGATAACCATGCTTCTCCTTTGTACCAAAGGCACTTTTGCTGAATTCAAAGCATCTTAGGTAAAACTACCTATTGTCTGTCAGAGACTTCCTTTTAAAAAAATTAAAAACAAAAAACAAAATAAATAAATGAATACACAAAAAGCAGAAGCAGACCCATAAACAGGAGAACAAACTGATGGTTGCCAGAGGGAGGGGGAGGGGAGGGGGAACATGGGTGAAAGAGAGTGGGAGAGTCACTCCAGTTATGGAGTGAATAAGTCATAGGGATAAAAGGCACAGCTTTGGGAATACAGTCGATGATACTGTAACAGCAATGTGCAGTGAAAGTGGTAGCTACGCTTGTGTTGAGCACAGCATAATGGATAGATTTATCCAATCACTGTGTTGTACACCTAAAACTAATATAATATTGTGTGTTAACTATACATCAATTAAAACATTTTAAGACTTGGGGCTCCTGAGTGGCTCAGTCATTTAAGTGGCAGACTTTGGCTCAGGTAATGATCTGATGGTTCGTGGGTTCGAGCCCGGCGTCAGGCTCTGTGCTGACCGCTCAGAGCCTTTAGCCTGCTTCCAATTCTGTGTCTCCCTGTCTCTCTACCTGCCACTCGCCTGCTTGTGCTTTGTCTCTCTCACTCTCAAAAATAAAAATAGAACATTAAAAACTATAAAAGCATTTTAAGGCTTTTATTATGTACTAAATGTTGCATCTTCTATTGAGGGCATCCATGAATAAGTCAGCACTGCCCTCTACTGGATGATCGATGTTTATTACTTACTGTGCACAAGGTGATTTAAATAGGATTTTTGATATTTTTTTCTTAATTTCAATGAGTAACGAATGAAAAGTAGGACATTGTAGCTGTCTGGATAGTCTTCCATGCTTATTAAAATGTTTATATTAAAAGCTGTTTAAAAAGGCTTCTTTTTCTAGTTTTGAGAATTATAAATTTAAAAAAATGAATTCAAATATGTTAGCAAAGAAAGAAAAAGTCAGAGAGACAGAAAGAGGAGAGATGGAGAGGGAGAGACAGAAAATAAATTCTCATCAGAATAAATGGGTAAGTTTCTACTTTGGCAACCCCCAAAATAAACTCAAGTAAATGCTTTCTTTGTGATATCACCAGCTGCAGTTCTTCTCATGTGTATGCTAATTCTAGCTCAGGGGATTAACTTTCTATCTTCTTGAGACAAAATTTAAGCTGAGTTTACTCAACTATAATGATCAGTACTCCCTCTGTGAAAATGTTATGTTCCTATCAGAACAGATTAAATTGTGGTTGGTTGGGAGTCAGTCAGCAAATTGTTATACCTTACATAGTAATAGCATTAAAACTGACTGAAATCCAGCCCAAATTTTGATTTATAAGATAAGAAAAAATATACAGTAATTAAAAGATATTACTACTTGAGGGGCACCTGGGTGGCTTAGTTAGTTGAGCATCCAACACTTGACTTAGGCTCAGGTCATGATCTCACACACAGTTCATAAATTTGAGCCCCTCATCTGATTCTGTGCTAATAGCAGTGAGCCTGCTTGGGATTCTCTGTCTCATGTTCTCTCTCTCTCTGCCTCTCCCAGCTCACACACGCAGTCTCTCTCTCAAAAATAAATAAACATTAAAAAATATATATTACTACTTGAATAGCACTTACAAGTCAAAAAAAAAAAAGTAAAGAAAAAGGGTAAAAAAAGGAATACCTATGCCATAAATTACTGTGACAAAAACACCTGGATGCAGTCTTAATAAAACAAATGCAAATTCAGATGAGCTATTATTTCTGGGTTAAAAATTCCCAACCCAAACTCTCCAATCCCAACCTCCACCATCTCTCCCAGAAACCCTGGAAAGATCACGAGCTTTGGCAGAGACAGCCTGGATCCAAGTTCCAGTTCTGCCATTTCAACTCAAGGCCTTGCTCTCCTTATCTATAAGGTCGAGATAATAATATGTATCTCGCAGAGTCTGACAAAAATAGAATGAAATGAAGCATATAAATCACTTAACACAGTAGCTGGCACACATTAGGTTTTCAATAAAAACATTCTTTTCCTTCCAAACTCCTACATCCACCCAGTTACCAGACAACTCCAGGTGACACACAGGCCATCATTTCCAAGCAACATGTCTAAAACTCTTGTCCTTCTCCCTCCTCCTTCCCAAGGATGGCCACCATTATTCACCTCGCTATCCAAGCCAGACACTTGAACATCTCCCTGGAGGCCCTTCTCCTCCATATGTGCTTTAAAAATTCCTTTTCTGCCTTTGAGACTCAGTTCAGATGTCACTTCTCCTGAGAAAAGCCTGTATTTCTCTGCTCCTCTCAGGCTGAGTTAAGTTCTTCATCTTGTCCCATGTTTCCAAACTCCCTAAATATACCTCTATTAAAGAACTGGTTACCCCACATTGTGGTGACTCATTTCTCTTCCCCACTGAGCTATGGGTACTTTTAGAGCAGAGACTGTCTTATTCAAAGTTTTCCCCCCAAGTTGTAGCATTGCACCTGCCATGTGAATATGCTGAAAAACATCTGGGTGATAAATGCAAAAATTGATTGATGAATTAATAATATATTGTTGGAGTTTCTGAAATGCTCATCTTACTCCCTTCTTCTACAGAACAACAGTTAGGAGTCAGCCCGAGAATGCCACGTGGCCCTACAAGCCAAAACCAGGCTTCCTAGCCCTTCCCCTCAAATTTACATTTCTAGACTCTGGAAGTTAGGCAAGATTTGCGGGGCAGGCACCTGCCTCATACCTATCAAACACAGAGATGAGACAAGCCTGCCTCTGGAAGCCCACCCTTAGGCCTTGACCCAGGTGTGCTTACTCACGAATTAAGGGTAAGGGAGGCTATGTGCTCTTTGCAAGGAGGGCAGTTCTGGAAAGGAGAATGTATACATTAGTTTAAGTTGTTCCCTGCACAGGGTCCCCGCTGAGGGGCAGGTGAGGCCCGAAATCCCGCCGCCCATGCTCCATTAGCCAAGTGGGGCATGCTGGTTTGAGTCTGTGTTGCAAAAAGATACTGTCTGCTCATCAAGCCCTGTGGTCATCCCCTGAGGGCTGTGTCTACCCAAAGGGGACACAAAGCTCCTTGTGAAATTGTTGGTCGTTTTATTTTGATGCGCTAGGACAGGAAGGGAAGTGTTCTCCCTAAGAAAAATAGGTGGAGGCTGGGGCTTCTGGGTGTTTCAGTCAGTTAAACGTCTGACTCTTGCTTTTGGCTCAGGTCATGATCTCACAGTTCATGGGATCAAGCCCCACGTTGGGCTTCATGCTGACAGTGCAGACCCTGCTTCTTTTTAAAAGAAAAATAGGCGGGGAGAAGAGATTTAGCATTAGCTGAATATCTACTATGTGCCAGACACTGGAACACATGATTTGGATAAACCACTTCATGCCATTCAAATAAATCTGTAAAAGATGGTGTCTTCAGATGAATATACTGAGGATTAGAGCTGGGATGACCACATAAGTGAGGACACTTGGATCCGTCACTGTACCACCACTCCATCATACTTTGTACTCTGACAACAGAACATCCTAGTGTCAGTAACTTATCCTTTAGTATTCCCAGGAGCTAAAGAGCATGAAGTTGAACAATGCAAACCCAACCATTATCCTAATCATGTGAGCTGAGAAACGTGATCAAGTCAGTACCCAGTTTTCAAACAGGTACAAAAGTTCATTCCAAGACTAGTGGTGCCTGGGTGGCCCAGTGGTTAAGCGTCCAACTTCGGCTCAGGTCATGATTTCACTATTCTTGGGTTTGAGCCCCATGTCGGGCTCTGTGCTGGGCTCTGTGCTGAGCTTGGAGCCGGGAGCCTGCCTCGGATTCTGTGTCTCCCTCTCTCTCTGCCCCTCCTCCACTCACACTTTGTCTTTCTGTCTCTGTCTCTCTCAAAAGTAGGTAAACATTAAAAAAACTTTTTTTTAAAAAAAGCTCATTACAAGATTACAACTTTGCAAATATTTTTTCTAAGCTATAAATGAAAATTAGGCTCTTGGGCAAGCTCACAAAGTTGTTTTTCATGGATTTGGAAGCTTAAGCCCTGAAATAGAATGTCTCTGATCCTCTGTGAATATTGAGTCCCTAATGGTCCTGGGTACCATTACCAGCTGGTAATTTCCAAGATGGATTGACTAGCTGCATATACAGGGGGCTTATAAGGCAAGTAATATAAAATGAGGGATCTATATAAAAAGTCCTACAAGTAAGATTTGGAAAATCTCCATTGCAGGGTTTCTCAAGCTCAGCACGACGAACAGTGTCATCTGGAGAATCCGCTGTTGTAGGGAACTGTCAGGCACATTGTAGGATATTTAGCAGCACACTACCCTCAACCCACAAAATGCCTGTGAAAACAACCCAGCACCAATTTTCTGTTTACAACCAAAGAATTGCCCCCTGGAGGAAAAAAATGACTCTCCATTGAGACCTTGGAATGCAATGGTCTCAGAACAGTGGCGCACAACCACTTCAGTCCTCTGTAGCTTTAAAGGCCAGAAACCCAGCTTTGTCTGGATAAACTACTAATATGCAAAGACAGATAACATTTTAAAAAATAAAACACAAGCTTTGAGGGTTATGACGGATTATTTGTAAATCCTTCAAAGATTTAAGGCATTTAAATATCTAGGACTTTTTAATACCTGGAAAGATTTAACACCACTTTCTTGAGTAAAGGGTGATCAAAAATTCCTTTCCAGTGTCGTAAAATATACCGTTCCCTAGAACAGTCTAAGATTTTTTAGGTGAATTATGATATGCTTGTTTTCAGGTGGTGATTTGGCATCAACAATCAGCCTTTTCTTTGGCTGTAAACAGAAAAATGTGGGTGTGGACATAATGAAGCAATTGTACAGTTGGAAATAGTGAGTAACTCACATCCCTCTTAGAGAGGGGGTCATGCTACCTTCACAGCACAGACCAAGAAAATTCCCATGATGCTAAGAGAAGTTTCAGATTCCACACAATAATTTGAATCCCTTACTTTTTTTCTCCCATCCCATTATTCTCTGCTTTCAAATGAACAAAAAGTAGTTACCTTCACAGGCTATCAAGCTAATGCCCAATTGCCCCCCTGGGGGAGTTCAAACTCCCTTTTATATGAAAATTAGAATTCTTATCTGATCAACATCAAAATCTCCATTCAAAGATGAATATAGAGGCAGGAGTTGCTGTAGCTTTCTAAATGTTACACAAAACAGACTAAGGGATCAAATTTCAAGACTCTTCTGTCCTGAATCTTCTGTAAGCATTATACATTCTCCACCTGAACACTGAATTCTGGGAGCTACGTGTTGCATCAAACTGACCTCTCTCTTCATTCACATCCCCTAATAACAAAGCTTACAAAGAGAGTCAAAAAATTTCATGGTTTGTATTTGAGTATCAGGAGTGGTTAAGAGTGGGGACATGAGAGCCATATGTGGACCAGGACCCAGAATCTCAGCTCTCCACTTACTGGCTCTTGGGAGACCCTTGGTATATGTGTTGCAAAGTGAGCACTCTTGGGAGACCCTTGAGACCCTTATCTCAGCTTGTGTGCCTGTTTCCTCATCTATCCAATGGAAATAATCAAAAGTGCCTCCTTTTTAAGGTGGTCATGAGTAATAAATGAGTTTTTATTTCTAAAATGCATAGGCATGCCTGGATGGCTCTGTAGGTCCTGGATGAACTTGATTTAGGCTCAGGTCATGATTTCCCACACCCATGGGATCAATCCACGCTCAGTGTGGAGCTGGCTTGGGATTCCCTCTCTGCCCCTGTCCTGTGTGCGTGTGTGTTCTCTCTCTCTCTCTCAAAATAAACAAACATTGAAAAAATAATAATAAAGTGCATAGAATGGTGCCTAAGATCTAGCAAGTGCTATACAAGTATTTGTTAACCAAAATTATAAAAAGAGAAATACGAGGCTTTTGTCCCATTATTGCAAACAAGTCATGTCCTAGGGGAAAATGAACAAATAAAAGTGTCTTGTCTTTCCTACCTGCACTTCCTTCTTTCTGTCTCTTCTTCCTTCTATGTTCAACTTGAGCCACCTTTTCAAGTTCCTACCAGGGTGTTAGCAGATCACAGATGGTGATGTTTAAGGTTGCCAGTCTAAAACTTCCTTCTCCAAGGGGCCTTTGAATTCCCCCTTGGAGACTCTGAAAGGCTGAAAAGTCACCAGAACTTAAAGGAAGTGAGTCCACAATGCTGACATATCAGTGAGGCTGACCTGGGGAGAGTAATGCAAATTCTTACCTTTGAGCCCAAAAGTTAAATTTAAAAAAAAAACAAGCAGCCTCAAATTTCTGTGTGCTAGCATATGGAAATTGTGGCACTTTCTTGAAATGAGTCATCCTAAGCCCAAGTTAGAAGCAGACATAATTTCCAGATGTCAAAAATTTTTTATTTTTCACTAAATAAAAAATCAAGCAAGATGAAGCATGGTTCTTAATACTGCTTCTCTTCCTAGCTGTTAATGTTTACTCACTTCTGATTTTCCTAAGATTATCCCCTTGTAAGCTGTGGCCTAAATGCATTTAAATTACCTTTGAATATCCCAAGCAATCCTTACTACCATGGAAACAGAACCAAGGATATGCAAGATGACTCCTCAGGGGCATAATTTGGTGCTTTAGATACTTTTGATTGGTTGCTCCCTGCACTACACCCCGTCTCTGAAATGCAATTGTGTTGGTTGTATTTATTTTTATTATCCATGAGAGCACACAATTCACCAAGTAGTGGAAAGTGCCATTCATCCATCAAAGTGCCTCCAGATATTTATAATCACAGGCAGCATTAGCAAGGGCAAATCTGTACGCATCAGAAAGCATGGGCAGATTGATCTAGAAGGATTTAGGCATTTGCCCAGTGGCCTAGGTAACCTACACTTTTTGTACTTTTGTTGGTGGAGGAGAAAAGGGCATGGCCTAGTGCCCCAAAGAATGCTGCCTGATGCTGTGGCTCTTGAAACTGTGACTTGGCAGTTGTACAGTTCTGTATAGAGGACATGAGATAGTAACAATAAGGGACAAAAACAGAAATATCCAACTCACGACTCTTTTGGTAAAGTATTTATAACCTTAATAAAATACCTTTGGTGTTTCTCACCCATGTGTAAAATGGCCATTTCTGGAGTGTAGGATTAGGGCTTGCACTCAGTTTGAGGTCAATGTTTATAAACTAATGATCTTTTTGGAAGAGAGATTAGGTATAAAGAATAGATATTGCCCTTGCCTGTTTCATCAAGCCATGATGAAGACAGGAGAAAAATGTCAAGGTCATGTCTGTCTCTTTTGTTCAAAAAATACCACCTGAGACTTGAGTATCTATCTCAGCCACTTACAAGCATAATTTTCTCATACTTTCCAAATAATTAGAGTCATGATATGTGCAAAGGCACAAAATAAATATTTGTGAATTTTTATTCTTTTTTTTTCTTCCCTTTTTGGGGGACTGGGAATTCTCTGGGCATAGTCAAGAGACCAACCAGCTGCTTCTTAGAATAAACGATATCATGACAATGAAAGGGCACAAAGACCAGACAAACTGAGCCTACCTGACCTTCACCCTGAATAGAAATGATTTTGACGTTTAGATGTTAAAAGATGCTGACAACTAAGTTTAGTTTCCATGGTATATCACAGTTACTACACAGCTATGGTAAATATAAATAAATATTAATAAATATATTCACAGATATTTCTGATAGAAATCTTTCTAATAGATGAAGAAGGTGGACTTATAGATTCTGTGAGTGGATGTAAAATTGACTCATAGAAATTTGAAAGGAAATTTTAACAAAAATCAGATAAGTGAAAAAAAACTATTTTTTAAGTTTATGTCTTTATTTTGAGAAATAGAGAGAGTGGAAGGGGCAGAGAGAGAGAGAATCCCAAGCAGGCTCCTCAGTGTCAGCACAGAGCCTGAAGTGGGTGGAATCCACAAACCATGAGATCATAACCTGAGCCAAAAACAAGAGTCAGACACTCAACCAACTGAGCCACCCAGGCACTCTTCTCCCCCTCAAAAAAAAAAAATTTCGTAACTAATTAGCAAAAGCAGTTCAATTATCTATTAAATGCTCACTGCTATGGAAGGGGTAGCAGACATATCTCATGTATGTGGTTACCTGTATCTTTTGAACAAACTCCTTATATTTGGGAAAGTTGTCAAATAATACAGAACTCATTTTCCCAAGTTCCTTTGCAACAAGAATATAGACCTGTAATCTACAAATATATCCAATTAAGAGGTTTATATAGAAGACAGAAATAGGAGGAAGTACATGATGCACAGAATTCATTTCCTGATGGAGATGATAGAAGAGGTGTCCAGATTTGAGGGCACTGGTATCAGCTGCTGCTCAGACTCAGCAGGTAAGCTGAGTGTCTCCTGATAATAACACAATCTTCTCTGGAACAGCCCTACATTGCCGTGTGGGTAAACTCCACTCCTTCAAGACTGTGGAGCCTTCAGACCTACTCTCCGGACCAATAAATTCCTTAGTTTACAACTAAGAATGCTGATTAATATACTATATACATTCATACATCCTTGATGCAAATATGAACTGAAACATCACTTTTGTAAAGTGCTTTGGTATTATATATATCAAGATCCAGAAAAAATCTTCATCTCTGACTCATTAACCTTATTCTAAGAATTTATGCTAAGAAAATAATGTAAAGGAAGGAAAATGGATGTATGAATGGGCACAATTTAAAATTTCAAGGCATTAAAAACAATTTGAAGACTCTACACCAGAGGAACAATTAAGTCGGTTATGGCATCCCCTTGGCACTCAGTAGAATGCCAGACTTTCCACATGTAAGTGTTCAGGATACAATTTTGTTGGAGGGAGGCCAGGGGGCTCAAAGCTGCATTTAGACAGAGAGCTTGCTCTTTTCCCTTAGACTGAATATTTATTTGGGATTGCTTGTGAGGAATAAAGAATGGAGTTGCGGAGAACTAAAATCTTCACCAGCAATCTCCCCTAGACCTGCCACTATTGGCAGAAAATTACACAGTGAGTAAAATAATTTTAGGAAGCTATGTAGCACAGTAGGAAAAAAATGCTCATGATATCTTGCTTAGGGAATAGAGCTGAAAACCAAGTATATCTATGTAGTGACTACAGTTATATAAAAAATTGAATTACTAAATTGAGCCTGGTCTGGAAGGAAACACAGAAAAACAATGTGATTTATTGAGTGGCAGAATTGTCAATAAATATCTTGTTCTTGTTCTCTGCTGATGTCATTCAATGCAACAAATATTTTTATGCCTTAGAAAATTGCCTTGTGGTCAAAATAATATCCTTTCTTTGGTAATGTTTCAGTGATATTATGGCAATAGAGCCACCTTCACAGTGACGATGACCTTGGTACCTATTGTCTTCCAGCAGGATTAGGTACCTATTGCCTTCCAGCAGGATTAGGCTCAATCTGGTCTTTACTTTTGATGTGTGTGTATCCACAGGACTAAAGAAAAAAGGCACCACTTTAAGAAATTACCAGCCACATAGGTCTTTCCACCTGAACCCTGAAGACAAACTTGCTCACATGGAGAAATGGGGTGCTCAACCATGACCCAGAAATTCCACTCTTAAGTATTTACCGTGGCGAAACTATTGGCACAAGTGCACCAGTAGATAATCACAAGAATATTTATAGTAGTACTATTTCTAGTCACCAAAAACTGAAAAACAGTTTAAGTATTCATTAATAGCAGAAGGGATTTTTAAAAATGGGTAAATATACGGTGTAATCACATGATACTATATGATAGTATATAATAGTATCAGGGATTATATACAAACTACTTTTAGACTCAATCAAACAAAGCTCATAAGCATGGCAATGAATGGAAGAGGCAACATACATGGTATGATTCCATTCATAAGAAGTTTAAAAGCAGACAGAATTAAACTATGCTATTTAGGGATGTATAGAAAATTGGTAAAACTCTAAAGTAAAGTAAAGAAATGATTAACTCAGATGTCAAGATAGTAGCTACTTCTGGGAAGGGAAGGGAAGGGAAGAGGGAGTTGTGCCTGGAAAGAGGCACACTGCGGCTTCAGGCCTGGAAGTTTTCTTTCTTGATTAGATGGTGTTTTACAGATTATTGCTTCATAATTTTGCATTAGAAAGTGGTACATTTGTGTTTTACATTCCTTTCTTTGTGTATGTTGTAGTTTATATTTTGAAAAATAAAAGAGAGGAGACTCTAACAAAAAGGTCTGTGTCAGGAGTGAGGAGGTGGAGAAATCACCTTTTCTAGAAACAGAAACTGCATTCAGGTAACTCAAGTAGGAGTTGAAGGGTAGAAAAGTTAGTTGAGACATCGGTTAATGAAACTGAACCACCTTCAGGATTTGGTTGTCCAGAAACATGGTTCAGAAGCTCAACTTAGTAAATAAATGTGATCTTTTGAATTCCTCAAAGCAAGGTATCAGACCAGCAAGAAGGGTGCCTTTGAAAGGTTTCCAGGCAGTGGAAATGAGAGTTCTCTTCAGGTCCTAGAAGCTGGTGCACTGGAAGGAGTCCCCTTTCAGTTCAGGGCGACACCTTCTCCTGCCAACAGAGACACTGAAGTTGCAGCTTCTGGATCTGAATTAGGATGTTCATCACTGTCATGAAGTGTCATGAACACAGGCATGTTTATTAACTGGCCAATTCCCAGAGGGCTTTGTGGCCCATAGAAGCTCTCTGAGATGAAGGGGAAAGCCTTTCAGGGACTGTTAGCCTGGAGGCAGGATTCCAACAGTTTTCAATGGAACCTAGAATGGGAGAGTAATGAGGAGTAAAGAGCTGTCACTACATTTTGCCATGACCATTGAGGCCACCTGAATCACTGCCCTGGTTATGAATTGCTGCCCAAGAAGATGTAAGTTAAGCCTATTGAGCCTTCCTCCAACTGACTTGGAAAGCAAAATACCTGGCAATTTGTTCCATTGATCGGTCAGCATGGATGGTCTGCCCCAAACTAAACATTCTACCAAGAACCAGGAATTTGTATCGATTACTTGTGCATTTGAAATCTATCATTTAAAACTCAAACCTGAAGATTCTCATAGGCTCTAGTTTATTTTTGTGTTCGTGGCACACTATTAAACTTGAGAAGAAGCAAAAGAGATTACTCGATGCTCTTGCATTCTAGTGCTGAGCTTGACTTTCTTTTTCTTTTCTTTTCTTCTTTTTTTTTTTTTACAAATAGTTTATTGTCAAATTAGTTTCCACATAACACTCAGTGTGAGCTTGACTTTCTATTGTCTGGGTGATGTACAACTCTGTAGGAGTAGAGATGAACTTCTAGATTCTTGTCTAATAGAGATGCAAATGACTTCTGTCTGGTAGAACAGGTAACCCTCAAAATTATATGTGGCCCTTGGACACTAGCTACTTTTATGTATAACTCAGCAATCTTAACACTGTCAAAAATACCTAATTTCTCAAATGCTCTTTTAAATCAATTGGACAATCATAGGCAAAAAGGAAGGAAGGCAGGGCAGGGAGAGAGAGACACAAAGAGAGAGAGAGAGAGAGAGAGAGAAAGAAAGAAAGAAAGAAAGAAAGAAAGAAAGAAAGAAAGAAAGAAAGAAAGAAAGAAAGAAAGAAAGAAAGAAAGAAAGAAAGAAAGAAAGGAGGGAGGGAGGGAGGGAAGGAGGAGAGGGGAGGAGAGGAGAGAAGAGAAGAGAAGAGAAGAGAAGAGAAGAGAAGAGAAGAAAAAAATATTTGCTCTGTGAAAAGCAATGTGAATAAGATAAAGAGACAAGCTACAGACAGACAATATTTGCAAACCACATATCCAACAAAGGAGTGGTATCTAGAATATGTAAAAAAGTAAAACTCAACATTAAAAAAAGCACCCCAAATAATCCAAGAAGATGGCCATAGTCATGAACAGATATTTCACTGAAGATGATAACTAAGCACATGAACAGGTGTTCACCATCAGTAGCTACCAGGAAAACTAAAATTAAAATCACAATGAGATGTCACTACATACCTATCAGAATAGTGAAAATGGAAATTGGTGACAGCACTAAATGCTGGCAAGAAATATGGACAAATGAAATCACTCTTACATTGACGGTGAGAATGTGAAATGTTACAGCCATTCTGGAAAACAGTTTGGTAGTTCCTCAGAAAACTAAACACACAAAAACCATACAATGTAGCAATTGCACCCTCAGAGATTTATTCCAGAGAAATGAAAACTTGTGTCCAAATGAAATGTTCATAGTTGCACACAAATGTTCATAGTTGCACACAAATGTTCATAGTTGACAAATGTTCATCTCAAATGTTTTTCATAATAGCCCTGAAGTTCCTTCAACAGATGCATAGTTAAATGGTGACACAGCCATACCATAAATACTACTCAGCAGGAAAAGAAAAGGAGAACAAGAATGAGACACTATTAGTACATGCAACAATTTAGATTACTCTCCAGGGGATTATGCTCAGTGAAAAAAAGCCAGTCCTAAAAGGTTACATACTGTATTATTCTATTTACTTAACATTTGAATGTTAACATCCAACACTTTAAACTTTATATACTTTAACAATTTGAAATTTATCATTCTATTTATTTAACATTCTTTATTTTAAATTATTTGACAAGTTGAAACATTTATTTGCCCTATTTAATATGAAATTTTAGAAGTAGAGAACAGATCAGTGGTTTCCAGGGTTGGGGATCAAGAGAGAGGATGGGAGAAGAGGGAGGTAGGTGTGGGCATGAGAGAACAGGAGGGGCGCTTCTTAGTAATATGAACTCTTCTGTATCTTGCCTGTAATGGTGGACACATGAACCTAGAGATGTGATAAAATTGTGTAGAACCTCCCCCCCGACACACACACATACAGGCTATGTACAATGAAATGAGAAATCTGTACAAGATCAGTGGATTGATTGCATCAATGTCAATATTCTGGTTGTGATACTATATTTTACAAAATGTTACCATTGGAGGAAACTGTATAAAGGGTCACTGGGATCTTCTTGTATTATTTCTTACAATTGCATGTAGGCATACAGTTATCTCAGTTAAATTTTCATAACTATATATAATAATATGCACACTCTCAGTATAGAATATATAGAAAATAAAGAAAAAGTTTAAAGAAAAAGAAAAGAATCCTCAATTTTATCGCCTGCAAATAAACAACTATTAAGACTTTAAAGTACATCCTTACAACCTTTTTAAGAACTCATATTAAAAACATTGGTATCACATTGTTTTATAAGCTAGTGTTTTCATTTATGTATGTTTTCATACTATGAGCAGTTTTCTATATCATTATATAGTCTCCTATAAAATTATTTTCAATGACTGCATATAATTCCTTCATCTGGAAAAACCACAAGCTATTTACCCAACCTCTTGTTTTATTCTATTTTTCTCTCTTATGAGAAATATTCAGTGAATATTTTTGAGGATAACCCTTTGGTCACATTCCAATTATTTCCCTCTCTGTGGAGTATGGAGCCTCTTTAGAATTCTCTCTCTCTCTCTCTCTCTCTCTCTCTCTCTCTCTCTCTCTCTCTCTCTCTCTCTCTCTCCTCTACTTGTGCTCTCTCCCTCTAAAAAAAGATATAGATATATATAGATATGACAACTTTTCTTAATTGTTCACCATTTGTCTCACCACTATTTATTGGGTGGCTTATCTTTTCCTCAAATTCAAATTCAGATTTTAAATGTCATTTTTGTCAAGTACCAAACTCTTATGTGTTCTGGGATTGCTTTCAAAGATTTCTGTTCTGTTCATTGTTATGTTTACTGTTGGAATGGTCTCACGTTGCTTTCTTGATTGCATTGATTGATTGCATTTGTATATTGTAATGCCGGGAAATGCAAGCATTCATTGTATTATTGTTTTTTTTTAAAGAACAATATTTCCTGACTATTTTCAACAATAAATTTGACACACTCTTTGCTGATGTGAGGATCCAACTAAGTGTATATGTAGATTATGACTTGTACTTCCATTTCTCTAACTGCTAAATTATAATAGAGAACATCTATTGAGTGCTTTGTGCCAGGCGCTGTTTCAAGTATTTTTACATGCATCAACTCATTTAATGTTAGCAGTTACCCTATAAGGTGGGTATGTTCACTGTCTGTGTTTTATAGAAGAGGAAATAGAAGCATGGAGACGTTAAGTAAACTTCCCCAAGGTTACATAGCTAGTATGTGGCTGAGCTAGCTATTGCGTATAACATGCCTACTAAATCCAGGCAGTCTGGCTCCATAGCTCACTATCTCTCAAACAGTATAGCTAGGATTAATATTATCTTGACTTTTTCTTTTTTTGCTTTAAACTGGAAATACTGTGAGTTAATAAGCCTGAGGTATCACAATTATTAAAAAACACTGTTCAAATCAGCTTCATATGCATATTCTATAGCAAAATATATTTTTCCTTTAAAGTGATGAAGGTATGGAATTTTCTTCACATTATAAAATAGAACTCTGAGTTCTGAACCTCAACAAAGGAGAAAACAGGAGGTGGCAAACTATTAGTACTTCTATTGGTGCTAACTTAACCACCACTACAAATGTCTTCCTTATTAGTTTGTAACTCTGACTAAAATTCCACTATTAGATTCATTACTTCAAGTTAACACTCTAAGGTGTAAATAGCCTCTGGTGATATAATATTTGTCAGGGTATTTATTGTCTATACTATGGTGTGATTCCAATTCCTCCTAAGAAACTAGCCCTGACATAATAGAAGTCACAGTCCAAAGGGGAGATGGAAATAGAAGGCAATGTTCTTCTGGAGTCTGGAGAGAAGGAAGGCTGTAAGAGTAGTGATTTTGTGGTGGGAGACCACAATTAAAAACAGGTAGTTGGACTTCTCAAGTGACAGAAGTGAGAGGAGGTATTGGAAGGTGAAAAACTGTTCCAATACTCTCCATGGAGAGGCAGGAGCGGGGGAAAGGCTCCTCTCCTTGAAGTTTTCCCAGGACTGGGGCTGGGTGCAGTTGAGCATTCTAAAAGGAGGACTTTCTCTGGGGATCAGGGAGGCAGGAAGGGAATGTGAAAGGAGTCCACACCCTTGACACTGACTCAGAGGCTCTGAGGTTCATTGGAAATGCTACATGAGAAGCTATGTCCAAGGGCACGCAAGCATATGCATACAACACCATAAAAGGAGACAGCATTTTAGACTTTCCCCAAATCTTCACAGCTGTGAATTTCTTCAACAAAGTTCTTGGAACATCATGCCTCTACCAAACCTTCCCCCATTTGTCACTGCCACAGTGATGCTGACCTTGAAATCCAGTACCAGGGAAAAAAGGTAGGGGCTTCAATAGCATTACCTTTTATGTAAATTCTTACATAAGCTCACACAAATATTTTTCATTTCTTTCTGTTTTACAAGAGGTGTGAGTGGAATAGTTTAATGGATATGCTGATTATAAAAGCAATGGATGCTTATTGTAAAAAATCAATGATGTGAAGAAGAAAGCGAGCTTCTCCTCTCTCCCTGCCACACTGTAGTATGCCTTCCAAACTTTGCCGATGGGAAACAATGAGATACCGTTTTTTAAAACTTCTCTAATTATTTTGTTTGTTTGTTTAAAATATAATTTATAGTCAAATTGGCTAACATACAGTGTGTAAACTGTGCTCTTGGTTTTTGGGGTAGATTCCCATGGTTCATCGCTTACATGCAACACTCAGTGCTCATCACAACAAGTGCCTTCCTCAGAGCCCATCACCTATTTTCCCCTCTCCCCCACCATCCCATCAACCCTCAGATTGTTCTCTGTATTTAAGAGACTCTTATGGTTTGCTTTCCTCCCTCTGTTTATTACTATTTTCCCCCTTCTCTTTCCCCTTGGTCTTCTGTTAAGTTTCTCAAGATCCACATGAGTGAAAACAAAAATCTGTCTTTCTCTGATTGACTTATTTCACTTAGCATAATACCTTCCAGTTCCATCCATGTTGCTGCAAATGGCAGGATTTCATTCTTTCTCATTGCCAAGTAGTATTCCATTGTATATATAAACCACATCTTCTTTTCTATTCATCAGTTGATAGGCATTTGGGCTCTTTCCATAATTTGGCTATTGTTGAAAGCGCTGCTATAAACATTGGGGGTGCATGTGCTCCTTTGAATCAGTATTTTTGTATCCTTTGGATAAATACCTACTAGGGCAATTGCTGGGTCATAGGGTAGTTCTATTTTTAAGTTTTTGAGGAACCTCCACACTGTTTTCCAGAGGGACTGCACCAGTTTGCATTCCCACCACTAGTACAAGAGGGTTCCCTTTAGTGAGCTACCATTTTGAATTTTTACTTAACATGTTATTGTGGACACCTGTTTGAGCCAATAAATTAGCACCCCACCATCCTTATTAATGGCTCCATAGTATCCCACTATATTTGCTGCTATATATGACTTATTCAAATAACCCAACTGATGGACATTGAGATTGTGGCAGTCTCTTTCCATTATCCTCGTACTAATTGCTCCCAAGGTATTAATTTCCTAAGAAAAGAATTGCTGAGCTAAGTGACACTATGTATGACACTAAATATATATATATGAGCTATATATACTTTATTGTACCTTTTTACACCTCCACCACTTGCTTTACCATGTCTTTTCCTTTACCATGTCTTTTCATGGTATTCAGCTTTGTTCAGAAATCATTTTAAAACTTGCTCTATTGTTTCTTTTTCTTTTCTTTTTTTTTTTTGTATCTTGTAAAGCAGTTTATTTTTTTCACAGAACATCTTTTATTATAACAAGTTTGGCTTTCTTTATATAACTTGGAAGCAATTCCATTGGTTAATATATCTTTCTGAGTTGTCTTTATGTAAAATTCGAACATCTCCTTACATTTCTTTTTTTTATCTTGTAAAAACATTTTATTTTTTTCACAGAACATCTTTTATTATAACAAATTTAGCTTTCTTTATATAATTGGAAGTGATTACATCGGTTAATATATCTTTCTGAGTTGTCCTCGTGTAAAATTTAGACACCTACCTAAATTTCTCCCCGCTACTTTTTTTGGTTTTTGTTTGTCTGTTTGTTTAGGAGTAGAGTTTAGGGATTCATCACTCATATTAACACACAGTGCTCATCCCAACACATGCCTTCCTTAATGCCCATCACCCATTTAGCCCATCCCCCCACCCACCTCCCCTCCAGCAACCCTGGGTTTGTTCTCTATAGTTAAGAGTCCCTTATGGTTTGCCTCCCTCTCTGTTTTTATCTTATTTTATTTTTCCTTTCCTTCCTCTATGTTCATTGGTTTTGTTTCTTAAATTTCACATATGAGTGAAATCATATGGTATTTGTCTTTCTCTGACTGACTTATTTCACTTAGCATCACTCTAGCTGCATCAGCATCATTGCAAATGGTAATATTTCTCTCTTGATCACTGAATAATATCCCGTTATATGTATATACCACCTCTTCTTTATTCATTCATCAGTCGATGGACACTTAGACTTTCATAATTTGACTCTTGTTGATAGTGCTGCTATAAACTTTGGGGTGCATGTGCCCCTTCGAACCAGTATTTTTGTATCCTTTGGGTAAATACCTAGTGGTACAATTGCTGGCTTGTGGAGTAATTCTATCTTTAGCTTTCTAATTCACCTCCACACTGTTTTCCAGAGTGATTGCACCAGTTTGCATTTTCACCATCAGTGTAAGAGGGTTCCCCCTTCTCCACATACTCCCAGACATCTGTTGTTTCCTGAGTTGTTAATTTTAGCCATTCTGACAGGTATGAGGTAGTTTCTCTTTGTAGTTTTGGTATTTATTTCCCTGATAATGAATAGTGTTGAGCATTTCTTCATGTGTTCTATAGTTTTCAGAGTACAGATCTTCTACCTCTTTGGTTAGGTTTGTTCCTAGGTATCTTATGTTTTTGGTGCAATTATAAATGGGATTGATTCCTTGATTTCTCTTTCTGGTGATTCATCATGGGTGTATAGAAGTGCAACAGCTTTCTGGGGCGCCTGGGTGGCTCAGTCGGTTAAGCATCCAACTTCAGCTCAGGTCATGATCTCACGGTTCGTGGGTTCGAGCCCTGCATCGGGCTCTGTGCTGACATCTAGCTCAGAGCCTGGAGCCTGCTTCAGATTCTGTGTCTCCCTCTCTCTCTGACCCTCCCCTGCTCATGCTGTCTCTATCTCTCTCTCAAAAATAAATAAAATATTTAAAAAATGCAACAGATTTCTGTACATTGATTTTATGCCCTGCAACTTTACTGAATTCATGTATCAGCTCTAGCAATTTTTTTGGTGGAGTCTTTCAGATTTTCTACATAAAGTATCATGTTGTCAGTGAAGAATGAAAGTTTGACTTCTTCCTTGCCTATTTAGATGCCTTTTATTTCTTCTTGTTGTCTGATTGCTGAGGCTAGGACTTCCAACACTATGTTGAAATACAGTGGTGAGAGTGGGCATCCCTGTCAGGTGTCTCACCTTAGGGGAAAGACTCTCCGTTTTTCCCAATTGAGGATGATATTAGTTGTGGGCCTTTTGCATATGGCCTTTATGATCTTGAAGAATGTTCCTTCCATTCCTACTTTCTGGAGTTTTGATCAAGAAAGGATGCTGTATTTTTTCAAGTGCTTTTTCTGCATCTATTGAAATGATCATATGGTTGTTATCCTTTATTTTATTAATGTGGTGTGTTAGGTTGATTGATTTGTAGATACTGAAGCACCCCTGCAGACCAGGAATAAATCCCGCTTGATCATAAAGAATAATTCTTTTAATGTACTGTGGGATTTGATTTGCTAGTATCTTGTTGAGAATTTTTGCATCCATGTTCATCAGGGATATTGGTCTATAATTCTCCTTTTTAGTGGGGTCTTTGTCTGGTTTTAGAATCAAGGTAATGCTAGCCTCGTAGAGTGAGTTTGGAAGTTTTCCTTCCATTTTTATTTATTGGAAAAGTTTCAGAAGAATATCTATTAACTCTTCTTTACATGTTTGGTAGAATTCCCCTGGGAAGCCATCTGACCCAGGACTCTTGTTTGTTGGGAGAATTTTGATTACTGATTCCATTTCTTTGCTGGTTATGGGTCTGTTCAAATTTTCTATTTTTTCCAGTTTCAGTTTTGGTATTTATGTGTTTATAGGAATTTATCCATTTCTTCCAGATTGCCCAATCTGTTGGCCTATAATTGCTCATAATATTCTCTTATAATTGTTTGTATTTCTGAGCTGTTAGCTTTGACCTCTCCTTTTTCATTCATGATTTCACTTTTTTGAGTCCTTTCTCTTTTCTCTTTGATCAATCTGGCTAGGTGTTTACCAGTTTTATTAATTCTTTCAAAGAACCAGCTCCTAATTTCATTGATCTGTTCTACTGTTTTTTTTTTTAATTTCTGTATCATTTATTTCTGCTCTAATTCTTATTATTTACCTCCTTCTGATGGGTTTAGGCTTATTTGCTGTTCTTTTTCCAGCTCCTTTAGTTGCAAGGTTAGGTTATGTATTTGAGACTTTTCTTCCTTCTTAAGGAAGACCTGTATTGCTATATACTTCCCTCTTATGACCACCACTGCTGCATCCCAAAGATTTTGGACTGTCATGTTTTCATTTTCATTTGCTTGCATGTATTTTTACATTAATTTAATTTCCTGGTTAACCCATTCATTCTTTAATAGAATGTTCTTGAACCTCTGTGTATTTGTGGTCTTTCCAAATTTTTTTCTTATGTTAACTTCAGGTTTCATGGCATTGTGGTCTGAAAATATGCATGGTGTGATCTCAATCTCTTGTACTGGCTGAGGCCTGATTTGTGACCCAGTATGTGATCTACTTGAGAATGTTCCATGAACTCGAAAAGAATGTGTATTCTACTGCTTTAGGCTGAAATGCTCTGAATATATCTGTTAAGTCCATCCGGTCCAGTTTGTCCTTCGAAGCCATTTTTCTTTGTTGATCTTCTGTTTAGATGATCTGTCCGTTGCTATAAGTGAGGTGTTAAAGTTCTCTACTATTATTGTATTATTATCAATGAGTTTCTTTAAGTTTGTTATTAATTTATTTATATATTTGGTGGCTCCAATTTGGGGCATAAATATTCACAATTGTCAGATCTTCTTGTTGGATAGACCCCTTTATTATGATATAGTGTCCTTCTTCGTCTCTTATAACAGTCTTTGGTTTAAAATCTAGCTTGTCTAATATAAGTATGGCTACTTTAGCTTTCTTTTGATGTCCATTAGCTTGATAAATGGTTCACCATCCCTTCGCTTTAAATCTGGAGGTGTCTTTGTTTTTAAAATGAATGTCTTTTAAGCAACATATCGATGGGTCTTGTTTTTCTATCCATTCTGAAACCCTATGTGATTTTTTTTTTTTTGGAGTCTTTAATCTGTTTACACTCAGAGTAATTATTGGTAGATATGAATTTAGTGCCATTGTATTACCTGTAAAGTTGCTATTTCTGTAGATTGTCTCTGTTCCTTTCTAGCCCTTGGTGCTTTTGGTCTCTTTTTCCCCACTGAAAGAGTCCCCTTTATATTTCTTGCAGAGCTGGGTTAGTAGTCGTGAACTCCTTTAGTTTTTGCTTGTCTTAGAAACTCTCTCTCTCTTTCTATTCTGAATGACAGCCTTGCTAGATAAAGTATTCTTGGCTGCATATTTTTCCCATTTAGCACATTGACTATATCATGCCACTCCTCTGGCCTGCCAAGTTTCTGTGGACAGGTCTGCTGCTAACTTATGTGTCTACTCTTATAGGTTAAGGACCTTTAGTCCCTCCTCACTTTCAGAATTCTCTCTTTATCTTTGTATTTTGCAAACTTCAGTATGATATGTTTTGGAGTTGACCTGTTTTTGTTGACTTTGAGGGGAGTTCTCTGTGCCTCTTGGACTTGAATGCCTATTTCCTTCCCCAGATTAGGGAAGTTCTCAGCCATAATTTATTCAAATAAACCTTCTGCCCCTTTTTTCCTGTACTTCTTCTTCTAGGACTCCTATGATAGGGGTATTATTGCACTTTATGGAGTGGCTGAGTTCCCTGATCTACATTCATGATCTAATCGTTCTTTCCCTCTTTTTTAATGTTTATTTATTTTTGAGAGAGAGAGACAGAGTGAAAGCAAGGGTGGGGCAGAGAGAGGGGGAGACAGCTGAGCTGTCAGCACAGAGCCTGACATGGGGCTCAGACTCAAGAACCGTGAGATCATGACTTTAGCCAAAGTCAGACACTTAACTGACTGAGCCACCCCGATGCCCCTTTCCCTCTTATTTTCAGCTTCATCATTTCCCATAATTTTATCTTTTATATCACCTATTTGTTCTTCTGCTTCTTCCATCTTCGTTGTGGTTACATCCAGCCAGTTTTGCATCTGAGCCATAGCATTTTTTATTTCGGTCTGACTAGCTTTTAGGTCTTTTATTTCTGCAGCAAGGGTGTCTCTGGTGTCATCTATGTTTCTTTCAAGTCTAGTTAGTATTCTTATGACTGTTGTTCTAAATTCTTTTTCATAGAGTGCCTGCGTGGGTCAGTCGGTTAAGTGTCTGACTCTTGGTTTCAGCTCAGGGCATGATTTCACAATTCATGAATACAAGCAATGTGTTGGGCTCTGTGCTACCAGTGTGGAGCCTGCTTGGGATTCTCTCTCTCCCCTCTTTCTCTCTGCCCCTCCCCTGCTCCTGCTCTCTCTCTCTCTTTCTCTCTAAAAATAAATAAATAAAACTTTAAAAACTAACTAAATGAATTCTTGTTCAGATATGCTTCTTATATCTGTTTTGAATAAATCCCTGGTTGTGATTTCTTCTTGATCTTTCTTTGGGGGGGAATTCCTCTGCCTTGTCACTTTGTCTAGGTTTCTGTCTCTTCCACATTATGAAAGCTTGTTATGTTTCCTGCCCCAAAGAGTAATGCTACATTAAGAAGGGGTCATATAGTGTCCAGAGCCTGGTACTTCAAGTAGTGTTTCCGGTGTATCCTGTGTATATTCTGCTGTTGTGTTTTGGCAGCTCTTTCCTACAGGTCAGTCCTCTGCAGTGTTCCTCCTTGCTTGCAGTGGAGAGTGTTTAGAACTTTAACTAAGTGTGCTTTGATTTGTTTGTTAAAATAAGCCTGATTTTTAAAAAGGGGAGGGGCTGATTCAAAAAAAAGAGAGAAAGGAAAAGGAACAAAAAGACCAAATAGACAAACAAAAATATAAGCCTGATTCTAAAGAAAAAAGAAATAAAGCAAAAACCTGATCCACAAAAAGAGGAAAAGAAATTAAAACAAACAAAAAGCTATAAGCCTGATTCCAAAGGGGAGAGAAAAAAAAATCCTGGTTCTATTTCCACCAGAACTGAAGCTGATGCTTTGGAGCACTCTGTGATCAGTAGACTTGGTACATGCAGGGAGCCTGTAGTGGTCTTCTGGGGGAGAGGCCTGCTGGCTCTCATCAGATCTGCCCTAGTAAAGATGTTCCTGCAGGACACGGGGGAGGGGGGGTGGAGGGGGAGGGCTCGGTGTAAGCAGCTTTAACCTCCACTGGGGACACTGTGTTGCTCACTGAAGTCTGGCCATGCTGGTGGGGGGGGGGGGATATCGTCACCCAGTTGTCTCATCCCTGGAGGAGGGACTTCGTGTCTACTACTGTTCAGGAATCCCTCACAGAAAAGCAAACAATATCCCCTCTTGTGTCTCAGACTTCCATAAGATCTCTGCCTTCACCATCTCTGTGCCCAGGCTATCGACACAGCTGGTGCCACACTTCTTCCGTGTTTTACCTCTGACATGTGGCTTGGATTCAAAATTCCAATTTTTTAAAAATTTACTTCACAGAGAGAGAGAGAGAGAGAGACGGCATGAGCAGGGGAGGGTCAGAGAGAGGGAGACACAGAATCTGAAGCAGGCTCCAGACTCTGAGCTGTCAGCACAGAGCCCAACGCGGAGCTCAAACCCACAAACAGTGATATCAAGACCTGAGCAAAAGTCGGACGCTCAACCTACTGAGCCACCCAGGCGCCCCAAAACCTCCAAATCTTAAAGGACCTGGCACAGCACAGACCTGCTCCCTTCCTCCAGAGGAGAGCCTTGGCACACTGTGTCTCATGCAATTTTGTCCCAGAAAAGCAGTCACATGGCTGTGCAGGTGCTTGGGGTTTATAGTGAAGCACACTGAAAAGTAGTGACCAGGTTACCTGCCCTCTGCATGCACTGCTGTCCCTTGCTGGTGAATGGCTGCTCAATAGTGCCTGCCAGGTCTTTAGTCCTTGGAGAGGATATCTACCCTCTTCCAAATGTACTCCAGGAAGGGGAATGTTCTCTACCAGTGTGACCTAGGGGATCCCCACACCACACTGTCCACTTCTGGGCCTCCACTGTCCTTCTTCCCAGAAGCACCACTATAACTTCCTGGCTCTACTATGGAGAACGGTGCAGACTTCTAAAACCTTAGAATTTGAGCTCCGCTACTCGTAAAAACTTGCAACGGTTAGTTCTTTTTGATTCCCCAGTCAATGGTTTTCAGGAAGTATTTTTCTTGCACAGATCTGACACATTGCTCTCTCTCCTCCTCTCTCATTCTCTCTCTCTCTCTCCTCTCTCTGTAAAAAGGACTCCCTCCCTTCTGTGATACCACGGCTTTTCTCTCCCCCAATCCACTTCTCCGCACCTCATACCTGCCATGTTCTCTCCCTCTAATTGTGCGGATTGTTCTTTTAATCCTCAGATAGATTTCCTAGTGTTCAAAATGATTTGATGTTAACCCAGTTGTGTTCAAGTGACAAGGCAGGCCCAGGCCTTCTTAACTTCCACTCCTGCCCTGTTGTTTCTTACTCTGTTTCACAATTGACAGAAACGTGTATTAGGCTAATAGGGAACTCACAGATTCTCATGTTTGGGGCATCTTTTATTTTTTTAATCTTAAAGAAATCTTTCTAGGAGCATGAGGCCTCAAGCTGCTGGCAAATGAAAAGTCTACATGAAAAGACAGCCATAACAAAGGAGTGAGGTTCTATGTTCTTGGTGTTCACTGTCATGTAATTAAATCTTATGAACATTTTGATGAAAATGAGTTAGGTAGAAAAAGTGTACTTTTTTTAGGCTTGGTTATTTTGGATCACAAGGGAGAATCTGGGAAGGGGCTACTAACAGCAATTGACTCCCCTTTCCTTTTGTTTTGAACACTATATAAAGAGATCAAAGTCTTGGATGTAATCTCTTCCAGGGTCACTTAGCTATACTTTCTGCATCAATGCCTACTGAATTTAATAAATGCCTAGCTGGACTTAACAAATGAGAGTTGGAGATGATGACCAACCAAGACCATGTAAATGACACCAAGGCAGATCTATTTGCCGGCTCAATGAGCAGCAGCATAACATCAGAGCAAATTAGAATGCCTTACCCTTAGTTCATGGACTGCAGGCTGTGCTGGACGTGGCTGAGAATCGGGCCACCATGCCTGCTGTAACATCAGTGGGAAAAGAAAAAGAAATAAAAATATGTGAGTCAGGGTCAGGGATTAGAGCCATGATTACCCATGACAGTGTTGGGATGTGGCTGCAAAAGAAAGTTACAAATGAAAGTGATAGGAACCCAACAAATATGTGCCTAGAATCAACAGGATCTTCTCCCCTCCCCAGCAGACTCTGTATATACATACATCTGTGTTCCCTCTTTCTCTCTCTTTCCTTGGTCCCTCTCCTTCCTTCCTTCTTCCTATCATAGGTGCTGAAAAGCCAGTGACAAATGGGACCCAAATTACTTCTCTCTCTATGAATGTCTTCTTCCTTACTGACAAATTATCTCTGACTTTCCCATTCCAAAGGGTTTCTTCCTTTGTTTTCTTTTTTGGGGGGAATAGTTTATACTATAGCTAAAACTTCCTTAGTATCCATTCAGTACCCTCCCCCCTTTTTATAAGCTTCACACCCAGCACAGAGCTTGAAGCTTAACTCATGCCCCTGAGATCAAGTCCTGAGCTGAGATCGAGAGTCAGATGCTTAATTGATTGGATACCAGGCACCCCAGTATCCATTCTCTCTTTAACCAAACTGCCACTAAAGCCTTTTCTGCAACCCTGGTCTCAAATGTCCTAAGTGATGTGATGGCCATTTGGCGATATCCGCACAGAACTATCTTCATATGTGACAACTCTCCCATTCATGAGGCTTAGTAGATACAGACTTCTTTGACCCTTTATACAAGTTGAAGAGGAACAGACTTGTCCTTCTCCATGTGGGAATGTGAATATATAATCTAGGTCTAGCCAATAGGATTGACCATAAAGGCAAAAGGAACTTTGATTTTGGATACAATGAAGCAACAACACAAAGTCAGTTAGAAAGTATTCACAGAAGCAGGGATGAGGTTGAACTTTCTGGTTAAATACAGGGAACACCTCAGAGTGGTGGAGCCTGTGGCAGTTTTTCACCAGATGGTTGGTTGGGCAAGACCCTAATCATGTTCCTTAATCTTCAGCTTCTTTGGTTCCTGCCAGTGTTCTCAGTTTGGTTCTCCCTTCTTACTGTTTTGAGTTATCCAATATTCTTCCAATGCACCCTTCTCTGAGTGTAGCCAGAGGTGGTTTGTATTGTTTGCCACCAGGAACTCTGACCGATAAAGATGTCCTCATCATTCAAAGACCCCCTTCTCAGTTGCATCCTCCCTTAGCCCTTTGTAGCATTTGAAACTGATTCCTCTCCCTCCTGAAACTTCTTTTATATTGTCTTTAGTTACTATATACTATACTATGTCCTCCTATCTCTCTTACTATTCCTTCTTGATACTTTTTATGGATTATTTTTATTTCCTTCATTGCTTTTCATTCTGTCTTGACTTTCATTTCTCTATTTAAGATCTCTCCGATGATCTCACCCTCTTTTATGACTTCAGCCAATCTTTAAACTTAGCCTATGGTCTAAGGGACATCTCCATCTTTATGTCCCATCAGTACCTCAAACTCAGTATCATGACCTGACTCTACCTCTATTCTCTCGCCATCTGGATGCCAAACTTTGGGAGTATTGTTGATTCTTCCTTCTCACTTCTCCTTGACATTAATTTCCATGTTAAAACTTTGCCTATAGCGTGGATGAGCTCACAGGAGAAGATATGTTCTCCTTTCGGAGTCTCAAAGCATTGTCTATAGAAAGACTATGGTACTGGGGCGCCTGGGTGGCTCAGTCAGTTAAGCGTCCGACTTTGGCTCAGGTCATGATCTCATGGTTCATGGGTTTGAGCCCCGTGTCGGGCTCTGTGCTGACAGCTCAGAGCCTGGAGCCTGCCTCAGATTCTGTGTCTTCCTCTCTCTCTGACCCTCCCTGCTCACGCTGTCTCTCTCTCTCAAAAATAAATAAAACATTTTTAAAAATTAAAAAAAAAAAGACTTTGGTACTAAATGATCTCTAAGATCTGTTTCCACCCCAAGATTCCATGATTGTATAGATGCCAATGCTGCAGTAGATGCTGCCTCCTGCCATCATGCTCTTCTTTCCATGCCCATTGTCAGCATTGCCATAAGGCTCTCACTTTGCCAACTAGGAATCATAGAGTACTGGTTCAAAGCAGGGGTTCTGTAATTAAGCATATTAAGTTCAGACTCTGGTTCTGCCTCCACTACTCATAAACCATAACCTTGGACAAGCTGCTTAACTCATCTGAGCCTCATTTCCCATTTCAAATGAGAATACCAATAGTGTTTACCTAAGGTTGTTGTTGGGATTAAATGAAATAATAACTGTCAAGTACTCTGCCTAGAATCTAATAAATGCTAGATAAATGCTAGTTGTTATTATTACTTTTTCCTTAGATGGTCAAAGTAACCTCCTAATTGTCCTGCCACGATTAATCCATCCTCCATTCCACTTCATTATACTTCACTAAACCTCATTTAATAAAGTTGTATACTTTAATATACTGAATAATAATTTTAAAAGTCCTCCAAAACACAAGTTGAGTTGTTTATGCCCCAAAAACAATTCCCAATGACTCTAAACAACTTACCTTGACAAAAACCTTTGTTTTAAGTCACTCAGTCTCTCAGTTTCCCAGTCCCCTATTCCCAAGAGAAGAGCACATTTTTGTGAGTAGGCAACATTAAAAGCAGATAGCCAGCAAGCATATAAGTGGGCTCACCTTAATCAAATGGCAATACTTGGTCCAATCAACTCTCATCAGAGGGTGGGATCAAATGATCTACTGGTCAGTCACCTAGGGCTGTGGGTGGGCCAGGTCTCCTTAGAAGGGACTAAGGATAGGCAGAAAATACTTGACATCTCTAGTACAATAATATTCTCTGCTTTATCCCATTGCCACCTATACAGAATGCCTATCTATACTTCCAAGTCCAATTCAATACTACCTCCTTCATTAAGTTTTTATTGATCCTCTCAGCCAAATGTGACATCTGTTTCATTTCAGTTCCCACATGCTTGCTTTGCATCTCTGAATAGCAGTGAATACCCTATCTCCTGTTATAAGGTCCTTGTTTCTTACACGCATATACACACATCTTCTGAAAGCAACTGGATTATGTGCTCCTCCAGTGCAACTTCATATTTTTGATTTGTTAACTGTAACTGACAACCAATTTGCTTAGAGTCCTCAAATAGCAGTGGATCCTGACCCACCGGCATGAAAGTCACCTATGGCAGATTCCTTGACCCCATCCCAGACTTAATGAGTCAGAATGGGAAAGGGAACAAGGCCCACGAATATGCACACTACCAAGTCTCCCAAGAGATTTCTACACACACAATTATCTGAGTCTCCATTCTAGCAATTGTTTACCTCATGAGGGTCAGCAGCTTTCTACACTGTAAACCATAGAAAGAACTGTGACCAGCTCTGAGCAAAACAAGTGGCTCCCATTCATGGCCTAAGCAAGCATACACTCCTCTCTCCAGCCTTTGCCACTAATCTGGACCTTGCAATCCACGTGATGTCCTGTCTTCACGATAGCCTGTGAAGAGACTCTGATGTCTTTTCATATGATGAGAGCCTCTGCTATTTCCCCTGGCACTTTCATCATTGCAGCCATGGAGAAAAGTCTAAGAATAATATAATGCATTGAGCTCTGCTCCTAGGTGCTAAACAACAAGATAGAAAAGCTTAGTCTTGCACTCTACCACCTTGCTAACCAAACATGAAATTTGTGGTTTCTCAGTGAGGTTGCAAGGATAGCAGGTGGCTAGAGTGTGTGTGTGTGTGTGTGTGTGTGTGTGTGTGTGTGTGTGTAGGCACCATCTGCTTCTCACAATGTAGATGGGAAGGGAACTCTTCTGTGACTTAAGTTGAAGCTTAAGCTCCAGGGCCAGGATTCTCTACTCCACCTATTCATTAGAGTCACTTGGGCACCTTAAAAAAAATCCCCATGCCCAGGCTGCATCCCAGATCAGTTAGTAGAATCTCTGGGGGTGAGAAGCTGGCATCAGAACATTTTAACAGTTCCACAGCCATTCCAATGTGCAGGCAGTTAAAAGGCTCTGTTCAATACGAAGCTGATGCATTAGTTAACCTACAGGAATTAACAGCCTCCACTCATTGTTATCAATATCAGGTGAAGCCACAATGGCTTCTGCTGAAGCACCTACCAGCTGAAACATGGCAAAATTCTGACACTGCTAGATCTGAACCAGTGGCTTTCTCAGCCCCAGATAAAGCATCTCACCAAAGTAATTCAAATTCTGTTAGACAACTGGATTTTATGACTGGTGCTTTGAACAGCTCATTCCGAATGGGAAAATCCTTTTGTCACAGAGGCCACAGTAACCCCTTGGGCTGTCAGGGCTCTCCCTTCTGCCTGTGGGTTCACAAATTTGTGTATGCATGCATGTTTGTGTTTTCATACCCTTTCTTTTCAAAATGGTTGTTATTGAATTTGACAGGAAGGAAGGCAAGAAACAAGTGATGGAGTGTTGCCATACAGTCTTGTCTGTTTCTATTTGTCCTAATAATTATTTTTCAATGGCATCACATCATTTCCTAAGCACTTATTTGCTAAGGACTATATGGATATTATCATGTTCAGTTCCAACACCTCTGGGAGATCAGCGTTATTCCCAGTCTACAGATGAGGATTGAAGAGTACAGAGATTAAACTTGCCTGAAGTCTGATTGAATCCAAATCTATCTGACTTCAACATTCAGGCTCTTAACCACATTAGACTGCCTCTTAGAACATTTTTGTGGTCATATGCATGCCTCTTATCAAATGTCAAGTATTAATAAAATGTGCTTCTTACCTTAAGGAATACCAGAAATCACTCTACTGATCAGACCCATAATTACAGTTTATAGATCTCTACAGATACACAATGGTCAAGGCTGCTCAGGCAGGGCAGCCTGATAACCCAAATTAGATGCTTAATAAATGTTTGCTAATGAGCAAATGAATAGACAAATGATGGATAAATCAATGGATGGATGGATAAACAAATTAATGTGGTATCTAATGGCAATCTACACTTTCTTTTCAGGTGAATCTCCTTGAGGGGAGAGGGACTATACATTGTTAACCATTGGCTTTGTGCCTGCATAGTGCCTTGTACCCACCAAGTGTTCATGTAAGTACAGAAAAAAGTGGGTATTAGGCCACGGAATCCAAAATTATTCTGTTTGTATAATTTGAAATATATATATATATATTACAATATTTTTCTATAGAGTGAGAAGGCCTACATCCTACCAAAATCCAGGAAAAGAGGGTACCAAAACAGGGCTGAAAATGGAAAAATGTTGGGAACTTCTCATTGTTTTTTCTGTAAAATAAGCAACCGTGCATTTGGGAAAATATGGATTTTTATTTATATTGTTCAACTCTTTATTCATGTTGTTCAACTCATGAACAACACAGGGGTTAAGGACACTGATCCCCGCACAGCAGAGAATCCACATATAACTTTTGACTCCCCAAAGCACAACTACCCATAGCCTACTATTGATTTGAAGCCTTACCAATAACATAAACAATTAATACTTATTTTGTATGTTATATACTGTTTTCTTACAATAAACTAAACTAGGGAAAAGAAAACATTATTAAGAAAATTATAAGTGGTGGTGGCACCTGGGTGGCTCAGTTGGTTAACCATCTGATTCTTGATCTCAGCTCAGGTCATGATCTCATGGTTCATGGAATTGAGCCCAGAATCAGGCTCTGTACTGATAATGTGGAGCCTGCTTGGGATTCGCTCTTCCTCTCTGCCCCTCCCCCACTAGTTCATGCTCTCTCTCTGTCTCAAAACAAAATTAATAAACTTTAAAAAATATTAAGGGGCGCCTGGGTGGCTCAGTCGGTTGAGCCTCCAACTTTGGCTCAGGTCATGATCTCATGGTTTGTGGGTTTGAGCCCCGTGCCGGGCTCTGTTCTAACAGCTAGCTCAGAGGCTGGAGCCTATTTTGGATTCTGTGTCTCCCTCTCTCTCTGACCCCCCCGCCTCCCCCCCGCTCACACTATCTGTCTCTCTCTCAGAAATAAAAATAAATAAATAAATAATAAATAAATAAATAAATAAATAAACATTATAAAATAAAAAATATTTTTAAAAAATCATAAGGAAGAAAAAATACATTTACAGTACTGTGCATATATTTACTGTAAAATATCTGCATTAAGTGGACACTGCAGTTCAAGCATCCTGTGTTTTTCAACAATCAACTGCATCTTTTCCACTTTGGTTTTATTTCCCAATGTTGGGTGTGCAAAGTTTCAGGGTTAACCCCATGAGAGCACTCAGAAGAACTACAAACAATCACAATATTACTTCAACTGTAGGAGGGCAAGTAGACTCCTGTTTAGCATACAAAGGACTCACGCCATCTGATAAACACCAGAGCCCTCAGCCTTAGGAAGTGCAAGTGTTCTTGCTCTCCAGAGACACTTTCACACTATTCCCCTTCACTCTCCACTCTTACAAAAATCTCTTCTCAGGGCGCCTGCGTGGCTCAGTTGGTTGAGCATCCAACTCTTGGTTTTGACTCAGGTCATGATCTCATGTGCTGACAGTGAGAAGCCTGCTTGGGATTCTCTCTCTCTACCTCTTCCTCTCTCTCTCTCTTTCCCCACCTCCCCTCAAAATAAATAAATGAAAAACCATACACCTCTTTTCTTTGGTTCACACTGTACAAACATGCCCTCCCTACCTTGGAATAACACTCTGCTAATCACCTCTTTGCTTCCTGCTTCCACCAACTGAAGGACCTTCCTCTCTACATGGCTCCCACCATTACCCTTGAAGATCTCATTGTGCAAGAGCATGACCTACCCAATAACCCTACATCTCAGTTCCTATACCTCCTGATTCCTGATGGTCTCTATTCCTCCACAGCACCCCCCTTGGGTACACCCTGCACTTGCTACTGCCAAAAATTTATCACTTCACAAATCACAACTTCAAACATCCCATTTCTCATCCACAACCTCACCCTTCCAGCTTTCTCAATTGGACTTATTGAGCTTTTAGATACATGATCCTTTCACCTTGGTTTTTTGAGTGTTTTTGTTTTGTTTTTGTTTGTACTTTAGCCCTCACTTCCCCCATACCAGCTTAGATTCCTGGGCTCATCATTATAATTATCTTGTTGCAAATATGCTGGGTTTACTCAGCTTCTTCTTTCACAGCATCTATCTACAGGGCCCCCATCCTGGATGAACTTCACCACCCACCTCCCCTGTGTTGATGCATGAGCAACTGAGTATTGTCATAAAAGTCACAAAACCGATTCAGGTTAGTATCACAATAAAATCTCAATTACAGATTTCAGCAGGTAGTCTACATGGCCCAGCAATCTTACTTTTGTTCTCTAGAAAGTTTGAGTTCCTGTTCTTCCCAACTACTATTTCCCTGACTCCCTTTGCCCCTCACTCCCAGAAGATCACCTGTAGCAGACATTGTTGATTTGTCCTTATTTATGAGATACTGATTTTGTTTTGGTGACGTGGAATCATATTTGGGCTAAGCCAGCAGTTTATTTTTAAACATTATAAGTGGCTTGTATTCAACTGGAAGGACTTTGGGTTAATTCTTTCAGTTTTTCCTCATTTTCTAAAGTTTTTTTTTGCTTTTTATTTAATTTATTTTTTTTCTTTCATAGTTTATCGTCAAGTTGGTTTCCATATAACACCCAGTGCTCATCCCCACAAGTGCCCTCCCCCATGCCCATCACCCCCCTACCCCTCTCCCCCACCTCCATCAGCCCTCAGTTTGTTCTCAGTATTCAAGAGTCTCTCATGGTTTGCCTCCCTCCCTCTCCCCAACTATTTTTCCCCTTCTCCTCCCCCGTGGTCCTCCGTTAAGTTTCTCCTAATCCACCTATACCTGTGTTCTGTGAACCTTCAGGGGAACACAAAGCCTTTTCAAGGGAATATGAGCGTAGATGCTCAGTTACCTCATGTAAAATTCTCTGCACTGAACCACCTGAAAATGTCCTATGGGTCCTCTATTCTTACTTCCTTCTGGCAATCCCTTCTTTGCTTTCAAAAAGAAATTCATGCATTTCACTGTTTTAAAATCTTACTTTGGGACATTGTACAGTGATGTAAGCTCTGATGCAGTAAATCTGAAATATCATCAGAGAAGCTTTCTTTAATTAAGGCATCACAAACTCATGATAGTAATTCATGTCTTTATATCATGTTTCCATTAGAAGTGATAGGTTTAGAAATGGGGCATTTGACCCATATCAAAATGCTCTGAATTATGATATAGTGTGTGACAGTGGGAGGGATGACAATTTTCATTTAATAACATATAAGAAATGTTGAATGTGGTGTACCTTGTTATATCCATGGCAAGATTCCAGGATTTCCCTCTCTATCTTGAATTCATGTATGCAAGATTGTAAAAAGCTTGCTGGCCAGTACCAATCTGCATGAGAGCTGGTCTCTGAATCTTCACCATTCACAGTAGTGAAAAAGCATCAGATGAATACTTTCCTTCTATCTGTGTCTACAGTCATTCCTCAGTTGCATATGTTGTCAGATTTCAAGGAGGCGGAGGCAAAATTCTATTTTGACCTCTCACAGGTAAACAATACGGCTTAGAGTAAAAGAAACATGAATCAAAGTTAATGTTTTATGTATCTGTTCAGACTAGTAGGAAAACATTTTCACTACTATTTACCAAAAGATTATTGAGTATTCTAAATCCACATTCATTTTTTCCTTAAGTGAACATCTCCAACTGGCTGTCTTCATCAAATACTTCCTACCTAGTTTATTTAGACTTACCATCTTTGCATATGTTTTGAACTATCCCAACAGGATGGTGCAGTGGATCCTACTATGACCTTCACATCTAATGCTGCAACATTGTACGACCCGGAGAGTGCCTTTCCTAGGCAGTCCTGGTGATGACTATCATTACTGATCCTTTGTAAGCCTGATAGTACAAGGGCCCATTATCTTCTGCCCCTCTTTCTCTCTTATTTTCTGTAACTTTGTGCAAAATAGCTTTAACTATATTATGAAAAGTAGAATTTCTATTTAGGTACAAGTTTAGGACAATAACTTCATTAAATGCAAATGAGGCTTTAAAGCCATCTCCATGCTCTCCAATGATGATGATATTCATTATGAACAATTCCAACTGCTCAGCCCTGAACTTCATGTGAAAGGAGAAACCTAAGCCTTTATTTGTTGAAACAGCTTTGGGTTGGGTATTCTGTCACTTGCAACCAAAGCATCCCAAACCGACTCACCCTCTTAATTCATTTCTTACAGAGAATGTTTCATTCATCAGACTGTGCCTCCCAACCATCAATCCCACAGAATTTCTTGGACCCCCACACACTCTTTCTCTCCTTTTTCCACAGTAGTGGAGACATCTTTCCTCCGAGTGAAAGCCATTCAGCCACATGTGGTTTGCCTGCCAACTGAGGACCTTGACCTTGTAGTGATCCTCTCTGTTTTGCATCTTTAGCCTCTTACTCTGCACCCAAACTTTCCAAACAGCATTCTTCTATGTTCCGCCCTCAAGCAAACAACAAACAAAAAATACCTCCCTTGATAACACCGGCTCCCTTGCCTGTATTCCTTTTTTTTTTTTTAATATTTTTATTTATTCCTAGGAGAGAGAGAGAGAGACAGCATGAGCAGGGGAGGGTCAGAGAGAGAGGGAGACACAGACTCTGAAATAGGCTCCAGGCTCTGAGCTGGCAGTCAGCACAGAGCCCAACGCGGGGCTCGAACCCACCAACCGCGAGATCATGACCTAAGCGAAAGTCGGACGCTTAACCGACTAAGCCACCCAGGCGCCCCTCCCTTGCCTGTATTCCTATCATTCTTCCTCCTTTCCAGCCAAGGCTCACAAAACTTATTGCACTCGCCACCTCTACTTCCCTTTTTTCTTCGACACCACCAAGCTCTTACAGTTGTGACAGTTATGTCACTAAATCCAACAGACACTTCTCAGTCTTATCATATTTAACTTCTTAGCAGCATTTGATACTGTTGATTACTGACCACTTCTTAAACCACTCTCATTTGCCTCCTATCAGACCACCCACTCCTGGCTTCCTACACCCCTGTGGTCCATGGCGTCTCAGACTCCTGATTCCTCTTTCTCAAGCTGCTTCTGAACATTGGCGCTCCTTGGCTTTTCTCCTCTTCTTGTGGTCTGCTCTGTCAGCCCAGAATAATCTCATCTGTATAGGCAGCCAACGTTCAAATGCCTATCTCCAGTCTAATCTTTTTGCTGAGCTCCACCTTTGCACAGGTGATTGCTAACTTAATTCTCTATTTGGGTGGCTCACAGGCACCTCAGACTTAAGATTTACAAAACCAGACTCTAATCTTTACTCACTCAAATGTGCTTCCCTCTTTGGTCTTTTACATCAATAAATGACATCTTCATTTCCCCAGATGGTCTTGCTAGAATACAGAGTGATCATTCCTGACATAGCCCTTATCCTATCTTACCTCCCTCCTTCAACCCCAACTTCAATCCCAAATAAACCATCACCAAGTACTATCCATTTTACCTCTAAAATAGCCCTTGTATCAATTTACTTCTAGTTGTTTCTACTTTAGCAACAATCTAAACCACCAAAGACTTTTACCATAGCTTCTTACCTGGTTTTCTTTAATCCTTTCTCTAATCATTCTTTACACAAGAGCCAGGCAATGATTGAAGAGATAAAGTTGATCATGTCATTTCCCATTTTGAAATAGCTCTTCAATGGCTACCTATTGTGCTTGGATAAAACTCCATAATCTTAGGGCTTTTTTCTTTATTTTTTATTCAAGTATAACTAATACGCAGTGTTATATTAGTCTCAGGTGTGCAATACAATGATTCAGCAATCTTGTACATTACTCCGTGCTCATCACCATAAATGTACTTTTAATATAGTTGATACACAATGTTACATTAGTTTCAGGTGTACAACAGTGATTTGGCAAGTTTATACATTATGCTGTGTTCACCACAAGTATAGCTACCATCTCTCCAGCTACATCACTATTACAATATCACTGTATTCCTTATGGTGTGCCTTTTATTCCTGTGACTTAGTCATTCCATAACTGGAAGCCTATACCTCCCTTCCCCATCACCCATTTCGCCCAACCTCCCACCTCCTACCCGCCACTGGCAACCATCAGTTTGTTCTCTGTAAAAAAGTCTGCTACATTTGATGTTGCCTTTAAAGCACTGTGTAATTTATCTCCTTCCTACCATCCCAGTCTCGTCATATGTCTCTCCGCTTGGCTCACTGTGACCCAACCACATTAGCCTCTGTCAGTTCCTTGAGAGTGCCAAGTTCTTTGCTTATTCAAGGTCTGCTCAGTGTATAATGCTCTTTTCCAGGCTCTGCCTTCTAGTCTAAATTTAAATGTCATTTCCTCAGAAAGTCTTTTCCTAATACCACAATCCAAGTTTTACCCCTTTCACTACTCTATCCACAATGTTTATCATCAGCCAGATTAATTTTCTTACACTTTTTTGCTACTTTGAACTGTCCTCCTATGAACATTTTTACATATGTATGCAAGAGTTTCTCTAAAGCAGTGTTTTCAAACTAGGGGTCCCAATCTGCTGGTGGGTAGTGATATTAATTATTTTTTAAAAGAAGAAAGAAAAATAAATAGAAGAGAATAATATAAAAATACTAGAGTACATTGCATGTAACAAATAAGTGTAAGCTTTGTTTTACTGAACTTTTATTTCAGGTGTGTGTGTGTGTGTGTGTGTGTGTGTGTGTGTGTGTGTGTTGGATTACAAGGTAAAATAGATTTATTATTGCAGGTCAAAGTAAAAAATGGTTAGAAAGCTACTATTCCAGGGTATATTTTAGGAATGTATATCTTGGGTCACAGTGTCCAATTATAATTTTAAACACAAATATAGGAAATCAGAAACTCCAGTGACAGGAAAATTTTATATATATATATGTATAGATATTGCACTTTGCCCTCAGTTTATTCATGCTAGTTTCCATAAACTTTGTTCCCATTAACAGTATCTTTTTGTAAAAAGGGATAAATTCCTAGAATAAAATATCTTACAGATATTATATAAGAGGTAAGTTATTTATGTAGAAATCAGTGTTGTTTAAGCACAGAGAGCAGTGACAGAAACCAGGAGGTCTGAAGTTTTAGCATGCATTCTCTTTCCATAACTTTCCACATCACCAATTTACATTACAGCTAGAAATAAATCCTTCATGTTTATTTAAACACTAAAAGTGCAGAACACATTTATTTTATTGTGTAAAACTCTACTGGAAAAATCCTGGCTGCTTAGGATAGTAATCCTCAATCCATGGACAAAATACCATCTCCATGTGCTGTTTTCTATTCTCGGTTCCACTTGGTGCAATGCCGCCCTTTCACCCACCTTTACTGCACAGCGGAGACCTGTAACTGTGCCAGCTTTACCAGGCCAGAGCAGACAGCTGCCTCTGTGCAGCCCTCGAAGGGAACTGAAGGACAACCTATCCGACGACCCAGTGCCCGCGCTCCCACTCTTTGGTGTCAGCCAGAAGACCCTTGTTAAAATCCAACTACTTTACCTAGGAGGACGTCACATTTTTAAACCATTAGTTTTAAAAGCAAGATCAGGACTTTGAATGAATAGGATGGAAATAAGTTGGATCCTCCAGCTGGCTGGGGTAGAAAGTAGCAGTGGAACCTTTAGTGAGGAAGCGGGCTGAGTCCCCTGGCTAGATGTGGAAAAGAAGGGCTGGAGACAAACCCTTGGTACCTAGCTGTTTTGCCATGCCTCTAAATACTAGCCCTGTTACCGTGGGGACATGTTGGAAGCACTAGGAATCAGCGCCGGCACTTCAGCTCTCTCCTATTCAACCTCATTCACATGCTGCATCTATTGTGAGGTTTCAGGCGTTGCCCCAAACTCATGCTCAAACACAGTTTCCAGAAGTCAATATTAGGAATATAGAAACCAACCAAGTTTTGGATACCTGTCTGGTTTATGTGTCACCATTTTATTTCTATTGCAATTGTCTTTAAGACTGGTCTGACCCTTCTTTTAGCCAGCTTTGTTTTTTCAATCATCTCCAAATAGATATTCCATTTGAGTGAAACCAGTACTGCCCTGTAGCCCAAGCCAGCAACAAAAAGAGGAATGCTAGATTTCAAAAACAATGAAAGAAAACAAAACCAGACAGAGAACAGGTCTGTTTCTTGGGACACATCAACCTTACACCACGTTGCTGGGGTCACTTTTTATTGAAGATGACAAGCAGATAAAATCCCTCCATAGCTGATGTAAGAAAGAAGTCTTTTGGTAAGAACAGAAATAAAGAGAACTCAGGTCCAGGCTGGGATTGCTGGGCCAAGATTCAGATGTGAGGGGGAAGTTGTGAACAGTCCCCTTACCTCAGATGTATAAGACTTGACTTTGCTCCCAGGAGCCCATGGGCTCTGACTTTAGGAGCAGGCTGAAGAGAGGCAGAGTTCCTCATCTTCAGCACCCATAACTTCTGCTTCAGCACTCACTCACTCACTCACTCCTGGGCAAGGTTTTAATTAAACTCATGCGCAATGGGGTGCAAATGACAAATATGGCTCTTTGTGTGGTTTTGACCCTCCTCCTAACAGAAATTCACAATGCATATTAGCATATTGGAGTATTGAGAAGTCCCACAGAGAAGGAACCTGTCTAACTTTGTCCCAAATTATCTGACCATGGTCTTTTCTGTGCCCTCTGAGTAACTTAACATTTTAGGGGGAAGTAGCCTTGTGAGAAATAGGTTTCTTTAGGTTAAACAAATCCATCTCTCATTCATTCATTCTTTCAACCAACAGTCACTGAGGCACAGTGTATGCTGGGCACTATTGAGTAAAACAGGCACTTTTATGAAACTTACATTCTTTAAACAATGTAGTATGTCTTCCCCACCTTAATAACGTAGTTACTCAGGTGACGATGTGGCCAAGCCAGGGCAGCCCTGATGGGTTCTCTTCCGGATGACTGAAGACATCTGAAGGAAGGTAGTTACCAGGTGAACAGGGAGGAAGTACAAGAAGAACAAGGTTCTAAGAACAGGGAACACAAGAGCAACGATCTGGCATTAGGAGAAAGCATGCTATTCAAGAAGCAGAGTGAAAGTTTTCTTCCTGTTCCAGGTGGAGGGGGGTGGAGGCCAGATCTAGTCAGGAAGTTGGCTGAGAAAGGATTTGTTTTGGCCCGAGGACCCTTCCCAGTGCCACTAGAATCACACCACCTCTGTGCCACTCGGCACTTGCCAGGTCCGGGGCAGAGGCTGTATCACGTGACTGCACAACAGGCATTAAATGCCCTCATTTTCCGGAGGAGGAAACAAAGATCAGAGAAGCTTGTGACCTTCCCAAGAACATACAGTTACTTGGGTCAAGATTTAAACTCAAGTCTGTCTAAGTCCAAAGCCTTGTGCTAATTGAACAACCCCCTGAAGACAGCTGCCTACTCTAAAGACCTGTGCCATCATGCATAGCCTCTCCAGAGCACCGAGTTCCTAAATGCTTCTGTGCCCTGGGGAGGGCACAGCCAGAGGATATAACACACACATGTCACATTCAGTGTTAGAGAGCACCTTGGAGTTAGAGTTAGGACACCAAAAGGCACCTTCCAGGACTCAGAGTACAATTGTGAGTGCCAAAAGCGGACACATTTTTCCACTTAATGTTTTAAAGTAGGTTGTACACCCAAGTGCAGAAGGGAAGTCCAGAGTATCTTGATGACTGTGGCTCTGATCCTTGAAAGGTGGCAGTGGCCTTTAAATGTCCCAGGAGCAGAAGCTTGTAGCATCCCATGGACTTCCCTGCTAGTGCTGCAGACTCCGGACTCCCTCTGGGAAGCCCCAGGGTCCTTAGATAAGGTTTTTGGTGATGTGAATATGCCCAAGGAGATTCATAGCTACCCAGGAGTGCTTGAGGCTGGATGGTGAGGTGAGGAGGGGTTGGTTTTAAGGCTTTTTAGAAGATCAAGACTTCATCTGATGAGTAAAAACCACATCCTCAAAAAGCCCTAGGTCTGCTCTACTTTCTCTCTAGACTCTCTTAAATGTACAGTGGCAGACAGGGCCAGAACCCCATGCTCCTGACATCCTTTCTATCATATAATTGTGTGTGTGTGGGCACGTGCATGCTTGAGTGCGTACACGTACACTGTACTTTCCATCTGAGCACATTGTGTCTTGTACCAGCTATAACCCTAAAAGCAATTAAGTTCCAGGAATTCTAGAGCCCCTTAACTCTAATAATGGTTCCAGTTGGAGATATCCCAGTGAGATGTCACCTTTGAGTCTAAAATTGCCTTTAGGGTGCTCCCTTGGGCTAAGCATGTGGCTTACACAGGGAGATAGTGGGAGACTTCAAAGGTGCAACTAATTCCTGTAGATCTTACTGTCCTTCAGAACCTTGCTGCCCAAAGAGTGACCTCTTTATAGGGCACAGATTTTCACAACAAATAGATCTGAATTTGATTCGTGGTCTTGCTATGTGGTCCTGGGCAGAACGTTCAACCTCAGTTTCTACATCTATAAAATGAATCCTAACCCCTTCCTGCTGGGAATGTTGCAATGATTAAAGGAGCACATGTAAATCAGCTCACAAAATCCTGATTACATGCTAAGTCCATAATACATAGTGGTAATTATTTCCCCACCTACCAAGCAGAAGAAATCAAAGGGCCCAGATAGGTAAGCAGAAGCGTATAGCAAAGAAAGTCTGCAGCAGTGTAATCTCTGGCTCTGGTGACCCTACCCCTACCCACTCTGATCTCCAATTAGATCTAAAGGTCCCTGAACGTACTGATAGGTGACCTAGGCTATCAGCCATCTCCCTGAGCCAGGGCGTGTCTTCAGAATTGAAGCCACAGCAGGTAGTAGATCAGGAATTATCTTCACAGTAGTTCTGCCTTCATCTTCTCTTGACTATTTGATCTTAAAAATAATTTACACTCCCTGCATCTCACTTTCCTCATTTGCAAAATGAAAATAATGATGACACCTCTCCCACAGGACATTTGTGCAGATTAATGAGATAATGTAAAAAGGTTCTTTAGGGTATAGTTATGTTTTATGATGGAGACAGAGAAGTAATTGTTCATAAATTTGGCCTCTGCTGGAAAGCTTCCAGTGACAATGAGTTCACAGAAAGGATGATATTATTGATCAGTTATAACTGTTTGAAGTTTTCCCTTTACATTAAAACAGATGCCCGGTCTTTGTCTCAACTCTGACACATGGATTTCATAGCACAAGTCCCAGATTAAGTCAGAATCTCTGAGGACAGGAACTGGGCTTATATATTTATAGGCCCACAGGTGACTAAGGGACAGCCAAGACTGCCCACCACTGACCTAGGGGTCAAGAATGGCCTGGAGTTGGGGCAGAATTCTCTGGGGCTATTGATACGATCAAGTTCTATGGATGGCAAAGACAAAAACCCACCCAGTCTGACTCAAACTTACCTTTGGATAGGAGTTTGTCTGTAACAAGAAAAGGTATATTAGAAAAGTCTCCAAGTGACTTATACCTTCTAGATTTATACAACTTAGCACCCAAATGACCAAATCTCAATGTATTCCTCTAATTGTTTCCCCTGGGTGTCTCTGAAGTGTCTCAGTGGGGAGCAAGGAAAATGGCCACAGCAAGGCTGACTGAAGGGTTGGAGAGACTGAACACTATCGGGCTCAAGGGCTGTCAAACAGTGTACTCAGAACAAAGTGCAAAGTGAGTGAGGAGACTTCTCTACTGAACCCCACTTAACTGGTGCCTATGAGCACTTGGACTAAAATGGACACATTCTAAGGCACTAAGAAACTGTAGCCCTTAATTAGTTTGTAGGTACCTAAGAGATTCAGTTCACAGGTCAAGAAAGTGTTTCACCATATAATGTCTTTTGTATGGTAAGTTATTTAAAATATAGAATACAAGCAATACAATTATAAGGAAAATGTTCTGACTTTTCTTATAGCATTTTCCCCGTGCTCTTCATCTTGGAGCATATTTATATGCTTTCTTACACTGCTGTATCATATAAAAATTTTGTTATGCCCCCAAGCAGATTGGCGCTCCTTGAGGGAAGGAATTCTGTCCTGTGCAACACGATGTGGAATTCTGGGTGTTTGGTAAGTGTTCATCAAATACTTCATGAAACATTAAATACTGCGGGACCTTGTACTTTATGCCACTAACCCCAGTTCTGAGATAGGGCTGGCTTCTGTGGAAAGTACCAGTCCAGCACCTTATGTCAGACTATGACAAAGTATCCCTGGGAAACCCCCAGAAGTTTGTCTGGCTGCTTTCTGTTGTTGCCATCACTCGAGTGACATGTGGGTCTCCAGAGACAGACTTTCCCTTCTCCTTTTCTCACCGAGCAACATGCACCCTGTTGGCTGAAGGATACGTATGTTTTATGCAGAGCAGATTAAGTTACACATAGGCATTGTCTTCACTACTCTCAGCACCGGACACTGGTTTGGGACAATAGGCCGTCTCCTGACTGCCACCACAGATGGAGTCCTTCTTAGCTCGAACCTTTGACTCCCAACCTGTCCTGATAATCTGTCTTGCTTGTGCCATTTGGTGTTGAGACCCCTGATTTCTGAAGGCATCAGGTAACTTCGGTGCAGGATTTGAATTCTCTCCTTCTAACTACTAGAGCCCACCACCAACCAATCTCCTGAAGCACTATTTGGTGTCAGGTGTGAAATGAAGACTCACTATTATTTCCTGCTTTGACATGTTATAAAGTCCAAAGCTCCCCAGTGGCCTAACTTCAAGTTCGCCCCCCTTGTCTCTTCATGCAGATGTCACTTAGCCAAACAGCCCTCCTCATCATGGGGGCCAGGCACACCACCTGTTTATCATTCATTGAGTAGCAGGATTCAGTTCCCTGTTGGCCCACAAAACTTTTCAAACAAGCCAATCACATCCTTCCTTGGGAGTCAGGGGGCACCTCACCCTCTTGATACTACAAAGCCTGCCTCCCACAGCCCCTCCTTGTTCAGCCTGACTTCAGATGCAACCCTCATGTGGCCCTGTGCGGCAGGGAGTGTCCTCCTCCCCCAAGCTAAGTATATATGACCAATAAACTGCTGTTGATCTCATCTGTTCAGTGTCAGGTGTCACAGCCATGCCCATAATCCCAGGGCAGGAATCCTTCCCTTACTGATGGGGTGAAGCGGAAGTGATTAAAACAGCTATGCCCACACGATTCCTGAAGTGAGTCCTCTGGTTATTAGTTCTTGTGCCTGTTTCTCAGAACTCCTAAGATGCACCTGTTCCCTGTGGATTTTTGGCTCCTTCTGCTGCCCTTCTGGAGTGCTCTGTGCTGCATTTCCCCAGACTTGCCCACCTTCAGTTCTTCACACTGAGCAAGTTACCAGCTCTTGCAATACAAACAACAACATGGGAGGGATTCAGGAGCAACTTCTTCCAGTCAACAAGTAATAATTAAATATTTCACTGTCTTTCTCTGGCAGCATTAATGTTCTCCACATCCTCAATATTTCCTTACATCCATCCCACCATGCTGAGGTCATGCACACATATTCTGCGGATAAAGGGAGTTTCTGCTATGGAGACTCAAACGTCAGGCAGTTATATGGTAATATACCTAAAGAAACAACAACAACAACACAACTCCACTCCTCTGAAGAAGAAGCCACTTCATTTTTTCACTTACTTACAACATGGAAACTCACAAAAGTCAGGTCATGGTCAAATGCACTATTAACTAACCATTCTACTTCTAACTTACAGCTTTTGCAGTAGGCTTTCACATAGTCTCAGGGGTGCAGAGTACACCCCTCCTCTGTTCCCTTTACTGAATATTGGTGGACTCCACCCATATTCTATAATGTAGATCTCCCTTCTGCAACTTTATGACAGTTTGACCAGTTCACCTGAAGATTTTAAAATTAGATTTATTTGCATTAGCCAGAAGATACAGGTGAATATTTACCAAACTCTTGATTAGGAAAGGGCTAAGTTTAAAAGCAAAGTCAGAAACCCTAATGAGAAAAGGTGATAGGTTTAACTCTGAGTCTAAAATTAAAAATTCCTAAATGAAGTTATAGGTCAAATTGGAGAAAAGATAAAACATATCTGACTGTCAACGGGTTCATGGTCTTAGCACCAAAAGTAGTACTTACAAAGACAGATATATGCCCCAATAGAAACATTCCAACAGAAAAAGCATCAAAATATATGATTAAGGAGTTAACAAAAGAAAAATGCAAACTATCAGTATTTCTAGCCAAAAGATCTGTCATCTCTAGCAAACAAATAAATACAAATTAAAGTAAGATGAAGATACTGATTTTTGCCTATGAAAATGGCAGTGAGTGGTCTCTTCCACCTTGTGAGTCTTGGAAGGCAGGGCTCATCTCTTCTGATGGCAGGTACACACACCAGCTACTCTCATTCCCAGCTTCTAGGCTTGGGCACTCAGACGTAATGACCCAAGATTGTGCATCCGTTACTTGTCATGCCTAGAAGCTGGAAGAGAGCAGAACTCTTTCTGGCTGCTGCAGCAACATCCAGCTTCCAGGAGCTGCTCAGGCAGTGGTGCCAGCGTGGTGTCTAATGTCCAGGCCCAGTGCCAGCAGTGGCAGCAATGCAGGCTCCTGTTCTCCCTCAGTGGTACTAGCAGAGGAATCCATGATGTGCTGGGTCAGTGGTGAGACACTGGCTCGGGCTCTGGCTGCCCAGCTGTCCTCCATTCCTGCCCATTACCTAAGCCTGACAAATCTGTGGGCTGCCCAACACCTTGCACTCAAATCTCACAGTAGTGTCTGTTGCTTGACTGATGTAGTGTTACATACAGAAAGCTCTCCAACATAGTCGTTTCGCTTTTCAGACACATCTTAGGTAAATAATTAGGTGTGCACCTTTAAGTAAAGGATTTCCTTGCCCTGTTAAGAGGAGCAAAAACATGGAAACAATCTGAATACACTCTCTCTACAAAAGGAAATATGTAAGTGTGGAATATTATATAGTAATTAAAAATCATGTTATTAAAGAACACTAAAAGATGTGAAAATACTGACAATACTAAGTTTAACAACCAAAATGTTCAGTAAAAGTCCAGTTTTTCACAAATAACCAAAAGGTTAATAGCTTCTTTCTTTTGGATATAAGATTATTGGTAAGTTTTCTTTTCTTTGTATGTATTGGGCAACTTCTTTTTTTTAATTTATTTTATATATTTTTTATTTTTTTTTTATTTCAGAGAGAGAGAGCAGGGGAGGGGGAAGAGGGGGAGAGAGAAAGAATATTAAGCAGGCTCCACGATCAGCATGGATCTGGGGCTGGAATCATAACCTGAGCCAAAATCAAGATCGGATGCTGAACTGACTGAGCCACCCAGGCGTTCCTCTATTGGGTAACTTCTAATCCTCTATAAAAAACATGTATTATTTTGCTGATATCCAAAAAAGTAAACAAAAGCTAAATAAGAACAAAATAGATTTATCTGAAATTATCAAATGGGTAAATTGGTCTTTTGTTTAGTTGTGTTTCCCTTTTGCAGTTTGGTAGTAGATATTCAACTGGCAAAGGATGGGGGAGAATTTAACCAGCTTCTGAAGAGATCTAGTACCCCATTTTCTGTATGCTGTAGACTGATGCTTATATCCCGCCCCCACAGATTCGTATTTTGAAACCCCAAACGCCAAAGTGATGGTATTAGGAAGCGATTAGCTCATGAGAGTGGAGCCTTTCCGAATGGGATTATTGCCCTTAGAAATGTGACTCCAGGGAGTTCCCTCACCCTTTCCGCCATGTGAGGAAACAGGAAGAAGGCAGCCATCTATGAACCAGGAAGCAGGCCTCACAGGACACCTAATTTGCTGGCACCTTGATCTTGGACTTCCCAACCTCTAGAACTGTGAGCAATAAATTTCTGTTGTTTATTAGCCACTGGGTACATGGTACTTTGTTGTAATAGCCTGGACTGAGACATTGTATTTTTTTCTTAGTTACCCAAAGAACTGTCTCAATGAAACAATGATTTTAATTAAGGAAACTTCATTTTAAAAACAAAACAAAACAAAACAAAACAAAACGGAGCCTGGAATTCATTTATCCACTTAAGGCAGGAGGTTTGAATTGAGACAAAGATCAGACGACAGGCATATGGACTGAGGGAGAGGCCCACATAGGAAAGGTGGAGGGTCATAAAAGCAGCACAGGGTCTAAAAACCCAGGGAAGAGAAATATATCCTCATTCTCCAGTGAGAACATGTTAATTGTCTTTGCCTTATGCTGATGCTGCTCTTAATAACACTTATTACAATGGCAGGGTGCTTTACAGTTTATGAAGCCCTTGTATTTCCCCATATATTATTATTAGGCTCATTTTACTGGAGAGAAAATTAAGCCCTAGAGAAGTTAAATGATTCATTACATGTCTCATGTTATTTTGTGGCAGAACTAGGCCTACAAACCAGGTCTTTTGCTCTTGTGATTATTCCTGGAGGTGGCAGAATGATTGAAAGCTTAGTCTCTGGAGCCAGATAAACCTGGGCAAGCACCCAGCTCTGCCCCTATCTGTGCAAACTCAGAGAAATTGCTTAGTCCTCCTCAGTCTCAGTTTCATCATTTCTGAGCGAAAGAGAACAGCACCTACTCTGAAGTCGCTGTGAGGAATAAAAAGGTAGCTGTTATTACCCCATCATCTCCTTGAGAAGCATTGTTTTTAGGCTCCCAGGACCTACATCTCTGTTTTGAGTCAAATTGTGTCCTGCCCAAATTCATATTTTGAAGTCCTAGCCCTTAGTACTGTAAACTATGACCTTCTATGGAAATAGGGTCTTTGCAGAGGTAAGGAGTTAAGTCAAGGTCATACTGAAGTAGGGTGGGCCCCTATTCCAGTATGACTGGTGTCTTCACCAAGGAGACAGACACACACAGGGAGAATGCTGTGTGAAGATGTTAGCTATGCTGTCACAAACCAAGCTCTCAAAAGCTAGGAAAGAAGCCCAAAACGGATGCCTCCCTCATGCATTCAGAGGGAACATGGTCCTGCTGACACCTTGATTTTGGACTCTGGCTCCCAAACTGTAATATAATAAGCCAACCAGTTTGTGGTACTTTATTATGGGAGCCCCAGGGCACTAATACAATCTTCTACCCACTCTGCTGCTCGTACATCAGTGTCAGTACCTATTCAGTCCCATAAAAGGTTTTTGGTTTTTGTTTTTGTCTTATTTTGTTTTACCATCACTGGATTGCCATCAGCTTCTCTCTGCAATGCTTGCAGCCAGAGAAAGATCATCAGAAGGGAAATTTGTGAATGCGGGAGAAGCCCAGATCTAGGTTTAAGAGATAATTAGTCTGATGGTAAAAGTCTCATTAAAAATATATCTTAACCATAAATGAGCTTCAAGTTGCCATTTACACTTTAACCACCCACCCCATTAGAGTGGGCCCTCCCTTCAAGACATACTTACTCTGCAGCAATAATTCCCACCTTAGAGTCCCTGGGGATGAAGCTTAGGGAAATGTATATTTAAAAAGGTTTCCAAGTGATTTTGATAGTCAGCCAGTTTTCTGTAATAAAATGCCATTATTTAATTAGATTTGAAAATATCACCTGATAGCAATAGAAGCAAATTAAGATTCTGAAGAACTAAAGGATATGCACAAGCTTCCTGTTGCTGCTATAACAAATTACCAGACACTCAGTGGTTTACACAATGTAAGCGTATTTCTGGAGATCAGAAATGGTAAGATCTGCCCGCAATGCCATGTTCCTTCTGGAAGCTCTAGGGAGGAATCCTTGCCTCGACTTTTTCGTGTTCTAGAGATCACCTAACTCTTTGACGTGTGACCTTTTCTTCATATCATTCTGACTTCTGCTTCCGTTGTCCTTCCCTGACTCTGCTCCTTCTGATTCACTCCTGCAAGGACACGATGATTAGACTGGGAGTTCTCGGGCTATCCATGATAATCTTCCTACCTCCTACCTACCCCCCCCCCTTTTTTTTAAGTTTATCTTTTGAATTTGAGGGCAGGGAGGGGCAGAGAGAGAGAGAATCCCAAGCAGGCTTGCATTGAGGTAGTGCTCAAATCCATGAACTGTGAGATCACAACCTGAGCCAAAATCAAGAGTCAGACACTCAACTGACTGAGCAGCTCAGGCACCCCCTCACCTCAATATTCTTAATAACGTCTGCCAAGTTTCTTTTATGTAAGGTAACATATTTGCAAGTTCCAGGGATTAGAGGTGAACATTTTGGTGGGGACATTTTTCTGTTCACCACACTTTAAGAATATTTGCTTTAAACACACACACACACACACACACACACACACACACACACACACACACACAGAGAGAGAGAGAGAGAGAGAATTAAAGAATTACTATTGTAAGATGTTAATGGACCGCACCCTCCCTATTTACAATTCTAGACCTTTCAGGCCTATTGCAGCTTGCAGACTGTCCTCTGTACACTCTGGTTTTCAATTAAGAAAATTATTAGTAACACATTTGGAATAAACTTGCTAGTTTTTTAATGTCTTTGGAAAAGAAAAAAATATAATCTCTCTTAGCCCATTCCAGTTTCCAAAATTATAGACGCCCCTGGGTTTGGGACAATACAGGATTTCTCTAATCACTTCAAAAGATGTTAAATTCTAGGGGTGCCTGGGTGGCTCAGTCAGTTAAGCATCTGACTTCGGCTCAGGTCATGATCTCACGGTTCATGTGTTTGAGCCCCATGTCAGGCTCTGTGCTGACTGCTCACAGCCTGGAACATGCTTCTGATTCTGAATCTCCCTCTCTCTCTGCCCCTCCCCTGTCTGTGCTCTGTTTCCTTCTCTCTCAAAGTTAAATAAACATTAAAATTTTTTTTCTAAAAGATGTTAGATTTTCAAAAATGTTTCAAGATGAAACTTATTTTTATTCACCACAACTTTAAACAAATATACCATATATATTTAGGGATGTAGAAAGAACTGTGTTGCAAAAAAAATTTTAAGTATCATAACATTGTTAGGGGTGTAGTAGAAATCATGGGCTTCAATGCTATATTAGTTATCTGTTGTTGCTTTCAAATTACCCCCAAACCTTTGTTGCTTTAAGCAACAAACATATGATATACCTCACAATTTCTCATCAGTTATCTGGGGGTGGCTTAGCTGGGTCGTCTGGCTCAAGGTTTCTCACAGTGTACAATCAAAATGTTGGCCAGAGCTGCTGTGACCTGAGGGCTCAACTGGGGATGGATCCTCTTCTAAGCTCATTCATGCTCTTGTTGGCAGGACTCAGTTTCTCCCAGGCTGTTGGACCAAAGGCCTCAGTTCCTCCCTTGCTGTTGGCTGGAGGCTGCCCCCAGGTCCTAGCCAAATGGACCTCTCTGTGGAGAAGACAGCTCACATCATGCCAGCTTCCTTCATCAGCACAAACAAACTGGAATGGAAAGAGAGTTCCAGCAAGACAGAAACCACAGTCATTTGCAGCCTAATCTTGGAAGTAACATCATTACTTTTGCCACATTCTGTTTGTTAAAAAGGAGTCATTAGGTCCAGCCCACACTCAAGGGGAGGGAGTTACAATGTGATGTGGGTAGCAGGAGGTGGGGATCATTGTGGCCATCTTAGAAGCCTGTCTACTTTAGATGGCTCTGGATCCTCCTGTTCTATTGCTTTATGACCACCTCCCCACTTTACCCTGACTCTGGCTGCCAGTCACACTGGGTTTGTCATGATTACTACAGGAATGGATGCAACTAGCTTTTCAAAATCACCCTGTCATTTTTAATACGTTTTTCGATGTCGACAAACCCTACAATGATTTCCAACTGTGTGCATGTTAAACCTTCGAGATCACTGCCTTCCAACCCAGATTCCAAATTTCCTTCAGTTCATCCTTCCAAAAGGCTTATCTAATCCTAGCATTTCCGCACTGACCCTTGCATGGCTCACCAATGTCCTTCTATAAAATTTTGATATAGCATATAAGCACCTACCTCAGTTCCTAAACTGAGGCCCTCCCCTCCCCCATAACTTTTTACTGCATTACTTTCCTTCCCAGAAAAAATAACCAGGCATTATTAAATTATTAGAAATTGCTTGTAACTTCATAATTTTTACCCAATACTGTGTTCAAAATGTTATTTCTGCTTAGTGCCCCTGGGTGGCTCTCCCAGTTGAGTGTCTGACTCTTGATTTTGGCTCAGGTCATGATCCAGGGTTGTGGGATTGAGCCCTGCATTGGCCTCTGTGCTGAGTGAGGAGTCTGCTTGGGATTCTCTTTCTCTTTCTCTCTCTTTCTCTCTCTTCCTCTGCCCTTCCCCTGCTCACACATGCTCTCACTCTCTCTCTAAAAATAAAAACATGTTTAATGTTATTTCTGCTTGAAATCTATCCTCCCTCCCTGTCCCTTCACACTACAAACAACTTTCTTCACTAACTCTCCTCAACTTTTCACCTTCTGTATTCCACTTGGTCTGAAAGCTACAGCCTCATGAAGGCTTTGTTACAATTCCATCCCACTCACAGGTACAAAAATATATTCGTTATCTTTTACTCTGTAATAAATTTCCCTAATAAGTAGTAGATAAAATAATTATTATGTTAATGGATCTGTGGGTCAGGAATTTGGGCAAGATGCAGTGGGATGATTTGTCTCTGCCTCACATTGTCTAGGACATCAACTGGAAGACCCAAAGTCTAGGGATAACTTGATGTTTGGGTACTGAAATCAGCTGAAGTCTCATTCATGACTGATGGTTGATGCTTGCAGTCAGGTTGGACTTTAGCTGGGGCTGTGCAAAGAATTCTAACATCAACTACCCAGAGTTGGGCCAAAATTTACAAGTTAAGTGCACAAGATTTTCCTCACCTCAGACACCAGCCACAAGTTTGGGGTCTTTAGGCCACCTTCATTTCTAACCAGATGTCTATAAATTCAGAGGTTCTCACTACACCTCAGGTTAGATCATTGATTTGTATAACTTATAAAACTCAGGAAAGTGTTATTCTTATGATTAATTTAAAGGGTACAAATCAAAACTAACCAAAGGGAGAGACAAGTGAGGTGAAGTCTGGGAGAGTTCCAGATGTGAAGATTTCTTTGTCCTCTCCCCATGGAGTTAGGACAGGTCACTCTCCCAGCACATCAATATGATAATATACAGAATATTGCCAATCATGGAAGCTTACCCAAACTTCAGTGTCCTGAGGGCGTTTTTTGGTTTTGTTTTTAATTTTTAAAAAATTGTATTTATTTTTGAAACAGAAAAAGACAGAGAGAGATAGAGCATAAGCAGGGGAGGGTCAGAGAGAGAGGCAGATTTTGAAACAGACTCTAGGCTCTGAGCTGTCAGCACCAGAGCCCGATGGGGGACTTGACCTCACAAACTGTGAGTTCATGACCTGAGCCAAAATTGAATGCTTAACTGACTGAGCTACCTAGGTGCCCCACAGTGTTTTAATTAGGGTTCCATTACATAGGCATAATTGACTAAATCACTAACCATGTGACTCTATCTCCAGCTGTTGCCCCCCACCCCCTCCTTTCTCATAGGTTGGGTTAATAACACCCAATTCAGAACCCCAAACCTCTAGTCACATGATTGGTCTTTCACAGGCCTGGGCATCTTCTATCTTGAGTCATCACATTTGTTGTAATTATCTAAGGTCCCAAGTTAGTCAACTTATCAGCATAAACTATCAGGGAACAGGGTGAATAACAAAGATACTCCTATCACTTGGGACATTCCAAGGTTTTAAAGGCTGCTTCCTAGGAACTGTAGAGAAAGGCCAAATTCTTTATTACACAGATTGTCAACTAAAACACCTATGCATGGCTTCTACTCACAACATGGTAGTATGGTTTCAAGGGTAACTGTTCTGAAAGAGAGAAAACCAGATGGAAACCATATTGCCTTTTAAGACCTAGCTGTGGAAGTGATGCAGTGTTGTTTCAATCATATTCCATTTGTTGAGGCAGTTTTAAAGCCTTACCTAAGATCAGGGGCGCCTGGGTGGCTCTGTCGGTTAAGCATCTGTCTTCAGCTCAGGTCATGATCTCACAGTTTGTGAGTTCAGGCCCCACTCTGTGCTGACAGCTCAGAGTTTGGAGCCTGCTTCAGATTCTGTGTCTCCTCTCTCTTTGCCCCTCCCCCTATAATAGGAAAAGCTAGGATAAAATAGGCAGAGATGGAAGGATTAGGACTTGAGATTCCTGGGTGGGGAAAAACACATATTTTGAAACAATGCTGGGAGTGTTGGATAACAGCAAAGGTCCTAAGGCTTAAGGTTCTTCTTAAGAATATAACAGACCCCACCTACTCCCCCTCAGGTTTCCCTCAGGAATTTGAGAAAGACTTAGGTATGGCCATAGACCACTCATACAACGAAAACAAGCCAATCAGGAATTGACAACCCAGCACCTAGAGCTATCAAGCCCATAAGGGTAGAATCTGAGAAGGAACAGGGGAGGGCCGACCAGAACCTTATAAAACAAGAACCCTTGCCTATAGCACATTCCCTTTCCAATGTCCCCTCTCTGTGAAGAGAGCCTTCGTACTATTCATCCTTTCTAATCTTATATTCTAATCAACTTTTGTCGCTGCTCATTTTGTGTCCACTTCTTCATTCTTCACAGCAGCAAGACAAGTATCCTGGGTGTTATGGGAAAAAATCCTGCAATACCCCACTCATGCTCTGTCTCTCTCAAAAATAAATTAAAAAAATAAAAATAAAAAAATAAAGACTTACCTAAGATTGAAGGGAAAAGATGTAAATCATCTCCCATCTTTTGATGGAAGAATGGCAAGGTTTGGAAGAGGAGAGGCAGAACTAGAAATATGATAAGGGTCCTTTTGGAGGGGAGTGCATTTATTTTGAGAAAAAGAGAGAGAGCCCGTGTGCAGCTGGGGAAGGGGTGGAGAGAGAGAGAGACAGAGACAGAGACAGAGAGAGAGAATCCCAAGAAGGCTTCTCTATCAGCTCAGAGTCTAATGCAGGGCTCAAACCCACAAACCAAGAAATCATGACCAGAGCAATATTGGACACTTAGCCAACTGAGCCACCCAGGTGCCTCTGATAAGGATTTTTTTTTTTTTAAATAAACTCTGACATAACCATCCAAGGCTAAAGTCCTCCTGGAGGCTTACAATATCTTTGACAATTCGATCTCATACTTTTCATTCCTGGTATCTAATTGCTTCTTCACACTTAGCTTCCAATGGAGTTAAGACAGTCATGCCCATCTTGAAACTTTCCCCCTCTGAAAAGTCCCCTCCTAATGCAAATCCAACCTATTCTTCAAGGAGTAGCCCTATTGTGACTCTAGGAGCCAGACAGAAATTCCAATTTAAACCAGTTTAACAAAATAGAGAATTCATTGCCTCAAGAAACAATCCAGAGGAGGGGCTATCTGTGTACATGCCCCTAGAAGCTCCAAACTCTCATTACTCTTGCTGCCAGTCACAGAGAGACAGGATCTCTTTCCTCTAAGGACTCCCAAACAATTCCTAGGATTTACTTCAATTGGTCCACTTGGGTCATGTGTCCAAACTTGCACCAGATTCTTGGGTCAGAGGAAGAAATTTATACTGAGAGGAAGAAGTGGCTCTAAGAAATGTACATTACTGTTAACAGAACGTGAAAGAAATAGAAGTCTATTTCCAATTGCATTGCTAGAGTAGTGAAATGTTAAAGATGGAAGGAACTGTAAAAATTATTTGATTCAACACCTTACTTTTACATATGTGAAAATTTGAAATTCAATACCGATGCAATGACTTGCCTAAGTTGCATTCGATAGCATAGCATCAGAGCCAAGACTGAAACCCTGTGTTCTGATTCCCCAGGCCAGAGGGTCCTTGTATAATCTGATGTCTTAATAGATGCCAAGATTATATTTTATTTTATTTAAAAAAAAATTTTATTATGTTTTATTTATTTCTGAGAGAGAGAGAGAGAGAGAGAGAGAGAGAGAGCGAGCATGAGCAGGGAAGGATCGGAGAGAGAAGGAGACACAGAATCTGAAACAGGCTCCAGGCTCTGAGCTGGCTGTCAGCACAGAGCCCAATGTGAGGCTCAAACCCACGAACCGCGAGATCATGACCTGAGCTGAAGTCGGATGCTTAACCGACTGAGCCACCCAGGCGCCCCCAAGATTATATTTTAAACTGCAGTTTCATGGGGCACCTGGGTGGCTCAGTCGGTTAAGCATCCGACTTTCGCTTAGGTCATGATCTCGCGGTTCGTGGGTTCGAACCCCACGTCGGGCTCTATGCTGACTGCCAGCTCAGAGACTGGAGCCTGTTTCAGAGTCTGTGACTCCCTCTCTCTCTGACCCTCCCCTGCTCGCGCTGTCTCTCTCTCTCTTTCTCTCTCTCTGCTAGAAATAAATAAAACATTAAAAAACATTTAAACTGCAGTTTCATGTTATAAAAAAACAGCAAAACTTGGAGTCACATGGGATTCTCATTCTATCCACTCACATGCTCTATGAATTTGGACCAGTGACTTAACCCTCCTGCGCCTCCATTTCTCATCTGGGAAATATAGTAATGACAGCTACCTTGAAGGGATACTGTCAGGATTCAATTAGATACTGTAAAAATAAAGATTCTAGCAAAAAAAGTAGTGCCTGATAAATGGTAGCCATTATTTGTATCTCTTGCCATGTTTAATGGGATTTGACACATACTATGTTTTTATTTTGAACTTGATTTTTGACTAACAATTCTTTCCATAGGTGTGGGGGGTTGTGATTTATATCTTCTAGAGCATTTTATCAAGTCAGTGAGAGTTCTTGCCTTTCGCAGCCTTCAAATAAATATTAGTAACCAAAAAGGATCTGTCAAATCCAAATTAGGTAGAATTACAAGGAGCATATCATGGACTTTTAAGCACCCCTTTGTAACATTGCTTTTGGGAATTTAGGCATAGGAAGCAGAAATTTTATATGCTGTCACTTCCATGTGTTTCTGTATTTTAGCTTTTGCTTTTGAATTCAGGCAGGACTGACATGTGATGATGAATTTGGTGATGACAATCCAAATAGTCTGACTGCCTTTAAGGCAGTGTTTATGGGTACATAACCCAGATATGATACACATGACTCACCAGGCCATAGAAATCACTGGTATTTTATATCAAGCCAAGATTTTTTTTTTTTTTTTTTTTTGGCATCCCATGTTTCAAGTACTCACATTGTTCCCTTTAACCTTTCCATGCTTTTGTTGTGATTGACAACACAAAAGAGTTTTGTGTGTCTTGCCTACTTGGATAAAGGTCAGTAATTTTACTGACCCCCCTCACCAGGACATATACATACAGCTCTTTAAAAGTAGAGATTCATTCACATATTTTATTAAATATTTCTTTCAAGAACTTATGATTTCCATAAAATATAATTTAAATAACAGATTACTTCTAACAGGTTTTTAAAAAAATTTTTTTAATGTTTTATTTATTTCTAGGAGAGAGAGAGAGAGAGAGACAGCGCGAGCAGGGGAGGGTCAGAGAGAGAGGGAATCACAGACTCTGAAACAGGCTCCAGTCTCTGAGCTGGCAGTCAGCACAGAGCCCGACGTGGGGTTCGAACCCACGAACTGCGAGATCATGACCTAAGCAAAAGTCAGACGCTTAACCGACTAAGCCACCCAGGCGCCCCCTAACAGGTATTTTTAATAGAATGGATATGACATATATCAGAGTCTGGTAAATTGGAGGTTTGTGCTATGTTACATCAACTATTTTTGCATCCTTTTCCATGTTTAATGGACTTTGACATATAATTTCTTCATCAGTACTTAGCTTAGAATGGTGGATTATTTTCCCAGTGGTAAATGCTTATGATTTATACCAGCTAGTGCATAGGCTGAATTTGGAACTATAGGCAGAAATTGTTTGGCTCATCAATGCAGAGACTACAGATTCTACAACTGTAATATAATAGCCATAATAGTTTTTATTATGAAATATTTTTTGGCTATCTATAATGTACTAATTATAAGATTAAACATAAAATTAGTCACGATCCTTTTCCAAAGGTCTATTCTAGGTTTATGTTGAAGACTACCTATAAAATCATATACATGGTTTTATATATATAACCATAAAAGAAAGAAAACTTGTAGCAAATAAGATTAAACATGTGTAGTGTTTGTATTTCTTTCACTGGTCCATGAGAGCAAGACTGAAACTAGGTATGGCTATGGAAGTAGAATTCATCTTTTTTTTTTTTTTTTTTTTTTTACAAATAGTTTATTGTCAAGTTGTTTTCCATATAACACCCAGTGCTCATTCCCACAAGTGCCCCTCTCCGTGCCCATCCCCATCCATCAGTCCTCAGTTTTTGTCAGCATTCAAGAGTCTCTCATGGTTTGCCTCTCTCCCTTTCCCCCACTATTTACCCCCTTCTTCTCCCCCATGGTCCTCCATTAAGTTCCTCCTAATCCTCCTATAAGTGCAGACATATGATATTTGTCCTTCTCTGCCTGACTTATTTCGCTCAGCATAACACCCTCAAGGTCCATCCATGTTGCTACACGTGGCCAGATTTCATTGTTTCTCATTGCCATGTAGTATTCCATGGTATAGATAAACCACGTCTTCTTGATCCATTCATCCGTTGATGGACACTTAGGCTCTTTCTATGTTTTAGCTATTGTGGAGAGTGCTGCTATGAACATTGGGGTACATGTGCTCCTATGCATCAGCACTCCTGTATCCCTTGGGTAAATTCCTAGCAGTGCTATTGCTGGGTCCTAGGGGAGTTCTATGGTTAATTTTTTGAGGAACCTCCACACTGTTTTCCAGAGGGGCTGCACCAGTTTACATTCTCACCAACAATGTAGGAGGGTGTCTGTTTCTCCACATCCTCGCCAGCATCTAGAGTTCTCTGATGTGCTCATTTTAGCCACTCTGACTGGCGTGAGGTGGTATCTCAGTGTAGTTTTGATTTGTATTTCCCTGATGAGGAGGGATGCTGAGCATCGTTTCATGTGTCTGTTGGCCATCTGGATGTCCTCTTTGGAGAAGTGTCTGTTCATATCTTCTGCCCATTTCTTCACTGGGTTGTTTGTTTTTTGGGCGTGTAGTTTGGTGAGTTCCTTATAGATTCTGGATATTAACCCTTTATCTGATATGTCATTTGCAACTATCTTTTCCCATTCCGTTGGTTGCCTGTCAGTTTTGTGGGTTGTTTCCTTTGCCGTGCAGAAGCTAGTAGAATTCATCTTTAATTTTATTGAGGTCTTTACCAAATTCCTTCTTAAATTTCTTTTCCCCATCCCACTAACACATGTCCATGGAACTTGCTTCCCAAGTATTAAAATTTGACAATTCAAAAAAATCTAAAAACTTTCATATTAAGATGTAAGCATCTGCCATAGGTAAGGACACCTAAACTATCATTCTCACTGGATAGCACAAGGTATAAATAACTAGTAGAATTTTAGTCTTCAGTCTTCAGATGTGTGTTGGGAGAATATCAAGGGGAGAGGGAGAGAGTAATGACGTTCTTGGAGAATATTTTTGAGGGCACTAAGTATTCACCTGAAATTGAACCACTTAAATGGATGTCTATCTTACCTACTCTTAATTTAGCCTTTCCTACAAGGTATTCCTTATGACATTTCACTATACTTACCCAGAAAGGTTACTTGATGAGTCATTGGCAAAAATATCTAAGTATAGTTCTCAGAAAATGAAAACATAAGCTCCAGTAACAAGAGCTCTCTAAAGGACTGCATTCCTATCACCAAAATGTAATCATTCTATGCCATTTCAAGCTGAAACTAATTTCACTTCTTCTTTAAGGATTTATGAAACTGACATGCAAGGATTTTTCTACTTCCACTTTTGCTTTTCTAAAATCTCTTCTCCATATTGCAACAAGAGCAAAACGTAAATCAGATCACATCAGTCCCCTGCATAAAAACCTCCAGTGGTTTTCCATCACACTTAAAATAAAATCAAAATCTTTAACTGCGGCCTATAGGCACCCTGCCTACATAGCACTCTTTCCCACCTTGACTGTACCCCAGACATCTCAGAGTTCTGTCTGTTCCTTGACATGTCAAGATCACTCCCACTCCAGGGCTCTGCTCTTGCCTGGGTCTTCCCTTAGATCTTTACATGGTGGCTTCCTCTGTTATTCAGGCCTGCCCAGCTGCCATCTCCTCCAACAAGATTTCTCTCACCAATTGTTAGAAAGTAAACTCTCCTTTGCCCTCTCTCCCATACCACTTGCCTACATCGTACTTTGCTCCACATCCATTACAGTATTTATTCCTCTATAATGATCTTGTTTGTTTTCTATAAATCCCAAATAAGCTCTATGAAAACGGCCTCTCTTCCTCTTCACCATAAGATCCCTCTAGATGGGGTCCCTCAGGTCTCAGTCGGTTAAGCATCTGACTTTGGCTCAGGTGGTGATCTCACAGTTCGTGAGCGTGAGCCCCACTTCAGATGAGCTTGATCCCTGCTCTGGGCTCCATACACTCTTTCTCTCTCTCTGCCCCACATTCACTCACAGTCTCTCTAACAAATTAAGTAATTAATTAATTAAAATTTTAAAAAGAAGACAAAAATATTTTTAAAAATCCCTAGCCTCTAGAGCAGTGGCTGGCATTTTTAAGGTACTCAATGCCTATTGATTAAATAAAATACATTGTGACTCAAGTCTATAATATAAAAATTATAAATACTATAACATATAAAATGTAGGGTTTGGAACCAGTCTTTCAAGGCAATATAAGAAGAGCAATCTAGAGTTTAGGCTCAGAACTGAATGGCTACCTCGATTGTAGATGGCATGAAGTGAACTCACATAAAAAGGGGTCAGCAGGGCTGGCCTGGGCAGAACACTCCAGCAGGCCCTCAGTAAGCCAAAGAACTAGAAGTCAAAACAAGCCTAAGAGAATAATTTTAGCTCAGCAAAGGACAAGTCTATGTGAACCTAACTAGTTGTATGGGAGAGAGAAAATATTGCACTGGCAGGTGTCAAATCATTTACAATGTATTATTATTAAAAATATTACATGATGTGCTTTAAAGTAACACTTACATTTTCTTGTGTGTCTTCACACCATGGTATCAAGCAATGTGGTAGGTTCTTTCTTTCCTTATTTATTTATTAACAATGTATGTATTTTTAAATTTACATCCGAGTTAGTTAGCATATAGTGCAACAATGATTTCATGAGTAGATTCCTTAACAGCCCTGAGCCATTTAGCCCATCCCCTTTCCCCTAACCCCTCCAGCAACTCTGTTTGTTCTCTGTATTTAAGAGTCTCTTATGTTTTGTCCCCCTCCTTGTATTTATATTATTTTTTCTTCCCTTCCCTTATGTTCATCTGTTTTGCATCTTAAAGTCCTCATATGAGTGAAGTCATATGATATTTGTCTTTCTCTGACTCACTAATTTCACTTAGTTCTATCCACATACTTGCAGATGGCAAGATTTCAATCTTTTTGATTGTTGAGTAATACTCCATTTTGTGTGTGTGTATGTGTGTGTGTGAGATAGGTTCTTTCTGTGCAAGATCTCATCTGTTTCTGCAAGGCAATTATTCCATGTTCCTGATGAAGAAACCAAGGCTGAGAGAGGTTAATAACTTGTCCACAAGATATAGCAGAGATAGGCTTTGGGATATCATCTTTGGCTCTAACACGTTTAAAGTATTTAAAAATGATTGTTTTGAATATCTTCAAAATGAATAAATATGCTCTCCTCCACAGTTTTCACCATGGCCTGTTGGATTATACCCAGCCTGGTCTCACATTTACAGTGGACCTGCCCCTTAAGGCCCCTACCATAAGCTCTAGAGTTCTCTCTCTCTCTCTCTCTCTCTCTCTCTCTCTCTCTCTCTCTCTTTTTAGGCACAGAGGCTGACAGGGGACTAGAACTCATGAAGTGCAAGATCGTGACCTGAGCCAAAGTTGAAGACTGAACCACCCAGGTCCCCCTAGATTTTTCATTCTCTGATGCTAATCTGAATTCTTCCTTCCACCAGCTGCTTTTCAACAAAGAGGCCTCTGCCATGTTTGTACCAATAACAGTTTGAGGATACTCTCCAAGAACCTCTGGGGTGGGGTCAAAGGCCGTTATGCTGCCTTTTCTCTTACTAAGTCGGTTTTATAAAGAATAAGCCAAAAAGAAAGGAGAGAGTCTTCCATGAAGGGAAAAAAGAAGTTTTCCTTGAATGGAAAGAACAGGAGAATGGTACTGGTGACACGTGGGAGCAAAACTATAAGAAAAGCGATGATTGTATATGGAGCATGAGAAATATTTTGCTATGTAACTCCTCTCCCAAAACATCTTCAGTAAGAACACAATTTGGGGACTGGTTCTTTTTTCTTGGATGGGAAACCACAGTTGAAAGGGCCTCAGTAAGAGAGAAGGTCATCTCAAGAAGACCCAATCAGTTTCCAGAACAGGAAAAGCAGAGACTTTGGACTCAGATCGTCCTAGGTCTGCAAAAGAGCTCTTTTTCTCAGCCTTAGTTTCCTCTTCTGTAAAATGAGGGGTAAGAGGAGAGAGGAAGTATCTTTTATGCAAAGTTATTATAAGAATTAAATAACACCCATAGGGGCTTGATATGGAGCTTGGCATATATATTCTAGGCCACATTCATTCCCTTCCCCTTCTATTGAATTATAATTGTCTTCTCCATAATTCCCAAGAATTGGCTCTACTTCTACTCTGCAAAACATGAAGAGCTTCTATCACGAAGGTGATAGAATGTCTTCATGTGATATCTTCATATGATAAAGCTCTAGTTTGTCTAGAGCTTGCAAGAAAAGAAAAGGCATATCAACATCTCTGTATCACTCTCAAGCTTTAAATAACTTCATTTTTCTATTACTGCTTTTATTACCCAATTAAAAACACTTTTAGGAAACAAGATAGAGATGAAAAATGAATCAACATACTGAACAAATCCTTCAACTATTAAAGAATAAGATAAGTATACATCTCACCTTGCAGCTTTTCTGAAGGCAAAGGATGTATTTTCGTAATAAGCACCTTATTAAGCACTCACTTGGTTTCAAGGATGTCCAGGTCTTCTGTGGTATTGGACTGTTCTTAACTACAAATAACTGAATATAAAAATAAAAGTGGCTTAAACAATGAGAAATATTTATTATCCACCACCCTCCCCAAATAAATTCCCAAGGTAGGCAATGGCAAGGATGGCTCAATGGCTCAACAGTGTGCAGGACCCAATCTTTTGTCATCATTTACCTCCTCCATGTTACACTGTTTTTTGTTTTTTGTTTTTTTTTTCAAGATGGCTCAAAAGTTCTAGGCTCAGACATAAACGTAATAGCATATGGGTGAAGAAGTCATTTTCTCTCCATGACTCTTCTTATTAGGAACTCTAATTCCCAGATTCATCTCCCAAGACTTTTCTCCAGGTTCCATTGGTGAGAATTGCATCACATACCCATGCTTTAAGCCAACCCTTCCCAATTTTTTCACATCATGATACAAATAGAAAGATAATGGGTTTTTTTTGTTTTAATGTCTTACTTATTTTTGAGAGAGAGAGAAAGAGAGAAAGATAGAACATGAGTGGGGAAGAGGCAGAGAGGGAGACACAATTTGAAGTGGGCTTCAGGCTCTGAGCTGTCAGCACAGAGCCCAACACAAGACTTGATCTCACATGAACTGTGAGATCATGACCTGAGCCAAAGTTGGACACTTAACCGACTGAGCCACCCAGGCATCCCAAAAGATAATGTTTTTATGACTTACAGGGGTACCTCAGTGAGGTTCCTTGTGGCCAGACAGGACAGTCTCAGGTTTCAGTAGTTGACCCTTACTGGAATATTCCAAAGGCTTAAAGGATCAATACTGTGTCACATCTCTAACCTGCTCAAGACATACCAGTATGTGCTGGCACATAGATTGGGACACTGTGCTCTAGACTACAAGAGAGACTGAGAGCATTATCCATATACAAAATATAGTGAAAGAAGGATCTACCAGTGAGAAGGAAAAAGGACATGGTGATCAAGGGTGCCTCATCTATTCTAAATCTTACAATAGAATGAGAGGAAGTACAATTGACCTTCGAACAGCATGTGGTTGAGTGGTGCATGTCCACTTATTTGTGGGGTTTTTTCAGCATAGTACTATAAATGTATTTTCTCTTCCTTATGATTTTACTAACATTTTCTTTAGCTTATTGTAAGGATATAGTATATAATATATATAATATACAAAATATGTGTTAATGTGTTTTGTGTTATTGATAAGGCTTCTGATCAAGGCTTCTGTAGGTTATCAGTTGAATTTTTGGTGAATCAAAAGTTATAGGCAAGTTTTCAACTCTACAAGAGATCAGAATCCCTAAATCCCTGCCATGTTCAAGGGGTTTGAACATGAAGAATAAAATTGAGGCTCATAATTTAAATGACTTGCTTGAGGTCACAGAGCCAGTAAGTGGCCCAGTTGGCACAGTGGATGAGAACCAGTGGAATGCTGGTAAATGTGTAACAATCAGCTTTTCCAAATGTAGTTCTGACATGCCTGTTGGTTAATATTTAAGATAAAACCGAAACAGTGAATATGTCTATGGGAACTTACTTGTCAATGATGTGAGTAGATCCTTTGCTGAACTGGATGTTTTATACCATTCACCATGTAATAGCTATAGACAAAATATGCTTTTTATTTTTATTTGTATTTAGTTATTTATTTTCTGAGAGAGAGAGTGTGTTCCCACACACAGGCAGGGGAAGCACTAAGGGAGGAGAGAGAGAGAATCTTAAGAGGGTTCTACGCCCAGCTCAGAGCCCAAACTGGGGCTCAGTCTCACAAACTGTGAGATCATGACCTGAGCAGAAATCAAGTCAGATGCTTAACCAAGTGAGCTGCCCAGGTGCTCACAACATGCTTTTTAAAGTTTAATCTGCATTGAGAGTTTCTCTGTCACTTTCTTAAGTCTAGACAATCAACAAAGTGATAATCAAGTCCTGAATTGTGGCACTTGCTGATTTCCATGGTGTAAATACTCCTTTCATAGCCAATTTCAAGCCACCAAAGAGAAGTCACTGAATATGGCAGTGAGAGGGGATGTGCAGTAACATATTATAGAGAATTTTCACCACACAGATACAATATAGGTAAGTAACCTCAAGCGCACAGATAATAGTAAGCCATATTAAAATAATTTGGAAGTGGTGAGTTTTTAATATACATTATCTTTGCTTAAGTTTTATTTAATTCAATGTTTTATATAATTTAATTTTTAATAATGGCTCTGTTTAACAGACTACTGGCAAACTCCTTGAAAATTTAACAGTCTGCTCTCCTGTGCTAGTATAAGCCAGCTCCACACACCACTGTTGACTCTAAGCCCTTACATTTTCCACTGTCTCCTTGCTGCCTTTATTACTGACATGTAAAAGATAGTGATGATCTATAGGATGCAGGGAAAAGCCTGGGTACCAGCCATTACTTCTGATGTCCCTGTGTTGCTGCCACTGGACACTCAGTTTTCTCTTCCGTAAATGAGAACAACAGTCCTTGCCCTGCCTACCCATAAGGGATGCTGTGAGGATTCAACTGATTGGTCAAAGTGAGAGTGCTTTGAAAACTGCAGAGCCAAATACAGAAAAAAAGTCTTTATTATGACTGTTATTTCATCACTGGTGTTCAACCAGGCCGCCATCATTAAGGATACAAAATGGAGGCACCTGGGTGGCTCAGACAGTTAAGCATCTAACACTTAATTTTGGCTCAGGTCATGATTTCCCGGTTTGCGAGTTCGAGCCGAACATCAGGTTCTGTTCTGACAATGCAGAGCCTGCTTGGGATTCTCTCTCCCTCTCTCTCTCTCTGCCCCTCCTCTGTTCACGTGTGCTCTCTCAAAAATAAAATAAACATTAAAAAAAAAAAAGGATGCGAAACATGTTGCAGTTTTTTTTTTTTTTAAATTATTTCTGAGAGAGAGAGAGACAGTGTGAACAGGGGAGGGTCACAGAGAGACGGAGACACAGAATCCGAAACAGCCTCCAGGCTCCAGGCTAGCTGTCAGCAGAGAGCCCGATGCGGGGCTGGAACCCACGAACCGCGAGATCATGACCTGAGCCGAAGTCAGAGGCTTAACCGACTGAGCCATCCAGGTGCCCCTCAAAGATACAGTTTGATCTGAAATCTTCTGTACTGTCCACCATAAACAGTAAACCCAGAAAAATTGTTCTTGAGATGTCCAAATTTTTGTTAGTCTTCACTCAATAAGAGTAGTTATCTATATTCGGAGAAAAGGGATTCTTTTTACTCATTACTAGCTGCTGCTAGATTGTCTGAGGGGATCTCTCCCTGGGATTGTAGAATGCTTCTTATTTTCAATAGTTGAATAAAGGTCCTTTGATTTTTTAAATGCTTATTTATTTATTTTTGAGAGAGTGAGAGCGAGTGAGCACAGGCAGAGGAAGGGCAGAGAGAGGGAGACCCCGAATCTGAAGCAGGCTCCAGGCTCTGAGCTGTCAGCACAAGGCCTGACACAGGGCTCAACTCACAAACCCTGAGATCATGACCTGAGCCGGAGTCAGACGCTTAACTGACCCAGCCACCAAGGTGCCCCTCCTTTGATTTTTTAATTTTGATTTTTCAAGCTGCTTTGCCTTTTTTTTTATTTTTTTAAATATTTTTATTTATTTCTAGGAGAGAGAGAGAGACAGCGTGAACAGGGGAGGGTCAGAGAGAGAGGGAGTCACAGACTGAAACAGGCTCCAGGCTCTGAGCTGGCAGTCAGCACAGAGCCCGATGCGGGGCACGAACCCACGAACCGCGAGATCATGACCTAAGCGAAAGTCGGACGCTTAACCGACTAAGCCACCCAGGTGCCCCGAAGCTGCTTTGCTTCTGAGGCCAGACCAATTCATTATTTTGTATGGATCATGCCCCTCTGCTCAAGGTGGATTCCACAATGTGAGTTTGATTAAGTATCCCAAATATCCCAAGTTGAAATTCTAAACTTGATTGACTTTTTAAAATATATACCTTACATTTGCCAAACTTCTCTTTGGTCTATAGACCAGAGTTCTGCCAAAGTCCTTCCACATTAAGCCCTTTGACTATGCTGATCCCTCTGCCAAGAAAGCTTTCCCGTGATTCTTTGCAAAGTTAACTCCTCCTCTTCCTTTAGCTCAGATGCTACCTTCTTACAAAGGTCTTCTCTGAACGCCTGTTTCCAGTCATCTCCCCAATCTGTTTTCTTCATAGCACTGATCACAATTCTAATTTCCTTGTTTGTTTCCTTTTGTATCTCTACCCCTGATTATAATATCAGATCCTTGAGGGCTGGGACTTTGCCCATTCATATCCTTATCTACTACCAGCCTGGCATACAGTAACTATCTGTTCAACAAATGAATTTGTCTGAATGGATCCACACCAATATTGTAGGGCTGTAGCTATGTACAGTTCTCTTGAGGAAAGAGCCTCTAAAGACTCTCCAGGACTTGGCCTGTGGTGTTCACAGTGGTCTACGTTTCCCTCAAAAGGCCCAGGAGGAGTCACAGTGGCAACACAAGACTGCTGGCTCCAGTCTGCTCCACCCTCATTGAGCTGCCTCAGTGATGTCACACAGGGCAGAAGTCTCTAATCCTTCTCATTCTGTGACAGTCCTTTAAAATCCTAAGTGTTTCATGACTCGGTATGGTGCGGGGGGAGGGGGATGATGGAGAAAATAGGACTAGGGTGGGAGGTACACCCCTCGCCAACAAAGTTGGTGTAGGGACACTATCCACTGATATGTACTGCTTCAGGAAAAAGTGGGTAGCAGAGGCTGTAATTTGGGCTAAGAGAAGAAAAAGTGACAAGAGACGAATGGGGAAAAGAAGGGCAAAGGAGATTAAAAAAGAACAGAAGAAAGGGAGAAGAGTGATAAAGAGAAAAGAGAGAAGAGGAAGACATATGAAGAGGATATGTGTGAGAAAGAAACGTGGAACAGGTAGTGAAAGTGGAGGAAGAAGAGAGTTGAATCTCAGTCTTCTTGGCTTTGTGACTCTTCAGTAGTGAGTGACTGACTTCAGTGGGAAAGGATGGATGGCTCAGGAGAGGGGAATTCTCAAGTGCTTCCTTGAAGGGTCACTTAAAGAGGGACCTTTATTTTGAGAGGCTCAAGCCAGGATGTCCCATGGGTGACTCTCCTGGGTGGATTCACAATAGTAATTTGGGAACAAGTGATTTAACCTTCACTTTGAACTGTGATTGTGGAGGAAAAGAGAAGAAAGTATTATTGCTAACCAGATTAAGCCTCAGACTCCTCACCTCGGCCCCTATCCTCACCATTACTAGGCTAATCACATACAGTTATATTCAGGACTTGAAAGCCAATCTTTCAGAAAATCCTCCTCTTTGGTAACTGAATTGTAAACAGATTTCTGAAGCAGAGGAGGATAGTATTACACCTATAAAAATTACTAAAATACAATTGTGGGAATATATGCTCACTGATGTTTCACAGAAAGTCACTATGAACATCCCGAATATGCGTAGGAGGCCCAAGCAAAGCCTTAAGTTCAAACAAAAAGAAAACTTCAACCTTCTTTTTTCAATGTCCTTTCCCTCCTTCTAAATAGTTTGGGTTTTGCCCTTAGCATATTTAGGAAACATAATATTTAGTATAATAATAAGGAAGGGGATATTATAAAATCGAGCATATTTATTCAGACAATACTAAGATATCTTTGTTCCAAACTTTAAAATGTTATCTTATAACCCATGAGTTTCCTAGTTCATAAAATGTCCCTGCAAGCTGTATCCAGAAATAAGAAATAATAGGAAGGTACAGCTTTATCAGCAGTCTGTGGTACACTGTGCAGCCTTCTCCAAAATCTTTTTGCTCATATTTTCTATTTTTCTGCCTCATCTGCTATAATTGACCCAAATTCTCCTACAAGTGTAGAACAGAGAGAAGATATGGGAACCTAAGCGGAGGAAGCAGGAAGATAGGAAAGCCCTACAAGTTCACTGTGGTCCACTACTGCCATTGGCTGTCCGGGCTCTGCCTTATGAATAAGATAATTTGTTTTCCAAGAGCACTTCAAATAGTGGTTGCCACATGGGCTTTTCAATTTCAGAATGGTAATGAGTCCACTAGCATGCTAATCATGCTGTTACTTGTTTGAAGTATTAAGGATTTCAATACAGAACCATTTCAAAGATCTTTGATCTAATTCCCCCCCCCCCTTTTTTTTTGGCAAGTGTATGGAGTAGTAATTAGGAAATGTGTCCTCAGATGATACTGGGACCAAACACAAGTGAATTTTATTTTCACATTATATATCTGGAAAAGATCCATCTACATCTTACCCTAAGAAATTCTAACACCATAAATACTGTGTAGAGTGACTTTGGGTTCCTTGAAGAATTGCCCTCCCAGTGACTATTTGGTGATACTGCTTTATCCTGTTGTCAGGTCCCAGGCCTAAATGTGAAAGGAAGAGAAACTTCCCCTGAAAAAGTCATATAGAAAAAATTGGAAATGGCTTTCACAGCTTCAAGAACAGCTAAGTGTTCATTGAATGACAGACAGAAAGAATAGTGGTTTTTTTTTTTTTAATTTTTTTATTTATTTTTGAGAGAGAGGGAGACAGTGTGAGCAGGGGAGGGTCAGAGAGAGAGGGAGACACAGAATCTGAAGCAGGTTCCAGGCTCTGAGCTGGCTGTCAGCACAGAGCCCGACACAGGGCTCGGACCCACGAATCATGAGATCATGACCTGAGCCGAAGTCGGACGCTTAACCGACTGAGCCATCCAGGCGCCCCAAGAATAGTTTGCTTTTGATCTAGGATGTGGGCCAAGAGAGTGGTTATAGGAGACACAAAGTAGCAGCGTAAAAATTGCTACAGTGAGTTCCTCAGGTAAAAACGGAGAGGCCTCATCACGTATTTACCTTTTTCTTGGCCAGAACACAATTTGGTTAATATTTTCAGGTGTTCTTTTTAACGTACCTGCCTCCTACACTGACCTAGTTGGTTTTTCTTTGTATAAACCAGAGCATCTTTTAAAAACACGGATTTTCCTTTTAAACTTCTCTTCCAACAAATGTGGTATGGGTCAAATCCATGAACAGGTTAAGCTTCTAATGAGAGGGAAAGATACCCCAGCCAATGGGAACTCGTGGTGGTGATGTACTGCTCCCGGTTCTGATTCATTGGCCGCCTAGGGCTTGTCATTCTATCCCGGCGTCTGCAAACAGCGTGGGTCGGTTTTCCGTAGACCAGCTAGCTAAACTGGATTTTGGCCGCCTGCATGTGCAAGTTGCAATTAGGTTCAGTTGATCTCCGACTCTTAACAGCAGCAGCTGTTACGTTTCTGATTATCCACCAGATTTTGACAAATCCTGCGTTTCTTAAAGCTCGCTGGAGGTCCTTGGAGGCCACCCTATGACAGAATCACGTGACTAACATGTGCAAATAAATACAATGTGGAATCCGATGACCTACAGATGGAAAACCTGCGAGAAACTCAGAGCATGTGCCCCGTATGTGTACCAGTTGCAGTCGCGTGTGAATGGGTGGTGGTAGGGTGTTGCTGCCCTTCGGGCCAGAGGTGTGTGGTAGCAGAAGCACCTGCGTGGGGCTCCCAGGGTCACTGGTAAGGGTGGTTCCAGACGCTTAAGGCCCTGTGGGAGGGGGTCTGGCGGCGGCCTGTATCCAATAGTGCTTTTAAACCACAGCAGCGAGGCGGCAACCAGGCCGCGACTGCGCCGGAAGAGTAGTCGGTCCTCGGTGCTCTGAGAACGGCGTCTGTGCAGGGAGTGGGGTGTGTAGTTAAGACAAGTGGAAGCGCCGGGGCGGGAGGAGCCGACGCCCTAAAGGGGAGCTCCCGAGTCCCGGCTGGACAGACTGCCGGGGCACCTTACACTCAAACACTCTGTCCAGCCCCCAAAGCCGGGGGGCATAACGCCTCCAGTCCCAGTTCTGGTCCGGTATTCGGATGCTTCCTTCGGCCTTCGCCTGGGGCCCTGGCCGCGAGGGGGCTGCGGCTAGAGGAGCAGGGTAGGGCAGTGATGTCATCTGCGGCCGCCCCTCCCCCGCCTGCCTGCCCTCGCCGCAGTTCCTGCCCAACGACATCCGGGTCTCTCCAGCTGCTCCGCCGCGCCGCAGCTGTAGCGGCCGCTGAGCCCGGGGGGGCGGGGCTGACAGAGGAGTCGGGGAGGGGCAGCACGGCGCCTTCGTGAGCGCGCCTGCGCGGGGACGCGCTTGAGGCGGCGGTGGCGGCGGCGCTAGGGGCGGGAGCGCGCGCGGGAGCGAGGGAGCAGTGGTCTCGGCGCCGGCCCGGCCCGCAGCTTCGGGTGCTCGGGCGGCTGCAGCGCCGGAACGGGTGGCTGGGGAGGGGGGGTGGGGGGGCGCCAAGGCAGGTGGGGCGCGAAAGCGATGAATCTTTGGCTCTTCCTCCTCCGCCTTCGGGACCCGCTCTCCGCCTCCCGCTCCAACGCCCGGATGATCTGAGCCGCGAGGGCGCCGAGAGCCGGGGGCCCGGACGCAGCCCGGCTCCTCCCCTCCTCCGCCCCCTCCCCAGCCTGACCTGGACGGCGGCCGCCGCGGTGACCCCCTTCCAGCCCCCTCCCCGGCCGCCGTCGCCGCTGCTGCCTTGGCCGACAAGGGACCTGCCCGCCCGCGGCTGCTCCGGGTAAGCGCGACGCTCGGGCCGAGGGCGGGCGGGCGGACGGCGCGGGCCTGCGCGGCGGCGGTGGCGGCCAGGCCTGGGCCTGGGGCCTGTAAACAAGCCGGGCGTCTGCCCGGGTGCTCCCGGGAGGAGACACGACAACTCCACCCCCTGGCCCGGCCTCCTCCCCGAAGCCGGGCGGCGGGCGGAGAGGGGTTAACGCTCTGCGAGGGCGGTGGCGGCGGGCAGGCGGGGGCGGGGTGTTGGTGGCGGCGGCGCGGGGAGAGGGCGCGACCCTCCCGCCGCCGAGGCCGGTCGGGTGTTTGTGGCCGCGACGCGGGCGAGGGCGGTAGGCCATCCTGGCCCGAGAGCGGCGGGCGGAACTTTTTTTCCGGGCGAGGAGTGGGGCGTCGCGGCCCCCGCCCCCCAGCCCGGCCGCCCCAGGCTCCAACCTCTGGGAGGGAGGCCGCGAGAAAGAAGGCGGTTGGCTTCCTCTGGACCGGACTTAGCCTCGAGGCACCAAATTCTGGACGGTTTGCTTCAGGTTTTAAAGGGGGCTGAGCTGAGAGTGAGGCTCCTTCTGATCTCAAGTTCATTCATTATTAAGACATCGAACAAATGCATTGAAATAAATCACCCTGATTTTTTCTCATATTTTTAACTGTGTAAATTGTATGATAAGTTCTTAACGTTAGAGTTTGATGGTTGAGGTTCTGTTCTGCTTATAGATTTTACATATTTTCTTGAAAGACAGCTGGCTGTGGAGAGCCTTTTAGCAACCGCCGTTTAGATACGTTTTGAAAATTTCATCACCTGAGGTCTTTTTCCTTTTCTCAAGCACCGCATGGGATTTATAAATCCACAAAGGTCGTTCTTAAGTTGTCCAAGCCACTTCGCCACTGAATTTTCTGCTATTTGGAATAATGGGCCACATGAATTGTAAGAAGTGGTTGGAAGAGTAATGGGAGGTGTAAAAATCAATGGGATATAAGTAGTATCTTCCCAGAGTAGATGACTGACAATAATGAAAGATATGAGAAATTAAAAAAAAAATTTCTGAGGAAAAAGGGCTTAATCTTTTCAACCTCACATGTTGGGATTTTAAATGCAACCACTTTTTTTTTCTTTAGATGCAAAGAGCTCTGAAGTCAGAGGATTTATTTATTCAAACAGTGCTCTGCTGAGCCTTCTGAGTTCCAGAGCTCACAGGAGTCCAACTGGACTTACTCACCAATTCCTCTTTAATTGGAAAAACTTCACTTCTATACCTTTTATCGTTTTACATACTGGGCCTTTTACAAATACTGTATTTCCGTAACTCTTTACAGAGTAGAAAACTGATTAGGGAGAGTGACCCACCCCACTGCCCATTTTCTAACCCTAGATGTTACCTTTGATTTAATGTTTCTTTTGTCAAAAAATTTGAAGCACAAAGTAACATTCCTGGCCTCATGTTATAGTTGTGTTATGTATAACTCACATATATCTGAATAAACTGTCATGTAGGGATGTTTACTTTTAAGTTGCAAGTTGCAGCCATTAATGAGAACTGCACATGGAAGTTGCTTAAGACAATTGTGATTTGATGTCATCAAACATTTTTCACATCAGTGAAGTTAATTTTATTATTGGAGAGGTAGATTAAGACCAGTAAGGTTTGGGCTAGCTGCCTCAGATTATATTTGAGAAATAACTGATAAATGCTAGAGTCATCAAAATTTCTTTTTTTTTTTTTTTGGTGGAAATTTACATAAATTTCTCTAAGCATTCTTTTTTAAAACACAGGTTATTTTTTTTTTTATATTTTAGTTTGAAGGACTGAAGTGATGACCATAATTACAATATAACCTGTTGAAGGGAACACTGCATTAGGAGATAAGAATTGTTTAGATCTGGCTGTGCTCCAAAGTATCTGTGTCCATGGACAAATCCTTTAACCTTTTGAGTCTCGCTTACAAATCAGTAAAGCTAAAGTAGTATACTGTATTGTCAAATCCATGTCCAGTTGTTAAAAATTTTTATTCTGTTAACATTGTCTGTTCAGTATGCCTTGACCATACCAGGCATTTAGATGTTTCAGTGTTCTAAAGATGTGTGTTATTTAGAAATAAGTGTCTTACTTAAAATATTTTTAAGTTGGTGATTGTTCTTAAGAGAAGATAGTCCTGGAAGTAGGCTTTATTGATTTTTCTGTTGGGATTGGGAAGTCTAGAAAAACTCTTAGGAGGAAGAGGAAGAACTCTTAGGACAGAGACAGGATTGTTGAGACTGTAGGTTTGAACAAGCACGGGACCCTGGGTAGTTTGATGTGAAGGGCATTATAAGAAAGCATTGTATCTTTACGTGAGTTCAAGCCAGGTCTTGCTTATCTTGTTAATAAACCTTTGTCTGAAAATTTGTTTCCTAATACCTAATTTTTTTCAAAGGAATCTATAGCAACATCATGTTGTCACATTGTAAATGTGGCTAAGCGGTTACTAAAACCTTACAGTCTTTGAATTTGTTCAGATTGTATCTAGACTGTTTATTATCATGGCCAACAGAAAGTGTAGCTGATTCTGGTTTAACTATGAATGTTTATTTAATAATTTAAAGACTGACATGTCCACAGAGTTTATTATCCTTGAAATGCTCACCCATGAGAGCTAGATTAATTTCTTAAGGTATAAGTCTGTGATCATGTAGAAATAATTATAGGGTGATATTTTGATGATCCCCTTCCCCCCTCCCAGTGATTTTCGAACTCTTGCCTGAGCACCTGCCTCTGAGTGGTACTGATTACTTTTCATCCTTAGATCAGAGAAGCTAGGCAGCCCTGTAAGAAAATTGGCTCAAGTGGAGTCCTATAAGAGTTAAGCAAGAAGATAAAACAAGGCGTGGCCCTGTGAAATATGTGGACCTTGGGTGAAGGGAAGGTGTGAGGCAATTGGGTAAAAGTTTGTTTCTTCCCGTACCTTTGGTAGTAACTTTATGCCAGAATGTGTTCTTACATTTCAAATAGTATTCATGGCAAAAATTTTAAAATCCAGTTGCTTCATCTATTGTTGTACTATTAGCCACGAAATTCTCTGAATTTCTTTCTGAGATGACTACCCGCCCTTTTATGAAAGGAACTTGAGTTAAATGATATCAAAATCAAAATGTTGATGATCTGTTTTCTTCCTTTTCTCTTTCTAATGTCTAATGTACTTTATATTACATGAGTAACAATTTTATATTTGATTGAGTCTCCAGAATATATTCCTTGAAGATTTTGACCTTTGCATGTCCTAGCTATCTACGTTCTACATAGATAATCTCTTTACCTAGCTTTTCTTTTGCTGAGGCAGGTAGGAGGAGCTAGAGAAAGTAAACGATTAAGAGAGGTGAGCTTCTGTATACCTTTATCTAAAATCTAATAGACTTTAGAATTTCTTAAACTGAGGAAAAAGTACCAGGTGTTAATGTGTATTAATAAAGTAGAGTACTGATAATATGTTTATAAAATAAGATGTTGTAAACATTCCTTGAGTGTGATAAAGGACGGAGCTTGAGTTTTTATAATTCTTAATATGTTTAGTTGAAATTCATTGAGTTTACGTAGGATCTGGATTGAAAGTCATTAGTTTTTGTTACTGGTATGATTTGAATTAAAATTCTATGAGACCAAACTACTTCTAGATACAGAAAAAAAGTGAATAATAAGAGCCATAGTTTATTGATTATTTGTCAGGCTGTAATTTTCACCACAACCCTCTATTGTATATTATGTTATCTCTGTTTTACAAATGAGGAAATACAGACTCAGAATCTAAGTAACATGCCAGGATCAGAACTATGTAAATATAAAAGTATTTTCAAAATCTTCCTAAGTGAATTTTTCCTAATTAAATGAGCCTTCTTGTTCCTAGGAGTCAAAAATTGAAAAGCTGAATGTTAACACTATGATTCAGATTCCTAGAATTAAAAGAGACCTTATAAATTTATGTATAAATTAAGTCTTCCAATACAAGAGTTTCTCTTCGGAAAACATTCAGAAGTAAAATTTATTTTGTCATTCTCCAAGTTTCAAAAGTCAACAGACTTACACAATTTTATGTCTTCAGCTATCATTTTTCAGATTGAGGAATGGAATCAATATTCTCAAATGGTTGATATCCTTAATGAAGGATTAAGGTAAATGTTTCTATGTACATACATACAGTCAATAGAACCACATTAAAGGCTTTAGAGGGGAGATGGTGGTAAAATTTCCTAGTGGGGTTATTGGAGCAAGCCACTTGATTTCTTTAAGTCTCAGTTTTCTTTATCTGCCTTATGGAAAAGTGTTTCTTATAAGATATTCTTGAAGATTAAGTAAGATGATCGTGTAAAATACTTCTTCTACCATGAGGAAAGTACTAGATAAATAGTAGCTGCTGTTGAGTTTATGAAATCTTCAATACAGGAATAGAGACTTACTGAAATCTTCAATACAGGAATAGAGACTTACTGAAATCTTCAATACAGGAATAGAGACTTACTGAGCCTTTGAGCACAGTTTTAGCAGTGAACCGGAAAGCCATACTATAAGAGATTGAGTAGAGACTTTAGAAGAAGTTGTGAAGATTGTAGGCATATGGAGCTGATATATATCTATAAAAGATAAAAAGTTAAGAGGTAATGGAAGAGAGTACGGTTAGATATTTGACTATAATCTGGAGAGGTCATGGGTTAGGGGTTAATGGTTGGGTGGGAATAGACAGTTAAATAGAGGATAAAGAATAAGAGTAATAAAGCAACAGTGAATGTTTCGACTAGAATGATCAGTAAGTGAGGAAAGACAAGGGTTAGTATTTTGAAGAGGAGTTAGTTTATGATTAGAAATGGGCAAGAAGATACTGCTACAGGAAAAAATGTGAGAGAATGAGAAAACTATTCTAGTTAACCAGTTCTTGTAAAAAAAAAAGTCTTTATATAAATGTATTAAGGCTTTACAGGTGGGTCCTGTGTCATTTAAGGTTGAAAAATTGCATTGAAATACTACAGGTCTTGTCACTTCATACCCAGAAGTTTTAGCACTTCAGCTGGTCTTTCCCACTTTCATCTTGTGCTGCATCTCCCTCCCCCATTCTATAAACCATCACAAACCCTTCCTAATTAACTACTTGCATCGTATTATTTCTCTGCCCAGCATACTTAGAGATTCCCTTTTTCTTTAGAATAAAGTTTAGAATTCATTGTTGGGCTTTTGACACTTTCCATGATTGAACCTCAGGAATGATTTATTTCAGCCTCACTCGTAAGCTTTCCATCTCTAGAACACACCCTGTACTCTTCTCTCAATGGACTGTCGCTCATGCTAAGTGGTAGCTTGGAATTCTTGCCCTTCCTTTTCTAGCATTTACTTTCCTCTGTGTCAAAGCTCTTTTCTAGTATTTCCTCTTCCACAGAGCTTTCTCTGACCACAGTGTTTAATCTCTCATTTCTCTGAACTTCTATAGCAGTATCTATTGTATTATTTGTATGCCTTTAATAGTATATTTTACTGTTAGGTGTCTGTGTTCTAATTATAATCGTGTGTTCAGTTTAATTACAAAATTCTGAATGGGAAAAAAGTAGCTTTTTATTATCCCCAGAGCCTACCACAGTACATTGTGGATAGTAGATACTCAGATATTTTGTACATATTAGGCACGGTCTACCTGAGAGTGGGAGGGATTGCTTTGGAAGTGGTGGGAAAAGTTAAGAGCTTTCAGGTAGCAAGCATTGCTCCTTTTCTTCCTATATATTATTTTGACTGAACCTGGGTATATAAGTGTGAAGATTATACAAATCAGAAATGTGGCAGAGCGTATAGGAGGATTAGGAGGAACTTAACTGAGGAACAAGGGGGAGAAGAAGGGGGGAAATGGTGGGAGAAAGGGAGAGAGGCAAACCATGAGAGACTCTTGAATGCTGACAGAAACTGAGGACTGATGGATGTGGGGGGGAGGGGGGATGGGCATGGAGGAGGACACTTGCGGGGATGAGCACTGGGTGTTATGTGGAAACCAATTTGACAATAAACTATTTGTAAAAAAAGAAATAAAAATAAAAATGTGGCAGAGTTCTTATGTTGGTGTAGAAAAGTAGGTCAGTTGGGGCACCTGGGTGGCTCAGTCTGTTAAGTGTCCAACTTCAGCTCAGGTCATGATCTCACGGTTCAGTTTGTGGGTTTGAGCCCCGTGTTGGGCTCTGTGCTGACAGCTGGCTCAGGGCCTGGAGCCTGCTTCAGATTCTGTGTCTCCCTCTCTCTCTGACCCTCCCCTGCTCATGCTGTCTTTCTCTCTCTCTCTCTCTCTCTCTCTCTCTCTCTCTCTCAGAAATAAACATTTAAAAAAATTTTAAAAAGAGAAGAAAATTAGGTCGATTGATTCTAGACCTAAGGGTTTCATTTTAACTTCCAGTTAAGGGTTAATAGGGCATTCATAATCCTCCATCTCTTTCCAGAGTTAAATTTGCAGATATTATGAACTAGTCAACCTTTTAAACAGGAGTGGTAGAATCACAGAAATTGGATGATGTATTAGTTAAAAGATGGGCGATAACTCACAACTAATTTAATTGAAACCAAAACAAATGTCTAATGTATGCGTAGTCTCTGTACATGTAAACCTTAAAGCTAAACTTTAAACCATATCAAACTCTTAAACTATTTCTAATATTTGGAAAATGATTAGTAAAATTTCCTTTATTGAATTTTAAAGTGAATAATTTTATATAGACAGTCGCTGCTTAGACTCATTTCTTGAGGTATGATACTAATGAGACCAGAACCATAAATTTGATTCTTTGTGTGCCTTTTAAGTTGTTTAGCCTTAACATTAGCTACTAACAGTGACGGCTAATATTATTGAGCAGTTTGCCAGGCATTGTCAGAGAACATTTTTAATTACTATCTCATTAAATCTTCCTATTTCTGTATATGAGGTAGTACTACTATTACTTGTATCTTAATAGATGAGGAAATTGAGACAGAGATTAAGTTATTTGTTCAAAGTTTCACAGCTGGTAACAAAAGTTAAACATACGTCCTTGGACTTCTCATAGTTGTTTTATATATGCAGTTTTATTGCTTCTGCTAGAAGAAATTGTTGGAAGTTGTGATGGCTTAGAAAATCTTCGGTTATACTAGGGTGCCTGGGGGGCTCAGTTGGTTAAGCATCCACCTCTTTAAAAAAAATTTTTTAAACATTTATTTTTGAGAGACAGCTTGAGTAGGGGAGGAGCAGAGAGAGGGAGAAACGGAACTTGAAGCAAGCTCCAGGCTCTGAGCTATCAGCACAGAGCCCCATGCAGAGCTTGAACTCTGTGAGCTTCAGTATCATAACCTGAACCAAAGTCGAATGCATAGCCGACTGAGCCACCCAAGTGCCTTAATTAAACATGCAACTCTTGATTTCGGCTCAGGTCATGATCTCACAGTTCGTGGGCTCAAGCCTCAATTCGCACTCTGCACTGACAGTGCTGAGCCTGCTTGCGATTCTCTTTGCTTCTGTCTCTGCTCTTCCCCTGCTCATCCGAGCATGCAACTTCTCTTTCTAAATAAACAGATACAAAGAAAATCTTTGATTATGAAAGTATAACTACATTTCATTTCCATCATACTCAGTGAGTGAATCTTGTGATTGAGTTGGGATCTGAGATAGAAGTGTACACTAAATTTGAAAAGTGTAGTATCCTATGTCAGGTCATGTAAGCTCCCTTTTAGAACTTTTTACCAAGAACTGGGGCAACTGGCTGGCTCAAGTCTTCAGTATGCGACTCTGGATCTCTGGGTTACCATTAGATGTGGAGATTACTTAAAAATAAAATCTTTTTTTAAAAAGGAGCTTTTTACTGAGAACAATTAAATTTTGTAATATATAAAGGATATAAGATAAAGGCACAATACAACTGGTACCACAAGCCACACACAATTTTACCTTATGGCTTATTCATGTTCACTACTTTGCAACCCACTGACAAATGATTTCATCAGTCCTTTATTCAAATGAAATTCTTAGTGAATTGAAGAATATAGTCTTAAACACAAACTACTTAATTGGGCTTATGGTAAAAGTTATACTATAAATGGAATATTTCATTATTAAGATTTTGAAAAAATAGATTTTTGAAAGCAAGGACCAGGTTTCATTCGTTTTAAGTAGATGTTCAGTATTTGATTATTTAATCTTTGTAGTCTCCTTGCTTATTTTCTGATGAACACATGACAGAGAAAATTGATTGTGAGCCAGAAATGTAGCAAACTGTGAGAGCATGGGTCACATATAATTCACTTTAAATTTAGGCTGGTTCTTTTTATTCAAATCTGATATGACTGTCTCAGGCAGGGATGTAGATAAACAGGGTTTTTTTGTGTGTGTTTTGAGTCATGCGTTATGTAGCTTAATTATTTTACTTAATATGTTATTCAAGAATTGTGGTGTTTTTAAGACTGTAATTCATTACTGACTTTGAATAAAGGCCTTGGCGCTTTTTTCTTTTTTTAGTATTGCTCCTTTTCTTTTGTATGAATGGTCGAAAAGTGCATCTAATTTGATATTATATCTATAGGAGATGCAGCTTATTTACTTACCTTTGTAACCAAATTTCAGAAAGGAAAATATTAATGATAAGCAAAGAGTGGCTATATATTGGTTTTTTTCTTTTGTTTTGCAAACAAGATTGCAAAACTTACCAGGCTTTAGACAAACAACTTTGGAGTATGCCATTATGCTTTAGAATGTAAATAGATAGTAAGTACAGTTTTCACTTTTTAAAAAAAGCAATAGATTATTATCCTGCTGAGAGTGTGTAAGGCTGTCTTGGATGTTAGGAGCTGATCTTAGAAGTCTCAGATTTTGTTCTGTTGACCCACAGTTTAACCTCGTATTAACTACTCCATGTCTGTCATCTTCATTTTTCTCTCTCTATGTAAATGCTTCCTGATCGTATAAGTAAGTACTTCAGCAACTAGTCAGCCACCTAGTGTGATCTAGTGTAATGGTTTGCTATAGTCAGTAGAATAAGGAGCTCCTTACGTGCAGATGAGATTAATTCATTTTATACAGTAAACCTCCCAGACTAAGTTAAGGATAATTTTTGTCTAAAATACATTGAAAGTAGATTTCTTACCTCTCAGAAATTATTCCCTTGTGTCTAAGTTACCTTACACTTTGCTTCTCATATAGAAAAGCCTTTTAAAAATTTACCCATTCCTGACTGTTGATTGAATGAGCAGATAAATACCCCAGGGAAAGAGACTGTATAGGCACTAACTTTTAGTCTAAACTACATCTTTCTCTTTTGTTCCCTCCAGTATATCTTCTGTGGCATTTTTCAGCAATAAGAGTATGTAACTAATGATGTCAAGAACCATTTAGAGGTCATTAATGAACACTGACCTGAAAACCAGAAGTTTTATTTATAAGCTGCACATTTGTTTTAGAGTCCAATATTTTCTTGTTAGAATCAATTATATTTCTGTAGAGACTTTAAAAATTAGAATTGTGCATTTGTAGAGTAACAAAATGGAAATGGTAGGATATAGTCTGTTTGCAGGTCATCATCTGGGAATACCTTTTCCTGGATAGAAAAGAATTCCTATCTCTGTTGACAAGGGAGAGGTCATGATGGTGACTGTCATCCCTTTGTCCTACATATTAAAGAAGTGTCTGATGATATGCAAAGTACTGTGAACAAAAAAGACATGATCCCTTCTCTTATGGATCTTACAATCTAAAATGAGTGAGAATTCACAGGGTTTTCTATGCTTTGATAAGAGTAGAATATAGGAGGGGCGCCTGGGTGGCTTAGTCGGTTAAGCGTCCGACTTTCGCTTGGGTCATGATCTCGCAGTTCGTGGGTTCGAGCCCTGAGTCGGGCTCTGTGCTGGCTGCCAGCTCAGAGCCTGGAGCCTGTTTCAGTCTGTGACTCCCTCTCTGACCCTCCCCTGCTCACGCTGTCTCTCTCTCTCTCTCTCCTAGAAATAAATAAAACATTTAAAAAAATAAATAAAAATAAAAAAAAAAGAGTAGAATATAGGATTCTCTGAGCTTGTGACTAATGGTAGACCTATTTCCCGAAACAGGGAACTGAGTAGGAGAAGTGGCAGGGCATTGAGAAATTCACTTTAGGTCATGTCATTTGAGGTGTGGCTAATCAAGTATAGGAGGTAGTTGGATATGTATTTTTTAAGCTACTAGAAAGAATCTTCACTTAAAAAAAACACTTCGTCTTCCCCAACACCCTTTTCCATACACATAAAACATCTCGTCAAAACTTGTGGACTCAGTGAATGAATCGGTTTTGAAAATACACGGACAGAAGTCTTTCTCTTAGAGGGAAATACTTTCTGGTCCTTTTTTCTGTATTTTGTGTAAAATACTTAGAATTGCTACATATTTTGTTTGTGAATAAACTTTTTATCATCTTAAATATTTAATAAGTTTTATTTTCATCCTTTCAGGTTATCAGCAAACATTTATAAATGCTCTGTCACACAGTGGGGTTTGTTTGTTTTAAGCAAAAGGAAAAAGGATGGATTGGCTAAGGGAGTCCGTTATTTTCTAGGTCAGTCTGAGTCTGAATCCTCAAATATGCAAGGATTAAAAAATAGCAGACTGGAAATTGAATCCACTTCTGTAGACAAGTTATTCAAAACTGAGAAATTTGAAATAGTTAACAGATGAGGAAAATTGAAATTGTGAATACTATAAAACATTCTTAGAAAAATGTAAAACCAAATAGCTCCATGTTTTCCACATTTTTTCAATGTTTTGCTCATACTATAGTTGTTAGTGAAAATAGGTCAGTATCTAATTTTTATAGTCACTAGAAGCCTCCAGCTAAATTGAGTTTAGATATTTTTCAGGCAATTATGTATTTCTAATGTTTACTTTAAAAAATTATGCAGTACATACCTTTGTAGAAGTTTAATAAGACTACCTTATGGAGCATGTAGTTCATATCACAGTATATGTCTAGAAAATATTGATACATTAAAAGATCATGAAACATGGAGCACCTGGCTGACTCAGTGGGTTGAGCAACTAACTCTTGATTACAGCTCAGGTCATGATCCCAGTGTCGTGGGATTGAGCCCCATGTTAGGCTGAGCATGGAGCCTGCTTGGGGATTCTGTCTCTCCCTCTGTACCTTGCTCTCCCCGTCCCCAAATAAATAAATAAAAATGTAAAAATAAAAAAATTGTGAAACATGGAGGAATCATCAAAAGCAACAAGCTCTGACTTTGTACATACCAGGTGAAATTGAAACTGCTGCTCATACCTGCACAAAGTAACTATGGTTAGGGTAGTTGTACATTTTTTTTTTAAGTTTTTATTTTGGTTGGGGGAGAGAGCTGGAGAGAGCACATGGGCACATTAGTAAGGGAGGGGTAGAAGGTGAGAGAGAATCCCAGATAGGCTCCCTGCTCAGTGCAGAGCCTGATGTGGGGCTGGATCTTGGGAATGTGAGGTCATGACCTGAGCCAAAATCTAGAGTCAGACCCTTAACTGACTCAGCCAACCAGGCACCCCCAAGGTACTTGTACATTTTTATCTAATTCAGTGAAGACTTACTATTTTTGAATAATTTTTGATAGAAAAAAATGATCTGTGTCATGGACTTCATCGAAATGCTATTTAGCATAGAAGAGCTTTATCTGACTTAGTTTGGTTGGTCTGCTTGGTCACTTTTGGTTTGCTTTTTGAGATTTCACTTTTAAGATTTTAATTTAGGACATTTAAATTTAGGTATTATTTAACTCTGTAACAGTGTTTTTACATTATAATTTCTTTGGATGAAATTTGTTTTTTGGAAGAAATATTTAAATCAAAGAGTAGAGTCAATATTTAGTTGAAGCCATACGGTAAAATATTGGGCAGCTAAGGAAGTTTTCAGATAATCTTTGAAAAAATATAGTATTTTCCATGCTGCTCCATATAATCTTTAAAAATCTTTTTATGCAGGGACACCTGGGTTGCTTAGTCAGTTAAGTACTGGACTCTTGATTTTGGCTACGGTCAAGATCTCACTCAGGGTTTGTGAGCTCGAGCCCTGCATCTGGTCCTGCCCTGACATCCCAGAGCCTGCTTGGGATTCTCTTTCCCCCTCTTTCTGTCGCTTCCCTACTCGTTCTCTCCTCTGCTTTCAAAAACAAATAAATAAACTTAGAAAAAAATAAAAATCAAAAATAAAAACTTTTTGTGCAAAATAAAATATAGATACGGAAAACCATATAAACTGTCTTTTTAAATGGCTTCACTGAACAATCTTTACTGAGATATAACTCACATAGCATAAAATTGACCCATTTAAAGTTTGTAGCTCAGTAGTTTTTAGCATATTCACGGAATTGTGCAACCTTTAACCACAGTTTAATTTTAGAATATTTATATCACCCCCAAAGAAACCTTATACTCATTAGCAGACATTCCCCATTCTCTTCTCCTCTAGCCCTTGTCAGCCACTCAGCTACTTTCTGTCTCTATAGGTTTTTTTTTTATATTTCTTATGAATACAATCCTAGATAACTTTTTGATCACTTTATAAGCATCTTGTATATCTTATGAGCTAACCAGTGATGAATAATGTAGCCTCCTTTTATAGCTTAAATAATGGTTGTTTCCTCCTCCTCTGACCAGGGAAAATTATTCAGTAGTTGAAAGACTGTATCCAAATTTCAACCAAGATCAGGCTCTTCACTAGTATTATAACTTCAAAGAACAGGTACCACTAGTCCTCATCTCCAGTAGTACTTTTTATTGTGGGTTGCTCAGTAGCCCCTCCGCTTTCCCTAAAGTTTGTCTGTAGTAGCCATTTCTCTTCCACTTTTTAAACTCAGGCTTGATGAGTTTCCTATTGCAGCTGACTTGCCTAAACTCTACCTTCTTACTCCTCTAAACCCAAGAATGAGAAAAAATTAAAGGCAAGAACAGGAAAATAGAACAGATTGTGATCAAAGTGGTAAGAACAGGAACAGAAATGGTATAAAGCTTGCAAAGAGACTGAATTTATAGATATAAGAATAAAACTTGGAGGCTGTGTAGGAAAGAATAAGACCTAGAGGGAAGAAAAGGCAAAGATGTTATAGTGTAGTAGAAGAAAAAAGGTTTTTGTTTTATTTTATTTAAAAAATTTTATTAATGTTTTATTTATTTCTGAGAAAGAAAGAGAGAGACAGCATGAAGAGGGGAGGGTCAGAGAGAGAGAGGGAGACACAGAATCTGAAACAGGCTCCAGGCTCTGAGCTAGCTGTCAGTACAGAGCCCGATGTGGGGCTTGAACCCACAAACCATGAGATCATGACCTGAGCCGAAGTCGGACGCTTTACCGACTGAGCCACCTAGGTGCCCCAAGAAAAGTTTTTTAAAAGTCTCAGTTCGGAATGTTGAATTTTAGTCATAATGTCTGTGAAACACAAATGATAATTCCATTTTCTGATGAGATTTAGTGCCCTTGACTTATTTTCTTTCCAGGACTTTGTATAGGAACTTTGAAGCTTAACTGTAGTCGTATTTTTTGGGTTTTTTTTTTGGGGGGGGGGTTTGAAGATCTTAAGGTTTGAACCAGTACAGTATGGGAAACCCTTAGTACCTTAGGATTATTGTTCAGAGATATCCCACAGAAAATTAAATGGCACTGTCCCCCTAGAGTTTCAGATTGGAGGGGCAGAATCACACTAATTGAGAGGTTCTGCCAAAGAAAATCTGATTTGATAGATAGGGGCCTTCTGGTTTGATTAGAATTGTCAGTAGGATTTTAGGGGCATTTGCTAAAAGTGCTCCCAAAGAGCCATAGTCCTACATCGAGTTTTAAAGGAGTAAAGTTCTGCAATAAGCAGAGTCAAAATTTGGGAGGAGGGGAGTGCAAAACTAATGGGACCTGTTTGTACTTGTATTTTACATTTTGGATGACATATTTAAAACCCTATATTCAGTTCCTTATTAGAAATAAGGGCTGGTGAGATCCAGCCCTGCATCAGGCTCTGTGCTAGGCATGGAGCCTGCTTAGGATTCTCTCTTTCCCTGTTTCTCTGCCACTCCCCAACTCATGCTGGTTCCCATTCTCTCTATCAAAAAAAATATATTGCCAACTATATTTTGGATATAACTTTTTAAAGGAGCAGGTGATAAAGATAGTTTCTTTAGAACAGTTGAGATTCATTATTTAACATAAAATATGTTACCTGATTTAAATGTTTTTTAGTATTTGTACCCCAAGTTTATAAAATGTGAATAATTCTTTTAATAACAAGTATGTATTTCTTTTCAAAAGAACTCTATTATAAATTTGCATAATTATAAATTATAGGAGAAACTTTAGAGTAGTTATTTGTTGATTTAACTAATTTATAAGATTGAGCTTTATTAAAAGAATATTTAAATTTCATTTTTTGATGCTTATTTTTGAGAGGGAGAGAGAGCGTGAGTACACAGGCACTAGTGAGTATGATGAACGGGGGAAGGCCAGAGAGAGAGGGAGACAGAATCCAAATCAGGCTCCAGGCTCTGAGCTGTCAGCATAGGGCCCCACATGGGGCTCCCACTCACTAACCGAACTGTGAGATCATGTCCTGAGCAGGAGTTGGGCACTTAACTGACTGAGCCACGCAGGTGGCCCTAAAAGAATATTTAGTAAGAGAAACATGTGAAAATATTTTAGGCCTGAGAGAGATTGGAGCAACACTGCAGAGGCCTTAGGCCTATGAGCTGCAAACTAATGGAACCTATAAGAAACTTCTAACTAAAGTAAGATGGGGGCACTTGGGTGGCTCAGTAGGTAGGTTAAGTGTCCAACTTAAGGTCATGATCTTCCGGTCAGTGAGTTTAATCCCCACATCGTACTCTGTGCTGACACCTCAGAGCCTGGAGCCTGCCTCAGATTCTGTCTCCCTCTCTCACTGTCCCTCCCCTGCTTGCATTCTGTTTCTCTCTCAAAAATAAAAATTAAATAAAAATAATAAGTAAAGTAAGATGTACAAACTTAGAGACTGCTATGATTTAAGTATATTTAGAAAATGTGCGATACTGGGGCACCAGTATGGCTCAGTTGGTTGAGCATCGGACTCTTCATTTTGGCTCTGGTAATGATTCCAGCATTGTGGGATTTAGCCCCATGTTGGGGTCCGTGCTGAGTATGGAGCCTGCTTAAGATTCTCCTCGCCCTCTCCCTCGCCCTCCCTCTCCTTTTCCCTGCCCTCTCTCCCCTGCTTGCCTGTGATCGCTCCCTCTCTCAAAATTAAAAATTAATAAAATATGAGATACTAGAGGAGTGTTAAATGAGATTTAGGAGATTTAGCTGTATGCATTGAGTAAGGTACCATTATTTTGCTGATGTTTTCTGATTTCATAGTGGAATAAATGTTGATTATTCAGTGTAAAGAACTCTGCTACTACCATGTTCTAGGGAGTTGACATCAACAGAGAGATTAGTTAATAGTTCTGGGCTTTCAGGGGCTCTACAGTGTCCAAGTCTTAAATTTCTAAGAGCCTATTTCTGTGGACTGTTTATGGTACTTTCTGTTTTTGGAGAATTTGATTTTCTTTTTCTGTTTCTCCTTCCCCATTCCCTCATCCTTTGGTTGTAGGTTTTTTTGAAGTGAACATAATTTTTTTATTTCTTCAACTCAGTGAACTATATTTATTGCGTTTGTTTATAATCTATTGTCATCCTTTGAAAAATTAGTATCAGTGAATTTTTAATTCTTTAAAAAAAATTTTAATTTTGGGGGCATCCGGGTGGCTCAGTTGCTTGGGCATCTGACTTTGGCTCCAGTCATGATCTCATGGCTTGAGCCCCACCCACATTGTATTCTGTGCTGACAGCTCAGAGCCTGGAGCCTCCTTTGGATTCTGTCATCCTCACTCTCTGACCCTCTCCCGTTTGTGCGCTCTCTCTTAAATATAAACATTAAAAATAAGTAAATAAATAAAATTTTAATTCTTGATTTCCAAAAGTGGATTTAATTCTTTCCCAGTTTGCCTGGCGATTTTTAAATAATTTCTTCTCATTTCCCTGTGTGTGTGTGTGTGTGTGTGTGTGTGTGAAAAATCTTATTAAATATTCCTTACATAGCTATTTTATATCTTATCTTTGTCATGTTAATTCCTACTCATGGCAGGCTGTTTCCTTGTAAATTTGGTGACTTTTTTTTTCTGTGAGCTCATATTTGATTAAACACAACATTCCTTTATCATCTGTATAACTGTCTACAATTTTATTTCCTTTTTTTGTAGCATACAAAATTTCCATTTTCTTCTTTTATATTTAATGCCTAATTTAATCAGCCAATAATTTTATTATGCTTACTGTTCCTTATATTTCATTCCTGGATTTATCTTTCTTCTTACTAAAGTATATCCTTTAGTAATCTTTTTAATAACAGAGTGTGGCCTGTAGATATCTGTAGTTTTGTCTGAAAGTTTGTTTTATACATTACTTTCTCTTTATGCAAATAAAGAATTTTTGGTTAATAGCCCCCCCCCCCCCTTTTCTGTTGGTACCCTCAAGGTATTATTTCATTGTATTATGAAACTTGGATCCCTGAGAAGTCTGGTTTCTACCTAGCTGTTAGGCCTTTGTATATAATTTTTCTGTCTGGTAGTTTTAAAAAAGATTCCTTTTTTGTATCCTGTCACCACTGTTTACTGTGTGACCTTGGGCAACTTCTAAACAGAAATAATGAGATAATATCTGTATTGTAGGGGTTGTAGCAGTGATTACATTAATCTATGTAAAAAATTAGGATAGAGTCCTGTTTTTTAAGTGTGATATAATTGTTACTATTTGTTCTAAACACGTTCTCGCATGCCTAGGTATGTTTATACTCTGCTGTATGTAAGTACTCCTTGAAATACATTGTTGATATAAAGAAAATATTTTTCAATTCTAGAAAATTCTTTAACGTTTATATATTTTTTTCTTGTTTTAAAATTTAATTTTTAAGTAATTTCTATACCTAACATGGGACTTGAACTTAAATTCCTGAGATCAAGAGTCACATGCTCTCACTGACTTAGCCCGCCAGGTGCTCCTATATTTTTTAATATTGCTTTTCTGGTGTTCCTTTTTAATCTCTGTGTTATGTTCTAGGCAGTACCGAAGTATCATTTTTCAATTTACTAATTAACCTCTTGACTTTATCCAGATAGAGTTTATGTGGCCTCCGTTGTTTTAATTTTCAGTGAATATGTTTTCCTTTTCAGGATCTGAAATAGCCACCTATTCTGATTTGATTTCTGACTGTTTAAAATTTTTTCCTATTCATGTCTATTGTTTTCTTTTTTTAACTTTGGAAGGATCCTAAACACACATTTTAAGTTATTTTCAGATTGTTATTTTTCCTTCTAGTTTGAATTCCTATGATTGTTGATTTTGTTGGCTGTCTATCATAGTTGTTGGTTTTTTTTTTCCCTCATGTGTTTTGGAATTTGGTTTTCACTCTCATATTAGAAGTTTTTTGTTTTGTTTTCTTGGTTTTCACCCTTATTCAGTGTTTTTGCGTGTGTCCACATCTTAGCCCTGGGGTGTCCAGTCTGAAACCGTGTCTTATGTTGGAGGTCTGGTTTCTGATTTTTGATAGCATCAGAATCAGCCTTATCTCTCCCAAGAAAAGACACAGACTAAATGATTTCTATACTGCTCACTGGGCACCTAATTTCACTCAAACTATAGCTCCAGGTAAGGATTAGCAAGTAGCCTTTTCCAGCTCCTTTTATAGGCAACAGAGCCCTTCCATCCCAGGCTCTTAGTTTCAGTGAGGTAGAATTCTGTTCCGGCCTTGCACAGGGCATTTTTAATCTCTTTTACTGTCTCTGCAGGATGTAGACTCTTGTCCATCTCTGGGAGTTGAACCCAGGAGGCTCATAGTTTCAGCTTCACAAAGAGCTTTGTATTTCAGGAGTTTACCTTTAGCAAGTGGCTTGGTCTTCTTAATTTTGTTTTATAGTTCATTTATTTTAAAAATACTTTTGGAGTAGAAGGGCACTTCAGAATGTGAATATACAAAACCATCTAAAGGGAGATCAACATTTAAAGATAATGTATGTTGTACATATCCTTTTGAAAGGTGGCTGCTTACTCTTTACCTGTGAGAAGCATATTTTTGTATTCCTTTGCCAATAATGGACATTATAAATTTTTAATCTTTAATGTGTAAACAATGAATTCATGTTTAATGGCTAGTAAGATGCTTATTACTCCATGTATTTACTGTCATTTGTATGGACAATTCTTTTATGAATTGAATTGCCTGTTCATGTTCTTTGTCCATTTCTTTTACTTTAAAATGTTCAGTCCATTGTCTTATAAGAGCCTTTTGTCTATTTTCGGAATGTTAACTTTACCATACGTAATATTTATTTTTAAAAATTAAGTTGTTTTTTTTTAATGTTTATTTTTTGAGAGCGAGAGAGACAGAGTGTGATCAGGGAGGAAGGAGACAGAGAATCCAATACAGGCTCCAGGCTCTCAGCTGTCAGCACAGAGCCTGATGCAGAGCTTGAAGCCATGAACCATGTGATCATGACCTGAGCTGAAGTTGGACACTCAACTGACTGAGCCACCCAGGCACCCCTGCAAATACTTACTTCAAAGATACTTGCTTTTCAAGCTTATGAGCCTGGTTTTATAGTGTAGAAGTTTTATATCTCTGGAGTTGCTTTTAATTCCTTTAGAGTCTTTTTTGCCACGACAACAGAAAAAATGTCATACTTAGAAAGTCTTTCCCTATCGTAAGATTATAGAAATATTTGTCTAGATGTACTTGTATTGTTTTATTATTAGTATTTCGAACTTAAGTCTTTAATTACCTGATATTTATTTTAAGATGTGTGATAAGGATTCAGCTACTTTTCACAGGAGAGGCAGGATTAGAATAGGCCAGCTGTTTTAACACCATTTTTTGAATTTTTGTTTCCACAGTTATCTTTCTGGAGTTTCAATTCTATTCCACTGATCATTTCGTTCCTGCAGTAGTATTCCTTCTTAAATACCATTAATTTGAAATCGTTTAATATTAGGTATGGCAAATACTAATGTTTTTAGAATGCTTTGGCTATTCTCAAACATTTATTCTTTCACATGAATTTTGGAATCATTTCATCAAGCTCTGGGAATGAAAAGACCTAATTAATATTGAATCTTCCAGCCTCAGAAATAGCAGTGTCTTTTATTCTGAGGCTCTTTTGGGAGGGGGGTGCTAAGTTTATAGTTTATTTAGAGAGAGAGAGAGCACACGAGCGAGCACTTGGGCATGCATGTGATTGCGGGAAGGGCAGACAGAGAGGGAGAGAGGGCATCCCAAGCAGGCTCCATGCAGGGCTTGTTCTCAGGAACATGTGAGATCATGACATGAGCTGAAATCAAGAGTTGGATACCCCTGAGGCTCTCTTCTTAAAGGTCCTGAATATTTCTTTGATTGTATATTTAGATATACTTTTGTTGGCATTTTTTCTTCATTTTGTAAGTGGTTATTAGTTTTCTTATGATTTTCTGTAGTCAGTTAACCTTGTGAACTTTCATTTTTCCTAATAATGTTTTAAATTTTTAGTTGCCATGACATAATTTTTATTTGCAAATAACAATTTTATCTCTTATCATAATTTTATACCTTTAAAAAAAATCTTAACTATTGATCACCATTTCTAGATATGGCTAAATAATAGGGATAAGAGCAGGTATCCTGTGTTCATTTTTTTTTCCTGGGAATTGTCCTAATCACTATGCGTCCTCTTTGGCTTGAAATATATATTATCATATGATGGAATTAATTTTTTCAGATTCCTTTTATCATATGGAGAGACGATCATGTATTTTTCCTTTGAACTTCTTCTAAGATGACATCTTAATAGGTTGTTGAATGTTGGCTAATCGTTAAATTCTTAAAATGAGCTCTATTTGTTGATTTGTAATATATTCATATTTCTCATAGGGTATTTTTGCATCTGTATTAATATGTTCTGACTGTAGTTTTATTTTTTAGCGCTGGACTTTTCATTATTTAATCAGGATTTTGGTAGGTTTGTAAAAAGAAGTGGGAAGCTTTTTTCTCTGTTCTTTAGGTAATTTAGGTTAACTGGGTATTATCACTATTTCTTTTAAGGTTTGTAAGATCTTGATTGTGAAAATTGTCTGATACACTTTGTTTTTAATAACTTTATTTTGAAAACAGTGTAAACTTGCGGGAAATTTAAAGGAAAAAAGTACAGCAAACTTTAATATTTACCTGAATGACGAATTAACATTTTGCCACATTTGTTTTATAAATTTTTTTCCCTTTTTTGTGTATATTTTCATGCATATTCTTTTCGCACACACAAATATGTATAAGTGCACTAATCTGTTTTGGTACATTTCACTTGTCTAAATTCGTATATTCTTGTCTAAATTCCTATATTCTTGAAATTCATTATCAAATTATACTTTGGTGTTGTTCAGCTTCTACTAAAATTATCTAGTACTTGATGAATATTCTAAATCATCAAATTTTCTCTCAGTTTAGGATTATTTTCTTTTTCTTTGAAGTTTAATTATTCTCCATTATTTGATTTTCTTTTTATAATTTCCTAATTAAATTGTTGGATCTGCATTCTTTGTATCTTTAACCTACCCACGTTTATCTCTTTATTGTTATATGCATACAGGAGGATTTTTCTCTTATTTTGAATTTTATTCCTTGCGAGATTGTTTTCTATAGATTCTCTGCTCATTATTATTTTTCATGCCATTTAAAACAATTTACAATAAGTTTTGCTTCTTAAATTTCTTTCCTTAGCTCTATTAATACTTCTTACACTCTAGTTTCTTATTTTTCATACACATTTATTCTCTTACCATTCTAGAGGGCACAAGCCCAAAGTGATTTGCAGTGGACCAAAGTCAAGGTGTTGGCAGGAATGTGTTCACTCTGGAGGCTTTAGGGAAGAATGCAGCATTCCTTGGATTGTAGCCATATATCACTATAATCTCCAGGGCCAGCACCTTCAGATCTCTCTTTGCTCTATCTTCACATCATTTCTCCTCTTTGACAATTCTTCCACTGTCTTTCTCTTACAAGGATACTTGTGATTGCATTTAGGGGTCCCAGCATAATCCATACGAATGCCCCCATTCCAAGTTTCTTAACTAATCACACCTGCAAAGATTTTCCAAATAATGTAATATTTATAGGATTTGGACCTGATATCTTTGGAAGCCATAATTCAGCCTGTTACAAGTATTCTTTTGTTTTGCTACCTTGAAATGAGATGACCACTTTAAGAAAAATCAGATTAGAGTAAATCCTTATGGATTATCTGCTGTTACCATCATGGTAGATATTGTCCTCTTTATCAAATGATGCAAGCTCAGATGCCAAGTGATCAATAAGAAGTAGTAGGGACTCTGAAGAATGCATGTTGTTCAGGCACAGGGGCTAAACAGTAAATGTGAAGGTCAAATTCAGGCTACAAGCTTGTAGTCCTAGTTGGTGGCTGTTTTTTTCTTTTTTCTTTTTTTGTTTTTTGTTTGATTTTGGTTTTGGTTTTTGTGTGTTTTCTTTCTCTACAAGTTGATTTTTCTGTTATAAAATAATCTTTATTTATCTCATGACCTTCATCTTGGTATTGAGAATAAAAGTTTTTAATTAGTATTCATCAGCATGATTTTAGATTGAAGTATTAATTTACTAATGCCATTTACCTAAATATTCCTAGAACTTTTGGCTTCTCACTTTTACATTTCTCAGAACAAATTAATTTTTCTGAGATTGGTTAATCTTTCACTTAATTTATCAATGTTTATTTATCAGTGAAGAGAGTTAGAAATTAAGTGAAAGGATTTGTCCATAGTCACATATTGGATACATCCATAACTTTTAAGTTTAATCTTATGAGAAGTATTTATATTTATATTTACAGACATAAGATAGGTGTCTCCTTAGGATTAAATCGGATAAGTGGGCAGTTTCCCTAGTTCTTTTTACTTTATATACAGGGTTTTGTTTTTCTAGATTATTTTTAAGAAGGAGGTTATTTAAGAGTTAAACTAATGACAAGACATAGAGATGAACTTAGTTTTAAGCCACGGAGAGTAGATGTTTGCTTGCCTGGATTTTCCATTTAAGAAGTATGAGTATATACTTTGAGTCTTTGTGTATCTGTTCTGTTTCCTTTTCCTCCTGTATACATTAACAATAGTTTGGAAGCCAGCATAAAATGAGAAAAGGGCTTAGGTTTAAACCTTGAATGTCAACATTTAATTACTTGGAAGATGAAGATGGATCTGCGAAGGGAACAATGATGGAAAAGCTGGGGGCAGGAGGAAATCTGGGAGTGTGTAGCCTCTTGAAAAAACAGTGGGAAATTGGAAGAGGGAGTGTTGAAGTAAGTCCATCAAGTGAGGACTAAAAGTGTCTATTGGAATAAGCAACTTGGAGTTTATTTTGGGGGAATGGTCACGCAACAGTGTAGAGCATCAATACTTGTTTTTAAGAAGTTGAACTGCAGTAGAAAGAAAAAGGCAGATGAGTAGCTAGAGGGGCAGGAGTCACTTAAAGAAAGATTTATTAGTAATGGGTGACATTTGAGTGTCTTTAAAAGTTGTGCTCCAGGGGCACTTGGGTGGCTCAGTCAGTTTAGCATCTGACTTCGGTTCAGGTTATAATCTTGCAGTTTGTGGGTTCGAGCCCTGCATCAGACTCTGTGCTGACAGCTCAGAGCCTAGAGCCTGCTTCAGATGCTGTGTCTCCCTCTGTCACCCTCTCCCCCACTCACACACTCTCTCTCTTTCTTTCTCTGAAAAATAAATAAATGTTTAAAAAATAAATTTAAAATAAAAGTTCTCCAGTTGAAAGGGAGAGGTTGACTATAAAGAGGATAATAGTGTAAGTTTCCAGAGAAGACATGTAAGTAGTATAAGATTCCTTTGAAGCATGGGCTTCAAAGCTCTAATAGAGGGATTTATGCTAAGTGAGAGCACAGAGTCCTCTTTTACAACAGAAAGGTATAAGGATAGGATGGGTACAGATGTGGGTGGGTTTGTATGTTTGGAATTAACATGATGGGGAAAGACCTGAGTTCTAAAAGAATTTCTTGAGGTGATCTCCTATATAGGTTTGTTTGTTTGTTTTCTGTGGTATCTAATTGTCTATTGTCTTTATTGAAATTTTTAGTTCAGTAATTTTCATTTCCATGAACCTACTTTCAGAGTGCATTTTTCTTTTTTTGTTGTTGTTGTTGTTGTTGTTGTTTTGTTTGTTTAATTGACAGCCTGCAGTTTTGTTCATTCAGTGTCATCTCATACTGCATATCTTGATGGGTAATTTCTAGTTGGGAGCTAATGAATATTGAGGTCCCCCCGTTCTCCCTGGAACTTCTGTATCTTTAAAAATATATCCCCTTCTTCGCTCATATTTTATTTAACCTGAGTATTTGATATTTGCTTTGCCAGAAATTTAATTGTTCATTGTTTTCTCTCTGTCCCAGACAAAAGCAAAAAACAAAATTTAGGTTTCTTGTCTTTTTTCCTTTTTCCTTTTCCTTTTATGTTTGTTTGGGGTTTTTTGGGGTTTTTTTTGTTTTTTTTCTTTTTGTCATTTATCTTTGGTAGTATAGAAGATTAGAAAACAAGTTAGCATAGGCAGAGGAAGAAATGGCACTTAAGGAAGTTGCAGCTTTGTTCTGCAACAGCCTCCCCTACCTATCTGCTTTGTGTGTTGTCTTTAAAAAGCCTATGTTTCTGGCGCACCTGTGTGGCTCAGTCAGTTAAGTGTCTGACTTCTCCTCAGGTCATGATCTCGTAGTTCGTGGGTTCAAGCCCTGTGAGGGGCTCTGTGCTGACAGCTCAGAGCCTGGAGCCTACTTCAGATTCCGTGTCTCCCTCTCTCTCTGGTCCTCCCCTGCTCAAACTCTCTCTCTTTCTAATAATAATAATAATAATAATAATAATAATAATAATAATAAGTAAATAAAGTAATAAAAAGCCTATGTTTTAAGTTTCCATTTCTACATTTGCAAGTACACAGGATAGCATGTGTAGAATTGGAGTGAAAGTCCAAAACTCTAGGTCCTGTATCTCAGCCTTTTACTGCTGAACTAGCTTGTGACCTTGAGCAAATCATTCTATTTTGTGTGCCTTCTCATTTGTAAAATAGGTTTGGACAGATCATTTCTATCTTTTGGCTCTGGTGAGTTATACAAGCTAATCAAAATCAAATTTGTAAATATAAATATGTGTAATCATTTTTTAAAGTAATGATTGATGAGAAATTTCATACTCCTAATGAGAGAAAAATTGTCTAAAGATTAGCCTTTATTCCCTCCTCACATTAGTAAAAAGTTTTGTTCACACATTTATTTTTTTATTTTATTTTTTTGAGACAGAGAGAGCAGAGGAGGGGCAGAGGGAGAAGGAGAGAGAATCTTCCACAGGCTCCATGACCAACGTGGAGCCCAACAACATGGAACTCTACTTACTCAGGGCTCAATCTCATGACTGTGAGATCTGACCTGAGCCGAAATCATGAGTTGGCCACTTAACCCACTGAGCCACTCAGGCACCCCTCATGCACTTATTTATCCTTACCATAGATAATTTTGAGTTGGCTGCCTTGGATTACGAAATATGATTTATGAATTACCATGTCTCGTAGTGTGGGAAGTTAAAAGTAATTCTTGTACCCTAAATTATCCTTTGCAGCAGAGATATGGCCACAAAGAATTTGTGTTTCTTTATTGAACCCCAGCTATTGAATATATTGCTTAATATTGTTATTTAATAAATGTGCATTTCAGGGGTCAGCTAAGCATTTGTCTTCTTCTATGACAAAATCTGTATATAAGCATTAGTGGGCAATGTAGAATATGCTAAACATTTGGTAGTGGTAGAGAGTTTACATCCCACATCTCACTACAAATAACTTTGAATTTTGCCATGTTGTATATACACTGCTACCTATGCTGCTAGTTAGTGTTCCATTTTTTCCCTCTTCCCCCAAGGAGCTTCTAGTCTCTTATATTAATCCCTCTGGATTCCCTCTATCCTTTAAAATATAATTTCTCCACGTTGTTTATATGTCTATTTTGTCCTCTGTTTATGGAGCCTGTTTACTGTGTGTCCATAGGTAAACAAAAAAACAATTTTTTTACTAAGAGATTACCCAGACAGTCACTTGAAAAACTCTTGTTTCTGGGCTAATATGTTGCTTAAGGGTCTTAATAGTTGAATATATAGAGCTTTTATGGGGAGGAGGGGAGGATTTATGAGCAGATTAAACGGAATGACAAGGTTTTAAGACTTCTTGCTGTGATTATAAGATCAGTTTTTGCTTAATAAAAGCCAATGACTGAACTTTAATGAATTACTTCCTGGCCCAGCCTTAGAATTTTTTAGTTTAGGAGTTAGTTTTTAAAAAAAAAAATGTTCACCAAATTTCTGATTGTATCAAAGATGAATTTAGTCTTGTGATGGTCATAGTACTTTGTTTTGAAAAGCTCAGATCAACTGATAAGCTAGTGCTGTGGTGAGCTCTATCTAGCATGTACCCAGAGTAGATTTAAGATGAGGTGAGGGGCGCCTGGGTGGCTCAGTCAGGCCAGCATCTATCTGATTCTTGATTTGTGGCTCAGGCCATGATCTCACAATTAGCGAGATCAAGCACCTCCCTTGGACTCTGCTCTGAGCTTACAACCTGCTTCAGATTCTCTCTGTCTCTCTGCCGCTCCCTCACAGTTGCTAGTGTACTCTCTCTCAAAATAAATAAACATTAAAAAAATAGAAGAGGTGATGGGGCGCCTGGGTGGCTTAGTCGGTTAAGCGTCCGACTTTCGCTTAGGTCATGATCTCGCGGTTCGTGGGTTCGAGCCCCGCGTCGGGCTCTGTGCTGACTGCCAGCTCAGAGCCTGGAGCCTGTTTCAGTCTGTGACTCCCTCTCTCTCTGACCCCCCCCCCCGCCCCGCTCATGTTGTCTCTCTCTCTCTCCTAGAAATAAATTAAAAAAAAAAAAAAATAGAAGAGGTGAGAACTAGAATTTCTCTCAGAAACTAGCTTAGGCTTTTGTGGGCATATTGAATCCCCTTGGAATTTATATGCCAATTAAATAATTTGCGTAATTAGTAGTCCACTTCTGGAAATGATTATGTAAACATTGTATTTAAAAGAAAATATATTTCTGGTATTATATTTACATAACCATCTGCTGTATTTATGTAGCTGTTGTTAGCTGCTTCATTAGGAGTCTACAAATTACTCAGACTCCCAGAAGGTAAGATTTACAGATTGCCTGTTTCCACTATGTGAAAATTCAACCACAAAATTATGAATGTGTCCTTGACCTATATTTTTATATTTGTGATTGAGCAGGACCTAAAATTTTATCAGATGGTTGGCTTGTTATATTTTTACATTTCTAATATATATTTTTCAAAAATTTGGGTTTTGTTTTTAAAACTTTCACCCCGTTTGTCTTCAAAAAATTATTTATTTGGTATTTGCATATGTATATCTAGAAAATAACTGCTGGACTTTTCTATAAAAGAGTAAGTTCCCTTTTAGGTAATATCAGAATCTAGATGTGACTGTATGTAAGAATGTAGTAATAATTAAATACTTTGTTTGCCTAGTGCCTCATTTAAGCCTCGTAGCAACATTCAGAGGTAAGTATAAATTTGTCTGTTGTATAGAGAAGGAATGCTAGATTAGTAAATATCAAACATCTTAACTATATCTCCCTCCTCCCCTTTATCCTAGCAAAGGAATCGAGGTACAGAGATGAGGCAGATTGCTGTTGACTTTTAGCGGGTGACAACTTTACTATGACTCAGGCATCATCTAATCACATACATATCTAGACATCCCATCTCATCTTTTCAATGGATACACAGATGCCTAGGTTCCAGCCCTACCCTAGAAATCCTGATTCCTTAATTGTACTTTTTCAAAAGGTCCACAGATAATTCTTTTGTGCATCTGTTATCAAGACCACTGCCTTAATAAAATGGCACTTCAGGGTCAGACAGGCTTGAATTAGAGTCTTGATTCCTCTAAACTTAATCAATTGAGTGATCTTGGCCAAGTCTTTTGTCCTATTAAGATTCTTCTATAAAGTGAAGATACTGTTATTCATTTTAGAGGGTTGTTGAGAATGAATGAGTCATTTAGAATTATTCTTAAACATTGTTTGCTACTAAGGTGTCATCCTTATGTTATCCTTTGTCCAGTCAAAACACTTACTCTTGTCATAATTTGTATCAAGTTGGTATCTGGTAACCTGATGAATACCAGCATAAGGAATAAATGATGGCTAGTTTTCATCATTTACCTTCATTAGCAGAATTGTAATAAGGGACAGAGGAGTAGGCAGGAGATTGTTTTATCACGCCAGTCAGTCATACTTCTCTCATGTGTATTAGTTTGACCCTGGTAGGAAAAGAAGAGGGAGAAGGTTACTGGAAACTGTTACCTTCCCAAGGAGTTTTTCTTTCCCTTTCTCTCCCAACTTCTTCTGAAAGCTTAGCATCACTGGCATCAATCCTTTAGTCTCATAACTGCATCCTGTTGTACCTAGGTACTTTTCTGTACTTCCCCTTCCCCCCTTTACCTCTATTAAATTTTATTCTATCCTTTATTCAGATTGGTTTGAATTGAGTTGTGACTTATTTGTTGACTTGGACCCCAAGTGTCTGTATTTCCAGGCTATTACTCAAGTAAAGGTTGACATAAATTTTAAACGACTGTCTCCCTGCATTGTGTGGGCCCATTCCAGACCAGGGTTTGTAGTTTTTGGTTATTGGAAAAGGATTAGATTAGCTAAGCTTTCAGGCTTGTCCACATGGCTATTCCTAGGCCCTCTAATCTCCTTTAGTACTTATAACTAATGGTCATAGAGTATAATAATCATGATATATGTTATTACCAGTAAATCAGTAAAACATCAGTAGACTACAGTAGCTTGATTTTGTTACATATAACAAGCTTTGCTATATGTATGTATAATTGTACCTTGACAGTTGAGGCTGTACTACTTACAGTAACTTAATAACTTGATGACTTTGTCAAAGACTGAAAAACCTATGGAAATGGTAGAATTTGAACTAGACTTTAAAAGATGGGTATACTTTTCTCTATAAGTAGGGAGGAGACAGGCAAAGGATTCCAGTTAACGGGACTGACCTGAGCAAAGGCTCGAAGGAGTATGCAAATTTGGACCATTGTGAGTAGATCATGTTTTACTTTTTCAGAGTTCATGTAGTAGGAATAAAACTATAGATAGTTCAGAATTAAAGTGGAAAATCCTGAGTGTTCAACCAAGACGTTTGAATTAGTAGGCTTTTGGTATGTTGTGAATTCATTTGGCTTTTTCTTGATTAATATACACATACAACGTAGGTCTGAGATTTCCCAAGAGATTCACCTGTTTATTGCATCCTTAAACACTTGGCTTGGTTTATGTAAGCTGATGATTACTGCCAGATCTCCTTTCTACCACGAGTGGTTTTGCCTCATAGAGGCAATGTCAGGTCAGCTGCCTTTATCGTCATGCTTTAGTTCTGTTTGCTTGGTTCTAAGCTGTGACTGATCAGCCTTTTCCCCAGTTCTTTCTTATTAATCTCTAGGTTCCAAATCAGCTACACAATGTCTGCTTATAAGAGTTGTGATTTCTAAATCTCTCTTTTTTTTTAAGTAAATCCTACACCCAATGTATGGCTTGAACTCACAACCCGGTGACTGAGCCAGTCAGCCAGGCATCTAAGAGTTGTGATTTCCTGGGTGGCTCATTCAGTTAAGTGTCCCATTCTTGGTTTCGGCTCAGGTCATGATCTTGAGGTTTGTGAGTTTGAACCCCAATGCAGTTCAAACCCCAATGTGTTTCAAGCCCCAGGGCTCTGCGCTGATGCTGCGAAGCCTGCTTGGATTTCTCTCTCTCCCTCTCTCTCTCTCTGCCCCTCCCCTGCTCATGCGCTCTCTCTCAAAATAAATAAACTTTTTTAAAAAGTTGTGATTTCTTATTTAAAAGGTTTTTTTTGGTCTCCTTCACCCTTAAAAAGGTTGATGGATATATATTTTGTGTGTAAGGTAGTTATTAACTTTGCTGTTTTTCTTCCTTTGCAGACCTAGAATATCAAGACATAATGGGAGCATTTTTAGACAAGCCAAAGATGGAAAAACATAATGCCCAGGGGCAGGGTAATGGGTTGCGATATGGGCTAAGCAGCATGCAAGGTTGGCGAGTTGAAATGGAGGATGCACATACGGCTGTGATCGGTTTGCCAAGTGGACTTGAAACATGGTCATTCTTTGCTGTGTATGATGGGCATGCTGGTTCTCAGGTTGCCAAATACTGCTGTGAGCATTTGCTAGATCACATCACCAATAACCAGGATTTTAAAGGGTCTGCAGGAGCACCTTCTGTGGAAAATGTAAAGAATGGAATCAGAACAGGTTTTCTGGAGATTGATGAACACATGAGAGTTATGTCAGAGAAGAAACATGGTGCAGATAGAAGTGGGTCAACAGCTGTGGGTGTCTTAATTTCTCCTCAACATACTTATTTCATTAACTGTGGAGACTCGAGAGGTTTACTTTGTAGGAACAGGAAAGTTCACTTCTTCACACAAGATCATAAACCAAGTAATCCGCTGGAAAAAGAACGAATTCAGAATGCAGGTGGTTCTGTAATGATTCAGCGTGTGAATGGCTCTCTGGCTGTATCGAGGGCCCTTGGGGACTTTGATTACAAATGTGTCCATGGAAAAGGTCCTACAGAGCAGCTTGTCTCACCAGAGCCTGAAGTCCATGATATTGAAAGATCTGAAGAAGATGATCAGTTCATTATCCTTGCATGTGATGGTATTTGGGATGTTATGGGAAATGAAGAGCTCTGTGATTTTGTAAGATCCAGACTTGAAGTCACTGATGACCTTGAGAAAGTTTGCAATGAAGTAGTCGACACCTGTTTGTATAAGGTAGCTAGACTTTCTTTTAAAAGATAAAAATGATTTTATGTCATGGTAATTATTACTCTAGTATTTTATCATTTTAGAAACTATAGGTCTCAGAAATAAGTTTTTGGTGCAAAACTGCAGGGTACTCTTTGCCAATTCGGAAAATTTAGGAACATATTTTATAAATAAATTACCAACTATGCAAGAGTTATAATCTGAATGGTCTTTTACTAACCATTACTACTTGAGCCTTTCAGTATTGTAGAAGATTATCAAAGGCAAAAAGATCATATCAGAGTGCATGTTTTAAAAAGAAAGGGAGTGTTAGGCCTCCGTCTATAATGAAAAGCATTTTAGAATTTTAATATTTTATTTTTATCATGTGATATCTCAGTACATTCATAGAAGTACTTTGAGACTATCGTGTAATGAATCTGTAGCACCAACAAAGAATTTAGTGATCATTGGTGTGATGTAATAAGAATAGCCTTGGACATGGAGTCAGAAGAACTTGGTCTGAGACTCTGTAGGACTTCAGGTAAGCTATTTAAGCTGTCTGGAAAAAAATCAGTTTCTATAATTGTAAAAAAGGTAAGAGATTATTATACTGTCTCATGGGTTGTTGGGAGGATCAAAAGGGATCATGTATATAGACGAGCCAGCTCGGCCCCTTCATTTTACAAGTGAGGAAGCTGAAGCAAGAGGAAACATACTTCAGAGTCAGGCCTTGAATCAGGCTCACCTCTATTTTGTACTCTCCAGTCTTGGACAAATTGTTCAACCTTTCTTAGCTATTGAACAGAGATCATAGTATCTAATTCATAGGACTATTGAAGAATTAAGTTTTTTGTCAATGTTCATTAATTCTTTGATTTTTTCCACCTAGCAAATGTTGATTTTATAAAGCTCTTCTGAGGCTACATATTTGATTTTTTTTTAACGTGCAGAAAATGAAAGTCATCTTAATGTTCTTTGTAGTTTTATAAGCATACTGCCAGCTCTACCTAAAATCTTAATTAAAATCTGATCATACTTAGAAATCAGGTTTATGCAGCATCCAACACAAATTCAAGTTTATGGAACATCCAACACATGTTACCAAAAGTCAGTAGAGCAACAACTTAATTGTGCACACTGCTAATTTCTGAATTTGAGGAGAGCTGAACAATGATGAACAATGACGCCTGTGTTCGTTGTCCCTGTTAGTATGCATAAAAGTAGTAGTATCCATTTGTTGGTCTTATTCTGTAGCTCTTGAGAAATAAATAGTTGTTGCTAAATTCAAAGCTGTTTTCTTGAGAGAATTATCACATTCAGCCACTAGTAAATTATGACTCAGCTTCCACTGTATCTCTTCTGCATTCTACTCCATTTTAAAAATTATTTAGTATACCTTATCATTTGCCACATTTCATACTGTTTTTCTCCTAGATTCTTTTTAATATTAAAATTCTTTGCATGGTTTGCTTAAACTAATGTTATAAAGTCAGTTTTCCCATACATAGGCATCAAATACTTAACATGTAAAAGTTAATTCCAGTTCCTAACAGGAAGAGGACTATGAGGAGGCTACCATTGAATCGAGTATTTTAATTACAACATTTTGAATACCTAGGTGTCTTTAAAATGAATGTACTTCCTAAAAGTTAAGTCAGTTTTTTTAACTTATGAAAGTTAAAAACTGTTTTATAAACTATATATGTATATTTTTACTTCTAATTCCATGTTTGTATTATGAAGCAAATTAATTAGCTCCATAATTTATTATAATTCATTTTATTTTTTTATATATTTTTTATTTATTTCTAGGAGATAGAGACAGCGTGAGCAGGGGAGGGTCAGAGAGAGAGGGAGTCACGGACTGAAACAGGCTCCAGGCTCTGAGCTGGCAGCCAGCACAGAGCCCGACATGGGGCTCGAACCCACGAACCGCGAGATCACGACCTAAGCGAAAGTGGGACGCTCAACCGACTAAGCCACCCAGGCGCCCCTGTTATAATTCATTTTAAATATAAATCTGTCGAGCTTACATGTAACTACAGATCAAATCCTCTTGTAAGGAATACCACTAGAATTTTCTGTTTTGTTGAGTAAATATGTATGTGTATTCAGCTTAGATAATACTTCAAGTTAAGTAGGCCACCAATAAATGTTCAGAAATATTTTTGTTTTATAGCCTTTTAAAAAATGATTGTTGTAGTGTTTCTCCTGTCTTTTGGAGTGTTGGTTGTACTGTATACCATACATACTATTAAGTGTATGGGGGGGGGGGTGCCTCTCCACATATGCATATCTTTTTCTCCTTAAAAACAACATGTGTATATTTTTTACTAGAATAAGTATAATTAAAATTGTCTTGGCTATAAAGATTCTCAAAGCCTTAAAGAGCAAGAAGAAAGCGTAATATTTCTCAAACTTTTTTCTTCCTAGGGAAGTCGAGACAACATGAGTGTGATACTGATCTGTTTCCCAAATGCTCCCAAAGTATCACCAGAAGCAGTGAAGAAGGAGGCAGAATTGGACAAGTACCTGGAAAGCAGAGTAGAAGGTGGATCATTTAACAAAAAATAAGTAGCTTTATTAAAGAAAAACCTCAACACAATCAAACTTTCATATTTTAGCTTTTAGATCTTTACATGCCTTTGACATTTAGTGTTTAGTGTACAAAAGTGGGAAAGGGCATTTCTGTAGTCACTGTTGAGATGTTTTTGATTGTCCTATCACAGTTATAATAGAAATAAGAACTAGTGTGGCGCTGTACATTCTGTTAAGGATATTTTTGTTTAAAAAGGCTAAAAAGTGTTTGTATGCTTTAAAATTCTTGATGAATTCACTGGCATGAGTAATTTTATGCCAGGAGGTGTGATTTGTGGTTCATTATGAAGAGCTTGTTTATGATGGTGATAATTTGAATACCATCTTTCTGTGTAAAGCTATGCATATGAATTTAAGATTTTTAGGACTTTTTTTTAAGTAACTTGAAGATCACAGAGCCTGGTTATTAGCAACTTTCATGTGCCACAGCTTTTAAAAGTTTATTTAAATCTGTTTCAAGGCTTCTTGCCTAAGACATAAATTCCCTCACCTAGGTAACATAGACCTGAATAGAAGATATACTAGGTCTCTACTTGGCAGAAATGTAAATGCTGAATAAAGTCAACACTTCATTGGGAGGTTCCAGGAGTTCCAGGGGTAGATTTGTCATAATTCTGCAAATTATTTTGAGACAATTAGAAAGATGTCTATAACTGTTGAGTATATAATGGCTTTAAACATTTGAAAAAATATAAATGACCTTTTATGCAGCTACTACTTAATATAAATGCTAAGTCTCCCCAGAGAATTCCATTTCACTGCATATATTCAGTAGGCATGTAGATTATGCAGTTCCTTTAAGCAGAAAAACTTAACATGCCTATAAAAGCGTTAAAATACATTTTGGGCTCCTGATGTTATGAATTTGCACGTTACAGATCTAATAGCATGTAAGCATTGACCTACACACTATTATATCCTGCTGTGCCTGCATTACTAAAATTAATATGCACTTTAATTTTGTTTTCTCCCTTTTTACTGTTTGATATCAGTTATAATCAGTCTGATAACTAGAATCACGATTGGTTTTGATTTTCAGTACTATCTAGAGCTGCTATTTTGTTTTTATTGCTCTCCCCCACTTGATAGTGATATATCTAGTGTGTATATGTACTATTTAATATTTCATTCATTGGACATACTATTCAATGGCTTTGTTTTCTCACTATGACCCAAGGGTCATAGAATTTTTATATTTTAAATGAATCATTTTGATATGTTATTTATACATAATACAGTAAAATAAAATATTTAGAATGCTACCAGGTTATTTCACATTGGGTTGAACTGCTGGTTAGTGGAAAAATGAAACCGTAAGAATCTGTATTAGGATAAATTGGTATTTGATTTATTAGCACTTTAATTTGGGTGTACATGTTTTCTTATTGATATAAAGAATAAATAGTTTTTTTTGCTATGAAATAGGATCACATTTTTGAAATACAACTTTTCTCTTTAGTATGCACTCTTTAAGTTTCTGGTGCAATTCTAAATAATTGCTTTAGATACATTATTTTATGTTACAGTACTAAGTTTTATATTGCTTTTTATCCAGAAAGGATTGCCACCCGAACAGAATTTACATCAATACTCAATATTTTTGATATGTTGAAGTGTTATATTTGTATTTGAGATTATTGTGTCAGAAATTAAATTTTATATTCCTTATTGAGGTAGATTTGATAAGACTGCAACTAGAGAATAAATATATTACATTAATTAAAATTGCTACTATATTTTAAGACATAGGTAATGTAACTATTTACGTTGCAAAAGTTGTTCTAAGAAAAAACTGCATTCTGCTTCCAAAACAGGCACTGAATATTTATTCTCTTTTCTTTTTTTACTTTATTTCTTTAAATACATGCCTTCAAAATTGCTGTGACTTATTAAACCTCATTTTATTTGCTTTGAATACTTTTGGCTTGTCTGTCCGCACCATAGAGAAAAGGAAAGGCTTTTCAGCTCTCCTATTATCTGTGTCCTTCTATATACTTGAATCTCTAGGGTTGTGAAAAGATTCAGCTCATAATCTAAACCACATCACTTAAGGTTGTAGTCCTTTTAAGCCAATGTGAGATTGTACTTGTACACATATATTTTTTAAATCTTTGCTGCTGACTGCCCAAACTTTAAAGTTGCTAATTTGGAGATAAATACTAGAATCCCTCAAACTTGGTGTGAAGGGTTGTGGGGAAGAGTAGAATGTGTTGATATGTGAGTATGAGAAACAGATCTCTTATACATATATATTCTTTAGTAAAAATATTCAATCTTTTTACAATTCAAATTAAAATGTATAGTCTAAGCGCAGTTAAAGGAATATTTCTTAAAATTCATTTTGTTTTCCTTTTTAAAAGCAAAAGAAGCAATGCTAGTATAGTATTAATGGTACAACAGTTTAAATGTTTTATTGTCCCATGTGGAATAGGAGATATTAACTGTTTTTAAAGCCTTACATTAATTTTTTTTTAAGAATTTGCCTTCCTGTAATTTTCTTCGCAATTAAAATACCCAAATATATATTTTAACAGAGGAGATGTAAGATACATCAAATATAGATGAATCAAGGTAATGTTTTTTAGACCTGAAACTATCATTGATTGAATTTATCATCAGTGTTCATTTCTATTGTATTTAGTTATCTATCTATCCAATAATTGTGTTGGCTTAGCAGAGACTGTATGTTAAGTGTATTACAGCTTTAGATTGTGAAATTGTGCAGCTTAGGTAAACATTAAAACCATTTATTTTTGTACAGCAGATTTGCAGCATTAGAACTATGTAGAATAAATATACTAGATGTTAAAGATTACACAATAAAGGAACTTGGCAAACCAAATCTGAGATCCTTGCTTTTTGTTCAGATTTTAGACTGGTTAAAAAAATAAAGGCAAAAAATAATATATGGTAAAATTTGGCCTTAATTCCAAAAGGGCAATTTGAGCCATTTAAAGAAATAATGGGTAGCAGTGTCTGTCTTTTAATATGCGGCTTTAATGAAGAATTCATATTTTAAAACTTGATCAGAGGACAGAAGATCTTTATATGCATTGCGATTTTCAAGGGTATTTACAAATTGAGGACTAGAATGATAATTTTATTGCCCTAATCACGACAAAGAGAATCTCTTAGGATAAACATTTAAAACCAGAAAGTTGAATAAAACTTGAACTTTTAAGTCACAAATACCTTTGGTATGATCTTGCATTTAGAATAAATATGCTAAAACTCCAAGATTTCTTGTACTTAGTAGTTTGAGAGTTCTTTAAGTCCTTTGTACGTAATTGTTGGTATTCTGTGGTATGAATAACAGTATGCATCTACATGGCAACACTGCAGATCATATCACTATACCCATTTAGTAACTGGATGCTTTGAAATCACAATTTAAAATGCCGTTGTATGGTTTATCAGATTTTTAAAAATTATGAAATTTTATACTTTTTTCCATTCTGTATGCCTTGTTCAAATAATGAACTAAAGAAATGGTATTACCTATCTATTTATTGCCTAAAGATACTTCAGACAAAAACTAAGCTGTGAGTGGTATTTGGTTCTATAACCTAATCTGCACATGCTACTTAAGTATCATTTTGTAAATATAAACATGTAAAAATGATTTGGGTTAGTATGTTATCAATAAATACCCCTATACTTAAAGGGCTTTTCTCTTTCAGATTTTGAAATTATTTTTTTTAATCTGTGCAAAATTCAGGAAACATGTTTCTAGTATAGAGGAGTTGACCTCCAAAGTGAACTAGTTGGCATCCCATTTGTATACCTATATCCTTGATTAGATAATACATTGATTTTTAACATGAAAAATTTTTCACATTTTTATCTTGTTTATTTTCATTCTTTCAACTTAATCTGGAAAGTATCTCTCTTTTTGTGTCATTTTGTGCATCCCTTTGTCATAAATTTTCAAAGGTCAACTTGATTTTTTTTCTAATACCAGCTTAGAAAATCTCAGATGTGGTAAATGCCATCTTTAAAAATCTAAGTTATCTGTTTCATTTTTCTAAATTAAATGAATAACACTTACAAAAAAAGTACTTCTGATTCCCAGAAATCATAAAGAAGCAGGGGGAAGGCGTCCCTGACTTAGTCCATGTGATGCGCACATTAGCAAGTGAGAACATCCCCAGCCTCCCACCGGGGGGTGAATTGGCAAGCAAGTAAGTCACGTTCTGCATACTCTTAAAATTTATCTCCGTACATAAAAATATTAGGTGTTCATTGATCAAATGTGTATTTACCTGATTTCTAAAGTGATACAATTACCTGTATCTTCAAAATGTTTAACCAGCAATTCAGTGTTTCTCATTATTAATGGTGCATGGTGCTTGTTCAGAATAGGTGTCAGAATATCATTGTTTGTAACTTATTACACTGAAGCCTGTCTATAGTAGAGACTTGAGTTACATTGATTTCCTCATACAGCATAAGTATAACATAGTGGAATAATTTCTTAAGCTAAATTACATAGCACTGCAATTTTCATTTTTACTGCTGCTATTATAATTTGATTTTGTCAATCCCTGGATAATTTAACACCCCAGGGATAAGCATTTTTCTCTTCCTCCATCTGGGCCATTTTTCTCCATCTCTGATTTTTCCAATGTTTTTGGTTGTTGATTCCTGGTTGGTTGGATTTTGTTGTGAGGGAAGATAGGAGGAAACATTTCTTGCCTTCTTCTGTGTGCATCTCAGTTCATAGAACTGGACTAATTTGTATTAAATATTAAGCTTACATCTTTGTAAGAAATTTTATAAATCAAGCATTTGTACCTCAACTGTCCATATAGTTGACCTACAAAGATATATTGACAATTTCCTTGATTTTCTACTGTGTTCTATAAATGTACCCATGTTCTTTATGATCATTTCTCTAAATAGTACTTGTAAAAATTCCTGCTTGAAGCTTTTATTTCTTGGAAACCTTTTCTTCCAATATGACCTTTTTTGAAATGACTGTCTATAAAATTGCTTCAAATCATTTTTGGAAGTAGGGAGGCTATAACTTATGAATATGACTACAGAGTTTTTAACAAAATATTATTCAAAAATTAATTCCTAGACTTGGCAGGGGAAATGTCGTATTTGACATTTTGGTTTTAATAGAGCTTTTTAAAAGGGCCATTACAAAAAAAAAAAAAAAAAACAAAACAGAAATTCAAATGTAAAAATTTATCCAAATTATGTTACACAGCAGATGTTGAAGTTACTTGTATTTCAAAACTAACATTCAACTCCTAACCAGAATATGTTACTATTCTAAGACTATATCATCATTGCTGATGCATAACCACATAAGCCAGTTCAAATGAAGTTGACCCTATTGACTGATTTTTTTTTAAACCATGACTTTTAGTCTTCTATTAATTGGGTTGGTGGGATTTTACATTTTAGAGTAAATTCACATCTAGTTTAATGTTGGTGTTCAAATATCTTAACGTGAGGATCACTTATTGACAGCAAGAAATAAAATTCTAAATGTAAGATTATCTGACATTTTAATGAGCACCTAACTATGAGTTATTAAGCAGTTCTGTGCTCTCAAGAATTAACTTTCTGCATTTTTTTAAATTTAGGCGGAATGTAATTGAAGCCGTTTACAATAGACTGAATCCTTACAAAAATGATGACACTGTAAGTAGCATTTTCACTCCTTCTGCTTCCCCATCCCCTCCACCCTAAATATGCATATCCGTCCTACCTGTTTCTGCAGAGCTGTTCACTGTACCCATTCCCTTACACACACCCCTGATTGATTGTTCTGAACTCTGGCTGCACCAAAGTCCTAGTGATTGAGGACAGAATCATGATGAGTGGCCACCTCTCTCAAAAAAGAAGAAAGTCCTTTGAATTTTCCTGTTTTTTTAACCCTCTGCAAGCAATCAACTTCAGGTTTGCCTCTACTCAATTTTTTTAAAGTTGCTCAGAATCTTGAATTCTGAGTTTTATAAGGAGCTACAATAGAACTTGAGAATGCCCAGCTCCACTGAATAGTTCTTATGTTTGGAAATACTTTCTCTGAGAACCCTGAAGTATATACTTCATTTAAATACTAAAGTAGAGAATTCTACTTATGTGAAAAAAATGCCCTATTCTCCAGTTAAGTTTCCCGTTAGAATTCTGTTGCAGTATGGTGTTTACAGAAAAGTGGTAACTTAAAAATCACTTGGGCACAGCTCTAAAATATATATTGCATTATGAAGCCTCCTCAAATGTCTTATGACTTGAGGTCTTAATCTCTTCCTGTGTAATAAAAGTTTATAAGAGTAGTGTTCTAAAAATAAATTGGGTTTTTATTGAAGAAAATAAAACAATTTTATTAATTACATGGTTTAGAAATACATTTGGTCAACTTCACAGTATAATCACATTTCAAATATTTTATTCCAAAATAAATTTTAACAGCTTGAATACTGTTATTTCATAGTGTCACATACACATATTATATACTTTAAAAAGCATGTATCTGAATGTCAACTTTACAAAACCTTATCTTTCTGCACTATCCAGAGAGTAATGTGCTTTGACACCTTTCAGCTTTAATGTAGTTCCTTGTTTTGCTTTGTTTCCTTTTATAAAGGATTCTACATCGACTGATGATATGTGGTAAAACTGCTCATCTAGCCATGGAGTTTACCTTCACCTCCAAAGGAGAGTACAGCTCAACTTCCTTGAACCTTTTAAACATCCCTCCTCAACTTTAAAGAAGGACGTGTGTCATGGGTGAGAGTGGATCACACCAGAGAACTTCAGCAGTACAACAGCTAGCCCAGAACTGATTTTTTTTTTTGTAAATTTGAGACTTACGTAAACGTGATTTCAAACCATAATTCATGTTGTAAATCAGACTCCAGCAATTTTTGTTGTATGATTTTGTTTTTTGTAAAGTGTAATTGTCCTTGTACAAAATGCTCATATTTAATTATGAACTGCTTTAAATCACTATCAAAGTTACAAAAAATGTTTGGCTTGTTGTGTGATGCAACAGATATATAGCCCTTTCAAGTCATGTTGTGTTTGGACTTGGCGTTGGGACAGGGAGAGCAGCAGCCATGTCAGCTAGACGCTCAAATGTGCACATGGTTATGGAGAAGAATTCCCAAATCTTACGAAGCCAAACCTCCAGGGAGTTAACTGAAAGCTATCTTCAGGTTCTTGACAGTGGAGTGGGCACTGTTGAGAAAGCTGGTCCCTTCATTTATCTTTTAGGTGGTTCTCTCCTTGTTGCCGGGAGTATTGCAGGTAATGCAGTATATTCATAAGAATATCAATCTTGGGGCTGAAATGCCTTGATTCTTTGCACCTCTTTTCCAAGTCCTTACATTGAATTACTAATTGATAAGCAGCAGCTTCCTACATATAGTAGGAGACTGCCACGTTTTGCTATCATGATCGGCTGGGCCTGCTGCTGTTCCTAGTAAGGTATTCTGAATTCCATTTTATCAATAAAGCTTGATTTAACAAACAAGAAATTTAATCATGTATGTGTAATTCCTCCTTTATCCCGCCCTTTTAAAACACCATGCCATTGTAAGTGAGAAGTTTCTCGTGGGGAAAAATGTTTGTCTCTTTAATTGGGAAATAATGTTACAGCACGGATGGAACTGTTTCCCTTCCATTAGAAAGACTAAAAGACTTAAATCTATGTTGTTTCTTAATCTCTTTTTTAATGGGTTTCTTTCTGGCTGCTTATTTTTCATTCTATGTGTATCAGTTTGAATTTGCCTACTGTTTAATTAAAATAATTGTCAGAGCTTGACAATCTAACAGTCTATAGTAGGGGTGTGTGTGTGTGCGTGTGCACGCACGTGCTTGCCACGCGCGTGTGTGTGCGCCTGTGATTTTTTAATTGACCCATGTCTTTAGAATCCAAGTAGTTAAGATGTATTTGTGATTTGAAATAGAGCATGTTGCTAATATTTAGCTGTTGGCCTTTAAAAATAACATTCGAAGCTTAAGGAATTGTAGATATAAAAATAACCTAATTTAATTTAGGCTTAAATTCCTCTGATTAAGCATGTGAAAGTAAGTTTTAAAGTCTGTCACATTGAAAAGACTACTGTTCTGTGCCCTTCTGTATTTTTGTCTCTTTAGGTTGAATATTGTATTTATTGCCGTGTAATTTAATCATTCAGTAGGCAGATTCCCCACTAGAAAACTATTAAAATGTAAGATTACAATACAACATTGAATACAAAATCAAAACTCTGTGTATAAAAGGTAGTATAATCAATTTTGTTATATTTGTTTTTTCCCTAACTTGGAAATATACATATTTGTATATATAGCCTTAAAACTAATGTAAAGTTAGGGGAGTAGTGGGAAAAGTAATGTGAAATGTCTCAGATTTAAGTAGTTACATACCAGCAAAACCTTTTCATTATCCCTCTTATTTGTGAGGCGATTAAATGTAATTTAAGTGTATTTAATTTATATCTCAATCCAGCATGAATGAAGAAAAACAATTACTATTTATATTTAGAATTTCATAAGTTGGAATTACAGAACCAATTCCATACTTACAAATAAATGCTCAGTGTCTAAATCTGTGGTAGAGTGTGAACTAGGATAATGTTCTAAGTTATGGCTTTGCAAGCATCTCAGTGTGCATTTAATGAATACAGTGCTTCTAGTGTAGAGTGATTACCAGACATATTAGTACTGAAAACTAAATTCCCATTATAAGAAGCCAGGTTCTTAATTTTTTAGGTAGACTGAAGTTTTTAGTTCTAGAAATTTCAAAACCTTGAATTGGATTTTGAGATGCAAAATCATAAATCACAAGTCACACTATGTGATGGGGAGCTATATTTCAAACCATAAAAGCATATTTAAAGCTTTTTTTAATTTTAGAGTTTTTAAATAAAAAAGAGGAAGTTAAGATACTCCTCTGTTAAAATTATTAGTACTGAAAAGAAGCTTGGAAGTGAGAGAAAACTATTAAGTGTTCTCTGAGAAGACGAAATCTTTTACACATGAGTCAGCATTGCCATACTAGATACAATTGTTCATTATAAAAAAGGAAGTATACATTATAATAGCAGAGTGTGTGTGTTCTTGATTCCTGGGGGTAATGGTGGTGGCGGGAACCAACCACACACGTTTGAAAGGCACTTTTGCACCTCTATGGTGCAGTTCATTTTTGTACCACTTCAGTTCTTGCCCTCCCACCCCCTTTTGTGTGCTAATTAGCATCTCAGGGCAATGCCTCAAAATTTTTTGATGTGTTGTATGTTATTTTCTTTGGAGGGTGAAAGTTCTTTTGTGATGATAATATACCATTCAAAATGTACTTTCATATAAGTGTTTTCTTAGGATGAATTCAATTTGCTGCTTGTAATAGGAAATTCATTTTGTGTAGCAGACTCTTAACCCTAACATTAAAAAATTTCACTGGTCTCCTAATGTTTTAGCAAAGTAAGCTCTCTTAATTTCCACTTTGTTAAGGTATATACTTTTACAGATAACAGAAGCAGTTCTCAATATTAGCATTAACTTTACAAAAATCCAAATGGTATTTTCTTATTTAGCTGTAGAACTGTTTCAAACATTTTTAAATATAATGCTTGCTTCTAGAATGCTATGCAATTAGTATACTGCTCCAGCCACTTATATTTTATTTTACTACATTAAGAAATTTGGATTAAAGAATAAATTATGTAATTCAAATAATCTGAATTATAACAGCACTTTTAGTGATCATCTATCTGACCACATACTAATTCCACTAAATAGCTTTTCTACAAAACATATTGTTATCTGCAAAACACCATTCTAGGCAAAGTACCTTGGAACTATAAAGAAATGACTAGATCCTTGCCCCCAAGGAGTTTACATTTGGGTAGAATTTATAATCTAATGTACGTTAATGTTATAATTGAATTACCCCCCAGAAAATAGTTATGACCCTCCCACTACTGTCTGCCAGATAATTTTTCTGAACGAGGCAGGTCTCTGCCCTACAGAACTCACTTACGCTTCCATTATTCACTTGAAAATTCTTCCATGTATTTTCCTCTTCCCCAAAGTTGAAAATCTCATTCAAAAGAAAATTTTGCTGAGCATAGGAATAAAATTGGACTGATGAGGCTCAAATCTATTCAGTATGCTTGACTACCTTTAACAAATGGCCTATTATTCTTCCTCCTTTATATATAGTTTCCTGCTATATACATATAGCTTAAATTTAAGAAAAAATCTGTTTGTTTGAAGCACACTGCCATTGTTAATATCTAGTTTTAGCCAAACAATTATTATTTGTGTTAATTTTTAAAAATAATTTCACTGCCCATCTTTACTGGACAAGTTCATGTGAATTCAATTTGTAGTTTCTGAAAGAGCTGACAAAGTTGGTTACAGGTTTTCTTTTTTGTTTCAGTTTTGAATTTCATGGTGTATACTTTTAGTTTATAAAATTTGAATTAGAGGTGTAAGCCTGTAATGTTTTGTTATTGTGTACAGTATTAGGATTTGGTGGTAGAAAATATGTAAATATTTCAGTACATAAGTGTTTTTCTCTTTCGAGGTTTTTCTTTGAAGGAACCTTAAAGAGTTTCATACTTTTGCTTGCAGATACTTGAGATGACCATTTTGTAATTGAGTGACCTAGTCTTCTCATTAGTTTTTCTTTTAGGCATTAGGAAGACTTCTTTATAGTTTAAAACTTTAGAAGCCTAATTTTACTTTATTTTCTTCAATAATGTGCCATGAGTTTTGGATTGTATTTTCAAATTCTATATTACTTTAGAATATGCTTGAAATATTTAAGGATACATTTTCTAAATGTTGCAAGTATAATACTGTATTCTTTTGTTGGTCAGAATATGAGTCTCAAGTGTTAGTTATTACTGATGATCAGAATGCCGCCAGAAATGAGGAGAGGCATTGAGTTCCACTTGATTGTCAAATGAACATTTCTACTTTTGTTCACCTTCACTCATTCTTTCCCTTTTACCTGCTTTATGTATTAACCTAGTGGCCTCTGCTCTCTTGTTTTTCTGATTATATTACCAGCAGGTATGCGCCAACTAGAAAAATTCAGGTGTATTAGAATCATAGTTGACAACTTGTATTTTATTAGGTGAGGGAAAAAGTTGTTTGTATTGATATAACAAAGAGAGAAGTGACTTTTTCCCCCCTCCCTTATCCATCATGAAATGTTGCTTTATTTCCTCTACCACCCTCTTGGTGGTGGTTATCTCTCTGTCTCTTTTTCAAACATAGGCAGGCCAATTCCATTTTCTTGAGAAAGAGTTCAGTGCATTACCTCACCAAGGCCAATTACTACTATATAAAACTGGGCTGAAAATAAGAAAATTTGGGAGATGCCAGTGAGGAGGACAGAGAGGATTACTCTTAATTATTGTAAAAGCCACAGAGAGGTCTTTCTCGAACCAGGCTGTATATTAACTGTTACATCAACTGCCAAGAACCAACTTTTGCTTCTTCAGATCATTTGATTTTTCCATCAAGAGAGAGAACGATAAAAAAAAAAAAAGTACTTCTTCAACTTAAAAACAGAAAAAATAAACGCAAATGTTTATCCACCACGAAACCCAATCCTTTTAGTCTTTTAATTGCTCCAAAACTCAGTTTCTGTTAGCTTTCTCATTGAATTAAATGTACAGAAAAATTTAATGTTTTTCCTTTCTTTCCATAGTCCCCTGGTCCATTAAAAGGCATTGAGTAACATCTGTGTTTGCATTTTAATCCCTGAAGTAAGGTTGGTGTAGGAGATTGTAGCCGCAGAACAAAATTAGTAATATCTCAATCAGGTATATAGTGAGTGCTACAAATTCATTTTAGCAGTGATGCTTATTAGGTTCCTGGGCCCTTTGAAATTGATGAATCCTAGGAACTTCCTCACCCAGGAAAATTCATATAATGTACCTACCTCCCCAAAGTTTATGATATTGGAGGGGTTCATCAGCCTTTTTCCTTCAAAAAGACCATAAAATATATTTCAAGGGTGTCAAAATAATTTGAGTAATTTAAGGAAGGGTTTAACTTTTTAAGAGAGGAGGTGAATGGGAGCCTCGGCTAGAAACTGATATTAAAAGACCCATTTTAAAGGCTGTATTTGGGGGGAAAGAATAATTAAAGGTGAATAAAATAATATTTGGACCAGTTTTGGAGGATAACGTCACTCTTAAGTTTGCCACTTTTGAAACAACGGAAAAGAGGTAAAATGGAAATTGAAAGTGTGGAATGTTTCTGACCTGCATAGTGCATACATAGTATATTCACAAGACATTGAACTGTCCGATCTCACTCAGGTTTTAAAATTTTGAGCTTCCTGGTTTTAGAGTTCATTACATGTTTAATTTGCTTCACATTCTAGGAAATTAGGTATTTACTTACTGATACAGAATGGTAAAATAGGATGTAACATATGGCCATCAATGTACAGGATTAATGGGATTTCTACTAAAATGTAACAACCATGAAAAGATTAGCTTGTCTCATTTGTTGCCCAAATTGGCTGTTCAGTTACAGCTTATTTAATTCCCATTTGTGGGAATTTTGAAACAGAAACCATTGTCTTGCTTGGTCAGCCCTTCACTTAAGTCAACAGCATATCTGCAGGAAGGTATCTTGTGTGTAGTAATATGCCCCAGTAGTAGTTGGTTTCACTCTTGAAATGACTTATTTCACTTAATTTGTATAAATGTTACAAGTGGAGAGTCCATGTTAAAAGCATGTTGTATTATATATAGGTTCATTTTTTAAAAGTCTATAAATGTAAAACTAATACAACTGCAGAAATATTTTTCCTAAACAGTGTATAATGAAATTCTCCACAGTTAACTCACCCACTGTTTGCTGTTTATGTGATCCAAACTTTTAAAGAAATTCCATAAATGTATATTTTGTATTATGTACCATTTTCCTGGTCCAAAGAAAACATGTGGATTCAGTTCTAACTTTGAGAATGTACTTTTTGTTTTCAAGTCTGTTGAAGAAATTGCATTCAGCCTGTGAATGGTTGCAGATTGTATGTGAGATGAAAAGTCGAAATAATTTCTAGTTTGCAAAACTGGTGCCACTAAATAAACAGGCAATTGCATAATACGTGTGTATTTATGATTGATTGATATTGCAAGCAGCATTTTTGTTCTGCCTAGAAACTTGGAAAATTTGAAGTTATTAGGACAAATTAAGAGGATTTTTGCTCAACTGAATTTGGTTAATTGGCTAAAGAAGATAGAACTGATAGTCTTTTCCCTTCTTGATTTTAGGAAGAGTACTGAAAGCAAGTTTGAATTTTAGGTTATTTTCATAAAAACATTCCAGAAACAAAAAAGTTCTTTGGCAAGAACATTCCCATTTGTTTTCTTACAGATGATAAATATTTCTTACTCTCTTGAAACTTGAGATTAGGAATTGGAAGTGGTCTGGAAAAGGACTTACCCATTTAGTATCCTTGGTGTAGTGCTCACTTCATAGTGGGGTGTGTGTGTGTGTGTGTGTGTGTGTGTGTGTGTGTGTGTGTGAGTGTGCGCACGCGCGCACTTAGATGCTTCTGCTAATTCTGGTATTTTGTATTACCTGTGTTCATGTCTGAAAGTCTGACTTATTTTATAGGCTTGCATAATTAGAGGGATTTTAAAGTACATTGAATTAGTGATGTAAGTGAAGTTCTAGGAACTGCAAAGCCTTATTTTTGCGAAATGTATATTGAAAACATGTTAGTTAATTAGAAGTGGCAAGTCTTTGAAATAAGGAGGGTTGAGGCAAATACGTTTATTTGGCTCACATGTTATGAGTACGTGTTAACGTGTCAATGTACAGTTTTGTGTCCTGGGGTTTTGTCTTTTGTAATTATTCTTTTAAACATTGAAGGTAGGGTTTTTAAGTGAAAACTGTTTATTTCAGTTATTTTTTTTCTCTTTAAGCGATTATTTACCAAGAAACAAATACTGAGATGCTCTTTCCTTGTTATCACTTAATTGCTTAGACTGAAATTCCCATTAAGTCACAGAAATTTTGATTCTAGGTGAAAAATCTGTTCTTAAGTGAACTGCCCCAGAAAAGCTTAGCTTACATGCCCTCATAGGACTTTATTTGTTGCAAAACCAACCACTTGTAAGCAATTTGGGCTCAGCTGCTGCATGTTGTCTAATGAGATTCATATTAATTTCTCTGATACCTTGTATGAGGTGATTCAGAGTATCTAGAAAGCTTTTTATGAGATTGTTTAATCATCCCACTGTTACCCAAATAGTGGATCAGCTCAATATACTACATGTGTGTCCTCTGCTATAGTTTAGGGAGAGGCTTGGGTCTCCTAGACCAAAGCACTTTCTCTATGGCTTTCCTTATAGGTGCACAAAGTACACAAGGTACATTTTTCCAGATGTCAATTTGAACCAGTGAAATTTCTGGCATTTGACCATAAGATCATGACCTGAACCAGAATCAAGAGTGGGACACTTAACTGAGTGAGTGATCCAGGCACCCCTGAAGTTAGTTATTCCTGAATGATCAGACTGCAAGTCAGTACTTCTCTCATTATTTCAGTTTAATTGTGTCTCCTCCTAATTGACCCTTAAAATTGGATGACGGGTTTAAAGAAAAACCATACATATATAAAATTTCCATATATGAAGTTTGGTAAATATAGACAATACCAAGTTTATGATTCTTACCTTGAAATTACATCTCAAGTTTTTAAATCACTAACTTATTCTTTGTCATTTCAGCTTCTCATAGAGCCCCTCTAGATGCTCTAGTATTAGATCAACTTGCTTGGACATTGCTGAGAAATGTTATTCCCTCAGTTGACCTGGAAAGGAAATAATATAAAGTCTAAATGCTAATGCTGGATTATAATAAAGCATAAAAATAAGATGAGAAAATGATTTTATCATTTTTAAAAAAAATTTTTTAATGTTTTATTTATTTCTAGGAGAGAGAGAGAGAGGCAGCGTGAGCAGGGGAGGGTCAGAGAGAGAGGAGTCACAGACAAACAGGCTCCAGGCTCTGAGCTGGCAGTCAGCACAGAGCCCAACACAGGGCTCGAACCCACGAACCGACAGATCATGACCTAAGCGAAAGTCGGATGCTTAACTGACTAAGCCACCCAAGCGCCCCATGATTTTATCATTTTATTTTGAATTAACATAAAAGTGAAGTGAGTGGAGAGTTCCTTTCAAACATAAAGATTGTAGAGATTTATGGATCCATCTCAGTCTGAGCCATCACTGGAGTCTCTGCATATTATTCTTTTAAGTGCAGCCTTCGTTATAGGTGGATGAAGGCTCTAACTAGATAACAAACTCTGACTTAGTAGCCATGCTGTGTCCTTCCTAAAAATCTTTGCTGTATTGCAATTTGCTATTTGTTTGTTTTGCTATCAACTAAAATTGTTCTGTATTTACAAATTAAAGGGTTTGCTAGATGAGTTTGTGACTGTTCTAGGTCAAATGGGTTTATATGTGTACCTCACATTGGCACACTGAAACCATTCCAAGGATTGTCTTCTAAATTTTCAACATAACAATCTTCAATGTGTATTTGATCATATTTAATGAAGAAAACAAAGGTTCACTATATATTATTATAATAGCAGAGTTTTTCTGTTATTTTAGCCATTGCTCTTTTAACTGCTTATAACAAAACAAAGTTTTTTTTTTTTAACTAAAAGTCTCCAGAACATTTCTAACAAAATGACTAATATGTTCTAGTGATTTGATCTAGTAGAAGCACATGGGAAATGAGTTTTTAACTTAGCATTAGGTATATAAAAGTCTTCATGTTACTGACATAAATTCAACTTTCATTGATGTATTTTGACAAATTTTGCTGCAATGATCCTTAATAAAATAAAAAGAGGTCTTAGCATATAATAAAGGCAACAAAACTGCTAATGTGCCAAGATCACAGAAAGGAAGCTTCCTTGGTGTCCTTCCTTAGTATTTACTTTTATGTCTGAAATCAGAATGCTTGCCTTGTTTTTGTCCTTTGGCTTTGTTTGAAGTATGTAGGTTCCTAGACTATACTCACTTTAGGACTTATGTAGATATTTCTAAGAGAAGTCTAAGGGTGTTGAATTCTGCATCCTTGGATATCATAAGGGTTTGCATTGTGCTCTGTCCTGATTTCTACAGTATAGGTAGGTTGGATTATTTAATGACAATACGGCTATAAGTGTGTTATATATGCATATATAAATATCCTTGTTCAAGGTCAACTGCAGGTGCCTGTCACTAGTGTTACTGGTTCAACCTGACCTTCTGAGAGGTTTGCTGCTTCACTACCAGATGGATTTGGCATCTGACAGAACTACAGTGTCAGTAAAGCTGCATCTCAGGAGGAGCAGGGCTCCAAGAAGGAAACTTCCTGGAGGGCAAGTCTGCATGATTTGAAATAAGGAAGAATGCACTAGCAGTTTCTGAAGATCACATAGTTGGTTCTCTAAATCTGTTGGAACTGTTTTGATACTTGAGTTTCTTGGACTGAAAGTCAAACACTTTTGTTCAAAAATCATTTGTTCAGATATAAAAATTTGAATGGTTTATGTGAAAAAATTGTACTTTTCAATCTTAGAATCTGTGACTTTCTTAGACTTTAATAATTTGAAGTCATTTGATGAAATTGACAGTTTTCTCTTTGGCAAAGGAGGAAGAGGAAAAGAATGGGTGGAGGAGGGGAAGAAAAGGAGTTAAATAAGGGCAAGAAGAGGTTCAAAAGTGAAAAACAAGGTATTTTTTTAACTTAAGAAAATTCTATTTTTCTGAAATGAAAAACAACCAATTTAGGCTCCAGAAATCTTCCTTAGGTTTTAACAACATTCAATATAATGCATCACTGGTCGGTAGATTAGTCGTCTTGTTCTCCCTCCAGTATGTCCCTCCAAAGGCCCTGAAGGAGGGAATGCCCCAATGTCATTTGTCAACTGTCACTTGTAGGTTCAATTGGGAAAGTGATTAAAATGAAGTTTAAGATAAGTATTGCAGGTTTCCCTTCTATTAATTGGTTCCCTGGCTTCTCTGAAGCCGTGGTTCTGAAGCTGCCTGCAAAACAGAACGACCTGGAAAACTAAAAACCTTCTTTCATGAGTGGAGGTTAAGTTGGAAGGTTACCCCACCACCATCCCAGTGTACATTCCTCCTTGCCCCTCCTGAGATCTTTTGTTCAAATTCCTAAGGTGGTTCCCATTTCTCTCAGTAACCGCCAAAGTCCTTAACAGTGGCCTACAAAGCCCACTATGTGATGTTCCTGAGACCTCTCAGACTCCCCTCCCTTGCTTGTGTCCTGGCTGTCCCCAAACACGCCTGTCTCTTTCAGATTCTAGGGTCTTATGGGGATTGTTTTACTGTCCCCTCCACCTGGATTGTTTCACTGGCCAAAGCAAGTCACATCTAACTGAAGGAAACCTGCAAGGAACAAACCAGAATATTTTTGGATAACCCTAATAACTGCCATAGGGGCACAATATATTTTTGGATAAATAACCTGTGCATGTGTGTGTGCCTGCAGAAAATGAGACTGGTGTTATATACACTCCAGGAGGCATCATCTTACTTGAGCTGTGCACTTTGAGATAAGGCCTGGTAGCAGGCGGGGACCACATGAGATGATCTCGTATCACAAGTGCGCCCAATGATTAGAGGTCAGTGTTTCTGCATCTTTGGGGGTTGAAGCGGACTACTTGGCATATTAAGGGTGAGATTGGATTTGCATACACAGAGCTAAACAGGAAGTTTTCCCAGCAGAGGAAACAGATGAGCAAATGAAAAGGTAAGGCAGCTGAGGCCACTGAGAATGCCAGGCTTAGCAGGAACTTCCCACACTCAGATCCCCTAAGGGGAGTGAGACAGGTTTAAAGGCGCAACACTAAGAAAGCCTGCTTTTTATGTCCTTTGCTTCCTGAGAAGAGCTTTCACTCAGTCTGTGTTAGGAATATGGCATTGCTTCTGTTAAGTCAGCTTTACTGTCAAGTTTAGTGGCATTTCAACAACACGTAGAGGAGCTATGTATTATTCTCATACACCACCCAGGGCAGTGCTGCCCCAAACCTAACAGTCATTAATTAATTTGGGCTGATTACCGAGTCAGAAAGTTTATCTGTAATTTTTTCCACCCAAGGAGTGTTCTGGAGCCTCTGGAAGAGATAGGGGCTATAGAGAGCCTTAGTATCTCTGGCAGAACTGTGACTCCATGAAGAAGACGTTCATGACCGTAGCTAAGCCCCAGCTTAGCTGGCCTAGCTATTATTTGGCCAGCACGACCCAGGAGCCATGGTCTAATTTGAACTGTGTACTTTGAGGCAAGTGCGTGGGAGCAGAGAGGCGGGGACCACATGAAATGCTGTTTGAGGTTTCCTGTTTGCTCTAGCTCGCTGCTGCTGCCCTCTGCCACCACCGCCCTCCCAGCCAAAACAAAATAACATTAACATTCAGAATGTAGAGTCAGCTAAGAGCAGTAAAGCGTTTGATAGCGTATCATTTTTTTTTTCAAGTTTCAACAATGGACAATGTATTTCACAATTCAAAAAATACTTTATCAAACAGAGCCTCCCGTTCATCAGCAACTTATTTCTGAGGAGACTATCTTAAGGTGTACGATTATCATGTGCATATTTTTGAGCTGCTTCTAAAGCCACTACCCAAGTCCATTCACCGTGAAGATGACAGTTTGGATGTAAACACCACAAGAAGCTCTGTGTTATCAGAAAGCTTCTCTCCTCACACTGTGCTCTGTCTGCTTCATTCCATTCTAAGTCAGTAACCTATACCACTTGTGGCCAGAACAGGAGGTAAAACAAATAAATTTTTCTTCTTAGTAAATGTGATTCTTTGGAATAGAAATTTTATGAATTTAAATGATGAGGGGCAAAGAAAGAGAGAGAAAGAGAGAAAGAAAGAGAGAAAGAGAGAAAGAGAGAGAGAAAAAGAAAGAGAGAAAGAGAAAGAGAGAAAGAGAAAGAAAGAAAGAAAGAAAGAAAGAAAGAAAGAAAGAAAGAAAGAAAGAAAGAAAGAGAAGAAAGGAAAGAAAGAAAGAAAGAAAGAAAGAAAGAAAGAAAGAAAGAAAGAAAGAAAGAAAGAAAGAAAAGCAAAACCCACGAGCGTGGGCTCTGCCCACTTACTGCGTCCTTCATCCTCTCACTGCCCCAGCCATGCTGCTCAGCATCGCTAGGTAGAATTATTAACCAACATTAAATAAAGCAAGCCCTGCTGTGACTAACCCTGAAATATGCTCACGCGGCCCCTGTCAGAGGCCCCTCCACTGCCATCCTCACCTGTACTTGGAGTTTCTGCCTTTGAGACCCAGTAGGCAGTTCACAGGGAAACCATGTGCCATCCTCGGCACGCTCCTATGTGCCTGCAGACCCTTGGCACTCAGTCTGATCTTCTGCAGATAATCTTACCTCTCTCAGTGTTTCTGGGAGCACCAAAGTGAGTGGGATGTTTGCCACAGAGCCTATTATTTTAACTTAGACTAACTTAAGCCTCCAAATTTGGTGACAGCCTTTCCAAACATTCTCTCATGATTTGGGGAAAAGACAAAGACAAATTCTAGTGTATATGGATTATTGTATAAGCTGAAGAATATTAATAATAAAATATACTAAATTTACCTCCATCCATGATTCATGATAACCTGTAAAAAAATATCCTCAAGCTGCGGGGGGGAAACAGCATTTTTTTCAAACTCCTTTGATCATTAGCCACCCAAATTAACTTCTCAGGGAAAATCTCACCAGATTTAGTCTCTCTTCACATAATTTTGTTATTGTTAAAGGTACATAGCAAAATTACCATTTTAAGTGTACAATCCAGTAGCATTAAGTACACTCATAGTGTTGTTTAAACATTACTGCTGTCTAGTTCTAGAGCATTTTCATCACCCTAAACAGAAACTGTATCCATCAAGATACTTCCCATTCTCCCCTCCCTCAGTCCTTGGCAACCTCTAGTCTATATTATATCTCTAGAAATTTACCTACCATAGATATTTACATAAGTGAAGTCACACACTATTTGTCCATTTGTGTGTGGCTTATTTCACTTAGCATAATGCTTTCAAGTTTCATCCATGTTCTAAGGTGTATCAGAATTTCATTCCATTTTACAGCTATTATCCCAACACTGCATATGCCACAGTTTGTTTACCCATTTGCCCGTTGAGGGACAGGGGTTTTTCCACCTTTTGGCCACTGTGCATAATGTGGTTATGAACACAGGTGTACAAATTTGAGTCCCTGTTTTCAATTCTTTTGGGTATATACCTAGGAGTGGAATTCCTGGGTCATATTGTAACTCCATGTTCAACTTATTGAAGAGCTACCAGACTGTCACCCACAACAACTGCACCATTTTACATTTCCAGCAGCAATGTGCGTGGGTTCCAGTTCCCCATATCATTGCCAAGACTTTTCTCTTTGTTTGCTTGTTTGTTGATGTTGAGTATCTTTTTATATGTTTATTGACTATTTGTGTATCTTTTTTTGAGAAATGTCGGGTTTAACGTTTGCCCATTTTTAACTGGGTTGTTTGGTTTTGTTGGTGTGTTGAGTTGTAGGAATTCTTTATATATTCTGGATATTAATTTCTTATCAGATAGAGGATTTGCAAATATTTCCTCCCATTCTGTGGGTTGTCTTTCTACTCTGTTGATACTGTCTTTTAATGTGCAAAAGTTTTTAATTTTGGTGAAGCCTGATTTATTTATTTATTTTTATTGCCTGTGCTCTTGGTGTCATACCAAAAGTTCTTAAATTTAGGTCTTGGATCCATTTTTTAGTTAATTTTTGTATATGGTGTAAGGTAAGAGTCCAACTTCATTCTTTTGCATATGGACATCCAGTTTGCCCAGCACTGTTTAAAACAAATGTTTTAACCACTTGTTTAAAAGGTTAACAACTTCATTCACAAGAATGGGATTCTCTTCCTGCCTCACTTGACCCTGGGCACAGGCTGGACACAGAGACCTTGCAAACCACTTCTTCCCCCTCCTATTATCTGGCTGGTGAGTATCAACCCCAATTCCTTCAGTAAAAACTGTACTTATGATCCCCATTTAAAACTCTTGATTAGCTGAGACAAATGGATTTGTAGTTCTTGCTATTAGCAATTGGCCTTTATATGCCTGTCTTCTCCATGAGGCTGGTAGAGGGCTCTGAGAATTGTTGACAGTGTATACAAAACACCTACACGGTGCCCACCACACAGTAAATGGATCAGTTAGGGCTCTTCCTTTCCAGGCCACAGATCTTCACTCTAGATAACTTAAGCAAATAGTGAAACTTATAGCAAGGCTCTTAGAAGCTCACAGACTTATAAGAAGACTAGAAAACCAGGCTTGGAAATGAGTAGAAACCAAGGTAATCAGAGGAAGGGTTTATCCTCTTAGCTTCATAGTAAAACAGAAGCCAAAATTTAGTAATGCACTGAGACCATACATAAGGCTGTATAAGAGATTTCCTAGAGGAAATCAGAGCACAGGAAGAGAGGGGTGAATACTGGGCAACAACTTATGGCAATTGTCTGCTATAAATCATCTCGCTGATCTCCCAATATCTACATCCACGTCCTTTTCACTGAAATGCTTCCCAAAATGCTCCTGGCCTCACATAATACAATTTTCAAAACTGCATTAGCCCCTCCCCAGAGGGGACAATACAAAGTGTTATCAGTTACTGTTCTGAGTCCAGGAAATCTCTGTGATGTCTATTCTTTAGTCTTTGCCTTCAGTAGCTTACGTACTAAATGGTGAATTTAACCAACACCTGGCAATAGTGTGTGGGCAAACGAGAAATTATCTAAGACATTTAGATAAGTACACACCACCCTTGGTTATTTCAGCAGTTACTGTTTTCTGAATCATCTGAGAATGGGTTGGAAACACTGTATTTCTTCACCTCTGAATACTTCACCATGTATTTCGTGAGAACAAGGATGTTTTCTTACATAATCACAGCCCAATTGTTATAGTGAAGAAAGATAACATTCATAAAATATATAGTCACCTAATCTATAGTCCATATTCAAATTTCATCAATTACACAAAATGCCTTTCATAGCCATTTCTGCCACTCCAAGTTTCAAGCCAGGACCATACATTGCAATCAGCTGTCATGTCTCATTAGTTTCTTCATTCTGGAACAGTTCCTCAGCCTGCCTTTGTCTTTAATGACTGTGACACTTTTGAGGAATAGAAGCCAGTTATTCTGAGACGATCCCTCAGTTTGGGTTTTTCCAGTGTTTTCTCATTACTAGTTTCAGATGATGCAGTTGTGGCAGGACCAACACAGAACTGATGTCATGTCCTCCTTGGTGCATCACATCCAGGAGGCACATGTTACCTATTGTTCATTATTGGTGATGTATGTCATCTTTGATCACTCAATTAAGGTGATATCTGCTGTTTTTCTCCACTGTGAAGTCACTTTTTTTCACTTTGTACTTAATGTGTAATTTGATTATTTGAGACTGTCGTCTATTCGTCATCATACTCTCACCTCCAGTTTTAGCATCAATTGATTTTATAACTCTATACTTTCTGCATCCTACTGTAAAGAAAGGCTTTCCCTTTCCTTTCCAACCTTTGGCTTTTTAAAAATTAATACATGTGCCTAGCATAGTCTCACTCCATCCTTGAGTTCCCTATCCTCAACCCACTGTTGGTCCCTGCTCTAGTCCTGAACTTTGCCTTTGACTGGCTGCCACCTCAGCCTGCCTCCTGCTCCATCTCTGAGCTTCACCCACCCCCAGGCTTTCCTGACTCCCTCACCCCATCCTATTTTTGGCCTTGAGTCTGGTCAATGTACCCTGGCAAGTAGACTGGACATTGATAATGTGCTAGCAAAAGCATTTATCTCAGAGATAACATTACATCAATCTTCACCTCCTTTTATGGAGGTAGATTTCAACTATTTTCCATCAATCCTGAAAGTTTTAAACATATTTCATTGCTAATCTTTGTATCATTGGCTTTTCCAAAAGTCAAAACTAGAATTTTTCTTTGCAAAACAGGAGTCCTGATTTGACTGTTTATACCTTATTCTCAAAGGTAGTTTTCAAAAATATACCAGTGACATTAAGAGAGAGAATAGGGATTAAGCTATGCAATGAGCTAAAAGTTCAAATGTTTCATATGTTCATATATAAAAATCCATATGTTGAGGGGCACTTAGGTGGCCTAGTCAGTTAAGCTTCCAACTCTTGTTTCGGCTCAGGTCATGATCTCATGGTTCATAGGATTGAGCCTCATGTCAGGCTCTGCACTGACAGCACGGAGTCTGCTTGGGATTCTTTCTCTCCTTCTCTCTGTGCTCCTCCCCTACTCGCTCACACACACACACACACACACACACACACACACACACTCTCTCTCTCTCTCTCTCTCTCTCTCTCTCTTAAAATAAATAAACTTAAAAAAATCCATATGTTGAAACCCTAAGCCCCAATGTCATGATATTTGGAGGTGGGGCTTTTAAGAGGTAATTAGGTCATAAGGGTGGAGCCCTAATGAATGGAATTAGTGCCCTTATGAGAAGAGGCCAGAAAGCTGGCTAGCTCTCTTTCCACCATGTGAAGATATAAGAAATTGGCAATTTGCAACCTACAAGAGGGCCCTCACCAGAACCCGACCCACATTGACTTTGGACTCCCAGCCTCCAGAACTGTGAGCGATAGCTTTCTGTTGTTTATCAGCCACCCAGTCTATGGTACTTTTGTATAGCAGCCCCAACTAAGACAAGAATCAAGAATAGCAAAAGTAAGATTAAGCCTAGAGTAAGGCTAGTATATAGCATGCATGTCATTCTATATATGCCCATATTTGGGGCTTTCTAGTAGGCAGTGAAAAAGGGAGTTTTTATCATCAATTGGTCATCTTCATTCATCAAGTAAAGGGTGGTACTTTTTAAATTCTCTAAACTGAAGTCACACAAAGTTTGCTCTTGAACACATGGTCTATTTATACATTATCCAGTGCTGGGTGGTCCTGTGCCTGGCCTCTATAGTTTCCTCACAGGTATGTGTTCGTTGGAGCTCAGCTGGAGACTTGCAGGAACCTCTGCTGCTCTCTAATGCCCTTTCTCTTCAGCTTTCTCAGAGATTCTCTCCTGAGAACTCTAGTGCCTGAGCTTCCCTGGGCTCCAAACTCTATCTGCCCAATGTGGAGGGGTCACCAGGGTCCACCTCATCCCCCCGTCCCTGTGACATAGCCCCTCCCCAGGCAATAAGCTGGGGCATTCATGGATTCATGTCTTATTTTCCCCTTCTCTTAGGGATTCCTGTGTCTTACTGCCTGATTGTACAATATCCTAAAAATCCTTTGTTTCGTATATTTTGTCTATGTCCTTAATTGCTTCATGTGGAAGGATAAACCTGGTCCCCGATATTCCTTCTTGACCAGAATCTTAAGTCCCTTGCTTCTTGACAATCTCACACTGTTAAGTTCTAACTTGGATGTACCAACCTGTGATCAGAACTTTCAGAAACCACTGTCTTCTAAGCAACATTCATATTAAAAATATCCAAACAGAAACTCCATGACATTTTATTTCCTCTAACTGCATTCATGTTGGACCTCCTCGTATCCACAATTAGTTAGGAAAGGAGATTTTGTAGTATTACAAAATCATCTTATGTTATGTAGACTGGCCAAATCACTATGTTGTACACCTGAAACTAATGTAACATTGTGTGTCAAATATACTTCAATTTAAAAAAAGACAATGCAAAAGCAATAGATGGTCACATTATTAGCTGAACCCAACACCTACTTTTTACAATGTAGTTATTGTTGGTTATCATGTCACATTTGCGGGCAATGTCCAGCATGTAAACATGTTTGCATCTTATACAGCTATGTATGGAGATATGCAGATTTGCTGAGAATACCTAATTCCCCATTATCCGGAGACAATCTATAATGAGACTAGAAAAAGACAATGTATATTGAAAAAATTAAATTACCTAGAAATTGACAAAAAGCACCTACCATTTGGAAGGCGTCTACTGTTTGGCACTACAGGGAACAGTAGACTGCATGCTAGGTCTACCATGTGCAGGGAATGCCCCTTCCTGGCCAACCAGAAATACAACAGTCAGAGTTTGATTTTCCAACCCACAGCCCCTCTGGAGAACAAGGCAGTGCTCTTGGTCTAGGTCTAGCAGCCCACATGGCCAGAGGCCCCATTCCAGTTAGCTGAGTGAGACCATGGAATCGAGTGAGGAATGGGAGGAAGAAAGCAGGTGCAGGCAATGGACAGTGTCTTGGCCTTGTCCTGAATTTCAAAACAATGGGCTCAGCGAAGAAACCTTTTGGCTGTTTTCCATATCGATTTATGTTCCCAAATTCTTTTACAGCATTTATACATTTGGATGATGGTTGTAGAAGAGTAAACATGTTTCTAAATATAGCACTTAATATTAGCTAGACAAATAAAGCCTCAGGGTTACATCATTCAAAGATATAATGGCTTTCGCCTCTTACCTGTGGGCAGCCATTGCTGTTCACTTTCAGGATTCCACCATATGTGTGGCTCAACTGATTTCTTCTACTTTTGCTGCCACCAACTGATGAACTCCCTCCATAGGCCTTTAATCAAAATTCCTCAAGAGAGATAATCTGACTGGCTGGCTAGTCAACATCCATTCTTAAGAGTCTCATTGGGATGTGCTTCCTCTCTGGGCCAGCCACCTCATAGACCACACCTGGCCTGTGAGACAGGAGCCTTAAGCTTAGGTGCCAACCTCTGAGCTAGGGCAGCAAAGTCACGTGGGATAAGACAAGACCAACTGTGAATACAGCAGGCATTCAGTGGATGACATCCAGTACTTAGATGGGGGATTTTCCTTAACATTTCCAAGAGTACATGCAAGTCCCTGAGCTAATTCTCTTGTAGGAGATGAAGACATGGAAAAGACTGGATTCTGGTCTTTGAGAAACAGTGACAGATGCTGTTCAGATTTATGAGACAAGCCAGTGAATGCACAGGGGAGTGGAAGAATGGCAGCATCCAGCCAATGCAGAATGTTAGTCCCCCTGAGTCAAGCATGTAGGTCAATTGCTTAACTCAAGGATGCTCCCTAATGACAACTCAGTGATAGTTGTTACTATGGAGACAGCAGATAAAGCCCCATCCCAGTGCATCCCAGGCATGTCCTTATGCCAGTTCTGCTGCACCAAAAAGTCTGGGGATCAGGCACAGCCAGTCTATAGTGGTACAGCTGCTTTTGCAAAAAGGAGAGAGCAGAATAGGGGCAGAGACCACAGATGCTGCCACTGTGATTCCAAAAAGCTCCCACCTGTTGCCTCAGGGCTGCCCCGAGGTGGAGGGAGGAATACTTGGATAGGGCTAATGGGATGTGCTCACCTGGGACTTGAGGAAGCTCTGAGTGCACCCAGTTCTTTTTTTTTTTTTTTTTTTTTTAATTTAAATCCAAGTTAGTTAACATATAGTATAATAATAATTTCAGGGATAGAATTTAGTGATTCATCACTTACATATAACACCCAGTGCTTATCCCAACAAGTGTTCTTCTTAATGCCCATTGCCTATTTAGCCATCTCCCACCCATAACCCCTCCAGCAATCCTCAGTTTGTTCTCTGTATTTAAGAGTCTCTTATGGTTTATCTCCCTCTCTCTTTTTATATTATTTTTGCTTTCCTTCTATTATGTTCATCTGTTTTGTATCTTAAATTCCACATATGAGTGGAGTCATATATTTATTTTTCTCTGATTTATTTCACTGAGCATAATATACTCTAGTTCCATCCATATTGTTGCAAATGGCAAGATTTCATTCTTTTTGATTGCCGAGTAATATTCCATTGTATATATAAACCACATCTTTTTCCATTCATCAGTCCATGGACATTTGGGCTCTTTCCATACTTTGGCTATTGTCAATATCACTGCTATAAACACTGGAGTGCATGTGCCCCTTTGAAACCACACTCCTGTATCCTTTGGAAAATACCTAGTAGTGTAATCGATGGGTCATAGGATAATTCTATTTTTAATTTTTTGAGAAACCTCTATACTCGCTTCTAGAGCAGCTGCACCAGTTTGCAGTACAAAAGGGTTCCTCCTCCGCATCCTTGCTAACATCTATTGTTGCCTGAGTTGTTCATTTTAGCCATTCTTATTGGTGTGAGGTTGTATCTCATTGTGGTTTTGATTTGTATTTCCCTGAAGATGAGTGATGCTGAGCATTTTTTTCATGTGTCTCTTAGCCATCTGGATGTCTGGTCATGTCTTTTGCCCATTTCTTCACTAGATTATTTGTTTTTGGGGTGTTAAACTTGATAAGTTCTTTATAGATTCTGAATACTAACCCTTTCTTTGATATGTCATTTTGAGTGCACCAAGTTCCTGAGTCCCCACACTCTATCACTGGCTTGTCAGCAGGTCAGCTGGCACCATCTTTTGTGGGCACAGCTCTGAAGTCTGTCTTGGAGTTTGTATATTCACATAGATTTTGCTAGATTTTTTCCGGCCTCTTCAACTTCCTCAAAGTCATAAGCCACAGTAGTGGGCTGGAAGTTCCTCCTGAACAGCAAGTGACTGTGTTTCCCTGGGTGTCCCCTGCCCCTACAGGGCCAGGCTTGTGGTTCCCCACTGGCAGGAAGAAGGTTCCCATGAGGGCTCCCCCCACCACTTTGCAGGCAGGGTAAGTTCTTGGTTTCAGATGTATGCCTCCCAGGTCAGGGTGAGTTGAGCTGAATGAATAACAAGAAATATTTTATGCAGCACTGCAGACACTGCCTGTCAAGTTCATTTGGGTCTTACATTCAAATTGGCCAATTAATCTTTTCACCACAAAAACTCAAGATGACCCGTGAGTGTGACTTTCAAAAACTCACCTCTGGAATATCTTTAGGTAGGCTCTCGGCCTTTGGGAAGCACAGAAGCTAGCACTGTGGTCTCCTGTCCTGATGGGCAAGGGGAGGGAGGCTGGCAGCCATCCAAGTGCATGCCCCCATGGCCAGTGCATTTTTTCAAGGGCTGTGAATATCAGTCGTATCCCTATGACTAAATTTGGCCTAATTTCTAACTTGTGAACCATAATTATTTGTTCTTTAAATGGAGTGTAGGCAGTGTTTTCAGCTGTTGCCAGGAGTTAAGATGAAGTCTCAGGTGAATTCAGGAAGGGGGTTTTGGTGGATTATCATCATGCTTCTCATCTGTGGACAGGTGTCTCAGCCTTCCTCATGGCCTCTCCTTCCCAGGTGTCCCACATCATTACTAAACCTTATTCCTAACTCCTTGCTTTGCTGAATTCTTCCTCAGTCTCTCTCGGAGAAAGGAGCACAACTGGAGAACTGCCATCTGCGCAAATTCCTTAGCAGCAACGTAGTCCACAGCAGAGCTGATGGGGAGGAGTCGCAATGAAATCTGGTCACTAAAATAAGATTTTAAAACCTCCAGAACTGGCTCCTTAGAAACTGCATTGGTCTTGAAGAGACTAAAGAACCTACCAGAGACCCTAGGATTTGGACCTCATTTTCCTATCCTTGGGAAACCCCAAAGTTGGGAGACACGCTGAACCCTCAGTGTAGAGTCCTTTGTATTTGAATCACAGTGTGTAATTTGTTCATCCCTCTGTCATCCAAGATGAAAGTTATTTACTAACTACTCTCTTCTTATCTCTTTTAGTTCACTGGAGGAGACTTCTGAACCTCTCAGTCTGGAGCTATAGGTCTCCTGAGCCAAGTAAAGACCTGAAGGGAGGAAGGAGTCTTTGTCAGTCTGCCTTTCTAAGGAAAGAGACTTGCACAGAGGCCAACAGAAGCAAGAGATACACAAAACCAGCTTCAGTTGCATCATTCTTCCCAAGATACCTAACATGGCAGATTTGCAGGTATATGCCCCAAAGTACACGGCTACTTTGTCTTATGGCCACTTTGCACATGGCTGGGCAAAGCAAATCAAACTAGCACCATCACATGGTTAACACTGTGTGTATCCTGTGTCGGGTACTATGTTGAGTGCTTTCCACACAGCATCTTATTTTAGTCCTTAAAACACCACCCTGACATAGGCATGATAATTGTCCTATTATTCAGAGGAAAAACTGAGGCTTGGAGAGGAAACCTGACTTGTACAGGGGTGGACCACTACTAACTGGGTAAGCCAGGGTTGAAAACCAGGAAGTCTGCCTTCAAATCCAGTCTCCTAACTACTACTCTGTGGTCTTCATTGGCAACCTGTTGAGTGGAAAAACCACAGCCTTTTGCTTCCTTGCTTCAAGCTCAACTTGGCATCAGGACAAATGTCCCCTACTGGAGTTACTAAGCACCAACCCCAGCAGCTTCTCCTGCCATAAGCCCCTTCCTGTCCGGAGCACGGTCTCTGTTCTCCCAGAGCCCAGCAGTCAATTCCACAGTGTTGTCTAGGGCTGAAGAAAAGTGAGCTGCAGACTCCTTTGTTCCCTGGATAAATTCCATTTCCTTTTCTATTGTCTACGGATTCTTTAGTGATGTAACATTATACCCAGCATATTCCGTTTTTAAAAAGAAACTTCCATGGAAGTTGGCAAATTACCACTCATAGCTCTGTGAATGATAAAGTCACAGGAGATGAGTGTTAGCAGTGCACCTGGCGTCAATAATTACAGGCTTGGACACAGAGGAAAGAAGGGATAAGAGAAGACCAAATACAGCTGGGTGTGGAGACTGGTTTAGGAGAGGTTTTGACAGTATTGAGGGATGAGAAACCAGGCAGCTGAGGAGGTTACATCATATTCCACCCCAACCATGCCCCTCCACCTTTTTTTCTTACCTCAGGTTTCTTTATTTCCTTCTTATTTTAATTTTTTAACATTTATTCTTGAGAGACAGCACAAGTTGGGGAGGGGCAGAGAGATTGGGAGACACAGAATCTGAAGCAGGCTCCAGCTTCTGAGCTGTCAGCACAGAACGTGACACAGGGCTGGAACCCACAAACCATGAGATCATGACCTGAGTTGAAGTTGCATGCTTAACTGACCTGAGCCACCCAGGTGCCCCTTAACCTTGGGTTTCTTTTGTGATCTGTGTTTTTCTGTCATCTCAGATCTCTTTGTCCGTCTTCTCACACCAGCTCCAGATGGCCTGTGGGGATGAAAAGAAAAGCTCTTGAGGCATCCTCATGTCAAACAATCTGTGTTTTGCTTCTTCATTTGGGTTTTTTAATCTATAATATGTGTGATAACATGCCAGAAACACTCTAGGAATTTAATCCAGGGACAAACCAAGGAGAGACTAGAAAACAGACATCACAATGTCCACTAGCCCTCAAACTGGATTTCTTCAGTTACTCCTCTTAATTTTTATCTGAAAAATAACCTCTTAGACCTGTACTGTGGCTATTTAAATTATAACATAAATGAAGATTAAATGCAAGTGAAAAAAATTCAGTCCTTCAGTTGCACAGCCATACTTAAAACACCCAATAGTCACATGTAGTTAGTGGCTGCCATATTGAACAGTGCAGATATAGAACATTTCTACCCCAGCAGAAAGTTCTGCTGGACAGTGCTGTTTTAGACACCAGTATTATCTTCCTAATGCTGATGACACTTCATTGGGGCAGAACATCTGAAGGATAAGCTAAAAGATACTGCTAAGAGTGAGACCACACTACCTTTCAAGCAGTCAGCTCAGTACTTTTTGGGAACCACTTAGACATGGCCTCATGTCTATTTTATCTCTTTCTGTCCAGGGAGTAATTGGATTTCTGAGGGTGAATTAGGGCTCCAAGAATTCTCCTGGCATTAGGAATGAGGCATCCAGGGCATGTAACATCCTCTGTCCTTGATAGCATTTGGATACTGGCTCAAACTCTAATGATGCCTTTGTGCTGCTGGGGTCTCAAACATGTATGGTCCAGCATATTTGTTGATGACATTCCCATGTCATAACTGAGAGACTTCATCCAGGCTCTCAGCCCTTTCAGTCACCTCCAGTCCTTTTTAGGGGACATAGGAATCTTCTGGAAACTCCTATAGAACACTCTGTATTGAGGCCACCCCTAGACCCTTCATGGGGTCACCCGCAGGCAAAAGTTTCTCTACTCTCTATTTCCAAGTCAATCTGTGCTTTTTATTTCCCATTCCCTGTTTTAGACTTAGTTCAGGATGGTGGGCTCTGTGCCCATTCTTCAGAGCTCAGAAATCTCTAAGCTCTAGTCTTAAATTTCTCTCTTCCTCCTGCAGGTCACACCCTTATCACTACTGGGGGAAGAAGACCATCTCTTATATTCTTCCTCCTTCCTATGATTTATGCAGAGGTCAGGAAGTTTTCTGAAAAGGGCCAGATAGTAAGTAACTATTTTAGGCTTTACATTCCATACAGGCTCTGTTGCAACCACTCAACTCTGCTGTTCTAGTGCAAAAGTAGTTATAGACAATTCATAAAGAAGTGGGTGTGACTATTTCAATAAAACTTTATTTATAAAGCTTTACCCCTGCAGGCCATAGCTTGTTGACCCCTGGTTTATAGAATAAAGTTTGGACTCAAGGTCCTTTTATCTTTTGGCCCTTAGTATTTGGAAACAAGATTTTAGAATTAAAAGGACAAAAATTATTCAAGAGGCTGGCTCTTACATTTAAAAAATCTGATATCTGCTATAATTTTTTTTAAATCTACCTTTGAACTAAAACAGCAAGAATTTTCTTCTGCTAGGATTTTAGTCCTATCCATATTGAAAGTCCCCAAGGATGTTCAAATGATAAAAGAGAGGATATGGGTGAGGTGTTAGAAAATACTTAAAATCATAGTATTTCTCAGCTACGTTACAACATGGACTAGCAGTTCTTATCTGTGATTATAATGATTATCTTATAAAATGTGCCTTACACGTTGTGAGGCATGTTCCATAAATGCACATCCCTTTCCATTTCTGACATTGTGATGTCATGTGAACACCAGCTGGGAGGCCTGCTCTCTCCTAAAGTACCTGCACTCATCAGCTTACTAATGTGCATTCCTTCTTCCATTCTTAGAGGAACTGCAGATTTTGCCCAGAGGAGAAAATCTGAAATTCTCAGCTTTTTCTTAAAACCACATGTCAGAAAGCTGACGGTCAGATCCTCTGGGAAGGAGCCATCAGCCTGCTGGTTATGAAATGGGAGAAAACAGTGTCCCCTGCAGGAATGCACTGCTTGTCCACTTCAGAGGCAAGGACACTGAAAATGAAGTGCAGATTTTCTAAGATCACATTTCACACTTCCTCTGTAGGAGTCAAGACTTTCTTGCAGACAAGTGATAGAAACTCAACTAGGTTAGGCAAAAGGGGAATTTGTTACTTCGTAGTATCTACTATTGAACAACTACATTGTGGCTGGTCAGGAGCAGTTGGGCCTCAGGAACAACTGGGACCCGTGCATGAGCCCCCTCCCTACTTTCTCTGTAGCCTTTCTTACCTTCTTAGATTAGACCAGCGCCGCCTCTAATTTAGACCAGGCTGCCATCTCCTAAACCTGGATTCCTTCTCTGCTGCCACTGGGAGGGTGAAGATTCCTTCTTTTACTTCCAGTTTTAAAAATCCCAGGGATGGACTCCAATTGTCTCAACTGCCAATGCCGGCCCTAGCGGATCCGCCTCGAGCCTTGTGCAGGCTTGGGGTGGGTCAGCGTGCCCCCGTCTTCATCCCAGCACACACCCAGGAGAGCAATGCTTTGTTACGACCGTTACATATTAAGAGCTGTTACCATGTTGATCCAAAGCTGATAGAGTTTTGTCCTTTTCAGGCAAACTGCATTTGAGGTTGATATTTTAGCAACCCTGACTGTCCTTAGGAAAGTGTTCCATGAGCTGTGGGCCACTGTTGTCTTGTGTCATTGGTCAGGCTTTACGGTGGAGGCAGCCTGATAAGCGTGTGATGAGTCTGCCCTTTCTGGCAATGCAGTTCAGCCCCTGTCACGCTCTGTTTCTTCTCGCGGTCATTGAGTCTGCCTAGCACAGCCTCTCACTGGCCAGCCTGGTGTTCCCTGGGGCTGAGGATCTAATGTCAGTAGGACACGATTCGATTCACACTGAGGATGGATATTAAGTCTTTTTTACTCAGGGTCTTGTCAAGAAAAACAAATCTGCTTGCTATCAAAAGCACAGAAAATGCCCCTTCCCATAACAGCAGTTGTCTGTGTTCACTGATATCGAAGGGCCTGTCTGTCCCCAAACCTCTGAGGCAGTTTTGTCAAGGTCAATTCAGCTGATCTTTTTCAATGATAACTGAAAGAGGATTAAGTTAACATCTGACCTTTAAAGAGCTTTATCTTGGGGAACCAGGCTAATTAAAAAATTAAAAAGCTGCTTTTTAAAAGTATTTAGACCACAGTCTAGGGAAAACATGAACACACTGCTTATAGCAGCAGAAATACCTATAGAAAATTCCAAACAGCAAGCTAGATTTATTATCACACAGGTGAACTTAGTGTGGCGATTCTGGAGTCAAACAGAAGAGGGGTCCAACCTTGGTCCTACTACTTTCTAGTTGTGTGGTCTTGGACAAGTCTCTCATCTTTTCTAAGCTCTGTTATTTGTAAAATGGACAGGGATAATAATAGTAATCACCCCATAAGGTTGTTAAAAATCTATGAGATACTACACTTAAAGCCCTATCATTTAGGCTAGCCATTCCTGTCACTGTGGACGTGCTTAAATTTAAAGTTTTTAAAATTGTGTTTAGTTACTTGCCCCGTCATGTTGACAGCTGAATGGAGTCTCATGACAAAGTGACCCACTCTCCTATGCCAAGAACTCAGAGGATCCTCTCCGTTCTGAGATGGACCAGATGTCCCTAACACAGATGAGGCAGCGTCCACCCCAGCTGCCCCTAAACTTGACCAGATACCACTGTGATGACTCTGCTACTAAATAAAACCATTTTGAGAAAAGAGTAGCATGGGATTAGGGATGGCAATATTGTCCCCCAAAACCAGGAATATCTCTGTCCTTTAAATTCTGTAAATACTTCTCCATTCAAGGAGCTACTGATCATTGTTAAATATTTTCATCCAAAGCAGTGTTCTTCATGTTGCTTTTTTTTTCCATTGGTTTAGACAATGCCTGAAAGGACGTCTTTTTCATGTTGACAAATGTTATAAAGCCACAGGGACTTTGATACGTTCTGAAAATAAGATCCTGGACTCTTCTTGGGAGAGAGATTTGTCTACTGTCAAAAGCCTCTAGCCCCTTGCCAATCAAAACCTGGGATACAGACCGGAGCTTTGGCATCACCTGAGCACTTGTTAGAACTGCAGAAGTTCTAGCCCCACCCCAGACATGCTCCATCAGAATCTGCATTTTAACAAAATCCCCAGGTGGTGCTGATGCCCACCACCATTGGAGAAGCCCTGCTGTCTTCTCTCTTCTCGTTTTTTTTTTTTGTTGTTGTTTGTTTTGTTTTGTTTTTTTTTTGCTGCAAGTCAGAAACACCCAGAGAGCTTTAAAAACTACTGAGGCCTCTTTACCACCCACAAAGATCCCCACTTAATTGGCACTGGGAGTTTTAAAACCTTCCCAGGCAGGAGCGCCTGGGTGGCTCAGTCGGTTAAGCATCCGACTTTGGCACAGGTCATGATCTCGTGGTTCATAGGTTCCAGCCCCACATCGGGCTCTGTGCTGACAGCTCAGAGCCTGGAGCCTGTTTCAGATTCTGTGTCTCCCTCTCTCTCTGACCCTCCCCTGCTCATGCTCTCTCACATGCTCTCTCTCTCACTCTCAGATATAAAACAAAAACAAAAAAACCACCTTCCCAGGTGATTGTGATGCCCAACCAAGGGGGAGAGCTGTGTGCCAGAGACATTCCTTCCTCTACTTATTTCTACAATATTAATTTCTCTAAAAGTGAGACTCTCTCAAGCTGCAGTGATGATTCATTTCATGTTGTTTTTGTCAATGATTGGATGGATGCCCACTTTCTAGATAATGCAGTGCAACTTGAAGATTCACTTTGAATTTTAAAAATAACCTTTAGGAATTTCTTCTGAAACTTTGCCAAGGTCTCCATGTCCTTCTTTTATTGTAATGTCCAGAATGAGACACAGTCTTCTAGTATAGCCCTAAACAGCACTGAACATCAGCATAAAGGACTTTTGTGTCCCTCTGAATGAAAGGTACTGTTATAAGTAAAGTCAGACTATTTGGATGGGGAGGGGGCAGTTTTGATGGCCAAGCAAAAGATTTTCTCATGCCTACACTCAGTCTGGAAGTGAATACGCCAGTTATGCAAGGAGAAAACCCACCTTTTCAGTTTTGAGCTTTACTAATGGAGAAATAAATGTGTTGTGATTTAACCAAAAAAAATCATAAGCTGTATTGCATCTGTAATTCATGGATCCCTAAACAGATAAACTTGCTTGCACCAAACTTTAAGACAGTTCTACTGATTCAAATGTTCGGCTGATGTCACGAGCATAAAAATCACCTGAACCTTAGATTTTTGTGACAGTGACCTCCAAACCTAACCACTCTTTATAAGAATCATCTGGGCTGCGGGCGCCTGGGTGGCTTAGTGGGTTAAGCGTCCGACTTTCGCTTAGGTCATGATCTCGCGGTTCGTGGGTCCGAGCCCCACATCGGGCTCTGTGCTGACTGCCAGCTCAGAGCCTGGAGCCTGTTTCGGTCTGTGACTCCCTCTCTCTCTGGCCCTCCCCTGTTCACGCTGTCTCTCTCTCACTCTCCTAGAAATAAATAAAACATTAAAAAAAAAAACTTAAAAAAAAATCATCTGGGCTGCTTACTAAATGCATCCAGACGTTTGGGCAAAAGTATTCATGGTTTTAAAAAAACTAAATCATTTCTTCTCAAACTTTAATAGGAGGTCTTATTAAAAAGTTAGATTCTCAGGACCTGCCTCCACAGGTCTGAGGTAGGGCCTGAGATTTTGCATTCTAATAATCTTGAAAGAGATGGTGTGCTCCTGCTTCATGGACCACACTCTGAGTGGCAATGCCCTAGAACATTCTAATAATCAGCCAGTTGGAGAACCAGACCTTAGGCATTTCAAATATTGCCTGGAATATGAAAAAGCTCATCACTTCAGTGTTTTCCAGCCACTTAGGGTGTATCAGTGAATAGGACATAGACTGATATAAAATGTCAATGGACAAATTCAGTTTCAAGTGGGTTTAGAAACCTGGTTGAGAATATGTAATTACATCCATGCCTTGCCAATACCAGAAGAAAGTGAATTCCTTTATTGCTTTAGTGATCTACTTCTTAGAGCTCACCAGCAAACACAAAGGCAGGAGGAACCGTTACTTGAAATTCGTATTATTTTAGCTGATGTATCTGGAGCATGGTGATAAATTAATCATGACGTCTGGTCTGATTCACAATCATCCTCTAGTCCAATTTACACTTTGCATTTGCAGACCTGAAATGCGATGCATTAAAATGGTGCATACATCACAGATTTTACCCTTCAGTGAACTCGTGGAGGGAGGTGCTCTCTGTCCTTCGCAGTGAAGCACCTGCCCCGTAGGCCTAGGCCGACAGTGAAAACAGGCCTCCAGCCCGGCCGAGCCAGAAGGCGGGGAGAAAGGAGGATTCGGCCGGCTGCGCTGAAGACAGACGCAGCCGCTGCCTAATGCGCAAAACCTGCTTGCGAGAGGGAGTGGGAGTCGTTAAAAAATAACTTCCCGGCTTAATGACCGAGGCAGGCTTATTCACCGGGAAGGGGAGCGGCGGCGTGGGGTTGTTACTAAACATAACAGATGGCAGCTGTCTGCGGTTATATAGGGCGCACTGACAAATCCCCGGGACCGCCCCAGTGCGCTCAGGGCTGCTCAAGGGGGGCCCCGGGCGTGGTGCAGCTGCCTCCAGGCTCACAGAGTGCTGCCTGCGGAGAAGCCGGGAGGAGGTCGCCCTCTGCGAGGCCCCGGGAGTCGGCTGAGCGTGGCTCGCGACCCCGGGACAGGAAGAGTTTGGTCTAACTTCTGGGCTGGGGGCTGCGCCGTCAGGCGATGCCTCTCCGTGGCTTCATCTGCCCTCTGCACCTGCGGGCGCCGGGCCGCGGGCGGCGCTTGGGAGACTTGCCCGCCGGGACATGGACCGCTCCCCTCGCCCAAGCTCCCAGGGGAATGTTAATGAACCTAACAAGTATTTATCCAGACCTGAGGGTGCTCCTCGCCTGGGAGGTGTGTGCTGATGAGCAAAGACCTGGTCTCCCTAGTGCAACCTTAAAAGCCGGAGTATGGCTGGTAAAGTAGCTGGCACGGAGACACTAAAGAGGATACTGAACCACGCCTGAGATTTAGTTTTGTGTGAAAGTGCCATACCTATGATTTCCATGTGGTAAGCCGTTTTCCAAACCTCAAATCAATCATCCATATACTACCGTTTATATCTGTCAAATGCCTTAACATTTTTTTAATGTTTATTTTTGAGAGAGAAAGAGAGAGACGGAGAGAAAGAGCGCCAGCAGGGGAGGGGCAGAGAGAGGGAGACACAGCGTCCTAGGCAGGCTCCAAGCTGTCAGCACAGAGCCTGACTGGGGCTGGAACCCACCAACCATGAGATCATGACCTAAGCCAAAGTCGGATGCTTAACAGAGCAAGCCACCCAGGTGCCCCAAATGACTTTTTTTTCTATGATTTGGATATTCAGATGGGGAAAGCCTTACAAAGCTAGGCAAATTAAATTGCTTTTAAAGATACATTCAAATATATATTTATTGAAAACGATAAAATTGGATAGCACTAGCAGCTGGGGATGATTTCTGAAACACAGGGAAGGTGAGTTAGGCTTCTGAGTTACCACTATTTGGGGGTGGGAAGGGCAGAGCAAAAGGGAAGGGAAGGGATTTAGGAATTCTGAGGGCTGAATAGCCATGCATCAACCATAATTTTCCTCCACCTTCTTTCTGTTTTCATTTCCCTCCTTCCCCACCTTCAATTCCATGCCCATGAATTATATATATTTTTCCCTGTCACAGGTTCTGTTTCAATGGTTTCCAAAGCCTAAAAGATAGTGTATATCCACTCTACATAAAGCCAGGACAGACTAACAGATATGTCAAATATCTTTGCTTTTGGCTACAGCATTTGTAATTCATTGTGGTAACACTGACTATCTTACCAGTTACCTATTAACGAGTATTTGGAAGGTAATATGAGGGTGCAACACAAGACCACAAAGAATATTAGATATAACTGATTGCACACACACATTCACACATTCCAACTCTTGCTTAAGTCAGCTCTATCATAAACTTCTATGTACTTATGTTACAAATATGGGTTTATTTATTCTCATTTAATCCCTGTGTTTTTTAGATCTGGATTTTTAATGCTCCTTTGTACTATTGTTATAGGTTATGGCTATGGCTATAGTTACACTTACTGGAGGTGATTTAAGGTAATATATGGATGAACGTTAAAAAATTTTAAGTTATGCATATATTTTAGGGTATATTTGAAAAATATAAATAACTTATCAAAGCATTGTCTCACAGAAACTACTTAGGATGCATACAAGTTTTTAAAAGGTGAGTTGATAAAAAATATTCAGTTCATTATAACACATGGTAATCAGATACAACAAAAAAGACATAGACAGTAAGGAATGCCTGAAGTATTTAAGTCATAGGTTTATATATGATCCAGAAGCACCAAAAAAGCAGCTGCACATGGCCTTAAAGAAAGGCCCTTGGGGCATCTGGGTGGTTCAGTTGGTTAAGCATTCAACTCTTAATTTCATCTCATGATCTCCTACTTCATGGGTTCGAGCTCTGCATCAGGCTCTGTGCTGACAGTGTAGAGCCTGCTTGGGATTCTCTGTCTGCCTCTCCCCTGCTCTCTCTCTCTCTCTCTCTCTCTCTGTCTCTCTCTCTCTCTTCCCCCCTCTATAATAAATAAACATCTTAAGAAATTAAAGAAAAGGCCCTTCACAAGGTATGCTCCAGTCTGACTTTGCCAAACATTCCATTGTTCCTCACTAGCAGACAAATAAAATCAGGTACCAATGACTTAAGGAAAAAAAAATGTTGGGTTCTTTTCCCTGCAATTCAAGAAAATTCTGCTAGGGAAGTTTATCAACAAAATACCTTCTGGCTCATAGGACATCTGTGTTTCATGTGATCATGGCTTTAGATCTTTAGAGCTCAAAGGCATTAGAAACATGCCAGAAACCCTCCAGTCACAGCAAAGCTGTTTCCTTTAGAAAATCACCTGGTATTTAAAAGTCTGTTTGGAAAGCTCCATATAAATCATGAACTATTTTTCACTTCCCTTTCACATTTTAACTTTCAACTCTACGAACCCCATTTAACAGAACTTCAAAACTTAAAATGGCTTTACTTATATTTCTATAGGAAGAAGCCACTGTAAAGATTCCAGATCACCCAGTGTTTCTCAGTGCAGGTACTGATGGCCTGGCAAAGTGTTTAGCTTTGATGGTTCCTGGGTGCTAAATGCCAACAGCACCCCCTCCATCTTTTTGTGATGATCAAAACCGCCCCCTCCCTCCATATACACATATTCCAGTGTCCCCAGTGGGGCAGTACCGTCCTCACTGGAGCACACAACTGCCTAACTGACTAAGGAGAAACCAGAGACCCAGGAGAGAGAAAAGATCTGCTCAGGGACCCACACTGAATTGGTACTGTGTTCAGTTGCCAGGCTGAAAAGAAGAAAGACTGCCTTGGATGCTGGATGGTGACTGAAAGTTTACATAGGAGGTGAGGAAATCTAGGAAATGTCTTCGGAGTTGCCTCACTAAGCCCCATGGAGAGGCAGAGCACTGTTTTCTCACTGCTACAGATTGAGCAGATGTGAGTTTTCAGGGGAAGCTTGAGGGACAGAGCCACCATGTCATCTCTCCAGGGACTCAGGGCCAGAAGGATGCCTCCTTCTAACTGCATCACCCTCTGTCTCTTTTCCTGCTTTGCTTTCCCTTTTATTGCCTCTGGCCCTGGTGCCCTCTTTCTGATTGTCTTGCCTTTTCAGTTTTCTCAGGAAAATACAAATAGGATCATTGGACATCACAATATAAAGCATGCCATTGGGGCCAAGTTTTCTTGTCCGGTGGCCCCACAGGCCATGGGTGCAACGCAAAGCTGACTGCTTTGGCTTAAGACCAGCAGCCTTTGTCCCCAGCTGGGGGCAGCAGAGCTCACAGGCATCTTGAGGTCCTATTGCTTAATTGGATTTGGAAGACCCACTCCTGGGTTTGAAAACTAGCTCTATCCCATAGCCCGTGTCACTTCAGCTGTTTGTGCCTCATAAACTGACACATTAATAATAGTACAGACCTCAAAAGGTGTGTGTGGTGGTGGGGGGTTTAAATGACATAAGGCTTTAAAATTACTTGGCCTTAGTAAGCATTTGCTGAAACTAGCCTGTTGCTACTATTATTACTATTAATAAGTAAAAAAAAAATGCATTATTATTGTTATTAAGCAGAAAGTTAAATCTTGTATCTCCTGACCACCATCCCAAGCTTCCACCCACCAGGGCTTTGCAGACTTTTCCATTCACGAATCTCTATTGGCCAAAGGCAGTGAAGATGCAAAAATCCCCAGGGAGGAAAGTGGTGGGGGAAGGTTCTAAGTGTCCTAGGGCAAGCCTGGTATTTGTTTGAAATCATTTGTTTTATCTTTGTTTGATATTCAATTTCATAGATCACTTATACAGCAGGAATAGATTCAATGTGCTTTTGAATATGCTATTCCTAAATATGGCCATGCCTGTTTTAATACGAAATGTTTTAAATACTTACCAGTTTGAACATTTAGTGTTTGTCCAAAAACTCTTTAGAAAAATGAGTATGCCAGCGAGTATTCACATTTCTCTCCAAGCACATGACTAGGGGCATACATAGCTCTTTCTATGTCACCATAATCCTCACGCCTTCATGGTTACAAGTTTTCCTTCCAGAGAGATCCAATAGAAAAACACACAGTCATTATACTGTCAAATATTTATAGAGTTTAATTATATGCAAGATTTACAGAGGATTCAACCACATGCTACTTCTGTGAAACTTCATGTTTAGCCATGCTTGTGATGTCTTCTAGATGTGACCCACATCTCTAAACTTCCCCAGTTGGTGAGGAGGGATGTAAACCTATTCATGACCAAATTTCAGTGTCCTTAAGTCCCATTCTCCCTACTTGACCACATAAAACACCTTTAAAATTTCTTTTCTTTTTTAAAATTAATCCCTACACCCAGCGTGAGGCTCAAACTCACGACCCCTAGATCAAAAGTCACATCCTCTACTGGTCTAGGAACTCCCACGGTCCTTACAGGAATCCATAAATAGTCCCAGTTGTCCCTTGCTGCTGTTGGTGGTGAAATCACAACTCAGTCTCAGGATCCGACAAATCCATGGCAGTTTCCCTTTTAAAGGCTGGCCCCTGCCCTTGTGGCCATTGCCTCCACCAAGTGACAGTGGGGCTGAAAATGTGTTATGCCCCAATACCAAGGGGCATCATTATTCTTATGAAGACAGAAGAATCTATCTTTACTTTATCCCACTTGGAGTCCCAAAGAAAGATTGCTTGAGCTCCCAAGTATTACGTAGAGTGATACCTTATTTCTTTTGCCACCTGTGCCAGGACTCAACTGCCTCCAAACTCTAGAGTTCCACAGAGGTGCTGCCCGAGTGTTATTTATTCTCATTGTTTGCTGTCACCACTGCCTGGATGTGGACAGAGCAGAAAGCCCTTGTTGGCTCAATGGAAGCAGAACAGGACTGTGGCCTCCTTGAGACTGATACACCTTCAAGGTGGGGTTACACCCTAAGGCCACAGATCCACATTATCACTAAGGAACAGTAAGAAGAATGCACCTTCTGGATTGTAGTCAGTTTGTAGGTAGAGGAGAAGATATTCCACCACAAGTTGGCTTGAGCCCTAAAATGTCACGGCCTCTCCTGTGCACAGAGAACCCCACATCTTATGACATGGAATGTAAATAGAGCTAACTCACTTTATTTTCTGCAAGCATTTCCTACAATTTGTTTTGATTATGGCCACATATTTCCAAACCCCAGGCAGACAAGGATAAAATCTTTTTTTACAGAAGGTTCCATGGCCCATATGTAAATCAGTAAATACAAAATAGTTCTGGGGACCCCTGTCAGTTCCAGGGATGTGGCATATTCCCTCCAACTTCCTAGCCTTTGCTATTCCTTCTATCTCTCTTCCCTTTTAGTCTCCTTTCTCAGGCCACTCATTCTAAATAATTCCTAGTCTTCCTTTGGGTCTGACATCTTTCCTCCATGAAGACTTCATTGACCCCAGGCCCCCAAATTCTGAACTGGGAGCCCTTCCACTGTTCTCACATAAACATCTCAACTTTCCCTTATTACACTTTACTGTACTTACATGTTTGATTGTCTCTCTCCCCTGGAAGACCTAATCCTGTGAGGGTGGGGATTATAACTTTGAAGAGGCCAGCACTTACCTCATCTTCAACAGAGACACCACTGGCATTTGTTGAGTGTGGCTTAGCTCCACTCTCCAGAAGCTTCTGTGTCTAAGGTAAAGAGGAGAGAAATAGCTATGTGGGCAGGATATTTTCTCTTGGGCTAAGTTATATTCAAATAAGAAATATGACCAAACTGTGGTATGGCCAATATGAACCATTTTAGTAAAAAAATTCGATTCACTTTGTCCCCAGGAACAATACCAATGACAGAGGAACTGGTTGATGATGCAGTCTTGTTCTGCAAAACAGAAGGTCTGTCAGCTACTTAATCATGGTGTGATAATCCTGTCTGTGAAAACTAATGCTTGACATAGAGGGACTTAAACTTAAAAAGCCCTATTATTGAAACTAAATAGTAAAGCTCCCCTTACAATAGCTTTTCCAATAGTAAAACTGTTAGAATAGCTGCAAATAAAACCAGCAAGTTAGCGAAAAGCAAGAAGAGTGTGGTACAGAGCCAAGTGTGGCAGAGAGGAAAGTAGGAGATGGAGCCTGACCTCCATCACTTTGCTGTTTTGTGCCTCATATCTCTAGAAAGGGGAGCAGGTTGGAATGAACTTGCCTTGTTCTCCAGTATGGACAGTGGGTCATCACTGTAGGCAAAGGCCTACCCCAGACCTGTGCTGGGAAATAGCAGAGGTCACCACACCTGAACTTTCAAGAACATGGGGCTGCACAGTAGTTAGGAGTCTGGGTCTCAGAGAAGCAAACCTGGGTTCGATCCTTATGAGTGAGCCTCTTATGCGCTGTGTGACCTTGGACAATACTCTTGCATAGGCTTTAGTTCCCTCATCTGTAAAATGAAGATAATAGTACTGCCTTTATCAGGTTGTTGTGATGAAGTGAGAAAAATTCTAGCACTTAAAGTGCTCAGAACAGTGCCAGGCACACTCCCAATAAATACTCGCTATTCTTGTTAACTGACTACATGGTTCATAATGCTTTTTTGTGCTCGTAATATGTGTCTGCTTTTCAAAGCTAGAACAACAAATAGGGTATCTGCCATTAGTAAGAGAGCCTTTCTCACAGTGCAGCATGGTTCTCTCCCCACATTGTCTGTGGTCCTGTTAGGCTCCCACTTCTCAGACACACGTGACTGCTGCTATCTATGGCATTGGGAGTCCTGCTTCAGAAGGAAATATGATCAACCCCCATTATTTCCACTTCAAGGAAGCATTTGTAGAAGTAAGGTAATTGCATGTAGCATTTTGATCTATCTCATAAGCTGTGGCAGTTGGTGGTGAACATTGAAATATCTATAAATTATTTCTTTTAAAGAAAGGAAACCATGGTGATTATTATTATTATTATTATTATTATTATTATTGCATTATGGTGCATTGTGCAAAACTCTTTTTTGAAACTCATTTTTAAGAAGGGATATTTTTTCTTTGTCAGTGAAGCTGTATACCTTATATTATTGCAGACTTCCTGGCATGTTTTCTAATTTTTACTAATGAACTACAAATATTCCTTTGTACATTCTCTGGGTAACACCTAGGAAATGGAAATAAGCAAGATCCATACTTATCAAAATTCAGTCTTTCAGATTTTCAAAACAAACTTATAGTTTAGTAAAATAAACAGATTTATTTTTTTAAAAAAAGTAGTCAGCAGAAATAGAAGCAAGAAAAACATTAGTTTTCTTATGGAGAGATTTACTCTTTTATAATTAATTTATAAGTAGGTTATGTCATAATGAATAATTCACCCATTTTCTAAGTTTGTTGACTTATAAATTCAGTGAGTGAGAATTAGCCATAATCTTGAGAATTATTGGGAGGGAAAGTCAGGTATTCAGAGATGGGGAGAAAAGGCTTTTAACTTCTTAGTTATGAAAAAGACAATATTCCATCTTCATTGCCTGTATCCACAGCTTGAAGAATCTGCCACATATTGTATTAAAACTCTAGGGGTCTCCATGTCACTTGCCAGAAAATCACTAAGAAAACAAGTTGCATGATAGTTCTTCTAATTATTTTTATTTTGTCAGGGTCACCAAGTGACTTAAAGGCCCAGAGTAAAGTACATGGGATAGAAGAAGATCCTTCTGCTTCTTTGACTAATAAGGCTAATAGGATCTTTTAGGGGTTGTCTAGTCTAGTATGTGTACAAAAGTGGACTGTGTGAGTTTCAGAAATTTCAAAGATATTGCAAAGACTACGAAGGACTTAGCTCATTCTTTAAGTCAATTTGCCTATGTTTTTGTTAGATGACAACCCTAATTTGTTACAAGATAACTATTTGCCATGATAATTTAAAAATAAAACTATCAATTCAAAACAGCATCTCAAGCCCTTGTTTTAAACCTCTCCCAACCCCCTGCCTACCTCCCAGAATAGAGATGAGAGTCAGTGAAACCCCAACCAGATTTGCCACTGATAGCACTGAGTCATTCTCACGATGTCCTTGGTGATAAAAATCTTTCTTATGTTTGTAGAGTTGTAGCAATAAAAAAGATTATCAACCTTCTTAGAAAATTTGAAAGCTGTAATGGAATTAAATTTAAGCCAGAGAGTAAAAGTATGTATCATTTTTTATTTACTCGTTTCTGTTTCCACAGAAGCAAACCATAAAATTTTTTTAATGTTTATTTTTGAGACAGAGAGAGACAGAGCATGATCAGGGGAGGGGCAGAGAGAGGAAGACACAGAATCTAAAGCAGGCTCCAGGCTCTGAGCTGTCAGCACAGAGCCCAATGTGGGGCTCAAACTCACAAACCACGAGATCATGACCTGAGCTGAAGTTGGAAGCTTAACCAACCGAGCCACCTAGGTGCCCCAACACAGAAGCAAAATATAAACTTTATATTATTACAATTTTCAACTATTAATGACATTATTATTTCTTTACTACAGCCCTAACAGTGAAAATTTGCAATGGTTTTGATCAGTTTCCCTGCTTCTACTGTCTCCACAGGGCCTTCTTGAAAACAGGCGTGGCTTTGTTGGTCACTTTGCCCAATACCCTTTCCCACGGGATTAAGCACACACCTCCTTGATGCAGTTTCTTTCTATACAACAAATCCAAACCATTCCCTTTACCTGGTCTCCTCTTGCCTCAATTTTGTACTCCAGAAAACTGGACTACTCACAGGAAGCAACTTTTCCTGTTTACATCACCTCTACCCGTTGAAATCCTACCATCTTCATTGCTACTAGGCACTGTTTTCCCTGTGTTTACTCAGTGCCAGATAATGCCCTCAGCATACCATAGTGCATCATCTGGCGTAATCCCCATCACAACCCAGGAAGTGAGTAATAACACAATACCTGTATCTAACACATGAAAAAGTAAAATGACTTGCTGCAGGTCATACCACTAGTGCGTGGGATGGAGCCAGGAGTCGAGGACAGGTCTGTGAATTCCCTCCTCAAACCACTTCGCCACCTGCTGCTTCACAACTTTCTCAAGAGCCGCCTCTTGAGAGGCTGTAAAGTTTTTGCCTAAATTCCCATCCAGTTTTTTTTTTTAATTTTTTTTAACGTTTTATTTATTTCTAGGAGAGAGAGAGAGAGAGAGAGAGCAGGGGAGGGTCAGAGAGAGAGGGAGACACAGACTCTGAAACAGGCTCCAGGCTCCGAGCTGGCAGTCAGCACAGAGCCCGACGCGGGGCTCGAACCCACAAACTGCGAGATCATGACCTAAGCAAAAGTCGGACTCTTAACCAACTAAGCCACCCAGGCGCCCCAAATTCCCATCCAGTTTTTATGAATCACTCCTTGTAACTGGAGACTGGGGACTATTTTCTGTGCATCTCTGTGCCTCTTGCAGCACTTCCCACAGGCTGGATCACATAATAGGGGCTCTCTATGTACCTGTGAAATCAAATTTACCTGGAGAACTTATCACAAAATGTCATGGTTCTAATAGTAAATTCAGTGGAAGTTCAGAAGAGAGATGCTGAAATGTCTCAAATGGCTTCCTGTGAGGGTGGAGCTAGAAGTGGTGATAATGTAAGTGAAATCAAGGGAGGAGGCTGGATCATGGCCTACACGGGAACTATGAAAGAAGTAGTGCTTAGAAGATTCAATGACTTAATGTGCTTTGGGGAAGGTTATGAGATTGGATAGATTAAATGGGCTTTATGGCTTATAGAATGCTATGAGTGCCAGGCAGAGGAATGCGTACAAAGTTTCCTGCTGCTTTTACATTCTTCTGTGACACTGTGTTCCCGACATTCATCTATGTTGTTGTGTGTAGTTTTAGTTCATTCATTTTCACTCTTGTATAATGTTCCATTGTATGGCTAATATCACAATTTACTTATCTATTCTAACATGGATGAACATTTGGGTTATTTCCAAGTGTTTTATTATTATGAATTTTGCAGCTATGAGTGTTCCTGTACATGTTTCCTGGTGTGTATATCTAATGGTTGTGTCACATGGCATGGATGTCTTCAATTTTTTTAGATAAGGCCAAATTGTTTCCCCAAGTGATTGTAACAAGTTACAGTCCCACCAGTAGTGTATAAGAGTTTTTCTTCCTTCACATTCTTGCCAACACTTGATTTGGTCATACTTTAAAATTTTTGCTGATTTGAGGAGTATGAAATGTTATCTCAAATTTTTTGTTATTCTGACATTTTTTATTGTTGGTCTTTTCCTCCACAGTTTGTGCTTTTAGTGGCTTGTTTAAGAAATAGCTTCCCATCATCAGGCCTCAAATATATTCATCTTCTGAAAGCGTTGTAGTTTTGCCTTTCAAATTCAAGTCTGTAATCCACATGGAATTTCCATTTATATCTGTGTTTGGGAGTGTTCTTTTTTTTTCTCCTTTGCTCCTTTCCATGTTTGTTAAACTGTTAAAAGTGAAGGAGTTTGGTGTTTAATCTCTGTGGTATTTTTAAACTACTAAATTCAATTTCTTTAATGGTTACTAAAACATGCAGATTTTCTATTATTTCTTGAGTCAATTTTATCATTTATATATATTTTTAGAATTTGTCCAGGGGCGCCTTGGTGGCTCAGTCAGTTAAACATCCAACTTCAGCTCAGGTCATGATATCATTGTTCATGGGTTCGAGCCCCACGTCAGGCTATGTGCTGACAGCTCAGAGCCTGGGGCCTGCTTCAGCTTCTGTGTCTCCTGTCTCTCTCTGCCCCTCCCCAACTCATGCTCTCTCTCTCTCTCTCTCTCTCAAATATAAATAAATATTTTTAAAAAAGAGGAGGTGGCAAGATGGCAGAGAAGTAGGGAGCTCCGTATATTTCACTCGCCCCCATCTCTCAAATGGAGAAGGCCTGAAGCCATAGGAGCCCTTAGGAATCCAGAAATATGAGAGGAAAGGAGACAGAGTCTGTTGAGAAAACAACTTTATAGCGTGAGTGTGAACTGGGAAAGATAAAAACGGGCCAGGACCCGGAGACACGGAGGGAGAAGGAGAAGGCCCTTTTGCAGGGAGCCAGAGTGAGTCTAGGGGAAAAGAAAGAGCGGCTGAAACTGCTCAAGGAACTGTCCCTGTCCCTGGAGAAGAAAACCTCGGCTCAGAACACAGAGGGATCCGGTTTCCAGCTGTGCAGCTGACCTTGAACTGGACACCCAGGTCCCAGGTGACGCCAGGAGAAACTGCTCCTCTGCTTACCAGCATGACCCAGAGGGAAAGCGATGCACCTGAAGCTGCTCTGCCACTCTTTTAGTTCAGCTCTATCCCCAGTGGGGAGGTGACAGGCTTGAAACTGCTTGGAGGGACTTGGTCTATGGGTTTGTTTCGAGTGGTAACAATGGGGCGCACGGACTAAGATCTGGAAAGGAAGGCTGGCTTGGGACATAGAGCATGGCTCACCTTGGCTATGCCTGTAGCACAGGGAGATTGGACCCAAAAGAGTGAGTTGCAACACTTGGTTCAAGAAGGGTCTGGGCACCGCCATTTTTCTCCCCACAACCACCAAGGTGGGACTTCAGGGAGCGGCCTGTGGGAGGCAGTGGAGACTAAGACCTGCCTACACCAAACCACACCCATCACGGCTAGAGAGCTGTTGTATGTTTTCGTTTTTTTTTAACCGGAGCTGGGGCAAAACCAACATGGATGCACTGCCATGATTAATTGTAGATCAATTCTTTCTATTCAGATATATTTTCCCTTGTCTCATTTGTATCCCTCCCCTCTGCTGGACTGGGCACTCTGGTCATTGGTTTGCTTAAACAGTCACATTTAATCCATACTCTAGATGTATATTCTACACCTCCACCTCTACCTTTCTATTTCTCTCTCTCTGGAATAATCAGACTATATAGTTTCTCTGAGTAACCTTATCTTCATTTCTTTCTCCTTGCCTCTTATCACATTCTCTTCTTTCTCTCTCTGAATTAAGCCTCTTAGTCTCTCTGTCTGGTCATCATCCAATTTCGCTTCCTCCCTGCCCTGTCATTTCTCCCTTTGTATAGGCTCTTCCATCAGCACTGCTTACACTCTGCTCTTTATCTGTAGCTAGGAAATCTGGTTTTATGCTTTTAGACTGTCTTTTGTCTTTTGGGTTTTTTCTTTTTTCTCTTCTTCTTTTCTATTTGCTTTTTTTAAATTTTTATTGTTTTTCCTCCTTTTTTTCCCCTTCTTTTTTTTTCTTTTTCTTTTTCTTTTTCCCTTTCAGTTTGCATGTTTGTTGAATTTGTCTGTACGTTTGTGTGCCTTTGTTCCCTGTGTGTTTGTCTGTCTGTTTTCTTTTCCAGGGCTACCTCAAGAAACAAGCCAAAGTACACATGGTGGAGAGTTCCAAATACCACTATGTATAGGGAAATAAAATAACCAGTCTCAACAAGAGAGATTGAGAGACACTATTCAAAGAACACTTCCTGAATGGACAGGCCCTGGACAGTAAAAGAGCCTTCTTTAATACAGCAGTACTCACAGGTGCAGAGCACATAGCAAGCTTTTAAAACTAACAAGAGACAGAAAGCTAGCCAAAATGATGAACTGGAAGAACTCTCCTCTAAAGAAATTCCAGGAAGAAATGACAGCTAAAGAACTGCTCAAAACAGATATAAGCAACATAACTGAACAAGAATTTAGAAAAATAGTCATAAAATTATTGCTGGGCTTGAAAAAGGCATGGAAGACATCAAAGAAATTATTGCTACAAAGACTATGGAGCTTAAAAATGGTTGTGATGAATTCAAATATGCTATAAATGAGATGCATAATAAAATGGAGACGTCCAATGCACGGATTGAAGAGGCAGAAAGGAAAATAGGTGAATTAGAGGACACAACTATAGAAAAAGAGGAAGCTGAGAAAAAGGAGATAAACTAAGCCAGGAAAAGTTAGAGTTCCTGGAGAATTAGAGCCAGGAGAGTTAGAGAGCTGACTGATACAATCAAACGGAACAATATATGTATCACAGGAATTCCAGAAGAGGATAAAGAGGGAAAGGTGCTGAAGGAGTCCTTGAACAAATTATAGCATAACAATTATAAATGTCTACACACCAAATACAGAAGCACCTAAATACATAAAACAATCACAAACAGAAACAATCTTAAGGATAAGAATGTGCTAATAGCATAGAACTTAATACTCCACTTACAGCAATGGATAGATCAACTAGACAGAAAATCACTAAAGAAACAATGGACTTGAATGACACAATGGACCAGATGGATTTGACAGATATATTTAGAACTCTACATCCTGAGGCCATGGAATTCACTTTCTTCTCAAGTGTGCATGGCACGTTCTCCAAGATAGATCACATACTGGGACATAAAGCAGCCCCCAATAAATATAAAAGACTTGAGATCATACCATGCACACTTTCAGATCACAATGCTATGAAACTTGAAATCAACCACAGGAAGAAATCTGGGAAACCTCCAAAAATACAGAAGTTAAAGAACACCCTACTAAAGAATGAATGGGCCAATCAGGCAATTAGAGAAGAAATTTAAAAATATATGGAAACAAATGAAAATGAAAATACAACAGTCCAAACTCTATGGGATGCGGCAAAGGCAGTCCTAAGAGGAAAGTACATTGCACTCCAGGCCTACTTCAAGAACTTAGAAAAAGTGCAAGTACAAAATCTAACAGCGCACCTAAAGGAACTAGAAGGAGAGCAATAAGAGCACCCCAAACCCAGTAGGAAAAGAGAAATAATAAAAATCAGGGCAGAAATAAACAATATAGAATCCAAAAAAAAAAAAACAGTTGAAAAGATCAATGTAACCAATTGAAACCAATTGAAACAATGAAACCAAGAGTTGTTTTTTTTTTTGAAAAAATTGACAAACCTCTAGCCAGGCTTCTCAAAAAGAAAAGAGAGAGCACCCAAATAGACAAAATCATTAATGAAAATGGACTTATTACAACCAGCCCCTCAGAAATACAAGCAATTATCAGGGAATACTATGAAAAATTATAGACCAACAAACTGGACCACTTAGAAGAAATGGACAAATTCCTAAACACACACTCACTACCAAAATTCACACAGGAAGAGATAGAAAATCTGAACATACCCATAACTAGTGAAGAAATTGAATCAGTGATCAAAAATCTCCCAAAAATAAGAGCCCTGGGACAGATGGCTTCCCTGGGGACTTCTACCAGACATTTAAAACAGAATTAATCCCAATTCTTCTCAAGCTATTCCAAAAAATAGAAATCGAAGGAAACTTCCGGACTCATTCTCTGAAGCCAGCATCACTTTGATTCCCAAGCCAGAGACCCAGCAAAAAATGAGAACTACAGGCCAATATCCTTGATGAATACAGATGCAAAAATCCTCAACAAGATACTTGCAAATCGAATGCAACAGCACATAGAAAGAATTATCCACCATGATCAAGTGGGATTCCTTCCTGGGTCACAGGGCTGGTTCAATATTTGCAAATCAGTGTGATCCATCACATTAACAAAAGAAAAGATAAAAACCATATGATCCTGTAGATAGATGCAGAAAAAGCATTTGACAAAATACAGCATCCCTTCTTAATAAAGACCCTCTAGAAAGCTGGGATAGAAGGAACATACTTAAACATCATAAAACCCATCTATTAGAAGCCCTCAGCTAACATCATCCTCAATGAGGAAAAACTGAGAGCTTTCCCCCTGAGATCAGGAGCACAACAGGGATGTCCACTTTTACCACTGTTGTTTAACATTGTGCTGGAAGTCCTAGCATCAGCCATAAGACAACAAAAAGAAATCAAAGGCATCAGAATTGGCAAAGAAGAAGTCAAACTTTCACTTTTCGCACATGACATGATACTCTCGGTAGAAAACCCGACAGACTCCACCAGAAGCCTACTAGAACTGATCTATGAATTCAGCAAAGTTGCAGGGTACAAAATCAACATTCAGAAGTCGGTTGCATTTTTATACACCAATAATGAAGCAACAGAAAGAGAAATCAAGAAACTGATCCCATTCACAATTGCACAAAAAACCATAAAATATCTAGGAATAAATCTAACCAAAGATATAGGAGATCTGTATGATGAAAACCAAAGAAAACTTATGAAGGAAATTGAAGGAGACACAAAGAAATGGAAAAACATTCCATGCTCATGGAGCTGAAGAATAAATATTGTTAAAATGTCATTATTACCCAAAGCATCTACACATTCAATGCAATTCCAATCAAAACTGTACCAGCATTCTTCTCAAAACTAGAACAAACTATCCTAAAATTTGTATGGATCCACAAAAGACCCTGAATAGCCAAAGTAATCTTGAAGAAGAAAACCAAAATGGGAGGCATCACCATCCCAGACTTTAGCCTCTACTACAAAGCTGTCATCATCAAGACAGTATGGTATTGGCACAAAAACCAATGGAATAGAATAGAGAACTCAGAATTAGACCCACAAATGTATGGCCAACTAATCTTTGGCCATACAATCAAAGCGGGAAAGAGAATCCAATGCAAAAAAGATAGACTCTTTAACAGATGGTGCTGGGAGAACTGGACAGCAACATGCAGAAGAATGAAACTAGATCATTTTCTCACACCATGCACAAAAATAAACTTAAAATGGATAAAGGACCTGAACATGAAACAGGAAACCATCAAAACCCTAGAGGAAAAAGCAGGAAACAACCTCCTTGACCTCCACTGCAGCAATTTCTTACTTGACACATCCCCAAAGGCAAGGAAATCAAGAGCAAAAGTAAACTACTGGGACCTCATTAAGATAAAAAGCTTCTGCACGGCAAAGGAAACAATCCATAAAACTAATAGGCAACCGACAGAATGGGAAAAGATAGTTGCAAATGACATACCAGATAAAGGGCTAGTATGCAAAATCTATAAGGAACTCACCAAACTCCACACCCAAAAAACAAACAATCCAGTGAAGAAATGGGCAGAAGACATGAACAGACACTTCTGCAAAGAGGACATCCAGATGGCCAACAGACACATGAAACGATGCTCAGCATCCCTCCTCATCAGGGAAATACAGATCAAAACTACACTGAGATACCACCTCACCCCGGTCAGAGTGGCTAAAATGAACAAATCAGGAGACTATAGATGCTGGCAAGGATGTGGAGACACAAGCACCCTCCTACACTGTTGGTGGGAACATAAACTGGTGCAGTCCCTCTGGAAAACAGTGTTTAGGTTCCTCAAAAAATTAACACTAGAACTCTCCTATGACCCAGCAATAGCACTGCTAGGAATTTACCCAAGGGATACAGGAGTGCTGATACACAGGGGCACATGTACTCCAATGTTCATAGCAGCATTCTCAACAATAGCCAAAACATGGAAAGAGCCTAAGTGTCTGTCAACTGATGAATGGATCAAGAAGATGTGGTTTATCTATACGATGGAATACTACATGGCAATGAGAAAGAATGAAATCTGGCCATGTATAGCAACATGGATGGACCTTGAGGGTGTTATGCTGAGCGAAGTAAGTAAGGCAGAGAAGGACAGATACCATATGTTTGCACATATAGGAGGATTGGGAGGAACTTAACGGAGGACCATGGGGGAGAAGAAGGGGAAAAATAGTGGGGGAGAGGGAGGGAGGCAAACTGTGAGAGACTCTTGAATGCTGAGAACAAACTGAGGGCTGATGAGGGTGGGGAGAGGGGAAGGGGGGTGATGGGCATGGGGTAGAGCATTGGGTGTTATATGGAAACCAACTTGACAATAAACTATTTAAGAAAAAAATATTTAAAAAAATAATTTGTCCATTTCTCCTAAATTTTCAAATGTTTTTGCAACAGTTCATAATATTCTCATAATTAAAAAAAAACTCTCTGCAACATCTGTAGTTGTACCTACTTTTCTTTCCTGATTTGGTTTATATATGTCCTCTATTTTTTACTTGATCAATCTTTATGTAAATTTGTAATTTATGTCTTTTCAAATAGCTAATTCAGGACTTTCTTGATTCTCTATTTTCTACTTCATGAATTTATGCTCTTTATTATTTTCTTTCTCTTCTTTCTCAGTTTATACTGTTTGTTTTTGTAACTTCTAATGTTTAGCCTTTCTTCTTTCCTAACATAAGTATTAAAAACAGAATTTTTGGTTGGGGAGCCAGGGTGGCTTAGTCAGTTTAGCATCCACCTCTTGATATTGGCTTAGGTCACGATCAATTAGTGAGTTCAAGCCCCTCATGGGTCTCTGTGCTGGCAGTGCAAAGCCTGCTTGGGATTCTCTCTCTCTTCCTCTCTCTCTGTTCCTACCCTGGTTGTGCTCTCTCCCTTTCAAAGTAAATTTTTTTAAAAAAACTGAATTTTTCTATAATTATCAATTTATTTTTATCCCAAAAGTTTTGATAGGTAGTATTTTGTTATTATTGGATTCTCAATTATTTTCTCATTTTCATTATAATTTCTTTATTGATCCATGTTTCTTCCTTTGTCTTATTCTTTGATTAATAGTCAATTAATTTTAATTTCAAAGATCAAATTCCCTTAAACTTTTAAAACATTTACAGTTATTCAAATTTCCTTAGATACTTCAAATTGTGATTATAAATTCAGCATATCTGATTCTCTCAAACACTTCAGACATCTAAAATGTAGACTTAAGCATCAAAATCAACAAGAATTTTCTGAGCATGAAAGTTAGACTTACCAATTGTGTAGCTGAAATTCTCTTAACTTGTTCACATATCTGAAAAACATAGGTCAGACCACACTATGATAGCAGAACTCATTGATCTACAAAAGTGTAATTATTTTTTAAAATACCTTCCCTAAAATTGTAGATTTATTCATAAAAAATGGAATAGAATGCCCTTCTTAAATGAGCTGAATTTACTCTATCACCTTGCTACTCATATGTCGGATCAACAGACCAGCAGATCAATGTTCCCTAAGAATTGGCTAGAAATGAGGACTCAGCCCCACCTGAACCTATGCCAGCAACTTTAACAAGATCTCCTGCTCATATGTCTCACTCACTCCATTCTAAGGTGATTTAAAGGAGGCTGGGAAAGGAGAGGGAGAGCCAGGCGTAATGTCTGCGATTTATCAGGAAGGAGAGAGAAGTTTCAGGCAGTTCGCAATGGGGAATCTCCCCCCTTTCTCATTTCCACACCTTCACATCCTGAAAACACATAGGTGAAAATGGGCAGGCAGAAAGGAAAGTGGAAGCAAGAACTAAGGCTCCCTTGTCTGAGGCTACCATATTTACTGGTCAGAATCAGCCAGTGTTGACACCTGATTTCCTGTGCCAAGTGAGCCTGTGTTAGCTGCTGCCTGATGAGAACCATTAAGTCAGTAACAGACTGTATTTCCATTTCAGCGGCCTTTTCACCAATACACAAGAAGTAAGTCACATGGCTAGGTCATTAAATTGTTGGTCTAATTGATTGGTCTAATTATCTTCACCTAAGGAAGAAAAATCCATAACTGGGAATAAAAAGGCACTGGCTGTGAGGCAGTATTTCTGGATTATAATCTTGCCTGAGACTCTGGCCCTGCTGTCAAACCTTGATGAAATCTCCCTTAATTTCTCTGGACCACAGATTACTTATTGAGCAGGGGGATTAGTTCCAAAATAATTGGTTTTCCAAGATTTCCTGCTTTCAAACTACCCAGGCTATCCTGGAGTCATGTACTTTTCTAGAATCTTCCAATACCATTTATTAATACTATGTGTAACCAGGACTCTTCTTATGACGTAGGGCTCGGCAATAGAACTCTTCGAGCTTTTTGCTCAGCACTGAACGTTCTAATCCCTATATTACCTCTACTACCCTCAGGAATCAAGAAGAAAATTTCCTAGAAAACAGTTCAGTGTGGGGATACTTACTAACTATTGACATCTTGTCAATTAATGATATGAATGGGAGTTGCAGACTCTGGACCTTGTTGCTTGAGTTGGAATCCCTACTCAACCACTTAATATCTGGTTTTGGATAAGTTACTTAATCTCCTAATGCTCCAGCTTCTGCACTTCTAAAATGAGGCAAATAATAGGAAACATCTCACAGGGTTGGTATGTGGGCTAAGTAAGACAACACATAGAAAAAAGAATGTTTGCCATGTGGTAAGCACTCAATTATAATAAGCTGTGTTTATGAAAACATTCAAGCTGAATGAAAAATACCACATTAAACACTCATTTTGGTACATAGGTTATCCAAACATATTTTAAAAGCTGATTTTTCCATGCATTCTTGTGAAAAAAAATTATTTCCTGGTACTTAATTGTGATAGTTATGCCACACAACATGGAGATTTCCAGAATCCTTGATCTGGGTTTTCTTTACCTGAACTCATTGTTGTGAGAAGAAAACAACTAGAATATGGCTGGCAATTGACTCCGAGTTTTGCTTTTAACAACAGTAGGACTTTTAATCCTTGCATTCAGAGTAATACCTGTCAATCACCTTTTTCCTAATTAAATTTACCTGGAGTTCATTTTAAAGAAAATAATTTGTTCAGCCAAAAGTGGTTGCATATTTATGCTACAATTAGTTAAGAACTCCACAAACGAACCCTTCTCCCTGAGCCTCTGTAAAGAAAAGAGAATGCAGTTGAGAGCCTACAAGATTTCAGAGCAATTAAGCCTAGAAATGCAGGTGTTTGAAACACCTGTTTCCCCCTCCCTCTCATGCTGACTGCCCTGGCCACCCCTCATCAGTAGGTTAAAATAATTAACTTACCCTATTGGCAGAAAAGCCCAAGAACTGCTAAGGGCAACAAGTCTCCTTTTCTCCCCTTTCTCAGATTAAAAGAAAAAGAAAAAGATTCATGGGTGGTCTGCAAACAGGAGGGGGAAAAACTTTCCTCTTCTTAAAAAAAAAAAAAAAAAGAAACAGACAAAATCAAGTGACAAGAAAGACATTGTCTCCCTCAAGCAGACTAAGTGGCTTGCTTAGGTTCAGAATTCTATGTTTGTTTTGTGAGGGTGATTGAAGTGCTGTTCAGGAGCATGAAAAAGCCTATTTTAAGGGATATTTATGTGAAGAAATAAAGCAATGGGGGAGGATGTGATTTTGCCTGACCTGCCTTTTGTGAATACCTGCAAATTTATATTAAATCCGAACAACAGAGTTCCTCACAAAGATAAATTGTGGAAATTTTATTGGGGCTTTAAAAAAAATGGAATCGTCCATAGCTAGGAAATCAAGAGATTGTTAGGGGAGAAAAAGAAATTCTTTTCGGCAATTTGAATCAATTCAGTTTTGGCCTTTATGCTTTGTGTATCTTGGCTTTGTTTCCCTGAGTTCCATTAAGGCTATCTTTGAATACTATTTGGCATAACTAGAAAAGATCATGAAGGCAATTTTGTTTTTATGATTAATGTACTATCTTTGTTTGAAGCACAAATTTTGGAAACTTTCAGCATTTTAATTGGAATAGATATTTTTGGAAGATGTAAGGGATGATACAGGTAAGGGATCTGATGAAGTTGGAAATTGGGTTTGGTATATATGCAAATATGCATACGCATTTATACTTTCAGTTTTTAAAAGATGATTTAAGGTGACTTCAGTTAGATGTTGGGTGTTAAAAGTTTTCTGACAATGTGACATGAAATACAGATTATAGGAAGCCAAGGGACTACTGCATACTGTTAATTCAACCTCTACTTCTGACCAATAGGTTTATTTATATACTGCCTTGAAGTTTTAAAAGCATTTTTCCACTTGAGGTATGTCAATCTGGTCTCATGACACCTATCCCAGGAAGGAGGAAATTAAAGGGATCGGTAGGGCCTTCCATGGAGAGGGAAATAAAGCAGCTCTCATGATTCAGGGAGCCTTAGGCAGCTGGCCATAGAATAAATGATAAAACTGAGACTCCTGGACCACCCCCACTGCCCCCTGCTGCCCCAGTGCTATTTCTATCACCACCCGGGCTAGAGGAAGTCTTCACTATGGCGCTGCATTTTCACAAACAGGGGGTTAGTCTCCTGTTCATGCGGCAAACTCCTGAGAGCAGCAGTATTTTTAAATGACCAGCAGGTGGCGGAGTAAACCCTGCTCCCAAATCTATTCCATCGATATTTAAATTACTTGAAAACTAACGGATTAAAAAATTCAATACCAGCTCAAATAAACTTAGAATTCAAGGTTCCATTAAAATAACAGCAATAAAAATATTTACTCTAGAGACTTAACACCAGTGTCAAGCGAAATGCTGACTATAATGCACTCGCATATTTTTCTTCCTTCGCATTGTAACATATTGCAAAGTTATTTTAAAAAATTACAATTCTTTCCTTTCCTCTTACTGTACTATTACTGAGTTGTAGAGAAATGATAGCTTATTACTGATCAGAGTTTATTTTCTGTGTTAAGAGATCTTTGTAATGGTTATCTGAATGTGACATGAATCCCTCGAACAGTACAGCTCTGTCTAGGTTTAGGAATGTCTTTATTAAGTGTTCATTGTTAACCATCCATTTCTCAGCCACCGCCCCCCCAACAATGGCACTATGGGAGGCTGGCCTACACGAACTGGTGGAATTATATTACACTCCTGTCTGCATCCTGAGCTGCTCACAGGCAGGTGAATTGAAGAAGCCTCTCTCCTTACCAGAGCCTTCCTCTCCTTCATACTGTCTTCCCCATAGTGCTATGATTCTAGGACTTATAAACCTTGAAAACACACATAGTCCCTAAACTCTTTTGTCAAGTAGTTTCTTCAGCTGTTTTCATACACTGTTGGCAAGCACCAATAATGATTGTGAGGGGTTTCCATCCAAACATTTTCAGCAATTTTTACTTAAAATACAATCATATATAAGCACTGTACCCATACACATTCTCATTGCCACACATACATGCATTTGCCTTTGCATACATGTGTAGATATCCACATACATTTGTATAAATATCAAATCTCATCACAGCGAAATTCATTGGATTACCCAATTTTCCATATTGTTGGAATTTTGATGCCTCAACAACTATTGTTGTTTTATCTAAGTGAAAAGAACTAGGTTATAAGTGATAGGGACTAAGTGATACTACTTACTATCATGTATCACTTTGGAACTCAAAGATATTTTATCTGCAGTTTATTTTTTTATATGGGATTTGCCATATGTACAAATTAATTCAAAAAAGAGAACATTGAAAATATACATGTTAATATCTATTTATATATGCTTTGTGTGTTTTTTTTTTTTTCAGAAAAAGAGATTTCAAAAGGACTTCAGAATTATATGAGAGTTCATATAGAGTCACAAGGGACTTTAGAAATTTTGTTTTAAGGATGAAAAGCCAAGGATGGTTAAGGGCTTTGCTCAAAGGCATGGAGCTAACTAGAGATGGAAGAGGGACTGGAATAAGAGGTGTTCATCAAATGTTTGTGAGTTAAATAAGATGGAGAATAATCCAGTGAGACTTTAAAAGATGTGTTGGTGAATAGGTGAGCAGCTGTTACAGGAATCAAGAAAACAGAAAGGGTTCTGAGAAGAGGTAGAAATGAACATGTCTTGGGGGCACCTGAGTGGCTCAGTCAGTTAAGTGCCCGATGTCAGCTCAGGTCATGATCTCACAAGTCATTGGTTCGAGCCCCAAGTCAGGCTCTGAGCTGTCAGAGCCTGCTTCAGATTCTGTGTCTCCCCCTCTATCGCTTCCCCTCTCAAAAATAAACAAACATTAAAAAAGTTTTTTTAAAAGTAATGGATATGTTTGTGGCACTCCATAGCTGGTGGAGGGCAGGCACAGTTGCCGATGGTGATACTTGTTACTGGATATTTAAAAGAAAGCAGTCTCTTTGGAAACTTGAAAGGAATGTCTTCCTCCCAATTCCAGACGATTTTGGAGAATGAAATAGAGTTCACTGAGAGCTGGGAAAAGAACATAGGAATCCTTGCATTTTATCTTTATGTATCAAGGAGATTATTCTAGCTGAAGAGAAAAATCCAGTAACTTTCATTTATGTTACAAATATTTTAATGTATTTATCTGCCAAGATTTATTAAATTTTATTAATAACTGACCTTTCTATAATTACACAATACCTTCTGTGAGTTAATATGTATTTAAGTTGACCAAATAAAGGTAAATGTTAATAGTGAGCAGTAGCCATCTACTTGTGCTCTAAGTCACCTTAATCACCAATTGAAGAATGGGGCTTATTTAGTATACCTCAAATCCTGTCATTAAAAAATATTTTTTTAATGTTTATTTATTTTTGAGACAGAGTCAGAGATAGAGCGCGAGTGGGGGAGAGGGAAAGAGAGCGAGGGAGACACAGAATCCGAAGCAGTCTCCAGGCTCTGAGCTGTCAGCACAGAGCCCGATCTGGAGCTCCAACTCACGAACAACAAGATCATGACCTGAGCCGAAGTGGGTGCTTAACCGACTGAGCCGCCAAGGTGCCCCAAATCCTGGAAGTTTTACATTAATTCAAGGGAATCAAACAGAACAAAAGAATCCATCAGGAGTGAAACAAGTTTCTTGGTGACTTCATAAGTCATTTTGCCTTCAGGGGAGCCTGGGGGGCTCAGTTGATAAGTGTCCAACTTCAGCTCAGGTCATGATCTCACAGTCCGTGGGTTCGAGCCCCACATCAGGCTCTGTGCAAATGGCTCCAAGCCTGGAGCCTGCTTCAGATTCTGTGTCTCCCTCTCTCTCTGCCCCTCTCCCGCTCACTCTGTCTCTGTCTCTCAAAATAAAATAAAGACATTAAAAAAATTAAAAAGAAAAAAATTCTAACTCATAACCATGTTAAACATGCCATGCATGTACATAAACACACACACACTTTACAAGAATCCTGAACTCTCCTCTCTAGAGTTATTTTTTATTTTGGAACAATGCTAAACCTACATAAAATCTGCTTTAAGAGCGTATGCATTTTGTTTGCTTTTCCAACATTACGTATTTCTTTATTTTACAGATTGGGTTGAGAGCTAGAAGATTTTTTCCTGTTTCATCTTAAAAGCCTAAGGATCAATGCCAATTGCATACTTAGATATCAAGGGGACTTTTCCAGCTGTGCTCCAACTGTTTTCTATTGTGCTCACTACCATGTTCTTGGTGTCATTTTTCTGATTTGAGTGAAACCTATGCAAGACATTAATTGCATCTCATTACTGGTCCTTGCTCTTCTTTTCAATTCTGGTATATATGAATGCTCCAAGAGAAATACAACTGATAAACAAACAGCAGTAAATTCTTCTATAGATTGTTCATGAGGCAATGAGTAAGTGAGAAATTCATATTAGCCAGTGTATATCAGGGCATTTTGTGAGACCCTTTAAAAAGTCTGTTGCTCTATTTCTGCCACAATACCACTTCAGATCTAAATGCTGGGGTCTTTTAACCAAAAGGGTAATAATTATTAATTCTTTTGATTATAATATTGCAGAAATTTGTAGAGCATTGTCCACTACTCTGCAAGTAAAATATGCTGCTATTGCAAAGCTAGGGGAAATGCAAAATAGAAAAATACAGATGTTGTCAGAATAGTTTCTGATAATTTATTACTAAAATAATATTTTGGCCTGCATTGCCTACAGTCTGGATTCAAAGCAGTCAAAGGAGTAAAATGGTAGAACCCACATTTCAAGTCACATTTAAAGCATTTTCTAAATCTATGACATAAAAATGCTAATTTCGATCTTAAATTTGATAAATCTTGTTTTAATATGAAGGTCATAAGAGAATAATTAACAAATGGTGTAAAAATTATTCAGAGAACCTTATCATCTCCAGAGGCAAATCATGAATATCAGGACCAAACCCTTCAACAATTATGTAGCACTACTTTAAAAGTAACTTTCTCTTTTGTTCAGCCAGAGGATACCAGAGATTATAAGAAACGTGAAGTCCACCAGCTATTAACTTCAGTCTGACTAAATAAAAGCTAATATAATTGGAGTACTTTTATGAGAGAACAATTTCTGGAATAAAATACACATTATATAGAAGAGCAAGGTTTTAAGAATTATAAAGAACATTAATTCAAAATGAGGAAATTTTTGGATTCAATATAACTTAAAATTTACCTATCTTTCCATATGTCCAAATGATTGATAATCTCACATTTTTACTGCAGTGACCAAGTATAATACTTATTTGACATTTTGTGCATCAACATGAACTTATTTTAACACTAAATTTTTCATAGGTTTAAGTGTGTTTCCTGCAGTTTTATTAATGGAGAAAATAGAATACTTTGAGTGGAAATACAAACTCATCCTCAAAGGTAACATCATTAAGGGGAAAAAATATCTTGATAATTACTCATTGATTTTTGTAACACATTCATTGTATAAGAGTATTTTAGAGGGCCAATGGCCTGAAATCATACTTTCTTACACTGAAAGAGGTTAATTAGGAATTGAGCTCAAAGTTAAAATTTTGAAGGTCAGCTGCTATGCTGTTGGGCCCTGTGACCCTGTCTCAAGTAATCACAGCATTAACATACAAGTTATAGCTTTCCTTTCACTTGATGACATAATCTCTTTAATTGGTGTCGGGAAGCCTGCATGTGAAAGAACCATGGAAAACACCTAGAGACTATAATTTTACTCTCTCCATTCACAAGGCAAATGAAACAAGCTTTAAGAATGTACGAAAGACTCATTACAATCCCTTGGCTGTCAACACAAAGCCCTCACATTTCAACCAAGAGTTTTCGGAATGATCAATTCTGTTTAGTTCTAACTTTGGCCAGTGAACTATTAACCTTTTCAGAAAAACTGGTGAATGCTAAATGTCAGATAATCTTCTATGAGAAAGCTTAAGAGGGTAGATAATGTGGTTTAACTGATTAGACATAAATGTGAGAAGGTAATATTTGCAAAGTTATTAAGCATGCTCTCTGAAAGGAACTATTGGAGTGAGACTCCCTAACTTACATTTCCACAACCTTTGACATCATTCTCATAAATCCCCTGTGGCTCATCATGCAGACTTGATATGGCCCATTTTCATTTGAGAGTTTAAATTATCGTTGTGATACTTTTTTCCCAACAGATTCTGCTTAGTAAAGAAGAAAACTACTGTGAAGTAACCCTTGAAATGCCCACTATGAAACTTTTGCAAGGATATGCTTTGGGAGAAGGAAGAAGGGAATACTAAAGTGTGCTAAGTCTACCAGCATAGGTTTAACAAGTGCTGCAAAACAGAAGGGCCCTGGGTTTGTTAATGTAGTTCCTGTCCTTAGAGCACTATTTCAGTTTTGTCACCTTTCATGATCTTTTTACCTCTTCAGTTCTGAGATGACTTTTTAAAATTAGGTAACCATCCAAACAAGGAGTGCTGTACCTGGACTGCTTTGTGCCAAGGCCTTGAACTGGGTGCCATCAGCAATCTGGAAAATATGGGAATGTGCCATCTAGTAGAGATATGAAGTCATCATTTGGAATTGGTTCATATTTGGTTCTGATATAAATACTGGACCTTCCCTCTTGTGCCCTGTCTAGAAAAATCTGTATCCTGAAGGTGTGGAAAGAGAGAATGTGGGTAGAAAGGGCAGGCAGGTGTTCATGGTTGTATACAGTACAGTACTGCCTTCCTATGACAGCTACTAGACCATTGCTAAATTGTGTATTGACACGTTTTTAATCATGTCTCTGTGTAGACAATAAACAGGTCTGATGGGATCTGTTTCGTGTTTCATATATTCTTCCATTTTCCTGCCCAGATGCATAGTACACACACCCAAGGTTAGCAAGCCAGAAAATAGCCAATTTGTTGCATTATTCAAATTTGGCCACTACTATAATTTTATTAGCAAAATAATGATGCACAAATGCCTTAACCATAATTTGCTTTGTTTCATTCTGTGCAAATTTGGTGTAACCTCAGTAATATCAAGAACTCACAACTTCATTATGCCCTTAAAATTGAAATATCATTTTTCACCCCTCAATAAAACCAACAATCCTCTTTTTCCATTAGAATTTGCAGCAAAGTCTGAACTCTATCACCTAAGTTAAATGGTAACTTATAATGAGAGATATGCATCCTTTTATTATGTGGGAGCTTTCCTCACTAAGAAGAAATAAACTGTTAGTGCCACTGCAAATCTAATCATACTAAGGTCTATCAATATTTCCTCACTCCCTTCAAGAAAAGTCCTGAGAGTGACATCTCCAAGGTAGCAATATAGGTCATTCCTGACCTCACTCACCCTCATAAGAACTAATACCTGTTCAGAAACAAGACACTGCTGACAGAATTCTAGAACATGAGAGTGAGGCTAAGGAACCCTCTGTACCTGAGAGACCAAGACAGGGTGCATTAACAGGATAAGAAAATTGACTACATGTACACCACATTGCCTCTCCCTCAGAATAACACAGTACCACACATAGAAGCCTCCCCTGATCCACTAGTTGCTCCAGTGGAAAAAGAGAGTCAGGGGTACAACTAACCTCCCCCAGCATTGTGGGTCACTTTGTGGGAGCCCCTACTCTGATCTCACATATAGGGATGGCAGGAAAATCTGTGGGGCCAATCTACTGGACATCTGACTGTGATAGAGAGGCAAGAAGGGGCTTGCAATAACTAGCACATGGATCTTGGCTGACTGAGTTCAAACCTACAGGGCCCAAGAATTAATCCCAACCAGCAGCTTTACCCATTGACAGAACCAAGTCAGGAATGAGCACATTCTGACCAGGGAACCAGTGGGATGTAGATATGCCTCCTCAGATCCTCAGATCTGAAGGATGTGGATCCTCAGATGTGGAGTTTTGCTGGCCCTAGGGTTTGTCCACACTCAAGCAAGGTGCTGAATCACAGATCCATCCACTGTTAAGAGTCCTTTGTAGCCTCATCTAACCAGAAAGGTGTGACAACTCCTGGAGGCTCAGTTGCCCAGTGGTGCTTGAGCTGAGAGGTGGATGGGCAAAGCTAATCACTCCCAGAACCAAGCCAGTATTGGAAATGCAGGTTCTCAATGCTATACACAGGCAGAGGGATCAATCCTTAGCTATGACTAAAGGTAGCTTCTAGTCCTTTCCAACTGGAGAGCCTATTTGGGAAATTGAGAGTGGCTTAGGACATTCCCCATCCATCCTGCCCAGGAAAGAGGGCTGAGTCATAGCTCCACTCTCTGTGGAGTGTATTCTGGTCTTATCTGACTGTGATGTTCCAACCAAGAGAAGTACAGACAGAAGTGATAGTGTGCAGAGCAATGCCAATGGTCCTGTTTGGCCAGAAAACTTGGGATGCGGGTCAGCTTCAGTTAAAATAACAAAAAGTTTTAGTGCTGCTTCTTCTGCTGCATCTGAGCAGGGAATCTAATTTGTAGTGCCTGCCCATTGCTGAATATAGCTGGAGCCTGTCTGACCAGGAAACCGAAACAGCACATAGAAAGCTGTGTAACTTATTCAACAGCTGTCCAAAGACTAGCACTTGAACAGTGAGCACAGCCTGTGGATTCTCCTGTCTGCAGAGCAAAACCTCACCAGACCAGGGAATTCATTGCATACTCAGGCCTGATTCAGGTCCCTAAACAATGAGCTCTATAGGCCCTGGGCTCTGGTCTGCTGCCCTGCCAGGGCAAAGAAGCTAATTTATAGCTTCACCTACTATTGAATACAGTACCGACCATCGAGTAATCCTGACCAGAAAATTCAGACAACTGTGGAGCCCATCCTACAGCTTCAATTGAATAGTAGGGAACGAGCTTGCAGTTCATTCCTGCTGTTCTGTGCTAGTGGCACACCCCCTGTTCCCTGTCCTCAAAGTTCAAACAATTGCCATACCCAAAAGTAGACTATAATACTGGGTCTTAACTGCTCAAAGATTATCAGCAGACATAACCAGAAACCCAGACTGAGCTGGCCAGTGAAGAACTATCTCTGCTAAAGGAAACCTTTAAGAAGAGTCCCATTATCCAAATGTTCAGATAACATTGTAAAGAATCAAAGAACACAAAGAATCAGGTAAAATATAACACCATCAAAGGTAAACAATAAAGCTAATCACAACTGACCCTAAAGAAATGGAGATCTGTAAACTGTCAGGCAAAGAATTCAGAATAATCCTCTTAAGGAAGTTTAGTGTACTACCGGAAAACACAGGCAATTAAATGAAATTAAGAAAATCATCAAAAACAAAAACCCAAGAAATCCTAGAGTTGAAGAATATGATAACTAAACTGAAAAATTCAATATAGACTTTCAAAAGTAGACTTGACCATGCAATGTCATATCTAGAGGATAGGACATTGAAAATTACCCAGAGGACCAAAAAGAAAAAATAAGAAAGAGTGAAGAAAATCTGCAGGAATTATAGGACACAATCAAAGGAACCAATATAGGAATTCCAGAAGGGGGAAAGAAAAAGAAAGAGACAGAGAGTATATTTAAAGCAATAAAGGTTGAAAACTTTCTAAACTTGGAAAAAGAAATAAATATCCAGATCCATGAGGCCCAAAGGATTCAAAATGGGCTGAACCTGAAGAAAGCCATACCAGGACACATTAACTTGTGAAAAGGCAAAGACAAAGAAAGAATCTTAAGAGCACCCAGGGAAAAAAGAGAAGTTACATATAAGGGAGGCCTCATGATACTATCTGTAGATTTCTCAACAGACACTTTTCATGCCAGTAGAGAATGGGATGATATATTCAGAATATTGAAAGAAAATAACTGTCAACCAAGAACTCTATACCTGACAAAGCTGTCATTCAGAAACAAAGGAGGGATAAAGACTTTCCTGAACAAACAAAAGCTGAGGGAGTTCATTACCATCAAACTTGACTTACAATAAATGCTAGAGAGAGTTCCCTAAGTAGAAGTAAAAGAATGCTAATTAACATCATAAAAACACAAAAAGGTAGTGTACGTTTCAGTGGTAATGGTAAATACATACTCATAGTTACATTCTGCAATTTGGTAATTGTGGTGTTGAACTCATAACTCTAGTTTAAAAGTTAAATATATATATATATATATATCAAATATATATATTTATATTGATATTTATATATATATATATCAAAAATAATTATGAGGTAACCTGTTATTAGTTGCACAATAAAAAACATGTAAATTGTAACAATTACCTAAAATGTGAGAAGTAAAAGTTTTAAATATACAAATTCTATTGAAGTTATTATCAATTTAAAATAAGGTGTTATGGGGTGCCTGGGTGGCTTAGTCGGTTAAGTATCCGACTTTCGCTTAGGTCATGATCTCACGGTTCGTGGGTTCGAGCCCCGTGTCGGGCTCTGTGCTGACTGCCAGCTCAGAGCCTGGAGCCTGTTTCAATCTGTGACTCCCTCTCTCTCTGACCCTCCCCTGCTCATGCTGTCTCTCTCTCTCCTAGAAATAAAAAAAAAAATAAAACATTAAAATAAGGTGTTATACCATGCACAAAAATAAACTCAAAATGGATAAAGGACCTGAACGTGAGACAGGAAACCATCAACACCGTAGAGGAGAAAGCAGGAAACAACCTCCTTGACCTCCACCGCAGCAACTTCTTACTTGACACATCCCCAAAAGCAAGGGAATCAAGAGCAAAAATAAACGATTGGGACCTCATCAAGATTAAAAGCTTCCGCACAGCAAAGGAAACAACCCACAAAACTAATAGGCAACCAATGGAATGGGAAAAGATAGTTGCAAATGACATATCAGATAAAGGATTAATACCCAAAATCTATAAGGAACTCACCAAACTCCACACCCGAAAAACAAACAACCCAGTGAAGAAATGGGCAGAAGATATGAACAGACACTTCTCCAAAGAGGACATCCAGATGGCCAACAGACACATGAAACGATGCTCAGCATCCCTCATCAGGGAAATACAAATCAAAACCACACTGAGATACCACCTCACGCCAGTCAGAGTGGCTAAAATGAGCAAATCAGAGAACTCTAGATGCTGGCGAGGATGTGGAGACACAGGCACCCTCCTACACTGTTGGTGGGGATGCAAACTGGTGTAGCCCCTCTGGAAAACAGTGTGGAGTTTCCTCAGGAAAATAACAATAGACCTTCCCTATGATCCAGCAATAGCACTGCTAGGAATTTACCCAAGGGACACAGAAATGCTGATGCATAGGAGCACATGTACCCCAATGTTCATAGCAGCACTCTCAACGATAGTTAAAACATGGAAACAGCCTACGTGTCCATCAACGGACGAATGGATCAAGAAGATGTGGTTTATTTATACCATGGAATACTACATGGCAATGAGAAAGAATGAAATCTGGTCATGTGTAACAACATGGATGGACCTTGAGGGCGTTATGCTGAGCGAAATAAGTCAGGCAGAGAAGGACAAATATCATATGTTTGCACGTATAGGAGGATTAGGAGGAACTTAATGGAGGACCAAGGGGGAGAAGGAGGGAAATAGTGGGGGAGAGGGAGAGAGGCAAACCATGAGAGACTCTTGAATGCTGACAACAAACTGAGGACTGATGGGTGTTGGGGGGGAGGGGAAGGAGATAGGCATGGAGGAGGGCACTTGTGGGGATGAGCACTGGGTGTTTTATGGAAACCAAGTTGACAATAAACTATTTGTAAGAAAAATAAAAAAATAAAAAGCCAAAAAAAAGGTATTATAAGTTCAAAATAGTTTATGTAAATCTGATGGTAATCATAAGGGAAAATCTTGTAGTAATTACACACAAAAGAACAAGATAAAGAAGTCAAAGCATACGATACTAAAATACATCAAAGCACAGGAAAAGATAGCTGGATAAGAAACAAGGAACAGTACATCTACAAAATAAGAAAATAATTAACAAAATGCTAATAGCAAGTCCTTACATATCAATACTTACTTTAAGCATAAATGGATTAAATTCTCCAATCAAAAGACACAGAATGGTTGAATGGATAAAAAAACTGAGATCCAACTATATACTGCCTACAAGAGACTCATGTTAGCTTTGAAGACACACATAGACTGAGAGTAAAGAGAGGAAAACATATTTGAAGCAAATGGTAACCAAAACAAACAAACAAAAAACCATTAGCTATGCTTAAGACAAAAAGGACTTTAAACTAAAAGTGGTAAAAAAGAGACAAAGAAGGTCATTATATAATAATAAAAGGGTCAAAAATTAAGAAGATATAATTGTAAAAATTTATGTGCTCAATATTGGAGCACCTAAAGTATATAAATTAAAAACAAACAGTGCCAAAAGGAGAAATAAAGAGTGATACAATAATAATTGGAGACTATTAATCTTACTCTCAGAGATGGACAGATTACCCAGACAGAGAATCAGTAAGAAAACAGTGGATTTGAATAACACTATAGATGAAATGGATCTAACAGACATATACAGAACAGGACAATATACATTCTTCTCAAGTGCACATGAAACATTTTCTAGGATAGACCATATGTTAGTCCACAAAATGAGCCTTAGCAAATACAAGATGATTGAAATCACACCAAATATTTTCTCTGACCACAATGGCACACAACTAGAAACTAATAACAAAAGGAAAACTGCAAAATTCATGAATACATGGAAATTAAACATTTTCCTGTACAACCAATGGATCAAAAAGAAATTAAAAGAGAAATAAAGTATTATGAGACCAATAAAAACAGAAATGTAATGTACCAGAACTTAAGGGATACAGCAAAAGCAATTCCAAGAGGGAAGTTCACAGCATTAAATGCCTACATTAAGAAGCAAGAAAGAACCCAAATAAATGACCTAGCTCTATGTCTTAAGGAACTAGAAAAAGAAAAACAAATTGAGCCCAAAATTTGCAGAAGAAAAGAAATAATAAAGATTAGAGCAGAAATACATGAAATAGAGAACAGGAAAACAAAAGATTAACCAAACTAAGAGTTGGTTCTTTGAAAAGATAAAAATTGACAAACTCTTAACTAGACTAACCAAGGAAAAAAGAGAAAGGACCCAAATCAACAAAATTATAAATGAAAAAGCAGACATTACATCGATACCAAAGAAATTCAAAGGATCATAGAGGTTATTATGAACAACCTATTCGCCAATAACCAACTTTTGGACAATCTATAAGAAATGAAAAAATTCTTAGAAACCTACAACTTACAAAGACTGAATAGGAGGAAATAGAAAATCTGAATAGAGCAATTACTAGTAAGGAAATTGGATTAATAATAAACATTTTCCCCAAAAAAGAAAAGCCCAAGACCAAATGGCTTCACTGGTGAATTTTAGCAAACATTTAAAGAAAACTTAACACCTGGAATTGCAAACTGGTATAGCCGCTCTGGAAAATAGTAGGGAGGTTCCTCAAAAAATTAAAAATAGAACTATCCTACAGCCCAGCAATTGCACTACTAGGTCTTTACCCAAGGTCATGCAGACAGGCTGTTTCAAAGGGGCACATGCACCTCAATGTTTATAGCAGCACTGTTGACGATAGCCAAAGTATGGAAAGAGCCCAAGCATCCATTGATGGACAAATGGATAAAGAAGATGTGGTATATACGCACGATAGAATATTACTTGGCAATCCAAAAGAATGAAATCTTGTCGTTTCTAACTGTGTGGATGGAATGAAGGGTATTATGCTAAGTGAAATTATTCAGAGACAGACAAATACCATATGACTTCATTCATATGAGGAATTTAAGATACTAAACAGTTGAACATAAGGGAAGGGAAGCAAAAACAATATAAACACAGGAGGGGGCAAAACATTAGAGACCCTTAAATATGGAGAACAAACAGAGGGTTACTGGAGGGGTTGTTGGAGGGGAGATGGGCTAAATGGATAAGGGGAGTTAAGGAATCTACTCCTGAAATCACTGTTGCACTATATGCTAACTAACTTGGATATAAATTAAACACTTAATTAGTTAATTAATTAAAAAGAAATATTCACACCAATCCCTCTAAAACTCTTCCAAAATATCAAAGAAGACCAAAAAAATTGAAGAATATTCTTAAGCCATAATGAGGAACTAAGGAAATCTTATCATTTGCAATAACATGGATGGACCATTATGCTAAGTGAAATATGTCAAACAGAGAAAGACAGATACTGTATGATCTCACTTATATATGAAGTCTAAGAAAACAAAACAAAAGTCAGAAGAAATCAGATTTGTAGCTTTCAGGCAGGCAGTCGGGTGGGGGTGTGGTTAGAGAAAGGTGATCAAAAGGTACAAACTTCCAGTTATAAGATAAATAAGCACTAATGTACAACATGACTATTGCTGAAACTGTTGTATGGTATATAGGAAAGCTGATAAGAAAGAGTAACTCCTAATTCTCATCATAAGAATTTTTTTCCCTTTATTCTTTCTTTTTTTTAATTACATATATATAAGAAGATGGATGTTAGCTAAGCGTATTGTAATCATTTCACAACATATGTAATCAAATAATCATGATGTATGGCTTAAATTTATACAGAGATATATATCAATTATTTCTCAATAAAACAAACAAAAGACAATAAACAAACAAATAAAGTCCTTAGCCTGACATACAAAGTCTACGTATGATTTGGTCTCTAATACATCTTCACCTCCAGCTTCCCACCATATTGAACTTCTCTTAGTCACCATGCTCTTTCTCTTTCTAGAATCTTTGTACAATGGTCTCTTTGCCAGAACGTCTCTTTCACTTGGACAATCTCTAACCACACAGCCTTTAGGAGTTAGCTCTGGTATCATTCTCCCAGAATATCTAACCAGTATGAACAACATTACTGTATATTCTGGGCCATATACTACTCATGTATTCCCTTACATTCCAATCTCTATCCCAACATCCTCACACCATGTTGTAATTGTGTGATACCCCTCAATTTCTCTTGAAGCTGAGGACTCTCTTTTTCATGTCTAAAACCCCAGCATCTAGAACAGTGCTTGGCATTAGGTAGGTGTTTTATAAGTTTGTTGAATGCATGTTTTGGTAAGAGCATTAGAATGTGGGGAAGATCATTTATGTTTTGTAAAAGTTACATATTTTGTATGACAAAATCTTTTAAGTATAGGAACCCAGGCAGATATGTTAATGTTTGCTAATCTATTTTAAAATTTCAGTATTAAAAATAATAATTTCAGTATTATTTCAAAATTAATTTAATGATCTAGTTTTAAAGCAGCTGTGGTCCAACTATGCTGGATCAGTCCTCTTAAAGATCCCAATGTAATCTTTTAATAGGAATCAACCTAAACCCTACACAGGTCACTTTAATGGTGTCCTCTAGATTAAGAAGATGAGCTATTGTGCCTCTGCTTGTCTCTTCTATCTCTGAACCAGGTTAAAATTTTAATGGGTCTGCACAGAGGGCACGATCAAGAAATCAAAATTCCCTCTACTATTTTTGTCCAGTTGTTTTGCAAATGAATGAGCATGCATTGCCTGTGTGCCTTCAGCAAAGCAAGCATTTGTGACAGCAACTCTGAATAGAAGTTTTCCTGTTTACCTTCTTATCACTTGTTTAAGTTAAAAGGAGAGAGACCTGGCCATTTTGTTATAGAATGGGTATTTTCAATGCAAAGAAAAGAAAAAAAAAATCACAGTTTTGAGTTTTTACAATGTTTGCCCCTTTTCCCAGCAGGGATGTGTTTTGAGTGCCAGGAGACAAAAAGTGTGGCCTCAACAAGCAGAATTTTAAAAAGAACATCATTTTCATTATGTAGTCAATCTCAATTACAAGCAAATGTTTTCTCTGTGGAGACTCTTCTCCTTTCAGGGCATTATGTGAACCTCTTTTGTGGATTGAGAGAAAGGATCAGTGGTCAATAGGGAGCAGAGTGCTGTGTACAGTGGATTTTTGTATCCCTCCGTCTCCTACATAATGCGTTTTGTCAGGAGAACAGCCTGCCATCCTGAGCAGATTTGCTGAATTAAAGAGCACAGCAGGGATAGGAAACTTGTTGCTAGGTGACTGACCGCTGCTGCTTGGCGGGTCTGGGCCGAAGGTGACTCTCTGCTTTTCTTTCACTACTTAATCTTACCTTTTAATCTGCATCTATAATTAACTCTGTTAATGCCACACATCCATTTGTTTCTTTTTTACTGCACTTCAGGCAACTAATTTATCATTATTTAGTCTTTATACTCCAACAACAAACTATTTTTTCTCCATTAGCATCATATGAAGTGAAACATTCTACAGGCAAAAAAGATGTAGACTCAGTAGATATTGTGTGTGATTACTCATTTCCTTTAAGGATTTTCAGAGATACTTTTTACTAATCTAAATGGAAAATACATCCTTGAGGAAACACTCCTGTTTTCCATTATCTCGACTGATGACTGTGCCTAATTAATGGAAATGCTCTTGGTGACTAAATTCCTTTCAGTGGTGACACATATCAACAATTAAAAAATTGCTTTCTTTCTCAAAGGTTTACATAACTATTTCAACTGAAACAGTGTGTTGCCTCCAATGTCTTTGCAGGACGTATTCTCTGTGGTCATTATCAGCCATAGAGCCTGGACTTGGAAGCAAGACCTAGGAATGTAAAGAAGTGGGGACTTCGAAGAATTCATTCTGGTGAGTGGTGGCTATGTCCACTGTCTGGGGCATGCTATAGTAGATTCTGGCAGCAGCATCCAGACTTCAGCTTGACTGATGTTGGTTCTTCAAGTGTGATGTTGTATGCCGAGGGAGAATTAAGGTAGTTTTAAGAAACCAAGTCTGTGGCATGATTTTCAGTACTGTTCCAAACCAGATTGTCCCATACCTGGCTCTCTGACCCTCCTGGATATTCTGTGAGCTAAGATACCCTGCCTGATACAATAGACTTTGACTTGTATTTCTACACCCATATAGGTATTCTGTTATAATAGTTAAAAGAACTGACCTAGAGACAGACCGACTGCCTGGGTTCAAATCCCAGGTCTCCCATTTACAGATGGTGTGGTCTGAGATAACTTAACGTCTCTATGTTTTGGTTTTCTCATCTTTAAAATAGTGATAATAACAGTACTTTTTGATTAGGGTTATTATAGGATTAAATGAATTAACCCTTTTTTAAAGCAGTTTGTGCTTATTAGCTATTATTATTATATTGATTATATAATAGACAATGATTTAATTTTACATGTCTAAGACAAAACTACATGTCCACAGTGAATAAAAATATTAAGACATGGAGATTAAATAGCAGTTTAATCACACGATCTCATTAATTCTCAAACTCCTCTAGTTTCACAAATTCTCAATCTGTGTACAGAGACAGGTTACCAAAGATAGTTTAAATGCACATTTTCCATAAGAATGTATATTTAAAAAAAAAAAAAGAGAGTGTATATTTTGTGTATACCATAGGGTTATACTATAGTTCAGATTTTTAAGAGTGCTCAATCTGACCCATCTAAATTAAGAAAAGGCAGGTTATGGAGGCTTTTATGCCAGACATATTTGGAGACCATTACGCTGTAATTAGACTAACTGGGGCTAGTTGGAGGTTGTGATGGCTCTACTTCAGTGGTGCATAAAAGCATCTTGTGCACAGAGAATTAGGAAGCCAGAATAAGGACCATTAGGATGTCATTTACTACATTTTCATTTAATCAATTTATACTCTTTAATGTGATGGCCTAGTTTGCATCCTTTATGCAGGTGTTAATTCTCTGCCTTTGACTCTCTTTAATACATGTCTATGAAATGTGGCTGCCTGCATGTGTAATGATGGAGATGAGATCAGATTGTTAGGGAAAGCAGGCCCAGACCAGCACTCTCAATCATCACCAAACACAATGGGGCAGCTAGAAAACTTTCATTTCTGATATTTGAGAGTGAGCTAAAAGCTTCAGTCTCTTATGAAGGGTTCCTGGACCTACACAACACAATGAACTTGAGTTTATTTCAGAATATTGCTTCCTCATCTTTCCTTTTAACCATCAATGATAAAGTAATGTATGTTAATAGTTTCAAGTAGTGGCTCTTCTGAGCACTCATATATGATCTCACTTATCTTAAAAATCTTCACAAATAATTCAATTTTTAAAATCTTTTTTTTAATGTTTATTTATGTTTGAGACAGAGAGAGTGGGTGGAGGCAGAAAGAGAGAGGGAGACAGAATCCAAAGCAGGCTCTGTACTGTCAGCACAAAGCCCGATGCAGGGCTTGAACCCACTATCTGACCTGAGCTGAAGTTGGACACTCAACTGACTAAGCCATCAAGGTGCTCCCTAGATGATCCCATTTTATAAATGAGAAAACATAAGCTAGTTGTTGACTTAGCTGCCCAAGATGATTCAGTGAAATCTATAGCAGGAATACAATGAAGCACAGATACATTTTCCTTTACGCCATGCTCCATGCTGCTTCTCTGCTAGTCTTTGCTGATTCAAATATGGTGTAGGTAGAACAATAAGTTGTTCCTCTTCCTGTTTTACAGAAAGGCCAAAGGATGATCATAATTGAACATATATGATTGTTTCAAATATTGACACTTTTATAAGACTCTCCCTGCAAAACAACAAAACTCTCTTTAAAACAGCTATCAACTTGAGGCTCCGTAGCAAGTTTCTTAGTTTGCTAGATAAAGCATCCCTGAAAGCTGAAGCCCCATGAGGGTAGGGATTGTGTCCTCTGGGTTCACATCTATATCCCCAGCACTTAACACAGTGCTCAGTACATAGCAGGTATTCGCATCACATCTATTGAACAGTAAGTTGGTGAATGAATGAATGATTTAAATATACTTAAAAGGAGAAGCTGGTGTCTAACATTTGGTCCCTGAAATTCATTTTCTCCCCAGTTTTCTTAAAGTGATTAAAATCTAACTTTTAAAATAAATTTGAACTTTAAACTTGACTTAATGTTCTCATTTTCATTCCTGTTCTCCTTTTAATAAATTCTTGACTTTTGAGTGGACTATGTAGAGATCAGTCATTCATTTAAAACCATGGAGTAAAATGAGTTCAACAATGGTATATCATTTTAATTTTTCTATATCCACAAAAAGATGGAAAAAATTAAAAAGGTAATTTTAGACTTTTTTCTTTGCCTTTTCCTGAGACGTGACTATAACTTTGAAATGTTAAAAATTAAAAAATTTAGGGGTGCCTGCGTGGCTCAGCTGATTAAGTGTCCAATTCTTGTCTTCAGCTCAGGTCATATCTCATGGCTCGTGGGATTGGGCCCTATGTTCAGCTCCGTGCTGGCCAGCCTGGAGTCTGCTTGGGACTCTCTCTCTTCTCTCTCTGCCTGCCCTTCCCCACTCCACTTGTTCTCTCTCATTCAAAATAAATAAATAAACATTTTTTTAAAATAATAAAAAATTTTAGTCTTACTCTCTAATATTTAGGTACTTGTGACAATTAAAAATGGATAAAAAGCTCAAATTTAAAATTTGAGCTTGAAAGTATGGGAATTATATACATTTTCCTTTTCAGCCGAAGGAATTTTTTTTTAAGTTTATTTATCCATTTTGAGTGAGACAGACAGCATGCATGGGGGAGGGGCAGAGAGAGAGGAGAGAGTGAGAATCCCAAACAGGCCTCACGCTACCAGACAAAGCCCATTGCAGGGATCGCACCCAGAAAGCCACAAGATCATGACATTAGCAGAAACCAGGAGCCAGACACTTAACCAACTTAGTCACCCAGGTGCCCCCAGTCTAATGAATTTTTTAAGAAATGTACTAAGTGGTTATATTTATGTACCACGAGCTGTTATTAAATCAACTTGTCATTCTAATATAATTAAAGAAAATTATCATCAAATTAAGTTCATTAATGAACTTTGACATTTGGCAGTTGATTATCTCTGATTTTGCAGTAGAGAGTCTGTTTTTCATGGAGTGCTAAAAACTCACCTTAGCTAATAAGTTCTGCTAAATGACATAAGTATGCATAATGAAAGCTATGCACTAATAGGTTTATATTAATGTTCCTTTTGCATCTGTTAAAAACTTAACACTAATTATTAATTATTTTTCTGCAATAATTCTTTGAAGTTTATTCAGAAATTTATGAATATTTGTTTTGGAACAAGCTTTCTATTTTGCTATTTTCCCCCTATTTTGTGTCTGCTTTGTATTAACTTAATTACATTAATGTAATTCCATGTCTAATAGGTAATGATTGTTTAAATACAAAAACTTCAATCAATAGGAAAGATGTTTTATAATGATCTTCACTTTAAGAAGGAATATGTCTGGGGCGCCTGGGTGGCTTAGTCGGTTAAGCGTCCGACTTTCGCTTAGGTCATGATCGCACAGTTCGTGGGTTCGAGCCCCGCGTCGGGCTCTGTGCTGACTGCCAGCTCAGAGCCTGGAGCCTGTTTCAGTCTGTGACTCCCTCTCTCTCTGACCCTCCCCTGCTCACGCTGTTTCTCTCTCTCTCTCCTAGAAATAAATTTAAAAAAATATTAAAAAAAAAAAGAAGGAATATGTCTTATAATTAGATTAATGTCATCTTATAGCATGAACACTAGTCACTAGGATTTGGTGAAAATCAATATCATTTTCAAAGTACTTGAAAATCACTGAACAAATTAGATTAAGCAAATGGTATATCAACTCAAAAGAATATCTGCAGCATTAAGGGATCTCATGTAGCTTTTTTACAAATAGAATGATATACCAACTTGTTCTACAACTTCCAGAACATAATGCTGGCATCTAATCAAATCAAAAGTTCAATTGCACTTGCTAAAAATGTTTCTTTTGGAAAGTTATTTAAAAAAAATTTTTTTTAATTTATAAGGGAGAGAGAGAGACAGCGTGAGCAGGGAAAGATCAGAGAGAGATGGAGACATAGGATCTGAAGCAGGCTCCCGGCGCTGAGCTAGCTGTCAGCACAGAGCCTGACGCGGGGCTCGAACCCACGAACCGTGAGATCATGACCTGAGCTGAAGTCGGATGCTTAACTGACCGACCAACTCAGGCGCCCCTGGAAAGTTATTTTTAAAAGGTATAATTCTGTTTTCCTTCTGTTTGTTTGATGGTGTTTCATAGCCAAAAGACTTTACTAACTTCTCAAAAATTCTAATTCTTAGAAAACCTTGCATGTTGATCAATAGATTCAAATAAAGTAACTTCTAAATTTTCTTTCATTTACTCCTCAAAGCACTGTGTTAAGTGTGTTAGACAAAATGTAGTGATAATGGAGCATCTACTGTGATATAAAACAGATTGTGGTCCTATGTAGATAGTATAATTCATTCATTCTTTACCTTCCTCACTCACAAATATTTATTTATGCCAGGTTTGATGAATTCTGAGGTTCCTCTCTAAATAGAAAGGAGCCTTTTCATATTTTTCCTGAGGATCTTTGAAAAATAAATTTATTTTCATAACACTTCTTCCAAAACATTTAAAAAAGTGATAATTCCATTTTTGGATACAAAACATGTAATAATGAAATTCCTTGGGAGAGTATCAGGTTTTTAAACTTTTTTAAAGTGACAAAATGAATATTTAGAATGTGGAAATAAATAACAATAAAGTACAGATATCTACTGCAAACATCACAAATCTAGAAAACTTAATATTTTAATTAATTGCCTGAAAAGCCTCTTTAATACATTTTACCCAGATTTTTATAGGAAATTTTTTAAAAATTCCTTTCAAATTTGTTTCCAATACCAGCTATAAAAGATGTATTTGCTCAGGCTCTGGGCTGACAGCTTAGAGCCTGAAGCCTGCTTTGAGTTGTGTGTGTGTCTCTCTCTCTCTGCCCCTCCCCTATTCATGCTCTGTCTCTCTCATTCTCTCAAAAATGAACATTAAAAAAAATTTTTTTAAAGGTGTATTTGACCATATGTTTGCATGTATAGGAGGATTAGGAAGAACTTAATGAGGACCATGGGGGAGAAGAAGGGGAAATATAGTGAGGGAGAGGGAGAGTGGCAAACCATGAGAGACTTTTGAATGCTGAGAACAAACTGAGGGCAGATGGGGTGGGGGGAGTGGAAGGGGAGGGATGGGCATGGAGGAGGGCAGTTGTGGGGATGAGCACTGGGTGTTATATGGAAACCAAACTTGACAATAAACTATTTAAAAAAATAAAGACCATTTTATGTTTATGTAAAAAAAAAAAAGATGTATTTGTTGCTTGTATGTTTCTTATAGGCTTGTTACAAACACAGGAATCTGACAAATTCTATTTCATGTCGTTACTATAAAAAAAAATGTTCCTTTCCATGCATGCCTCTCCATTTAGTATCTCACAACATGGCAGCTAACAATGCAAGAGGAAGTGCATGCATGCAAGAGGGCAAGAGAGAGCACAGCAGCAAGAGAAAACAAGCTAGCAAGAAGCTAGTCTCCTATAACCTAATCACAGAAATAACATCCTTTACTATTCAGTTGGAATGAATTCCTAGCACCTACCCACACTCAAGAAACAGTAATTACACAGGGTATGAATGCCAGGTGCATTATTCTATGAGCTGCCTTGTCACAGAACCATAGGACAACTTCATATGGTACTGTGGACTCTGGCCTTATTCCTTCCTGTCACGCTGCTGGCTAAGCAGGCTCAGTGGGCCAGGAGAGCATGTTGAAAGCCATTCTAACACTATTCTGACATCTAACAATGCCTTAAATAGATATGCAAGTAACTGCAAGATACCTAAATAGACCCCATTAAACTCAAAGAAGATATATCTCCTCTCATTTGTCCCTCATCTGAATCCCCAATATGCCACTGACTACTCCAACACCAACTCACACAGGTGGCCTTAATTGATTACAGTTAAAATACCTTAGTCTTACAAATTTTACAAAAGCATAACTCTGTGAATACATCAGAAGGGGTCCAAGAATTGCTTAAGTTTTAGTAGATTTTCCATAAATCTGCTACTGAATGGAAGCTATCATTATTGACTAGGTTGATATGGAAAAATTACATAAAGGAGATAATTTAGAAACTACCTTGAAGACCAGTTTCCAGTGCTTCTTTTAAGCCCCTGAAAAATCACAGTGACTTCTTTAAAGTTTTTATCTTAATTTCAGTTAATTATATTGGTTTCAGGGGTACAATATACTGATTCAACAATTCTATACACCACTGGTGCTCATCACAACAAGTGCACTCCTTAATTTCAATCACCTATTTACCACACCCCAACCCCACCCCACTGCCCTCCTTTCTGGTAACCATCAGTTTGTTCTCTATAAAAGTCTGTTTCTTAATTTGTCTTTCTCTCTTTTCCCCCCTTTGCTTAGTTGTTTTGTTTCTTAAATTCCACATATGAATGAAATCTTATGGTATTTGTTTTCTCTGACTTGTTTCACTTTGTATTATACTCCCTAGCTCCATCCGTGTTGTTGCAAGTGGCAAGACTTCATTCTTACTTATAATCTCTTCTGCATATAGCAGTTTATATTAAGTATATGGTTAAGTTTGAACCCATTCTTTACTCTTCTAACATTTTTGGTATCTGTTGTCACATTTTATATTTTGTGAGTTCCTTGACTGATTTTTTTAGAGAAATATTCATTTTTACTGCTTTTGTGTTTCCTACCTTTTATACTGTCACTTTTGGTCTCTCCCTTCCACTCTAAGAGTCCTCTTTAATATTTCTTGGAGAGCTAATTTAGTGGTGACCAACTCCTTCAGCTTTTGTTTGCCTGGGAAATTCTTCATTTCTCCTTGTATTCTGAAGGATAGCATTGCTGGATAAGGTATTATTGGCTGCAAATTTTGCTATTCAGCACTTTGTATGGATCATGCCACTCCCTTCTGACTTGCAGATTTTCTGTTGAAAAATCTCCTTACGGGTTTTCCTTTATAAGTTACGCTTTTTTGGTTTTGCTGCTTTAAAATATTTTTCTTTATCACTATATTTTGCCAATTTAATTACAATATGTCTTGGAGTGGATCTACTTTTGTTTTAATGGGAGTTCTCTGTGTCTCTTGGACCTGAATATCTGTTTCCTTCCCCCAATTAAGGACGTTTTCAGCTATTATTTCTTCAAATAAATTTTCTGCCTCTCCTTCCTCTTTCTCCCTTCCTCCCCTTCTTCTCCTTCTGGGATTTCTATAATATGAATGTTATTACATTTCATGGAACCACTGAGTTCCCTGAGTCTATTATGTTTTGTATAATTCTTTTTTCTCTCTTTTGTTCAGCTTGATTACTTTCCATTACTCTGTCTTCTAGGTCACTAATTTGCTCCTCTATTTCTTTGATCCTGCTGTTCATTCTAACAAGCCTGTCTGTCATTTCATTTATTGAGCCCTTTATCTCTGTTATGTTACTCCTTATTCTCTGTGTTAAGGGTCTCACTCATGTCTTCCACTCTTTTCTCAAGTCCAGTGATTATCCTAATGATCATCATTTTAAATTCTCTATAAGGCATTTTACTTATATCTGTTACACTTAGATTTCTGGCCAGGGCCTTGTCCTGTTCTTTCATTTGGGATCAATTTCTCTGTCTTCTCATTTTGTCTCTGTGCCTGTTTCTCTGTGTTAAGAAAGTTAAGTCTCCTGTTCTTGAGGGAAATGACCTCATGAAGAAGAGGTCCTGTAGAGCCCTGCCATGTGGTGTTCCCTGTTCTCCAGGACCTGGTGCTTCTGGGAATGTCTGGGAGTGTGTGCTGTGTGTACTCTGCTGTTTTGTCCTGGCCACTTGATCCTTCAGGCCACTTTATCCTTCAGAGGCTCTCTGCCTATTGTGGGCAGTGTTTGGTCCCTGGCCTGAATGTAGTGCATTTTAACTAGATGTGCTCTGATCTGTTTGTGAAATGAGGCTGTCACCACTGCTGCTGGAACCAAGGCTCTGTGAAACTCCTGCATCAGGAGATGCAGTCTGAGCAGAGGTCTGGGCCAGTCTCCTGGGGGAGGGGGACACTGTGCTGGAACTGTGGCAGTTGTGACTGGGAGAGATGGTTTTTCTGAAGCATGGGGATATGGCTTGGTGTAAGCAGGTAAGCAGGGAGTATCTGCACTGTGCTGGTTCCTGCAGGTAGCCCTGTGCTTATGCTCAGAGGCTGGGGAGGGAAATGGAACCTGCTAGTTCCTTTATTCCTGGAGGGGTCTCTTCATGAATGCTGTCTCTCTGGGATGCGCTCTGAGATATGTGAATAACTTCCCTACTGTGTGCCTCAGGTACTCTTCAGATTGCTGTTTCCGTGCTGTAAATCCATGGGTTGTTTGCCTGCCTTCTCTCCAAGATCATCCCCAATGCCCTCTGGGCTCTATCTCATCCTAATCTGCTGACTTTTAAAACTCCACACTGTAATCCCTGCTGGTTCCAAGAACTCACAAAATTTGGCCTGTCTTGCTTTTGAAGTCAATTGCTATGGGGATTCATTTTCCCTGTGTGTTCCCATGTGTGCTAGTCTGTCACCTGCTCTTCTCCATGACTGCAGCCCCCTCCCCACCTTAGTGGCTATAATATGTTTCTCTCCCAAACCTCATCTCTGCACTTCCTATCTTCTTTGAAGTTGATTCTTCTCTACCTTTAGTTGTAGAGTTTGTCTGCTAGTCTTCAGGTCAATTTCTAGGGTATTTAGGATTATTTGATAGTTATATAGTTGTATTCATCGGAGGAGGCGAGCCTAGGGTCCTCCTGCTCTGCCACCATCTTCCAAATCACTGTGAGTTTTAACTTAAGCAGGCCAAAGCTAAAGAAGAGTTTAGAGAAATATTTCTAAGGTGCTTCTTCTTTTTTAATACTTTAATATAGTATATATGGTTTTGTGTTATGTTAATATGATTCTCAACTGACCAGATTAACCATTAAATTTTGATAAAACAGCAACATAATAATGGTAGGATATTTCATTAAACTATTTTCAATAAAAAATAGAAAAACCAGACAGAAGATAAATAGAGACCTAACAGAAATATACAGAACACTCCACCCAACAATAGCAGGATATATAGTTTTCTCAAGTGCACATGGGATATTCTCAAGGACAGACCACATTTTAAGCCAAAAATTGCTTTTAACAACTCAAGAAGACTGAAATCATATTAACTATCTTTTTCAATCCCAATGGAATAAAACTACAAATAGATAACAGAAGGAAAACTGAGAAATTCACAAATATGTAGAAATTAAACAACAAACTCTCAAGCAACCAATGGGTCAAAGAAGAAGTCACAGGGAAATTAGAAAATACCTTGACACAAATGTTAACAAAAACACAACACAAAACTTATGGGATTCAGCAATAGCTGGGCTAAGAGGGAAGTTAGCTGAAAACCCCTACTTTAAGAAAGGAGAGGGGCACCTGGGTAGCTCAGTTGGTTAAGCGGCCGACTTGACTTCTGTTCAGGTCATGATCTCACAGTCCGTGAGTTGGAGCCCCACGTCAGGCTCTTTACTAACAGCTCAGAGCCTGGAGCCTGCTTTGTATTCTCTCTCTCTCTCTCTCTCTGCCCCTCCCCTGCTCAAGCTCTGTTTCTTTCTGTCTCAAAAATAAATAAACGTTAAAAATTTTTTAAAAAGAAAGAAAGGAGAAAGATTTCAAATCAACAACCTAATTTTACAGCTCAAGAAAGTAGGAAAAGAAGAACAAACTAAACCAAAGCTAGCAGAAGGAAGGAAATAGTAAAGATTAGAATAGAGCTCAATGAAATAGAGAATACAAAAACAGAAAAATATGAAACTAAGAATTGGTTTCTTGAAAAGATAAACAAAACTGACGAACCCTTAGTTAGGTTAACTAACAAAGAAAAGAAGATTCAAATGACTAAAACTAAAAACAAAAGAGGGCACAATACCAATGTCACAGAAATTTTAAAAAAAGATTATAAGAGAATACTATGAATAATTGTATGCTAACAAGTTAGATAACCCAGAAGAAACAGATAAATTCCTACAAACTCACAATCTACCAAGTCTGAATCATGAAGAAATAGAAAATCAAAATAGACCAATAACTGGTAAGGAGATCATAGCCATAATCAAAAACCTCTCAACAAAATCTAGGACCAGATGGCTTCACTGGAGAATTTCTACTAAACATTTAAAAGAGAATACCTATACTTCTAAAACTCTTCCAAAATACTGAAGAAGAGGGAACACTTTCAAACTCATTTTATAAGGCCAGCATTACCCTGATACCTTTTCACTACAAAAAAAGGAAACTACACGCCAATACCCCTGACAAATACTGATGCAAAAATCTTCAACTAAATACTACCAATTTGAATTCAGTAGCACATTAAGAGGATTACATACTATGGCCAAATTGGATTTATTTGTGGAATGCAAGGATGGTACAATATAAGCAAATCAATAAATGTGATACACCACACTAACAGAATGAAAGACAAAAACCACATGATTATTACAACTGATCCAGAAAAAGCATTTGATAATCAGTGCTCTTTCATGATAAAAACAACTCACCAAACTAGATGCAGGAAGAAATTACTTCAACATAATAAAATTTATCCAAAAACCACACAATTAACATCAAACTGAATGATGAAAAACTCAAAGCTTGTCCTCTAAAATCAGTAATAAGGTATGGTCTTGCCATTTCTATTCAACATAGCACTGAAATTCTTAGCCAGAGAAACTAGACAAGAAAAAAGAAATTTAAAAAACATCAAAATGGGAAAGGAACAAACAGAATTATCTCTGTTTGTAGATGACATGACATGAATTTATATATAGAAATCTTTACAGATTCCACAAAAAAGCTTTCAGAATTAAAGAATTCAGCAAAATGGCAGATACAAAATCAATACACAAAAATCAGTTGTTTTCTACACACTGAGAATGAATAATCCAAAAAGAAGATTTGAAAAAGAATTTCATTTACAACAGCTTCAAAAAGAATAAAATATTTAGAAATATGCCTAAGTAATAAGGTGAAAGACTTGTATACTGAAAATTACAAGTTATTAATAGAAAAATAAAAACACATATAAATGGAAAAATACCTTGTGTTCATAGATTAGAAGACAATATTATTAAAATACCCATACTATGCAAAGCAATCTACAGATTCACTTCGATCCACAACAAAATCCCACGGGCATTTTTTGCAGAAATAGACAAGTTCATCCTAAAATTCATGTGGAATCTCAAGGGACCCTTAATAGCCAAAGAATTTTGAAAAATAATATTGGAGGCCTCACACTTTCTGATTTTAAAACATATTACAAAGCTACCATATTCAAAAGAGTGTGGTACTGACATCAAGATATATAAGATATACACCAATGGAATAGAATAGAGAATCCAGAAATAAACTCATGTATATGGTTAAATGATCTTTGACAAAAGTATCTAGACTACTCAATGAAGAAAGAATAGTCTCTTCAAAAAGTGGTGCTGGGAAAACTGGATATCCCCTGCAAAATAATGAAACTGGACTGTTACACCATATATAAAAATTAAAAAGAATTAAACACCCAAATGTAAGACTCAAAACAGTAAAACTCCTAGAAGAAAACCTAGAGGAAAAGCTTTGTGACAATGGATTTCTTGGATATGACACCAAAAGCACAGACAACAAAAGGAAAATTAGACAAGTGGGACTACATCAAGCTTAATAACTTTGGATCAAAGGACATAATCAACAACAAAAAAATGGCAACTGATGGAATGGGAGAAAATATTTTCAAATCACCTATCTGATAAGGGGTCAATATCTGAAATATATAAAGCACTACTATAACTCACCAACAACAAAAATCAAATAACCCAACTTTGAAATGGGCAAAGGAACCATACTTCTGATTGAGTACTTAGACTGCATAGCTCAAAGGATAGTTTATATTAATTGAGAATATGTATAAATATCCAGTAAAACAACTATATTCATTTTGGGGCACCTGAGTGGCTCATTCATTTGAAAGTCCAGCTTCAGCTCAGGTTATGATCTCAAGTTTTGTGAGTTCAAGCCCTGCATCAGGCTCTCTCCTGTCAGTACACAGCCTGCTTTGGATACTCTGTTCCATGTTCTCTCTGCCCCTCCTCCACTTGCACTTGCTCTCTCTCAAAAATTAAAAATATTAAAAAAAAATTCTATTTATTTTATTGTTTCTTGTATTTTCTTCTTATCTTAAAGAATCTTAAGGAAAATTCTATTCTGAGGAGTTACAAAGAGAGGGTATTTATTTTCTTGAATGTTGTACACATACAGTAAACCAAGAAAGATAGTACTGGGAAAAGATTTAATGTGTGTTATTCAAATGTGCTCCAGGACTGCCTGGGTGGATTAGTCAGTTGAGCATATGACTCTTGATTTCAGCCCAGGTCATGATCCCAGGGTTGTGGGATCAAGCTCCTTGTCAGGCTCCATGCTTAGCATGGAGCCTGCTTAAGATTGTCTCTCTCTCCCTCTGCCCCTCTCTCCTGCCTGAACTCCCTCTCTCTTGAAAGAAAGAAAGAAAGAAAGAAAGAAAGAAAGAAAGAAAGAAAGAAAGAAAGAAAGAGAAAGAAGGAAAGAAAGAAGGAAAGAAAGAAAGTGAAAAAAAGAAAGAAAAGAGTGCTCCAAAGTGAAGATTAATAAAACAGTACTTTTAAATTTTTTTTTAATGTTTTATTTATTTCTAGGAGAGAGAGAGAGAGACAGCGTGAGCAGGGGAGGGTCAGAGAGAGAGAGGGAGTCACAGACTCTGAAACAGGCTCCAGGCTCTGAGCTGGCAGTCAGCACACAGCTGATGCGGGGCTCGAACCCACGAACCTCGAGATCATGACCTAAGAGAAAGTCGGACGCTTAATCGATTAAGCCACCCAGGTGCCCCTAAAACAGTACTTTTAAAAAAGGAATGTTTAAACATATTAGTTACCCTAATATATTATTTACTCTAATTATCTCATTTGTCAGTACTGAAAAAAAGACATGTATTTCCTTTTAAGTTTCTCTAACACTGGAATTTGCCATCAAAGCCAGAGGCAATTGCATCCTACTTACTGAGTGCACATTACAGCAGTCTAGAAACAGCTATTAAAATACATATACCCCAGTTCTGCCAAGATGGAGTACTTTTATTCTTCCTAGGACCTCCTCTTTGCAACTAAAAAAATCCTGGGCATACACCACAAATAAAGTGAGGAAGACTCTGAAAGAAAATGTACTGTCTACAGACCTCAGGGTTTGAGGATGAACATAATGATTAGTTCCTGAGTTTCCTTGTTGCCTCCCATATATCCTGGACAAGGCACTGCAAAAGTCTCCAAACTGAAACCACTAATAGGAAAAAGCAAAAAACAAAACAAAACAAAACAAAAACTACCACAAAAAATCTGTTTTGCCTAGCCAAAGAACTGAATAGCCTAACAACAGAAAAGCTCTGGGCAATACCTATCGTACTCCAGCCAAACACCAATGGAAAAGTTCCACTCCTCCTAAAAATGTACAAATAGACCACAGGAAGGTAAGAAAAGGCAAACAGAAGAAGCAAACAGAAAACAATAAAATAACTGACTTAACCTTTAACATATCAGTTATTACCTTAAATGTAAATAGTTTAAATATACCAATTAAAAGAGACTGGCAGAGTGGCTGAGAAAACATCATCCAAAAGCATGTTGTATATAATAAATTCACTTAAAGTACAATTACACAAGTAAGTTAAAAGTAAAAGGGAGATCAAATGACATCAAAATGACAGAACAGGAAGTCTTAGTCCTCATTCCCATCTCCCCTCCAACATAGATTAAACAACATAAATTACAAAATACCTTTATGAGAAGTCCAGAATTCAGCTAAGAAGTTGCAGTACTCCACGTAGTAAAAAATACAAGATCAGCTGCACTAAAACACGTAAGAAGAGCTATTTCACTTTTTCTGCATTAGTCCCCTGAATCTGGCACAGTTCATCACTGAGAAAGATTTTGACTCTTCCCTGGGTTAAGGGAAGAAGAGAGGGTGAAGTGAACATCTAATATCCCAAGCCTTTCAGTGCTGCAAGCCAATTAATATGATATACCACATCAATAGAATGGAGAATAAAAATCACATGATCATCTCAACAGATGCAGAGAAAGCATTTGACAAAATTCAACACCCCTTCATGATAAAAACTCTCAACATACTAGGTATAGAAGAAATTTATCTCAACACAACGAAGTCTATATCTGACAAGCTCATAGCAATTTTGAACATTTTATCTTGATTTGTTCAGTTTTTTTTAAAGGAATCTTCTTTTTATTTGCATTGAAATACTATAATACCTTTAAGGTTCCATTTGTTGAAATTTTATAATGAATGACTTTATGTAAGCCTGAAAAATATAGAAGATTATTAATAACCCTTACCTGTGATTAATATTTTGGATTAAAAGAACTTCTACAGGAGTGGTATCTAATTATGCATTCTGCAAAGCACCTATCATTTTATGTTCTTTTTTTAAATTCTGAACCTAATATACTTGTATTTGAGTATAAAGTCAAGTAAATTGAACACGCACACAATTCTTTACTAAGAAAATAAATGGCTTAAATGTTTTTAATTAAAAAACCCCTAATTTATAAAAATAATAATAATAAAGTAAAAGAATAGAAAGAGCCATATCATAAAACCATTTTTTTAAAAAGCAGGAGTGGCTATATTAATACTAGATAGGATAGACTTCAAAACAATAAAAATTACAAGAGACAAAGAGGCACATTACATATGATGAAAGGATCAACCCCTTAGGAAGACTTACACTTAATTGTGTAGTACACCAGATGATAGAACCTCAAAGCCATGAAACAAAAACTGATGGGGGTAAAAGGAGAAATAGACAAATCCACAATTATACCCTAGGAACGTAAATATCCCACTCTCAGCAATTACTACTAAACAACTACTAGGTGGCAAATCAGCAGGGATATAGAAGATCTGAACAACACAATCAACCAATAAGATCTGAAATATGCAGAACCTATTATACCTAGCAATAGAAAAATACAGATTTTTTTTTCTCTAGTGTCCATGAAACATTCACCAAGATAGACCATATATATCCTTGGCCACAGAAAAAATATCAATGCACTTAAAAGAACTGAAATCATACAAAGTATATTCCATAACCATAATGAAGCCAAAGTACAAATCAATAATAGGAAAACAATTAGAAAGTCTTCAAACACTTGGAAATAAAAATAACACACTTCTAAATAATAAATCAAAGAGGGAATCTCAAAGAAAAATTTAAAAATACATAGAACTGTATAAAAGTGAAAATAAAATATATGAAAATACGTGGAATGCAGCTAAAGCAGTGCTGAATATTAAAATTTAATATTAGGGGAAAAAAGATCTCAAATCATTAATCTAAGTTCCTACCTCAAGAAACTAGGAAACGAAGACAAAACAAACCTTAAAAAAAGCAAGATGAAGGAATAAAATGATGAAGAGGAGATATTAATGTAATGGAAAACAGAAAAATCAATAAAACAAAAATCTGTTTTTAAAAAAAATCAATAAATTGATAAATCTCCAACAATACCAACAAAGATAAAAAGAGGGAAGACCCAAATCACCAATGCTACCAATTAAACTGAGACTATTACCCCAGATTCTGCAGCCATTAAGAGGAAATAATTATTAGTCAGGTTCTCCAGAGAAACAGAACTGATAATATGTGTGGGTATAGAAAAAGTTTTATTTTAAGGACTTGGCTCATAAGGTTATGGCAACCCAGAGAAAAGCCAGTGAAAAGCCAGTGTCAAGCTATCAAGTTGAAAACCCAGAAAAGAGCCAATGTTACAGTTCAAGTGTGAAGGCAGCCAGGTTAGAGGCCCAGGAAGAATTAATGTAGTCCAAGTCAGGAAGCCATCTGGTGCAGTACATTGCTTGGTCAGAGGAGGTCACTGTCTATACTATTCAGACTTTTAACTGATTGGATGATGCACATTCACATTATGGAGGGCAATCTGCTTTACTCAAAGTCCACCAAGTTAAATGCGAATCTCATCGAAAAACACCCTCACAGAAACATCCAGAATAATGTTTGACCAAATACATAGGCACTGGGGCCCAGACAAGTTGACACATTAACCATCACAACTATGAACAATTTTATGCTCATAAATTCAAAAACGTAAAAGAAGTGAACCAATTCCTTAAAAATCACAAACGACCAGAATTCAACGAAGATGAAGTAGAAAACCTCAATAAGTTCTATGACGACTAAGGAAATTTAGTTTGTAATTAAAATGCTTCCATCAAAGAAGCCACCGCCTGGGTGGCTCAGTCAGTTAAGCGTCCCACTTAGGCTCAGGTCATGATCCCATGGTTCATAGGTTCGAGCCCCGCGTTGGGCTCTGTACTGACAGCCAGCTCGGAGCCTGGAGCCTGTTTCAGATTCTGTGTCTCCCTCTCTCTCTGACCCTCCCCTGCTCACGCTCTCTCACGCTCTCTCTCTCTCTCTCTCTCTCTCTCTCTCAGAAATAAATAAAACATTAAAAAAAAAAGAAGAAGAAATCACGAGGCCCAGATAGAGGCACTGGAAAATTCTATAAAATTTTAAAGAATTAACACCCACTGTACACAATCTGATATAGAAAATAGGAGAGGAGGAAACAATTACCAACTCATTTTATAAGGCTGCTATTACACGAATACCAAAGTCAGACAAAGACAGCACATAAAAGAAACAAAACACTACAGACCAGTATCTCTCATAATGGGATTAATAGTCCCATTAATTTCAAGCCTGAAAAATTTTCCCATAGAAATAAATCCTTCAGGGTATAAAAACATATAACCACTTACTGAATTTGTTTTTAGTGACAAAACCTGGAAACAAGGGACTACCCATGAATTTGGTAGTGGTAGAATAATGATATATAATATTACACATCTATTAAAATATGAATTAGAGCTATACCAGTGGATTTGAATTTTAACAAAGTTGAGTAAGAAAACAAAATGAAGAAAAATATGTATAATACAATCCCCTTTTAATAATGACAAAAATTCCTATGTGTTTGTGAATATATGTATGTGTGTACATGAGCTTACATACTTTTTTATGATAACATGAGCATAGAAAAAAAGAAAGATACATTCCAGATTGTTGATGTGGATTTCCTGAGGAGAAAAAGATTTTGGAAACATCAGTATGGTAGAACAGGAGAAAAAAAAAAGAGCAAAGAAAAAGGGGAAAAGAAAAAAAACTACATTAAAATGTATACAATAAAAATTATGCATTTATGTAAAATGGTATCTCTGATGGTACTTTTTCTCATTATGTTTTCTAGCAGATTACCGGTGGTATATAAGAGATAAAGATTTCTGTATTTTTATTTATATATAGCTCCCCTGCTAAAATTTCTTTTTAATTCTAATAGGTTTTTCCATTGGTTTTCTTGGGTAAACAATCATGTAAGTTAAAAATAACAGTTTGGATCCTACTTTTAGTTCATATGCTTGTTATTTCTTTTATTTTTTCTTCTTTGATTAGTTTAAAACTTCAGCTTCCAAAATAATATTAAAGAATATTGGTTTTCTCACTCATCCTTATTTTGCTTAATATCTCTAGGATTTACATTAAGTACAATGTTCATTACAAGTTTGAGATAGTTTTTTGGATTTTTTTTTTTGGAGATGTGTATATGTGCATCTTATCAGGAAACACTGCTGAACTTTAGTGCCTTTTTGACATCTATCAATATAACATTTTTTATTCCTTTGACTTACTAATATAATAAATCATCTGAATAGATTTAATATTAAACCATCATTGCATTTCACAAAATAAATTTTTGTGGAAACTGTTTATTTAATAAATTTCTGGGCTTAATTTGTTAGTATTTTATTCAGAAGTTATTCCAAATTAATTCATAAATTGTATATGATTTTCTTTACATGTAATTCTTGCCAGATTCTGACATCAGTTATTAAATGAACTGAAATGTTACCATATTTTTTCTGGGCTCAGAAATACTTTTAAAAGCATATGAGTTATCTGTTTTTGATAGTTTGATAGTAACAGCCATTAAAACCTTTAAGGGCTGGTACATTTTATAGAGGCTAATTTTAATAAACTTTCAACATGTTACGTGATGTGTTTCTTCTTGAGTCAATGTTAATTATTTTTTCATAAAATCATTCATTTCATCAAAATAATCTTGTCATCTTCCCAGTGTTTAAGAGAAGCTAGAAATTGGGGCGCCTGGGTGGCTTAGCCGGTTAAGCGTCCGACTTTCGCTTGGGTCATGATCTCGCGCTTCGTGGGTTCGAGCCCCACGTCAGGCTCTGTGCTGACTGCCAGCTCAGAGCCTGGAGCCTTTTTCAGTCTGTGACTCCCTCTCTCTCTGACCCTCCCCTGCTCACGCTGTCTCTCTCTCTCTCCTAGAAATAAATTTTTAAAAAAACATTAAAAAATTTTTTTAAAAAATAAGAGAAGCTAGAAATTAAATTTCGTTAATACTTTTATTAAAAATAATTTTAGACTTACATCCATGTTAATATCTTATATAACCACAGTAAGTTATATAACTTAGTTATAGAAGCTTCACAATTATTAATTTATAATTTAGTTATATAAGTTTTACAATTACTACAACCAGAATATTAGCATTGATACAGCATTATTAACTCATGTGCAGACCTTCTTCAAATTTCAACAATTGTCCCCTAATATTTTTTTTCTGAAAACAGGATCCAATTCAGATCCCACAATGCGTTTAGTCATATCTCTTGTGTCCTAATTTTTTAATGTCAGCAATTACTTATAACATTATGCAAGATTAACAAGACCTTAGGTCTTCAGTTTGCTGCTTCTGGACAAGCTAGGCATAGGTGAAGCTTATGTCTTATGTGTTATCAGCAACAGCTGCCCTGGAACTCAAGTTAATATGAAGCTGAAGGAAAAATGACAGAATGTAGAGGAGGGAGTGTTCATTATATCTCTTCTTTCCTTAGTTTTCCAGTTGAATTTTTTGTACTTCTTGTATCATGTATTAATTAATTATTAATTGCTTATTCTGGGATTCCCTACACCTTGCATGGCCTAGCATATAGTACATGTTGAATACATATTAAATAAATGAGCGAATTCTGACAAGGACAAAATGCTTGCTGTCCAATGGAAAAAATTTCCACTAGCAAGAATGTATGTGTACTGCGCTGTCATGAACATGTGATGTTTTTATTTATCTATCATCTATCTTCCCTTGTTTCAGAAGAAGAATCTAATTTTCCTTTTAGAAATAATTCCCCCTGACTCCATAGTCTTGGTGGAACCATCCATCAAGATACCAGGAAGTGATCACATGACCTAGGTTATGCCGATTAAGACTTTCCTGGAAATTTTAATCTTGAGCAGAGTGATATGAGATGGAGACATGAGTAGAGCTCATTCACTCCATTGGCAGAAGCTTAAAGAGACCTATATCCCTGGAATTTCTCCAATTTCTATCCTTCCTAAGGCTCAATTGCTCAGCTTTTGCTTCTATTTCATAGGCTATTCCCATCCTTCCAATAAATTCTCACTCTCCACCCCAGCTTTTGTTTTGGCTTAATTTAGTAAAAGTCAGTTTCTACTGCTTACAAACAAATTTAAAATAGATGAGGCCCTGCACTGGGCTCTGTGGTGGGTGTGGAGTCTGTTTAAGATTCTCTCTCTTCCTCTCCCTTTGCCCCTCCGCTCCACTCGCACTCTCTTTATTAAAAAAATTTTAAGATAGATACATAAAGAAGAAGTAGAAAGACTATTTCTAGATTTTCTTCTCAAAATGAGTGGAAACAAAAGAGGAAAAGCCCGGTATATAAAATTCAAGCTCTCCTTTTTTCCATAGGTAAGCTAATCACATGTCCTATATAATACTACAGCTAACTTAACACCCATATATCAAGTATATTATTATATCATAGATATTAATACATCTACATTATATACACATGTCAGTGTAATTATATATTTTTATACTACAATATATATATTAAATTTAACTAGTATATATATATATATCTTAATATAAAACAGTGAGATGAGGGGTGCCTGGGTGGCTCAGTCATTTCAGCATCTGACTTCTGCTCAGGTCATGATCTCATTGTTCATTGGTTTAAGCCCTGTATCAGGCTCTGTGCTGACAGTTCAGAGCCTGGAGCCTGCTTCGGATTCTGTGTCTCTCTCTCTCTCTCTGCCCCTTCCCTGCCCATACTTTGCCAAACTATATATATATAACAGCAAGATGAAATATAGGAAAGGACACAATACTATTTTTTCATGAAAAAATTAGAGTTGATAGTTCATTTTGTTTATTTGTTTGTTTGTTTATTTCTTTATTTTGAGAGAGAGAGAGCAAGCAAGGGAGGAGAGGGGCAGAAGAGAGGAAGAGGGAGAATCCCAAGCAGGCTCCATACACAGCATGGAGCCCAACATGGGGCTCTATCTCATCACCGTGAGATCATGACCTCAGCCAAAATCAAGAGTAGTAGGATGCTCAACCAACTAAGCCACCCAGGTACCCCAAGAGTTGATAGTACATTTTAGAAAACAATGATCAGGCATTTCTCAAATTACCAGATTAACATCTACTAAATTTAATACCACTTTCTTCAGTAGATACTATGTTAATCTGAAAATACACATATAAATTTTATCTCCAATTCCTTGGTAATTGCTGACTCACTGTCTTCTAAAATAACCTGTCCTACCTTGAGGAGGGCACTTGTTGAGATGAGCACTGAGTGTTGTATGGAAACCAATTTGACAATAAATCATATTAAAAATAAATAAATAAAATAAAATAACCTGCCCTGTAGCAGCTCACATAGTTGACTCATAATAGAAAAAATAAAAATAATGACACATTTGAATCATTTGCTTATAAAAGTAAATCTAGACACATTTTGTATTATTTTTCTTATATGTTTACAATGTAGAATTTGGAGATACTATAATTTGAAAGGATTCTTATTAGTGGTTTATAAATCCATGCTTATTAACATTACGATGAAAATACATGCATTTGCATCCAATTTCATTTCTTAAATTACAAAGATGTGGTAAGCATTGACCATCAAATGTCATCTCTCATATATTGATAGTCCAGAGAAAAGTTAACTATATTTGAAATCCTGGAAAAAAATTGTTAAGCCTTCAGCATTCCCTTGTCAAAGTAATCATCATAACTAACAAGAAGCAATATATGACAAAAACCAGGAATACAAATAATTTTACACTAGGTCAGTACCTACCATTGATTTGGCCTCATGCTTAGTCTCTGATGATCTTAATTCTGAAATCCCATTTCCTTTAAGAACTAATGGAAAATACATATAAAGTCTCATGAAATTCAAATAGTTATTCTAGGTTGGTCTTGGTTTTACAAACAAGAAGAAACAGATCATGAGGCCTGTTAAATTGTGTAAACAAAAGAATTATTCATTTTATACAGCAGTTTTTGCATTCTTCCTTGTTATCTAAACCAGATATCCATATGCAGCTGTGTATATGGATAAGTGAAAATTCTTATAAGTAAAATGGCAGTGGTATTCATCAAACAGAGCTAGCCCATCAGTGTATTTTATATAATCCTTGTTCTGTTTTAGGCCACCTGTACCTTCCAGAAAGGAGTAATTTTTCTCCTAATATAAAATGACTCACTGTATTGTTACAGTTTTTCTTTTTATATGGGGTAGAAGAGGCTGTTTCATTATTCAATAAAAAATTTAGGGGCACCTGGAGCCTGGGGTGCTCAGTTGGTTAAGCATCTGACTTCCGCTCAGGTCATGATCTTGCAGTTAAAGACTTTGAGACCTATGTCAGGCTCTGAGCTGTCAGCACAGATTTTGTGTCTCTCTCTCTGTTCCTCCCCTGCTTATACTCTGTATCTCTCTCAAAAAAAATAAATAAATAAAAGATTTTTAAAAATTTAATGACAATTTCTGAAGCATATTTACTTAGGTTTTACTGACTAGAAATTCCAGTAGTTTTCAAAAAGAATTTTAATTATTTACTAAAAAAATTTATATAGTGTTATTATGTGAAAAATCCTGTACTAGGTGTTTTGGAGACAGCAGTGAATATGACAGACGTGAGCTTTCACCTTCTAGAACCTATAGTATAGTGGCAGATACAGCATTAAAGTACATACATAATCAATTAAGGTTGTAATGTTATACGAAGGAAGTATGCAGAATGTTATGAGAGGTATTCTAATAGTCTATGAGAGAGGAAGGGAAGGCTTCTTTGAGAAAGTGACATGAATCAGTGAGTATACTGGTATAATAAAGCCTATGGTTCTAATCAGACCTGAGGCCAAATCTGTGGTTTCTTTTGTGTTTAAACTGTATGAGTTGGGGATCTGTTCCTCACATATGAGGAGTCTAACTAATATCCCATTTAATGTCAAAAAGATGTAAAATAAATTTTGTTCAAGATATTTAAAGATAATTATTATTAAAGTTGCCATTTGAATTTCAGATTGTAAATCATTTTTCTGAGGCAATTTTTTCAAGTTTATTCTCTAAAGAAAATGTAATAGGGGCACCTGGGTGGCACAGTCTGTTAAGTGTCCAACTTCATCTCAGGTTATCATCAGGTCATGACACAGGGCTCAATCCTACAAACCATGAGATCATGACCTGAGTTGAAATCAAGAGTCAGAAGCTTAACTGACTGAGCCACCCAGGTGGCTTGAGAACATTTTAAATATTTATGCAAGTTTTGTATACTGCCTACTGTCTATCATTCCCACTTGGTAGGCCTTAACAAGTATTTCTTAATTATTAATAGGTTAGGCACATCTTTATTTTTGAGATCTTTTTTCTACCCATTAAATACAGAAGGTAAGAAAGTGAAAGACTAATTTAATATATGTAGAATATTACTCATTATAAAAAAACTTCAATGCATAATTCAAATATTTTTATATTATCAGAAGGCATCAATTAATTATAAAGTTGGATAAAAGAATAAAAATGAGATTAAGGAGTTAATATTGTAACATATGTTAAATGTTAATGTTATCCCTTCATGATGTGTTGTAAGACAAAATTATTTCTTCCTTGGCTAGAAAAAACAGGTGTAACTTTTGCAAATAGTTATTTTTCAGACCAATTTGAATCATGGTATATAATAGTATATATTAATATAAAATGCCTTTCTACTGAATAGTTGCTTTTCCATTGGAAAGACTTAAAAAGTTACTTTAAAATATATTTTATCTCTATAATTTGATGTATTTAGCATTTCTTAATAAATTTTTTAAAATCTGAACATTAAACCATTTTATGCTTTGCATGAAAATCTCTATCATCTGTCTCTAAAACAAATAAGACCACCATTCATCAAGCACTTACCATGAGATAAGTGCCAGGTCAAACACTTTAATACTCTAATGATCCTCTTTCATAGGTAGGATAATCAACCCCATTTTAAAAATGAGGAAACTGAAGCTAAGAGGAGAAATAATTGGCCAACAGTCACACTTCAGCATCAATCTTTCAGTGTTTAAATCCAGACAGTAACACCAGGACCCATACTCTTCACTACTATTCAATACTCTATCCATCACCCTTCTGTTATACTCTCTTGTGATTCATCAATCTGGAAGTACAAATATTTTAGGAAGAAAATACTTCCTAAAAGAGACCAAAAAAATTTAAAAGGTGAGCTGATACTAGGAAGAATTACTTTCCAAAAATTAGGGTAGTTCAAAGTTCTAAAAAGAATATCATATTCATATCAAATAAAAAAAGGTACACTATTAAAGAAATACTACTTTAAGTGACAAATTCTCAGCAAGATGTTAGTATCAGAATACAAAGTGATGCATTTAGAAGCAGAACTGCTGAGCTGCAAACAACCTGGGTGTGAGTCAGAGAATATTAGGACAGGCGTGTCCACCAGGGATATAGATTTGATTGCATGTGACTTGTGTCAGCTTTGGAGAAATCAAGAGCAAACTATAAAAGCAAGCAATGGGAATGTTTCTAAATGAGCCATTCAGCCTCCAAGGCAAGTTATGTAGAGCAATTGAAATTCAAAAGGAAACCATCAACATGCCAGCCAGGTTTATACATTGCTTGCTCATTCATTTCTTCAAAAGATCAGAAAAGCTTTATTTAAAAAATTGTAATTTTGGGGGTACCTGGGTGTCCCAGTTGGTTAAATGTACAACTTCAGCTCAGGTCTTGATCTCATGGTTCCTGAATTCCAGCCCTGCATTAGGCTCTCTACTCTGAGTGCAGAGCCCTCTTTGTATCCTCAGTCTCCTCTTTCTGCCCCTTCCCCACTCATGCACATGCTCTCTCTCTCTCTCTCTCTCTCTCTCAAAAATAAACATATGGGGTACCTGGATGACTCAGCCCATTAAGCGTCAGGCTTTGGCTCATGTCATGATCTCATGCTTCAAAAGTTGGAGTCCTGCATTGGGCTCTGTGCTGACAGCTCAGAGCCTGGAGTGTGCTTCAGATTCCATGTCTCCCTCTCTCTTTGCTCCTCCCCGCTCATGCTCTGTCTCTCTCTCTCTTTCAAAATTAATAAACATTTTAAAAATATTAAAATAAACATTTTTAAAAATTGTAATTTTTCTTCACTTCAAAATTACTAACACTCCCTGGTCTGCTAGCAGTTATTAAAGCTCTAGTTAGTCACCTGTTTAGGCCCCTGAAATTCTAATACCTTCTCAGTCACAATATATAAAAAATTAGTATTTATATTTCCCATTACTCAAAAAGGATTACAACCCTGCTGTCAGCAAAGTAGTAGAAAGCTTAAAGCTTTGTGTGTTTTGTTTAAATTTTTCCTCTATTGATTTTTTAAATAGACTTTACTTTTTAGAGCAGTTTTAGGTTCACAGCAAAATTAAGCAAAGGTAGGGATTTCCCATAAGTTCCCTACCCCCACATATGTACAACCTCTCTCATTATCAATATCTACCACTAGAGTGGTACATTTGTACAATCAATGAACCTACACTGCCACATCATTATCACTCAAAGTCCATACATTATATTAGAGTTCATTCTTTGTGTTGTACATTCTATAGGTTTGGACACACTTATAATAACATGTATCCATTATAGCATAATACAAAGTATTTTCACTGTCCTAAAAATCCTCTACTCTGCCTATTCATTCCTCCTCCCTCTTAACCCCTCACAACCAGTAACCTTTTTACTAACTCCATCATTTTTCCTTTCCCAAAATGTCACACAGTTGGAATCATGTAGTATATAGTCTATGCATATTGGCTTATTTCACTTAGTAATATGCATTTACGTTTCTTCCACGTCTTTTCATAGTTTGATAACATATTTAACATTGAATATATTCCATTGTTGTGTACACAGTTTACTTACCCAATCACCTACTGAAGAACATCTTGGTTACTTTCACATTTTGGCAATTATGAATAAAGCTGCTATAGACATCTGTATGCAGGTTTTTGTGTGGATATAAGTTTTCATCTCCTTTGGGTAAATGTAAGAAGCACTATAGCTAGATAATATGGTTAAGAGCATGCCTGGTTTCTTAAGAAACTGCCAAACTTTTCTAAAATAGATCTACCATATGCATTCCCATCAGCAGTGAGAGTTCTTGTTGCTCCAGACCCTTATTAGCATTTGGTGTTGCCAATCTTCTGGATTTTGGTTATTCTGATAGCTTTGTAGTGGCAGCCCACTGTTGTTTTAATTTACATTTCTCTGATGACATATGTTGTGGAGCACCTTTTCATGTGCTTTCCATATATCTTCTTAGATGAGGCATCTGAGCATCTGTGGCCATTTTTAAGTAGTTTGTTTTCTTATTGTTGAGTTTTAAGAGTTTTTGTATGTTATGGATAACCATCTCTTATCAGATGTGTATCTTCCAAATATTTGCTTCCAATCTGCAGCTTCTCTTTTTATTCTCTTGACAGTGTCATTGCCAGAGCAGAAAATTGTAATTTTAATTAAGTTCAGCATATCAATTATTTCTTTCATAGGTTGTACCTTTAGTATTGTATAGAAAAAGTCATCGCCAAACCCTAGATCATCTAGAGTTTGGTCTATGTAATATTCTAGGAATTTCATAGCTTTGTATTTTATGTTTACATTTATGTGACCTATTTTAAGTTTATTTTTGTGAAAAGTGTAAGGTCTGTATCTAGATTCATTATTTTGTATATGGATGTTCAGTTGTTCCAGCACCATCTTTACTCCATTATATTGTCTTTGTTCCTTTGTCAAAGATCAACTGAATGAATTTGTGTAGGTCTCCTTCTGAGCTCTCTATTCCATTTCATTGATCTATTTGTTCTTTCATCAATATCATACTGTCCTGATTACTGAAGCTTTATAGTAAGTCCTGAAGACTTCAGTAATCCAACTTTGTTCTTCTATATTGTGTTGGCTAATCAAACACTAAACAACCAAGTCAGAAATTAAAAGAGACATTTAAGAACTATTTTGAGCTAAATGATAATGAAAACATACCATGTAAGATTTTCTGGGATATAGCTATAAGGAGTGCTTAGAAAAAAAAATGTATACCTTTAAATACTTATTATATTAGAAGGAAGAAATAAAATAAATTATCTATCTAGAAAAATAAGAGCAAAGTAAACCCAAATTAAGTAGAAGTAATAAAATAAAAAAGAGCAGAAATCAAACAAAATTGAAAACAATACATAAATTAACAAAGTCAAAAGCTGATTCTTTGAAGGGCACCTAGATGGTTCAATTAGTAGAGCATTCATCTGTTGATCTCAGGTTTGTAAGTTCAAGCCCCATGTTGGGTGTAAAGATTACTTAAAAACACAACCTTTAAAAAAAAAAAAGTTGGTTCTTTAAAACATCAATATTGATAAGCCCAAAGTTTAATTGATAAAAGAGAGAATAGAAATTGACCATATAAGGAATGAAACATAGACTATCACTACAGACACAGAAAGGATAATAAGAGAATGTCATAAATAACTTTATATGGGGCATCTGGCTGGCTCAGCTGGTGAAGCATGTGACTCCTGATCTCCAGGTTGTGAGTAAAGCCCCATGTTGGGTATACAGGTAGAGATTACTTAAAAATAATTTTTTTGTTTTGAGAGAGAGCACACACATGTGAGCAGGGGAGCGGGAGAGGGAAAGGGAGAAGAGAGAATCTTAAGCAGCCTCCACACCCAGCATGAAGCCCAATATGGGGCTTGATCTCAAGACTGTAAGATCAATTCTGATCTGAAATCAAGAGTTGAATACTTAACTGACTGAGTCACCCAGATGCTCACCCCAAAATAAAATCTTTAAAAAAAAAAAAGAACTTTATACTAACAAATTGAACAACTTAAATGAAACTGAAAAACTCTGAAAAATACAACTTATAATTTCTTCCAGTTTCCACTCTGAGATATAGGGATCTGGAAAGGAGCCTCACTCCTAACCTTACAACAATCAAAAGAGCTAGACAAACACTAAATTCACAAGTTTTCTTGAACTCATCAAATTTCTGAGGGCAACCAACTGATCAAAATCTAAAGAGAGACAGAGGCTTGCATGGAAACACCAGATATGAACACTAGCTTAATTGGGCAAGATGCAAGTAAACAGTTATACAAAGAATTCAGGCACATGATGACCTACATTCCTGTAGGTCATCAGCTGGGTATACACAGACAAGAGAGAGTTAAGCCACCAGGGGAGTTTGTACTCCTGTACGCCTGGAGGTTGCAGGCGTTTACTCCACAATCCCACTAGGTCCTCATAGCAATGTCTGAGGGAGTCCTAAGAAATCTCCCTTGTAACACAGAACTGAGGAAGAACATCAGCTACTGCAAGGGCACAAAACTGCTAGTAACCCATACCTCTATCACCCCAGTGCATCTTAATCTATGGGTGGATGGGAAAAAAACACTATCACTCGTAAAGCACTGGTAAAAACAACCTCTACAATTAGGGAAGGGCCAGAAATATGTGCTGGGCTCTAAACTATGCCAGAGGCAGGAAAAAGAAGACTACACCTCTGAGATTCAGGGACATAGGGCCTGCTTAAGATGATGCTTAATCAGAATAGAGAATGCTCTCCCTTCCTTCACTCCCTACAACCAGGATAATGGGTAATAAGCATGGGGGGTAATAAACAGACTCTTTTGGAGACTTCACACAAAGATAAGACCTAAAGTTGAGGGTGGAGATATTGAGGGAAAACACTCGCTATAAAATAAACTAATATCCTAAACATAAGGTGTCACCAGAGGAATTGAAGCCTGGGGGGAACTGAAGGTAACCATATCAACAACAAATCTCAAGCCAAGCCAAACTCCTAATTAGATTAACTAAAACCACCACACTAAAGATGTAGCAAAAAGAAAAGTATTCCACTTTGAGCCATAGTGCAGGACCTACACTATGAAAATGACAAAAAATACTGACAAAAGAAATCAATGAAATATAAATAGAGAGATATACCATGCACATGGATTAGAGGACTCAAGATTGTTAAAATGTTGAATCTGATGCAATCCCAGTTAAAATCCCACAGACATTTAAAAAAATTACCAAGCTGATTCTAAAATATGTATATAGAAGGCAAAAGAACTAGAAGAGCTAAAATAATTTTAAAAAGAACAAAGTTGGAGGACTTGGGCCATACAATTTCAAGATTCATTATAAATCCACAGTAATCAAAATAATGTGTTACTGGTGAAAGGATAGATGCCTACATCAATGGAAAAGAATGGAGCCCCAAAATAGTCCTATATAAATACTTCAGTTGATTACTGCCAAAGATACAGAAACAATTCAATGGAGAAAGGACAATCTTTTCAACAAATGGTGCCCCCTAAAAAGTCTATCTTGATACATACCTCCACTTCATATAAATATTAACTTTAAGTGTATCACAGAAAATGAAATACAAAATGAAAATACAAAACCAAAAAAAATTTTTAAGTTAATTATTAATTAAGGTAATCTCTTCCGCCAAAGTGGGGCTCAAACCCATGGCTCTGAGATCAAGAGTTGCATTACCCTATGACTAAGCCAGCCAGGCATTTCAAAACTCCAGAATTTTTTGAAAGAAAACATACAAGGAAAATTTATGACCTTGGTCAAGCACAATTCAGTGATAGATTGGACTTCATCCAAACTTAAAACATTTTTTCTCTGTGAAAGACACTGTTAAGAGAATAAAAAGATATGCCACAGATGGGGAGGAAGTATTTGCAAATCACATATCTAATAAAAGCCTTATATACAAAATACATAAAGAACTTGCAAAACTCAACAATAAAAAAATAACCAACCCAATTTCTTTTAATGAATACTCAGATGGCAAATAAGCATACAAAATGACGCTCAACATCAACTAGGGAAATGCAAATTAAAACTACAATGATATACCACTCTATGAGATGGCTAAAATCTTAAAAACTATAATACTGGGGCGCCTGGGTGGCTCAGTCTGCTAAGCGTCTGACTTTGGCTCAGGTCATGATCTCACAGTTCATGGGTTTGGTCCCACATTGGGCTCTGTGCTGACAGCTCAGAGCCTGGAGCCTGCTTTCGAATCTTGTGTCTCTCTCTCTGCCCCTCCCCTACTTGTGTGCGTGAGCTCACTCTCTCATTCTCTGTCTCTTTCTCTCTCTCCCTCTCCCTCTCAAAAATAAATAAATAAAACCAAAAAAAGTCTCCCTGATTTTACCAGATATTGACAAAAATGTGAAGCAACTGGAATCTTCAAATCATTGTTGCTGGGGGTTGCAAAATGGTACAATCACTTTGGAAAACAGTTTGGCAGTTTCTTACAAAGTTTAAACATATACTACTGTGCAACCCAAGAATCCCACTCTTAGGTATTTACTCAAATGAAATGAAAATTTATGTCCACATAAAATCCCATACATGAATGTTTTTGCAGCTTTATTCCTAATCACCAAAATCCAATTAAATGCCTATCAACAGGCAAATGAATAAACAAACTATATCATGTTTCACTGAGTGGAATACTCACAATAAAAATGAACAAACTATTGATTCATGCAATGATACAGATGACCCCAAAGGCTACATATGTTTCCATTTCTATAATTTTAGAAAGGACAAAACTAGAGGGACAGAAAACAGATCCATGGTTTCCAGGCTTTGGAACAAGCAGAGGGAGGGGCTGACTACAAAGGGTCACTAGGGAATTTGGGATGTGATGGAACTGTTCTATATGGTACTGTGGTGGTAGATACATAACTCTATTTGTCAAAACCCATAGAAATGCACATCACAAGGGAGTTTTACTATATAAAAAGTTTTAAAGACCAACCAGGAATTCAGATGAACTCAAGATGGAATGCACAAATTAATAGCTGTATTATGAGTGACATAATCAAAATTTAGGAGGTAGGGAAGATAGGAGCTATCCTAAGTAACTTTGGAAAACAGTGTTTTGACTAGATATTCTAACACTACAGACTAAAAGAAAGTACACAAACAATAAATATATACACCCTTTGTCATTGGCTAGAAAATGTACCCCCCACCCCAAGATATCTATATCCACTTCCTGAAACTTGTTCATGTTACCTTATATGACAAGAAAAGGGGGGTTGGGTGGAAGATCTTTGCAGATGTGATTAAGAATCTTAAAATGGAGAGGTTATCTGAATTATACAACCAGATAGATCCTAAATACAACCGCTTTCTTATAAAAGAAAAGCAAAGGGAGACCACACATAGAGAGATGGTCATTTGAAGGCAGAGCAAAGAAAGATTTGAAGATGCTGGCAGTGATGGTTAATTTTGTGTTAACTTGGCTAAGCTATGGTGTACCATTGTTTGGTCAAATACCATTCCAGAGCTTGCTGTGAAAGTATTTTTAAATGTGATTATCATATAAATCAGTAGATTTTGAGTAAAGCAGATTATTATCCATCATGTGAATGGACTTTATCTAATCCATTTGAAGGCTTTGGGAACAAAGATTGAGGTTTTCCAGAGAAGGAACCTGGCTTCAAAATTTAACAAAGAAACTGCCTCAGTTTGCAGCCTGCCTGGTCTGCCCTGTGGATTTCAGGTTCAAGATTGTAGCATCATCTCTTACCTGAATTTCTGGACTGCCACCTTGCCCTGCAGATTTAGGATTTGCAACTTCCACAATCACGAGAACCAATTCCTTAAAATAAATACAGATGAAGAATGGATATATAGATAGAAGACAGATGAATTCTATTGGTTCTTTTTCTCTGAACCCTAACATAATGGCCTTGCAAACTGGGAGTGATATGGACACAAATCAAAGAATGCCAGCAGCCACCAGACACTGGAAAGGGCTTCCGTAGAAAGCAGGGTCTTGCTAACCCCTTGATTGTGGCCCAGTAAAACTGATTTTGGATTTTTGGCTTCCAGACTTGTGAAAGAATAAATTCCTATTGTTTCAATCTACCATGTTTGTGGCAATTTGCTACAGCAGCCACAGAAAGCCACAGTAGATATAGTGTACTTAGACTTCCTTTAAGGATAAATCAGTCTTGACTGATTTTGGAACATTCATCTTGTGTATTTAGAATAACTTTCCTAGTCATAGAGTAAAAAAAAATTAGACGAATCATATTAAAATAGATTTTTTTCTTAATCAAAGATATGAAGTGTTAGTTTTTCTACTAAATTTAACAGAGGGCTCTGAGACTAGACCCCACATTCTGAAACTTTATTGAATAGAAGTGGGGATGAATTCCTATTTTGAAAATGACAGTCGATTTCATCTATCATTCGGGGAATAATGTTCTTCAAAAAACATGATCTTTAAAAGGCTATTTGATTATACAGTTGTTTCTGTGATCTACATTAGAAACACTGCACGTATCTCTAGAAGTTGAGAATTTGTGATATTCAAACATAACCAAATAACTGGTTCCTTAATCCTTTTACCTTATACCCAGAAGGTATTCATTCAATCAATTATGTTTCTTTTAGACAACATATACTTGTCTAACTTTAGGTGTTGGCAGCATCAAACCACAAGACATTTAGTTGCTATCACCTGGAACTTAATCACCATATACGTGGACCACTGCAACTGCCTCCTACTTGATTTAACTGTAATTTCTCCTAATTCTAACTGTATTGTCAGTTTAATCTTTCTTAGTCATTTCTTTTATCTTACAACACTGACATCTGAGATATGAGTTCTTTATCTTTTATCTTGCAACTCTGGCATTTAAGATGTAAATTCCTTATTTGCTTCAGAAACCAAGTCAAAACTCTTGAACATCCTCTATAAATTAGTCTTACTATATCTATTAGTCTCAAATTCCTACGACTACTCTCCACTACATTTAGGCCTACTTTGAATTTCCTCCACGCATTCTAAATTTGTGACTGTATTTTTCTTTTACTCATATTGTCCCTCTTACCTAGAAAGCCCTCCCCACCTCCTTTACCATGTAGTTCAATTTTATTAATTCAACAAAAAATTAATGAAAGCTTACTAAACACTAATCACTAGAGTTAGGCAACAAAAAGTGCAAAGATAAAAAAGGCAACAACATTAACACTCAATTTTACAATTTACATAGCTTTTAATATGCTAATTCAAATCCTAGCTCTTCAGTGAATCCTCAGGCTTTCTAGTCCATAATAACCTTCCTTTTTATAATTCTAAAACATTCAATCTCTTCTCTACACAGATCAAGTTATAAACTATAGAATTTTATTATAAACTATTTTATTATAATATGTTTAAGTTGTCTCATAAGTTAGAGGTCTCAACTAAAAGTTCCTTGAGTGTTAAGACTATGTCTTTTACCTTTTTTTATGCCCTCAAAACACCATGTACATTGTAGATACTTTAAAAAAATTATTTTATTTTACCTCTTTTATTGATACATGATAAATCTAACTACACTGGCATGCTAGGCATTTCCCTATTTAAAGTAAAAAAAAAAAAAGCATGGAATCACTGGATCTCTCAAGGCTAAACTCAGTTTTGAACCTCTTAAACAGTAAACCCATTACAACAATTCTTCCTCTCTCATAGATAGCCAATGTCTTTATTATATCAAAGCTAATTAATTCAACCACAGGGTCAATAAAATACTTGATATAAAAAGAAAAACTCCATGTTTTAAACTGCAATTTTCAGCTTTCAACCAGTTGTTGAAGGTTTAAAAATTTTTTTAATCTTTATTTATTTTTGAAAGAAAGAGAGAGAGAGACAGAGTGTCAGTGGGGGAGGAACAGAGAGAGAAGGAAACACAGAATCCAAAGCAGGCTCCAGGCTTCAAGCTGTCAGCACAGAGCCTGACACAGGGCGCAAACTCACAAACTGCAGGATCATGACCTGAGCCAAAGTCAGACACTTAACCAACTGAGCCATCCAGGCACCCCTGAAGATTTTATTTTTAAAACACAGTCTGGGGGCACCTGGGTGGTTCAAGTGGTTAAGAAATTGACTCTCAGGGCACTGGGTGGCTCAGTTGGTTAAGCAACAAACTCTTGATTATGGCCCAGGTCACAATCTCATGGTTCATGAGTTCAAGCCCTAAGTCAGGCTCCACACTGACTGAGCAGAGCCTGCTTTGGATTCTCTCTTCCTCTCTCTCTGCCCGTCCCATGCTCTCTCTCTCTCAAAGTAAATAAATAAACTTTAAAAAAAAGAAAGAAAGAAACTCTCAATTTCAGCTCGGGTCATGATCTCAAGTTTCAAGAGTTTGAACCCCAAACCCTACTCAGTGCAGATAGTGCAGATCCTGCTTGAGATTCTGTCTCTCCCTCTCTCTCTCTGCCCCTCCTTTGCTCATACACATGTGTATTCTCTTTCTCTCTCTCAAAATACATTAATTTAAAATAACACACAGTCCAAAGTTTTCTTAAATTCTTTCTCTCATTAGCTAAATCATTTCTCTGACTTCTAAGAAGTCTTTGGGATAGCTTAATTTCATATAATTGTCATATGTTGTGGACACCCTGAAGAAGCAAAAAAGACTCACTACAAATTTGGTTTGTATATTGAGACTGATGACATTACACATACCCCAGTAGGGTATGGAAAGGTTTATTACTCACATAATGATGTTTTCTGGAGAAAGCAGGCCAGGCCTATCTAGTTCTCTGGAAATGGCTTGAGAGATCTAACTGTGGGTTTTTAAGGACACTGACTGTGGGTTTTTAAGGTGGTTGGGAATGGGGCCAAAACAAGAGTTCCTATATATGGTTTGAACTTCCTACTAGTGCCAAAGGTGGGAACACCTGGGCTTTCTTATCAGATTGATCAGATATGGGGCAGAAGGGAAAGAAAATGCAGTGAAGCTTAAAGCCTGTGAACATTCACACACCAAAATATAGAGTCAGACTTTTTATTACTCAATAACTCTATATAACTAATTTACAAAATACAAAGACATTGAGCATTATGTTTACATAATTTCATCAAATTTTAAATATCTTTATTTATCTACATAATTGACAAGCCAATACTGCATATAAAACATAAAGGTGAATTTTTTTGTTAGAGACAGAAAACAAGATTTTAAATGTTCTTCAAAAAAAGTTTAAGCAAAAAATATAACAGTATCGTCATTAATATAACAATCTAACTTTCAGAAATTACTCTAGTCCTTCACATTAATTTTTTTCCATTAGAATTAGAATAACTGATAAAATTAGAATTTTATTATTTGTTGTATTTGAAAAAATAACAGATTTAATTCACTATCAATAAAATTATTTGTGAGATTATTATTGAAGTACGACACTCTTTTTTTGAAGTACCACTCTTTATATTGCAATGGTGAAGTATAAGTGAAACTGATTTTAAAAGCATTTTTTAGTAGCTAAAGTACAAAGTATACCTCAGCACTAATTCTGCATAGTTACAGCTAAACGGTCTTCTGATGGCCTGAAGTTTTCATTTTTACCAAAGCACTGAAATTACTATCAGAAATAAACTTAGGTTCTGGGGAGAAGCAGGCTTAATATTTATAGTAAAGATTAATGGAAAAAGTATCAAATTCTATTAAGATAAATTCTGCCTAAATATGGCTTGCAAAATCAAAACCAAAATAATGATAGCAAATGCTACAAATAAAACAAAATTAGATGACACAGGATTAATTTCTATCAATATTTTAATAAAATCAAATAATGTAACTATGGTAACCTATTATTGTTTTAACAAACAAAAGAAAGTAGTCTTCATTTTTAAAGGAATAATGTAAATTTATGCCCTAGATGATTACAGAGCAGTTAAATAATTCAAGAAATTAGTAATTAGTTCAAAAAAAGGTAAATTGCATTGTATTTTGTGAGGAAGATGAAAAACCTTTTACAGAAGAAGGTGTTGAGTTTTGATCCTGTTCAAATGAAAATGGAAAACTAAAATCATCTTTTCCAGTTCCAAATGTATGAGTTGAAGAGTCTGATGAAAAAGAAAATGTAAAGGGATCTTCTCCTTCTGGTTTCCCAAATAAGTTTCCTGAGGAAGACAAATATTACAATACCATGCTATTCATGCAACATAACTTGCATAACCTACTAAATTACAGTATGCTGCAAATAATAGATAGGGTAACATCTTATCACTTATTAAGCAGATACTTAACTATATTCCCCCATGGGCAAAGAACTGTCCTTTGTACTATGAAAAGTCAAATATATTCAAACTTAAACTCTACTTTCAAGTAATATGAACACAAGTATAAAAAGGGCTAGTACAAATGGTAGAAAAAAAGGGTAAAGCACCTGAAATCGAGAAAATACCACAGAGGCACAGAAACAAGCATGCATAGGAAGTATAAGGATAACAGAAATCAATGGAGCTTGTCAGGAGCACTAAGAAATAATGAAGCACCATTAAAAGGATATTAATGAAGATAAGCTTGGAAAGACTGCTGATTGTCCAACTACAGAACCTGGAGTTTATTTGTGTAAGAAGAAGCCATTAAAAGTTTTCAAGTGGAGCTATGACAGGATTTGAGCTGCTTTATAAGGATTACTAAGGAAAGAATGTGTAGAAAGGTTGGAACAGTAGAGCATCTAGAAGTGGAAATAACAGGAAAGAGATGATGAAAGCTTGCTCTTACAGTCATAGTGAAAGGAATGGGGAAAGAAATGCTGGCTCTGAGAGACACTGTGCAGAAGTCGAACTTACTCAACTATTATTGATGAGTTACTATAATGTACTGTTTGTAATACAGATGGAAATGGACAGAACAGTGAAAAGGTTTCTAAAAGAAATTTCTGAAATCAACTTTACATAAATAATTTGTTAATGACTCTAAGAATTGCCCAAACTGAATTTCTTCCTTACAGAAAGAATTCAATATTAGTACATTAAGCAAAATAATTTATTTTGTTGCCCTTTGAAGCTTCATGTATCTTCAAACACCTCAATTATTTCACCCTAAATAAAGGTTAGCCAACCAGAAGTAGAATGGATAGATGGAGGGGATGGGTAGATGGACTGACTGATTACCAGATACTTGAGTTTTTCCTCTCTTCCTTTATTTTTCCACTGACTTCAGTGTACATCCATAAGACTTAAATGAAGGAAAATAGCTCTAATATAGCTACAGATTCAGAAAGAACGAAAAACTTGAATCTGCCTTTGAATAAATGAATGTTTATATTTAATTGAAGAAGAAAAGAAGTTCATATGAAGTCTTCATAAAACTCCTAGGCTCATTATAAATAAAATAGTAGGTTACTGTGCAAGGTGCTCTGGGCAATTCAAAGATTAATAAACAGAATCCCTGTCATCAAGACCTGTGATTAGAAGAGATTTTATATACATTCATAAATAATAACAGACATAATGTTCAAAAAGTATATTAAAAAAAGAAACATTCAGAAAAGTGAAAGAGAAATCTTTTTGGAATGTAAGGCTGAAGATAAAAGGATTTATGGAACCTGGTCTTTAAAAGATGGTTAGAAAGAATCAGAAATTGAGGATTTGAGGGGCGCCTGGGTGGCTTAGTCGGTTAAGCGTCCGACTTTTGCTTAGGTCATGATCTCACGGTTCGTGGGTTCGAGCCCCGCGTCGGGCTCTGTGCTGACTGCCAGCTCAGAGCCTGGAGCCTGTTTCAGTCTGTGACTCCCTTTCTCTGACCCTCCCCTGCTCACGCTCTCTCTCTCTCTCTCTCTCTCCTAGAAATAAATATAAAATTTAAAAAAAAAGAAATTGAGGATTTGAGGAGAAAAAAATAGGTTAAGACAGTACAGGCATATTTGAGATGAGGTGAGTTCTTCAGTTTGGCTGAAAGCGTACATTATTCTTACAAGAGAAAACAGTATGGAGGATTCTTAAAGTTAAAAAAGACTAAAAACATAAGGTCCTAAAGTTTAGAAGAAGTCAGGGAGGGAACATATGAATTTGGTCATCACCTGTATTATACTATTTCAAAGTGCTGATAGAATGAGTGTCAAATGAATAAGAATGTCAAAGGAGAGGTTATGAATATCCTAATTTTATTAAATTAGGTTTAATTAAAAGAATGTATACAATTGGTATATTCATTCTGGTCTCATAGCATTAAATGCTATTTATGACAATTCCAAAATTTTTGTCTCCACCTTGTTGAATTCCAAATTCATATAACAATTTCTTACTTTACTTTTACTTAAGCTATCTAATATAGGCTTTTCAGTTGATAACACTTCCAAAACTAAACTGCCAGCTCCTGTCAGTCTCTACATATGGCCTTCCATATTTTAAATGGCAGTTATATATATATATATTTTTTTTTTTACAAATAGTTTATTGTCCAGTTGGTTTCCATATAACACCCAGTGCTCATCCCCACAAGTGCCCTCCTCCATACCCATCTCCCCACTCCCCCCCACACACATCCATCAGTCCTCAGTTTGTTCTCAGCATTCAAGAGTCTCTCATGGTTTGCCTTTCTCCCTCTCCCACTATTTCCCCCTTTCTTCTCCCCCATGGTCCTCTGTTAAGTTCCTCCTAATCCTCCTATACATGCAAACATGATATTTGTCCTTCTCTGCCTGACTTATTTTGCTCAGCATAACACCCTCAAGGTCCATCCATGTTGCTACACGTGGCCAGATTTCATTCTTTCTCATCCATGTAGTATTCCATGGTATAGATAAACCACATCTTCTTGATCCATTTGTCCACTGATTGACACTTAGGCTCTTTCCATGTTTTGGCTATTGTGGAGAGTGCTGCTATGAACATTGGGGTACATGTGCCCCTATGCATCAGCACTTTTATATCCCTTGGGTAAATTCCAAGCAGTGCTACTGCTGGGTCATAGGGGAGTTCTATTGTTAATTTTTTGAGGAACCTCCACACTGTTTTCCAGAGGGGCTGTACCAGTTTACATTCCCACCAACAGTGTAGGAGGGTGCCCGTGTCTCCACATCCTCGCCAGCATCTAAAGTTCTCTGATTTGCTCATTTTAGCCACTCTGGCTGGTGTGAGGTGGTTTCTAAGTGTGGTTTTGATTTGTATTTCCCTGATGAGGAGGGATGCTGAGCATCTTTTCATGTGTCTGTTGGCCATCTGGATGTTCTCTTTGGAGAAGTGTTTGTTCATATCTTCTGCCCATTTCTTCACTGGGTTGTTTGGTTTTCGGGTGTGGAGTTTGGTGAGTTCCTTATAGATTTTGGATACTAGTCCTTTATCTGATATGTCATTTGCAACTATCTTTTCCCATTCTGTCATTTGCCTATTAGTTTTATGGATTATCACTTTGGCCTTGCAGAAGCTTTTAATCTTGATTAGGTCCCAACAGTGCATTTTTGTTCTTGACTCTTTTGCTTTTGTGAATGTGTCAAGTAAGAAATTGCTGCAGTGGAGGTCAAGGAGTTTGCTTCCTGCTTTCTCCTCTAAGGTTTTGATGGTTTCCTGTCTCATCTTCAGGTCCTTTATCCATTTTGAGTTTATTTTTGTGTATGTTGTGAAAAAATGACCTAGTTTCATTCTTCTACATGTTGCTGTCCAGTTCTCCCGGCACCATCTGTTAAAGAGGCTGTCTTTTTTCGATTGGATACTTTCCCCTGCTTTGTCAAAGATTAGTTGGCTGTATACTTTTGGGTCCACTTCTGAGTTCTCGATTCTGTTCCATTGGTCTATGTGTCTGTTTTTGTGCCAATACCATACTGTCTTGATGATGACAGCTTTGTAGTAGAGGCTAAAGTCTGGGATGGTGATACCTCCCGTTTTGGTTTTATTCTTCAATATTACTTTGGCTATTCGGGGTCTTTTGTGGTTCCATACAAATTTTAGAATCATTTGTTCTAGTTTTGAGAAGTATGCTGGTGCAATTTTGATTGAGATTGCATTGAATGTATAGATTGCTATGGGCAGTAATGACATTTTAACTGTATTTATTCTTCCAATCCATGAGCATGGAATGTTTTTCCATTTCTTTGTGTCTTCTTCAATTTCCTTCATAAGTTTTCTATAGTTTTCATCATACAGATCTCTTAAATCCTTGGTTAGGCTTATTCCTAGGTATTTTATGTTTTTTTGTGCAATTGGGAATGGGATCAGTTTCTTGATTTCTCTTTCTGTTGCTTCATTTTTGGTGTATAAGAATGCAACCGATTTCTGCACGTTGATTTTGTACCCTGCAACTTGGCTGAATTCTTGGATCAGTTCTAGTAGGCTTCTGATGGAGTCTATGTAGATTATCATGTCGTCTGCACAAAGTGAAAGTTTGACTTCTGTGTTGCCAATTCTGATGCCTTTTATTTCCTTTTGTTGTCTAATGGCTGATGCTAGGACTTCCAGCACTATGTTAAACAACAGTGGTGAGAGTAGACATCCCTGTCGTGTTCCTGATCTCAGGGGGAAAGCTCTCAGTTTTTCCCCATTTAGGATGATGTTAGCTGAGGGCTTTTCATAGATGGCTTTTATGATGTGTAAGTACATTCCTTCTATCTCAACTTTCTCAAGAGTTTTTGTTAAGAAGGGATGCTGTATTTTGTCAAATGCTTTTTCTGCATCTATCGACAGGATCAAATGGTTTTTATCATTTTGTGATGTGATGTATCATGTTGATCGATTTGCGAATATTGAACCATCCTGTAACCAGGAATGAATCCCACTTGATCTGGTGGAAATTCTTTTTATATGCTGTGGATTCGATTTGCAAGTATCTTGTTGAGGATTTTTGCATCTGTATTCATCAAGGATATTGGCCTGTCATCCTCTTTTTTTGCGGGGTCGCTGTCTGGTTTGGGAATCAAAGTGATGCTGGCTTTGTAAAATGAGTCCAGAAGAGGGGTGCCTGGGTGGCTTAGTCGGTTAAGCGTCCGACTTTCGCTTAGGTCATGATCTCGCGGTTCGCAGGTTCGAGCCCCGCGTCGGGCTCTGTGCTGACTGCCAGCTCAGAGCCTGGAGCCTGTTTCTGTCTGTGACTCCCTCTCTCTCTGACCCTCCCCTGCTAATGCTGTCTCTCTCTCTCCTAGAAATAAAAAAAAAAAGAGTCTGGAAGTTTTCCTTCGATTTCAATTTTTGGAATAGCTTGAGAAGAACAGGTATTAATTCTGTTTTAAATGTCTGGTAGAATTCCCCAGGGAAGCCATCAGGTCCAGGGCTCTTATTTGTTGGGAGATTTTTGATAACTGATTCGATTTCTTCACTAGTTATGGGTCTGTTCAGATTTTCTATCTCTTCCTGTGTGAATTTTGGTAGTGAGTGTGTGTTTAGGAATTTGTCCATTTCTTCTAAGTGGTCCAGTTTGTTGGTCTATAATTTTTCATAGTATTCCCTGATAATTGCTTGTATTTCTGAGGGGTTGGTTGTAATAAGTCCATTTTCATTCATGATTTTGTCTATTTGGGTGCTCTCTCTTTTCTTTTTGAGAAGCCTGGCTAGAGGTTTGTCAATTTTGTTTATTTTTTCAGAAAACCAACTCTTGGTTTCATTGATCTGTTCAATTGTTTCTTTGGTCTCTATGTTGTTTATTTCTGCTCTGATTTTTACTATTTCTCTTCTTTTAGTGGGTTTGGGGTGCTCTTGTTGCTCTGCCTCTAGTTCCTTTAGGCAAGCTGTTAGATTTTGCACATGCGCTTTTTCTAGTTTATTGAAATAGGCCTGGAGTGTAATGTACTTTCCTCTTTGGACTGCCTTTGCCACATCCCATAGAGGTTGGACTGTTGTATTTTCATTTTCATTTGTTTCCATATATTTTTAAATTTCTTCTCTAATTGTCTGATTGGACCATTCATTCTTTAGTAGGGTGTTCTTTAACCTCCATGTTTTTGGAGGTTTTCCAGACTTCTTTCTGTTATTGATTTCAAGTTTCAAAGCATTATGATCTGAAAGTGTGCATAGTATGATCTCAATTCTTTTATATTTATTGAGGGCTGCTTTATGTCCCAGTTTGTGATATATCTTGGAGAATGTGCCATGTGCACTTGAGAAGAAAGTGAATTCCCTGGGCTCAGGATGTAGAGTTCTGAATATATCTGTCAGATCCATCTGGTCCAATGTGTCATTCAAGTCTATTGTTTCTTTAGTGCTTTTCTGTCTGGTTGATCTATCCATTGCTGTAAGTGGAGTATTAAATCCCCTACTATTTGCCCATTCTTATCTATAAGATTGTTTCTGTTTGTGTTTAACTATTTTAAATATTTAGGTGCTTCCATATTTGGTTCTTAGACATTTATAATTGTTAGCTCTTCCTGATGGATAGACCCTGTAATTATTATATAATGCCCTTCTTCAACCCTTGTTATTGTTTTAATTTAAAGTCCAGTTTGTCTAAGTATAGCTACTCCAGCTTTCTTTTGACTTCCCGTAGCATGACATATATTTCTCCATCCCCTTACTTTTAATCTGAAGGTATCTTCCAGTCTAAAATGAGTTTCTTATAGACAGCAAATAGATGGATTTTGTTTTTTTATCCATTCTGCTACTCTATGTCTTTTGAATGGAGCATTTAGGCTATTTACATTCAGTGTTATTATTGAAATATGTGGGTTTAGAGTCATTGTGTACATTGTGGGATTCATGCTTGTGATGGTGTCTCTGGTATCTTACATTCCTTGCAACACTTCCCTCAGAGAGTCCCCCTCAGGATTTCTTGTAGGGCTGGTTTAGTGGTGACAAATTCTTTCAATATTTGTTTATTTGGAAAGACTTTTATCTCTCCTTCTATTTTGAAGGACAGGCTTGCTGGATAGAGGATTCTTGGCTGCATATTTTTTCCGTTCATCACACTGAAAATCTGCCATTCCTTTCTGGCCTGCCAAGTTTCAGTAGGTAAGTCTGTCACCACTCTGATAGGTTTCCCTTTGTATGTTAGGGCCCTCTTCTCCCTAGCTGCTTTCAACATTCTCTCTTTGTCCTTATATTTTGCCAGTTTCACTATGATATGTCGTGCAGATGATCGACTCAAGTTACGTCTGAGGGGAGTTCTCTGTGTCTCTTGAATTTCAACTTCTACTTCCCTCCCCAGGTTGGGGAAGTTCTCTGCTATAATCTGTTCCAGGACTCCTTCAGCACCTTTCCCTCTCTCTTTTTCTGGGATTCTTATGATATGGATATTGTTCCGTTTGATTGTATAGCTGAGCTCTCGAACTCTTCTTTCATGTTCCTGGATTAGTTTATTTCTCTTTTTCTCAGTTTCTTCTTTTTCTATAATAGTGCCTTCTAAATCACTTATTCTCCTTCTGCCTCTTCAATCCGTGCATTGGATGCCTCCAGTTTATTATGTATCTCATTTATCCCATGTTTTAATTCACCATAACTATTTTTAAGCTCCATATTGTTTGTACCCATAGTTTCTCTGATGTTCTCCATGCTTTTTTCAAGCCCGGCGATTAATTTTATGGTTATTGTTCTAAATTCTTGTTCAGTTATGTTGCTTATATCTGTTTTGAGCAGTTCTCTAGCTGTCATTTCTTCCTGGAGTTTCTTTGGAGGAGAGTTCTTCTGTTTCATCATTTTGACTAGCTTTCCATCTCTTGTTAATTTTAAAAGCTTGTTGTACACATGGCCCCTGCGAGTTCTGCTGTATTAGAGAGGGCTCCTTTGACTGTTCAGGGCCTGTCTGTTCAGAAGTACTCTTTGGATGGTGTTTCTGGGTTTCTCTTGTTGAGCGTTTGGTTATTTTGTTTCCCTACTGGTAGTGGTATTTGGGACTCTCCACCATGTGTAGTTTGGCTTGTTTCTTGAGGCAGCCCTGGAAAAAGGATACAGACAACCACAGAGGGAACACAGGTACACAAACGCAGACAAAACCAATATACATGCAAATCCAGGCTCAGGTAAAAACAGCTACAACAACAAGAAAACAGCTATCTGGAGGGGATGGGAGTGGTTTGGTGCAGGTCTTGTCTCCACTGTGTCCACTGGCCTCCCTGAGACCCCTCCTTGGTGGCTGTGGGGAGAAGAATGGCGTCGCCCCAGTCCCTTCTCAACCAAGCATTACAAATCACTTCTTCGGTACGATCTGCCTGTGCTGAGGATGTAGCCAAGGTGGGATGCCTCACATCCCGCCTCGTTTCCAGGTCCCAGTCTGTGGCCTTTGTTATACTGCCCTAAACAGTCCCGCAAGTCTCTACTTCCCTGTTGCCTGGGGTTTGGGTGGGGGGTGAGGGAAGTGTCGCAGCCTCAGATCCCCCAAGCAGGGATACAACCTGAGTTCGTACGGGAACGTAGCAACTTCAGGTCCATAGAGTCCGCATTGCTGTAGCGGGCAGCTGCCACTTCAGCGGGCTGCTTCCACGTGTGCTGCAGCCGCTTTACTGGGTGCCAGTTCCGCTTCATGGGGTCGCCACTGCCGCTTCAGCAGGCCACTGTTGTGCGCACGGCTGCCGCTTCACTGGGCGCCGGGACTGCCTCCGCAGGCGTTGTTGCCTCCGGTTTACCAGGCCACCGCAGCCATGGATGGTGCTGGGCGCAAGGCAGTCCAGTTTTTCCTGGCACCTTCTGGGACCAGGGCACCTAGTTTAAAGTCAACACCCCAGCCAGAGCTAAAAACACATGGTCTTTTTAAGCCGAGGTTTTTTTCTCTTCTCCAGGGACGGTTCTATGAGCAATCTCAGCTTTTCTTTCCTTTCCCCTGGACTCGTGGCAGCTCACCACCACTCGCCAGTTTATCACTCACCACAGCTGCACGCAAGCCAGGTTCCCTCCCCTCCCTCCATATCTCTGGGTCCTGTCCTGCTTTTATCTTCCCCAGTTCGCACTCATGCACTTGTGAGGTTTCTTTCTCAGTGTACCCTGTCTCTTTCTCTTCTCAAACTCCTGTGGCTCAGTGTCCTATGACTTCAGGCCTTCTCTGTTTGAGAGATGGGTGCAGGCCAAATGTACAGAGGTCCTTACTTCTCCACCATCTTGCCTCCAACAAAATGGCAGTTATTCATCAAAATCTTCTTCATATCATCCTTATTTCTTTCTCTTAATCCTTACATCCTTGCAACTCTACCTTCAGAAAGCTTAATGACCAAATCTGACCTCTTCTCACCAGTTCCACTACCACTATCCTTGCCGCCATGAATTTTCACTTGCATTATTTTAATTACTTCCTAATAAATCTCCCTGGTTTCACTCATTTCGATACAGTCCACTCTCCATATAGCAGCCAAATAATGCTCTTAAAACTCATTAAATCGCATCAGTTCTTTGCTCAAAACTTTCCAACAAACTGCCTATGTCACTTAGAAAAAACCCAAAGTCCTTAACGGTCTTAGGGCTCCATATGGCTTGCTCTCTCTCCAACCTTTCTTATTTAATTTCCTACCAGTTTCTCACTCCTTATTTGATTCCTATCATACCAATTTACTCACTATCCAACAAAAATGCTGAGTATGCTCTCATCTCAAAATCTTTGCACCCTAGAGCACTTACCCAAGTAGCTTGTCCCTAGCACCTCCTTCAGGTCTTTGCTCAAATGCTGCCTTTTAGTGATGTCTTCCCTGACTCCCTTGTAACAGAGAAACCACTCTCCCAATCCAAATACTCCCCATTGCCCTTACTCTGTTTCTTTTCTTCATAATACTTATCACCCCCAGTGAGAAAAGAGCTAACATCAAGCCTGCATTGATCCAAGCCCACCTGGAAGGATGCCCTTGAAGTCCAAATTCTCACAGGACTATTTTCTTAGAAAATACAGAATTAAAGTAAATGTGTCTTCCTAATTTAGTGTGGGACTGCACCTGAATTAGGTGAGCTATGAGTTAGGATGCAGTCCTTGGACCTTATGATTAGAATGGTATTAAGACTGGTGGGAAACTGAGGTTGCAACTTTTGTATTATTCACCATGACTTTTGGCCACAGTAGCTTTACATGTCCCATGTGAGTCAGGTGGCAAATGAAACATTATTATTCGGGTAGGTGACGAGTCTCTCAATGAGATAAATATGCTATACATGCTGTTATTTCCTATCCTATATATTTCTATAAAGCTAAGCAAATCTAATATTAGATTAAAAGTCGTAATGTGTGAGTCTGCCAATCAAATCTATATATCTACTGCTGCTTAGTGCACTACCTGACATATAATCATTATTTGTCTTTCAGTCTCTCCCACTGGAACACAAACCCTATGAGAACTCTGCATTCTTGTCCACTAGTCTATCACCAGAGCCAAGGCAGTACTGCAAATAAAATATACTATATGTATACACATATATGTTTATATTTATATGTTGAATGAATCCATTAATCATAGGATAAAAGAAGAAAGAAGATCCAATAAAAGGTAAGCACTGGAGAGACAGGAAGAAATCCAAAAACTTCAGAAGGATGAGAATAGTCAACTATATCAAACACACTGCAAAGACAGTGAGTATGATACTAATACAAAATACCCATAACGTTTGATAATTAAGTCACTAGTAATATTAATTTGGTGGCATAGTGAGAGAAGAAGCTAAACTGCTACAAAAAAACAGTGACTGGTGCAGAAGTAACAGAATTTTAAAAGAATAAGCTGAGAAAATAAAAAACTAAATATAAGTTGAGAAGGTACATGTTTTTATACGTAGCAAACTTCAAATCGCTTACCAATTTCTTGTTGTGATGAAAGGGGATTTAAATTTCCTGCAGAATAATGTTCATTACGCTGAAAAATAATTTCCATTCAATATTACTCATGAAGTAAGTAGAACAGCATAAATGACATTTATATTTGAATATAAATCCCGATTTTTCTAATAAGCATAATTAAAATAGTCACAAATGGAAACATTCCTTTTTTAAATGGCAACATTCTATTTTATAGCACACTACTTTTTAAAAAAGAAATCTATCTTTAAAACCTATCATTTACTTATATTAAAATAAAACTTACTGATTTCATTCTGGCAATGGATAAAATATTAAAAGGTATATGTGTTGTGGTAAAAATGATTCCTACTTTGGAATATTAATATAACCTAAATTCGAATTAACTTTTGCTTTATTCTGAAGGTCTTTTACAAATCAGGTTGTTGGTATTGTTTTCCTGCCTATAAAAATAATAGGAAATATGACAGCTTTATGTTACTTCTGATCAAGTTTTGCTGCTAGAAGAGTCTGGTTTCTCTGTATAACAGGTTTTTTTTCTTTTTAAATGGGATCATGACATAGACTATGAAAACATAGTTTTCTGACCCCTTTTTTTCTCTTAATGTTGCATTATGAGCATTTTCCCATGTTACTTTTCTTCCAAAACCAGATTCTTTTTATGGCATTTTAACATTCTTCTATTTGGACATACCACACAGTTTTTTTTAAGGTTTTACTTAAATTCCAGTTAGTTAACACACAGTATAATATTAATTTCAGGTGTACAATTTAGTGATTTAACACTTACATACAACACCTGGTGCTCATCACCCTGCATAATTCCCATCACCTATTTAATCCATCCCCCCACACATCTCCCCCATGGTAATCATCAGTTTGTTCTCTATAGTTAGGAGTCTGTTTCTTGGTTTGCTATTATTCTTTCAATTTGGACATTTAGGTTATCTGGGGTTTTTTTTCCTAATACAAATTACAGTTGAATAAATACTGTTATGCACAGATTTACATTTCTTTGACAATAAGGAGTGCTGTTTTTCTCAAAGATTTTATGTCACCTGAATTACTTTTTCGGTGAATTGTTTATTCACCTAAAGAACTCTGTATATATCTTGGTAATCCATATAAGCTCTTCATATATTAAATATATTAATCCCTGGTCATATTATTGCAAATATTTTATATCACATTATCAGTTAGCCTTAAAAAATTTTTTTTTAACAGGGGCGCCTGGGTGGCTCAGTTGGTTGAGTGTCCAACTCCTGATTTCAGCTCAGCTCATGATCCCAGGATTGTGGGATCAAGCCCCAAATTGGGCTCAGCACTGAGTGTGGAGACTCCTTAAGCTTCTCTCTCTCTCTCTCTCTCTCTCTGCCCCTCCTCCCCATGCTCCCTCTCTCTTAAAAATAAAAAGAAATTAAAATATAACAATTTTCTATGGAACCAAACGCAAACCTTTTATTTTCTTTTGACTTATCTTCCATTGTTTTAATGCTCAAAGAACCCTTCCTCTTTTTAAGATCTGATAAAGATTTAAAGTTTAAAGACTTTCTAGCCCATACCATTGATCAATTTATTAATCCTTGTACCATTGTCACACTTTGCTTGCTCTAGATTTCCCCTCGCCAGTCTTCTTTTCCACAGTATTCTCTTATTTATTAATGTGTGTAGAATCAAAATACTATTTCATTCATAAAATATGTAAACTATCTTCCCTTTTTATCAGTCTAATGATGAGTTTATAAACTCGCAGGGTTTTTTTTCAAAAAACCAACTTCAGCTTTGTCGATTTTCTCTATTGCTTGTTTTCTATTTCATTAACTTCTCTTATCTCCCTTATTTTGTCATTCTATTTACTTTGGGCTTATTTTGTTCTTCTTTTTCTAGATTTTCAAAGTGGGAACTTACATCACTGATTTTAGACCTTTCTCCTTTTCCATTAATTGAATTATTTAAATATCAATTAAAGCTATGGTTTTATTCTGGTTTTGGCAACATCCTACAATTTTGATACACTGAATTTTTGTAATCATTCATTTCAAAATTTTTTCTAATTTCTTTCATGATTTCTTCTTTGATCCATGACCTAATTACTCAGGATTTTCCTTCTACCTTATTATTAATTTCTAATTTAATTATATTTTGAGCAGAGAACATACTCTGTATGATTTCAATCCTTTTAAATTCACTAAGACTCATTTTATGGCCTAGAACGTGGTCTTGATGAATGTACTATCAGCACTTGAAAAGAATACAGAGGCACACCTCAGAAATATTTTGAGTTTAGTTCCAGACTACTAAAAAAATGTGACTATCACAATAAAGCAAACCAAATGAATTTTTTGGTTTCTCAATGCATATAAAAGTTGTGTTTGCACTATACTGTAATCTAGTAAGTGTGCAATAACATTATGTCTAAAAAATGCACATACTAAAATTTTTAAGTATCATAATTTATAACTAAAAACTATATGGTAACCTTCATCTGAGCTATCAGTGGGTTGTAATCACTGATTATAGACCACCATAACAAATAATAATGAAAAAGTTTAAAATATTGTCAGAATTGGGGCGCCTGGGTGGCTTAGTCGGTTAAGTGTCCGACTTTCGCTTAGGTCATGATCTCGCGGTTTGTGGGTTCAGGTCCCACGACAGGCTCTGTGCTGACTGCCAGCTCAGAGCCTGGAGCCTGTTTCAGTCTGTGACTCCCTCTCTCTCTGACCCTCCACTGCTCATGCTGTCTCTCTCTGTCTCCTAGAAATAAACATTAAAAAAAACAAACAAATAAATAAATAATTTAAAAAACCTGCTTTCCTTAATCTTTAGATCACTTAGATTATGTTGCTAAATCCAGTCCACAACAGACTTTCTAGAGGATAAGTTTTTATTTTTCTTATTTTTATTTTTTAATATTTTATTTATTTTTTTTAGAGACAGTGTGAGCATGGGAAGGGTAGAGAGGGGGGTATGCAAGATCTGCGCTGACAGCAGAGCCTGATGCAGGGCTCAAACTCACAAACTGTGAGATCATAACCTAAGCGATGGATGCTTACTAACCTACTGAGATACCCAGGTGCCCCTCCAGTGTAGTTTTTTAGAAATAAAACTTTAGCTTCTCATATTACCTGATCTGATGAGATTTCTGAATCAAACATAGTAGAATCAAATAAATTCAATCCAGGAGATCTAGAAGTATAATTCATAAGAAAAGAAAATCCAGGGGATTCCTTTTGTGATTGACCTTCAAGCGTTATATTTCTATTTCTGTCACAGAGAGATAAGAAATAATAAAAATGTTAAAAATATATTACTAAATATTCCAGACTGGTAAACACCATAAGAAATAGCATAGAAGTAAGAATGAGCACAGTAGGGAAAGGGAAGGAATAGTTATTGAAGTGACAAAACTCTTAAGAAAAAGATGACTTGAGGTGAAGAATGCTAAAGTACAACAATCAATTATGGAATGATAATAATGAAGTTCAACTGAGAATAAACTGTCGGGGTCTATTCTAGGTATTTCCATAGGCATTAACTTATGTATTTCTCACAGTAACTTTATGAAATCAGTATTACCACCCCCATTTTACAGAAGACAATTCTGAAGCATAGAAAGGTTAAATAACTTTCTCCAAGAAATGTAAATGCCAGAGTGGGATTTAAATTCAGCAATCCAGATTCAAAGTCCAAGCTTTTAACTTTGAGGTTATACTGAAATCCAATGACAAGATTTTAGTCTTAACAAGAAGTCAGCCATTACATACTTTGCATAAGGAAGTTAAACTAGAAAATGATTTGGGAAAAACAATTAGAGAAGACAGTATACAACACAATGGTTAAATGCATGAACTCTGGAGGCAGAAATGCCTGGATTTGAATCACAATTCTATCAGTAATGAGTTGTTTCACCTGTGATTCTATTTCTTCTTCCTCTAATAATGTATTTACGTCTCGCAGTTTATAAAATGCTTAGACACAGTTAATGCTACTGTTACATTTAACAGAAATCTGAAGATACTTCCATAACTGTCTCCATGACCATCACTGAGTCACTTAACTTTACAGATTAGTTTTCTCATCCATTAACATAAATTTTAGTATATAGCTGCCATTCTTTTTTTTTTTTTTTTTTTTAATGTTTTGTTTATTTCTAGGAGAGAGAGAGACAGACAGCGTGAGCAGGGGAGGGTCAGAGAGAGAGGGAGTCACAGACTGAAATAGGCTCCAGGCTCCGAGCTGGCAGTCAGCACAGAGCCCGACGCGGGGCTTGAACCCGCGACCCGAGCGAAAGTCGGACGCTTAACCGACTAAGCCACCCAGGCGCCCCTATAGCTGCCATTCTTTTTACAGTTCTCAGTGTTTGAGTCAACAGCATGACTTTCACATATTAAACTTTTACTAACAATTCAAACTACAGAAGTAGAACATGGGTAAGAGATTCCTGAAGTGAAATCTGTTGGACATATGTTTTTTAAAAATCTTAAGGTTAAAAAAAAACAATCTTAAGGTTTGTAGTTTCAAAAGTGATTAAAGTAAATAAAAAGGTTAAATGCAGCATTATTCTCTTGGCTGTAAGCTACAAATCTGTGGTTTCCAAAGTTAAATAATCATGTTAGAGATATTTCTGCCTATTGAGGTTAGTTGGCAGGTAGAAATTCTTGCTTTAGACACTACAACATAAGGGAAAATAACACCTGGAACATTCTTCAGTGATGTCCACAAGCTATTCTATACATGACAGTTGCTTTTTAGCTTGACATTTAACATTTTTCCACACAGTTTTTATCCTTTGGAAAATCTTAAATCTATATACTATTGCACGGGGTAAGTACTCAGAATCTATGCCATCTTCAGCTAAGTGTTGTAGGAAAAAATGAAAAAAGGTTCTATGGAACAAGAATAGTAGACTGCTAATAATTATTTGAACAGGATAATAGGTACATGGAGGCTCATTATGCTAGTCTCTCCTTTGCATATTTGAAATATTCCATATAAAAACCTTTTTAAAGTTACAGGTACTAGACATTTTACTATTCCTACTAATATTTATATAATTTTGGCTCAATATATAGATTCTTTAATTATTAATTAAAATCCTACATTTCAAAAGATGGGGTTTTAGGAAACAATAATTTCTCCAAAGGTTCAGGTGTTTTCACAGCTTCAGGAGTTCTTAAAAATAAAGGAATTTCAGGAGTTTGTGGAAAATTCTCAGTCCTTTCTTCTACTTCATCACTATTATTTTCTATTGACTTCCCAAAATGTTCTGCGCATATAACCTACAAATTCAAAATAATAGAAAACTATAAAAATGAATGCTTTTACATGAACAAACTCACATATATAAAAATGTGTGAGGTAGAAAACACCATACTAATCTATTATGATATCTTTATAGACAAAATAACTAAAATATTAATTCATAAATGTGATATCAAAATATAACTGCAAAATATGGAAAAATAACTATTTTTAATTTTCTAATTTTTATTTTCTTCCCAGATCTACCTCCCCTTCCTCTACCTGAAAAAGAAAATGATAACTAGAACATACTCAAATTGATGAAATGGTTAGGAATGACTTTTTTAAAATTTCCACATCATTTCTGATTCAAGATTGTATATAATACCTCTTTAAAAGGAAAAAGTAATTTACTTCTAAGCAATCTTATTCTCATCAGTTATGTTCTTTACACTTTTTTGCCCTTATAAATTCATTATACTATTTTCTCTGCAAAGGTTGAGAACTTCAACACAAATGTTGCTTTATATCATTTTGAAGGGTAGAAATTAGATTTCTCAAATGTTTGCTATACCAAATATCACTTCAGAAACAATTTGGGTCCTTCTACCAAAAAAAATTAAAATGTGCGTTTTATCTGTATTTCTTTTTTGTGTGTGTGTTTTTTTTAAGTTTTTATTTAAATTCTAGTTAATATACATTGTAACATTAGCTTCAGGACTAGAATTTAGTGATTCATCACTTACATATAACACCCAATGCTCATCACAAGTGTGTACCTTAATACCCATCACCAATTTAGCCCATCCCCAACCCCCTCAGTTTATTCTTCTATCATTAAGAATCTCTTATGGTTTGCCTCTCTCTCACTCTCCCTTCTTGCTTCCCTCCCTCTCCCTCTCTTTTTTCTCCTTCCCCTAGGTTCATCTACTTTGTTCCTTAAATTCCACATATGAGTAAAATCATATAGTATTTGTCTTCCTCTGACTGACTTATTTTGCTAAGCATAATATACTCTAGCTCCATTCACATGGTCAAATTATGGAAAGAGCCCAAATGTCCACTGACTGATGAATAATGAAAGAAGATGTGAGATATATATGAATGTGATATATATAATCATATACATGTGATATATATATATATATATATATATGAATATTACTCAGCCATCAAAAAGAATGAAATCTTACCATTTGCAATGATGTGGATGGAGCTAGAGTATTTTATCTGTATTTCTTGAGCAGTATTCTACTATGTCATTTGTCTTGTTTTAACCCTTAGTAGTTACCTAGTAAAGTGAATATACATTGTCTACATCTATCATTAAAGTTTTCCACTATTAAAATGTATTTTGAAGATATTTTTGTGGTAACCACTGGTTTTGACTGGAAAATTATCAAATTTTACCAAACAAAACTGTCTTCCTCAGTTGTGATTTAGTTGAGGTGTCGTGTATATACTGTATATACAGCATATATACATACATATACATATATATGTATACATATATACATATATATGCTGTATATACAGTATAACTATATATTAATACATTACATATTATATACAGTATATGTGTGTATATACAGCATGTAATAAATGACAGTTCTTCTTGTTTATTTTCATGTAAACTTTTTGTGGCTTCATATTTTTTAAATCTAAAACTCCTCTAAGGGATGTGAGCTTTAACACCATAGCAACTTGATTACTAACCGAATAACATCTAGACCTCACATAATCTTCATTAAACCTAATATGAAATTAAAGTGGAAACAATATTTTAAATTGGAATGTTTTCCTTAGAAATTAGAAATCAAACATTTCACTTACTTGTGAACTACATTTTGATTCCCTCAATGGTCTTACTGTCCCTTTATCTTCATACTCAGCATCTGTTTGTTATGGGAGAACAATTTTTTTTTACAATTGTAAATAAAACAAACAATAAGAAATTGCCAACATTTAACTGTTTTTGACCCACAAAAATAGCAATTTCATATAGTTCTACCCAACACATAGAAATAAGAGAATAAACCCATATGAACAGTTTAACAAAGAAAAAAAATATCCATGTAATCACCACCCAGGTAAAGAAATAGAACATCATGCATACTTCAAAATGTCCCATATTCCTCATATCCTCCTCCCCATAAATAATCACTCTCCCAACTTCTGTTATGATTATATCCTTGATTTGCTTTATATAATTTTATCACCTAAGTTAAGTCTATTTTTCCTGTTTTAAAAAGTTATATGACGAAATGGTAATATATGTTTTTTTTTTGTTCAGCATATGGTTGTGAAATTCATATGTATTGTTTCATTTAGACATAATTTGCTTACTTGTATTGATGTAAAGGATTCCATTCTATAAACACATCACAATATATCTATTCTACTAGCAAATGAGCATTCAGGGTGTTTCTACTTTGAGACTATTACAAACACTGATGATATGTATATTCTTTTATATATATACTTGTATTTCTCTAAGTATATGTCCAGGAGTTGGAATTACAAGGTATAGGGTATATATCTTCCATTTTACCAAATTTTAAACTATTTTCCGAAGTTTAGTTTCCAAACTATTTATCAATTTTTGTTGTGGCACCTAGTTATCCCAAGGCACCTTAGAAGCTCATTCAGTTTCTAATTATAATTTAGATATGATCTCAATAGACATTTATAAGTGAGAGTTCCTCCCAATAGTTATGAGAGTTCTTACTGTCCTATATTTGCATCAACACTTAGTGTTGCCAGACTTTCTGAATTTGCTAATCTGTTGGGTGTGTAGTAGCTAACTGTTGGCTTTATTTTTCAGTTTCTTAATTTGCTGAGTATCTTTTCATGTTTATTTGCCACAAAAGTTTCTCTATTTGAAGTGCCTATTTGCGTATTTTGCACATATTTCTAATTGGGTTGTCTTTTTCTTCTTGGTTTGTAGAAGTTCTTAATACATTTTTAGAAACTAGTCCTTTGACAGTTTTATGTATTGCAAATATATTCTTGGTTTTTTTAAATAACATCTTTGATGAATGGAAACTCTTAAGTTTAATACAGCCAAATTTATCCTGTTTTATTATTGGGCTTTTTAATTCTTACTTAAGAAAGTCTTTCCTACCTCTAATAGATGTTTTTGTTTGGCCATCTGAAAGCTTTATAGTTTTGCCTTTTGCATTTAAAGTCACAACCATGGTTTTCACCACAGATTAATTTCCTCAAAAGACAGGTTTGGGAGGCTGCTGAAAACAATCTTTTTTTCTTTTTCTTTTTTTAATACTTATTTTTGAGAGAAGACAGGCACGAGTGGGGCAGGGGCAGAGACAGACAGGGAGACGACACAGAATCTGAAACAGGCTCCAGGCTCTGAGCTTTCAGCACAGAGCCTCACGAAGAGCTAAAACTTGGGAAAGGTGAGATCATGACCTGAGCTGAAGTCAGATGCTTAACCAACTGAGCCACCCAGGCACCCCTAAAAATCTTTTTTTCTAAGATAACTACATGCCTTTTTGGGTATGAAGCTTTACCATATATGCTCAATGGTAGCTAGGACTATGCCAGATATGTGCATTTCCCCACATATCCGTATTAGGGGTGCACTGTTCCTAGAGATCAGCCATTTCTCCCTTATTTAATGCTCTGTCAGCTTGGTATATAAACAGGATTATAAACAGGTGGAACAAATCATATGTGCAGATGAGATATCATTCTTCTTTCCAGAAGAAAGCAGGAAGAAAATCCATCTGCATGGAATAAGCATATTGTGTTGGCCAAACCCTATTTTGAGAGTGGGAGAAATAGATTCAAATTATAAGACCATTCTGAATATGCATATATTTACAGAATTTTTCTGCCTAAATGAACCAGTATTTTTAAGTTTTTATTTGAATTCCAGTCAGTTAACATACAGCATAATATTAGTTTCAAGTGTACTTAATAATTCATCATTACATAAAACACCCGGTGCTCATCACAAGTAGACTCTTTAATCCCCACCACCTATTTAACCCATCCCTCCATCCCCCTCTCTACTGCTAACCATCAGTTTGTTCTCTACAGTTAACAGTCTGTTTCTAAGTTTGCCTTTCTCCCTATGATCATTTGTCAGTTTCTTAAATCCCATATAGGGGTGAAATCATATGGTATTTGTCTTTCCCTGATTGAGTTATTTTGCTTAGTAGGATACACTTTAGCTCCATCCACATCATTGAAAATGGCAAGATTTCATTCTTTTTTATAGCTGAGTAATAGTGCATTGTATATCTACACACCACATCTTCTTTATCCATTCATCAGTCAATGGACCCAGGCTGGGCACTTTCCATAATTTGTTTGTTGATAATGTTGCTACAAACATTGGGGTGCATGTATCCCTTTCAATTAGTATTGTGATATTCTTTGGGTAAATAGAAGTGCAATTACTGGATTGTAAGGTAGTTCTATTTTTAATTTTAGGAGGAAACTCCATACGGTTTTCCACAGTGGATGCACCAGTTTGCATTCCCACCAACAGTATAAAAGGGTTCCCCTTTCTGCACATTCTCATCAACACTTGTTGTTTCCTGTGGTGTTAATTTTAGCAGTTCCTACAGGTATGTAGTGAAATCTCATTTTAGTTTTGATTTTTATTTCCCTGATGATGAGTGATACTGAGCATCTTTGCATGTGTGTTAGCCATCTGGATGTCTGCTTTGGAAAAGTGTCTATTCATGTCTTCTGCCTGATTTTAACTGGATTGTATTTTGGATGTTGAGTTTCTAAGTTCTTTATAGATTTTAGATACTAACACTTTATCAGATATGTCATTTGTAAATATCTTCTCCCATTCCATAGGTTGCCTTTTAGTTTTGTTGTTTCCTTTTGCTGTGCAGAAGCTTTTTATTTTGATGAAGTCTCAATAGTTTATTTTTGCTTTTGTCTCCCTTGCCTCAAGTAACATACCTTGAAAGAAGCTGTAATGACTAATGTCAAAGAGGTTACTGCTGTGTTCTCTCAGATCTTAATGGCTTCCTGTCTCACATTTAGGTCTTTCATCCATTTTGAATTTGCTTTTATGTACGGTATAAAAAGTACGGTCTAGATTCATTCTTTTGCACATTGCTGTCTAGTTTTCCTGACACCATTTGTTGAAGAGATTGTCTTTTTTCCAAATTGGATATTCTTTCCAGCTTTGTCAAAGATTAGCTGACCATATAATTGTGGGCCCATTTCTGGGCTTTCTATTGTTTCATTGATCTATGTGTCTGATTTTGTGCCAATAACATACTGTCTTGATCACTACAGCTTTGTAATATAACTTAAAATCTGGAATTGTGATGCTTTGGCTTAGCTTTTCTTTTTCAAGGTTGCTATTCAGGGTCTTTTGTGGTTCCATACAAATTTTAGGACTGTTCTAGCTCTGTGAAAAATGCTGGTGGTATTTTGATGGGGGCTGCACTTTATGTGTAGATTGCTTTGGATAATACAGACATTTTAACAATTTTTTTCTTCCAATTCATGAGCATGGAATGTTTTTCCATTTCTTTGTGTCCTTGTGTCATCTTTATTTTCTTTCATCAGTGTTTTATAGTTTTCAAAGTATAAATCTTTTTACTTTTTTGGTTAGGTTTATTCCTAGGTATCTTACAGTTTTTGGTCCAATTGTAAATGGGATGGATTCCTTGATTTCTTTCTGCTGCTTCATTATTTGTGTGCAGAAGTGTAACAGATTTCTGTACACTGATTCTGTGTCCTGCAACTTAATTGAATTTGCAGATCAATTCTAGCATTCTTTTTGGCGGAGTCTTTTGGGTTTTCTATATAGAGTATCATGTCATCTGCAGAGTGAAAGACTGACTTCTTCCTTGCTGATTTGGAGGTCCTCTATTTTTTCTTACTGTCCAAATGCTGTGGTTAAGATTTCCAATATCGTGTTAAATAACAGTGGTGAGAGTGGACATTCCTGTCTTCTTCCTGATCATAGAGGAAAAGCTCTGTTTTTCCCCATTAAGGATGATATTAGGTGTGGGGCTTTTTGTATACGAACTTCTTTTATGCTGAGGTATAATACCACTAAACCTACATCGTTCAGGGTTTTTTAAATGATGAATGGATGTTGTACTTTATCAAATGGCTTTTCTGAATCTATTGAAACAATCATATGGTTCTTATCCTTTCTTTTATTAAAGTGGTATATCACATTGATTTGCAAATATCAAACCATCCTTATATCCTGGGATTAAATCCCACTTGATCATGGTGAACTATTCTTTTACTGTACTATTAGAATTGATTTGCCAGTATCTTGTTGAGAATTTTTGCATCCACTTCATCAGGGATGTTGGCCTGCAGATCTCTTTTCTAGTGGAATCTTTGACTGGTTTTGGAATCAGGTAATGCTGGCCTCATAAAATGAGTTTGAAAGTTTTCCTTCAATTTCTATATTTTGGAATAGAGAAGAATAGGTATTAACTCTTTAAAGGTTTGGTAAAATTCAGGGCACCTAGGTAGCTCAGTTAGTTAAGCATCCAGCTCTTGATTTCAGCTCAGATCATGATCTCACAGTGGGATCGAGCCCCGTGCCAGGTTCTCTGATGATGTGCTCTCTCCCTCTCTCTCTGCCCTTCCTCGGCTCTTGTGTGTGCACTCATGCTCTCTCTCTCTCTCAAAAATAAAATAAACATTTAAGAAAATAAATAAATGTTTGGTAAAATTCTCCTGTGAAGCCATATGGCCCTATACTTTTGTTTGTTGAGAGATTTTCTTTTATTACTGATTCAATAGAATGAGCCATTTTTAAAACGTCAAAATAAAAGTCAGTGATCCACAAGTGACAGCCAAGAAGTGAAGACTTTTATATAGCCTAATGAGTGGAATAATTGTTATCGATACTGGATTATCAAAATATGTATATATGTACATGAGATAAATTATGTTACATATCATATTATACCTTATTTATTTATGTGACATCCTTGAAAATTTCCAACAGCTAGTTCACTGTAGGATAATAAACTCATACACATACATATATATATACACACATATATATCTTGTGACCTTTCTATGATTTTATTCAAAGAAAATAATCCAAGATAGTAAAATACTTAGGTAAAATATTATTCATAACAGGAAAAAACCCCAAGCTGGAAACAAAAATTTTTTTGAGAGAGAGAAGAGAGAGCATGTGCACATAGTGCACACAGGGGAAGGGCAGAGGGAAAGAAAGAGAGAAAATCTTCAGCAGACTTCCTGTCCAGCATGGAGCCTGATATATGGCTCAACCTCACAACCATGGGATCATGATCTGAGCAGAAATCAACTGTTAGACACTTAACCAACTGAGTCACCCAGGTGCCCCCAAAAATATTTAATATTTTGAGAGAAAATGGCTAAATAATTAAAATAATTCAATATAAAAATAATTTAATATTTTGGGAGAATGGCTAAATAAATAATAGCATATTCTTACAATGGCATATGATAGTCATTAAAAATAAAATATATTTAATGGCATTAAAAATTTCCTCAAGAATATATCAAGTGGAAAGAAAAGGATACAAAATGATATACATAGCATGTTTCAAATCTGGGAGATAAATAAAAGAAAAAAAATACACACATACATAGAAAAAAAAAAAGACAGGACATATACCAGTATGGATGGTGTCAGTTATAATCTGAGTGATGGTATCTTTATTTCTTTTGTATTTTTCTCTGTTTTCCAATTCTTTTACAATGAAATTATATGTTTTATATTTAGTGAAAATGTTTTTAAAAACTAGGCATGCATGTTAACCAAAGATAACCAAAGATAAATAAAAGAAAAAAAATACACACATACATAGAAAAAAAAAGACAGGACATATACCAGTATGGATGGTGTCAGTTATAATCTGAGTGATGGTATCTTTATTTCTTTTGTATTTTTCTCTGTTTTCCAATTCTTTTACAATGAAATTATATGTTTTATATTTAGTGAAAATGTTTTTAAAAACTAGGCATGCATGTTAACCAAAGATTATATGTTTTATATTTAGTGAAAATTTTTCTCTGTTTTCCAACTCTTTTACAATGAAATTATATGTTTTATATTTAGTGAAAATGTTTTTAAAAACTAGGCATGCAGTTAACCAAAGATGCAAACAATCCAAATAATGTATATGAATAGTATAAAAACCAGATATAATTTGTTATTCCCACTTCTTAGGAAAAATATAAACAGCAAATACCTGTATCTCCTTTTTCAAACCACTGGTTGCAATTTGATTGTTTCTGTGGGGTTAACAATCTGTAATACAATAAATAAAATTTAGTATTATTTGCTAAGTTGGTAAACTATTTTAGAAATTAAAACATTTTCCTATTTTTAAATAACTTTGTTTTTTAAAGTTTATCTATTTTGAGAGAGAGAGAGAGAGGAAGGGAAAGAAAGAGAAGGAGAGAGAACCCAAGCATCACAGGGCTCAATCCCATTACCCCATTACCTCAATCCCATTACCTGAGCCAAAATCAAGAGTCGGAAGCTTAACCAACTGAATCACCCAGGTGCCCAGCATTTTCCTATTTTTAAAAGTTACCTGAAATGCATCATATTCTGTGAATTTTTAATAGTCACAACATCTGAGCATTTTGAATGTTTATTCGCAGGAGAGTCAGTAGGTACCTGAACAAAAGAAATGAAGAATTAGAACTGGCTACACAAATAACAAAATTTTTTTTCTTGTCATGGCTACTGAAGGCTCTCCAAGAACATGGTCATCCTCTTCCTCCTCCTCATTATCAATAGGAACAACTACTACAAACATTAACTGAAACCACTACATACAAAATATTAAGTTAAATACTGGGAAACAAAGACTCTCAAGGAATTTGATGTTTTTTTGGACAAGTATAACAACCATGCTTGGTAGTATTTTGATTTTTAACACAAACTTAAAATTTTTATCCCTGGCAATTTTGTCTCTCAGGGAACATCTGACCATATCTGGAGATATTTTTTTTTATTTTGTTTGTTATTTATTTTGAGAGAGAGAGAGAGAGAGATCAAGGGAGGGGCAGAGAGAGAGGGGGAGAGAGAATCCCAACCAACCACACAAAGCCCCACTTGAAGCTCAATCGCATGAACCATGAGATCATGACCTGAGCAGAGATCAAGGGTCAGAAGCTTAACCAACCAAGCCACTGAGGTGCCTCTGAAGATATTTTTTACTGTCTTTTCTTAGGGGCAAGGTGCTATTGGCCTCTAGCTCACAAGATGACTCTACGACAAAGAATTATCTGCCCAAAAATGTAAAGTGTCATGGTTTAGACGAGATTGGGCGGGTTCAGGATGGTATGGCTGTAGACTCAAGTGTTATGGTTTGGAAATTCTGATTTATTCCTAAAGGGTTGGCAAAATTTACATGAAAAACTGATTCTGGTGTGTTTTGAAAGGGGTGTGTGTGTGTATGTGGCAGAGAGAGAAGGGAAGCAAGTAAAGAAGAAAAGAGGAAAACAGAGAACCACTTATATTTGTTTCACTTACATTTCCATTTTTAGTTAATTGATCTATTCATGTTTTTCTTTTTTTTTCCAGGCTATTTAACAATTTATATTGTCCTAAAAAATTGTCCCCCTCACTTAAATTTTCAAATTTACTGATATAAAGTCTTAAATTGTATTCTTTTAAGATTTTGAAAAGATTTCTTCCATTATGTTCAATGATATGAACTTTTCTCCCCTCTATATTTTATTACATATAATAAAATTTTATTTTACAAGTATTTAAAAATTATTAACTTTTGGCTATACTGATTAATCCAACCTTTTAATTTCATTATTTCCTGTTCTTCTCTTTATTAATTCCTACTTTCTTTGCATTAATTGTTATTCTCCTATTTTGAATTGAGCTTTTCATACATGGAATTAAACTTTTCCTACTTAAAAGTTCAGCTACTTTCAATCTTTATTTTCTAATATACTTCTTTTCAAATATAAATTTCTCTCTTAGAATCAATTTGGCTACATTCCACAGGTTTTGGTTTATAGTATTCTTTTAAAAAGTTTTTAAATTTTATTTTTATTTCTTCTGTAACCCCCAAATAATTTGAAAGTGTGTAAATTTCCTTTTTCTCTGCTAAATACTTTTTTTTTGAGAGGAGGGCTACATTTTTGTTTAACTGCTATTTTTTTAGATAGTGGTAAGTGAAGAAAGCAATTTTTTAGAACTGATTGAGGTATTCTTTTAACCTGGTTAGTGAACAGTTAATTTTGGTGAATACTGCATATACCAGAAAAAATCAAGCAGAGAGGGATTCTGAGAAATGACATTGTAGAAACGGTCCTATCAGCTCTGATAAGTGAACCTGAGTCACCTATACTTTAGAATTTCACAGCAGGTAAAAAATAAATATTTATCTTGTTTAAGATGTTACTATTTCATTCATTTGTTTTTGTGTTGTTACACATGTAGCCAAACTCAAAGCTAAACTCAAGATAGTACTTAGAGAAAGCTATCCTTTTTAAATTGTGGATTCAATACTTTCTTGGAATTCCATCAATTTTTTTTTATATATTTTGAAACTGTATAATTTGGTTTATTGTGATTTACTGTGGACTTGGTTATTCTTTTTAAAAACATGAAATATATTTGCCCCTATTAATGCTTTTTGTCTTGAACTCTTATTACTTAATTTTTACCTAAATTTTAGTTAACATACACTGTAATACCGGTTTCAGGAGTAGAATTCAGTGATTCATCACTTACAACACCCAGTGCTCATTCCCAGTGCCCTCTTTAACATCCATCACCCATCTAGCCCATCCCTCACCCACCTCCCTCGATCAACCTTCCAGTATGTTTTCTATCATTAACAGTCTTTTGTGGTTTGTTACCCTCTTTTTATAAGGCATTGTTAATATCTACTTTTTTCTGCATTTGCCTGGTATATGTTTCCCATTGTTAACTTTCACCCTTCATTTGTCAAGTTGTTTCAGCTCTTTTATTTTAAAAGTATGTATATGGCTGTATCACTCTAGAAAACAGTAAGGATGGAGTTTCCTTTAACAAGTTAAAAACAGAACTACCTTACAATCCAACAACTGCACTACTAGGTATTTAACCAAAGGATATAAAAATATAAATTCGAAGGGATACATGCACCCTGATGTTACAGCAGCATTATCAACAATGGCCAAATTATGGAAACAGCCCAAATGTCCATCAACTGATGAATGTATAAAAAAGATGTGATAGATACATATGTATATTATATATGTGTGTATTGTATATGTGTGTATATATATATGTATTATATATATAATGGAATATTACTCAGCCATCAAAAAGAATGAAATCTTGCCATTTGCAATGATGTAGATGGAGCTAGTGAGTATTATGCTAAACAAAATAAATCAGCCAGAGAAAGACAAATACCATATGATTTCACTCTTATGTGGAACATAAGAAAACATATGAACATGGGGTTGGGGCTGAAGAGAGGCAAACAAACCATAAAACAGACTCTTAAACTATAGAGAACTAACTAAGGGTTGCTGGAACGGAGGTGGGCAGGAGATAAGCCAGATGGATGATGAGGATTAAGGAGAGCTTTTGTTCTGATAAGCACTGGGTGTTGTATGGACATGATGAATCACTAAATCCTACACCTGAAACTAATATTACAATGTATGTTAACTAATTGGAATTTAAGTAAAACTTGGAAAAAAATAAAAGCATATGTCTGTTATTTTGTTTATATATCCCAGAGAAACATGTACGTCACATTTCTGACTACTGATTTGTTCAGAACTATTTATGGCATCTTATTTTCCATTTATAATGTATTCTAGCTATTTTATCTGCCCTCCCATTCCTGTCTTTTGTTGGACTGATTAACGGTTTCATCTTTTTTCTTCTACTGTTTTAAAACTAGTAGTGCATTTCATTTCTCTTACTTTGGTTACCCTTACATGTTTAAAATACACCCACTGGTTCACATTTTTCCAACAATATATAAGTGAATCAGTATTTGTATCTTCTTTCTACCTCCATCCCCAAAGAAAAAAAAAGAACTTGGGTAAACTTTTGTTTCTCTCATTTATCTTCCTGCCTTCATACTATATTGATCTCATCTGAAATTTGAGTATCAGATTTAAAAACTTTTGTAATTAATACATATTTGGATAAATTTCACTATTTACTTTGGTTACCACTATCCCTCTATCTGTATGCATTAATTATAAATTAATGAAAGGCAATTATATTTTCCATTGAGAATTTCCCTCTGGACTATTTTCAGGAAGAATGAGGGGAAGACAGAGATGTGCCACGCCAGAAGCTAGCTTTCTGAGTGGTATGCTCCTTATTTTTCTTAAGCGTTAAGAACCCTCTAGAAGGGTGCCTAGGTGGCTCAGCTGTTTAAGCATCCAACTTATGATTTTGTCTCAGGTCACGATCTTGTGGTTTCAGAGTTTGAAACTATGTCAAGCTCTGTGTTGATGATGTAGAGCCTGTTCTGGACTCTCTTTCCCTCTCTCTCCACCTCTTTTCTGCTTGTGCTCTCTCTCAAAATAAATAAATAAACCTAAAAAAGAACTCCCTAGAGTTACCATCTATCTCTCTAAACCAACCTCCTATATATTTACTGCTTCTGCCTAGAGACAGTCATCCATTGCTGATGCCTACCCAAAGGCAGAGTAGATATGAGTTGAACAGGTGTTAACTAATTAACTTTCACTGAAGAAACCCAACCAATTACCCTATTACTGTCCCCAGACCCATATCTTTTACAATAGTACTCTATGCAAGTCGCAGGTAACAATTTCCCCCTTTAATCCAATCCTGTTTTCCTACTTCAGAAATTCTGGTTTTGATCTGCTAGGTACAGGGCTTGGTATTTTTAAGTATCTTTTCTATTTTTTAAGAGTAAGTGAGAAGGTTATATGTTCAGGATACCATACTGAAATTCTTTTAAGACTTTTAGACCCTGAGGTTGTAGTGATGGCTGACTTAATATATTCATAACACATACACATACACACACACTGTTCTAAAAGCAGTATATTCACTATCTCATTTAATGCAAGCAAATATTTAAGTTATATTATTAAAAAGGAAATACCTACCTGCATGTTGTTTTCTTTCTGCCTAATGTCAATACTGGCAACCTTTGAGTGTTTCACAGAACTTTCTTCTTTTCTATCTAGGTTATCAAATTGTACAACTTCAAATGAATTCCAGAGATAGAATCAAATATTATGCCCAATATTCAACATAAACTTGTAATTTAAAAAATCAAGTTACATGAAGATTTAATTTAAATTATAGAAGTGTGAAATTCCTACAAAACTTTTAATTCCTCACTATATAAGTTACCACAATAAGCATGAATGTACAATGAAAACCAGCTTACAAAATTACATCTTTATAATGAGGAACCAAGACTGGGGGAAAAAGAACAGTTAGTGCAGTTAATCTAATATGATGTAGTTAATCTAATCTGCAGATCCACTGAATGAATTGTGATTCAAATGTCTCAGTGAATAGGTCACAAATATCATTAATACAAGTTGGCTGCCCATTTTATTTACACATACTAATAACACAACTTCTCAAGTGAAAAATTATTCGTCCTCCTCTGACAGCAGTGCGACCCAACCAGAACACTTGTTTTAATATGTGAATGATTTCTTTCTCAAAGAGAAAAAAGTTAGGTATAGAAGGCATATTGTTCATTCTCAGAAAGAATCAAAGTGATACTTCCTGAGTCTATTGGTCTCTAGTATTGTTTGTTCTTAACTTACTCACATCAAATGATAACAAAAATTCCTTCTGTCTTTTCCTTTATGTGTTTACAAAGAAAATGAAGTTTTAAAATAATTAACAGATACTGTACCTACAACTCTTGCCTCTGAAGAATGCATTTTCACTGGTCTGACTAGTTTCTCAGCTTCATATAGAAGAAATAATTGACTGTTTTGAGGGGCTTTATTCAATATAAGCACATGTTCATCTTTTTCAAAAATTCTGATGAGAAAAAATTACATTAAATATTTAGTAGGTAAAAAATTAACATATTTTAAATCTAAAAGAGACTCATATACTATATGGTATAAACTCATCTTGCAGATAGTAAAACTGAGTTCCAGAAAATTTAACAGATCTGCCCAATATTATTAAATTATTGACTGGTGTCACAGCTAAAACACACTTTTCCTGATTAAGTCCAGTGTTCTCAGTATACCACACTCTCATTTTTAAAACAGAATCATTTTAGAAGAATTTCTACACATGTCAAAAACATTTAAACCAAAACTTTATCCACAAACAGCATGCTACAGATTTCAAAGTACTTCACATTTTAAAAATAATTATTAAGAAACAAATCAACTACATGAATCCAGAAACCACTAAACGATATTACAAGTCATAAATGCGCCTTTTTAGTTTTTTACTTAAAGTTTTACTTAAGTTTCTTACCCACTGAATTTTTCCTAAATTAAAGAAGTAACTTTAATTATTTTTAGTTAAATAGTTTAAATGATGTTACTTCTAATAATTAATAGATATTGAGTAAAAATGACTGAACAGTTACATAAATTTCTCTTTTTTTTTTTTTTTTTTAAATGTTTTTATTTATTTCTAGGAGAGAGAGAGAGACAGCGGAGCAGGAGGGTCAGAGAGAGGGAGTCACAGACTGAAACAGGCTCCAGGCTCTGAGCCGGCAGTCAGCACAGAGCCCGATGCGGGGCTTGAACCCATGAACCGTGAGATCATGACCTAAGCGAAAGCCGGACGCTTAACTGACTAAGCCACCCAGGCGCCCCCATAAATTTCTCTTAATAGAGGATTTTTACAGTACTAAAAAGTCAATGAAGCGAAATTTTGTACATGTACTTATTTCCTAATCAATTTCCTTACAGAATTAAAGACACATTATTATGTTTATAAGTGGGAGTGGGGATTCAAGAAGATAACAGATCCAAAAAAATGGGATCAGAAAAATTAATATGGGAGAGGAATGTGTTGAAACATGAGGACAAGAGCAATGGAGCCTAAGAAGATGAATTTAAGAAGAATAAAAAAGTATACAGGCAAAAAGAGAAAAGGTAGACATTTTATCAGACAAAGTAACAGTAATACATCTATTTTTCTGTCACACAGTAACAGGTAAAATCTTTTTTTTTTTAATGCATCCACCACTGATGTCTGTTTTATCACCATAAGGATGAAAAACCAGGAAACGTACAATGCCACAGATTCAGTAGCATTTTGATTCATCTTCACTCTCTGTTGCAAAAGAAGAACCGGTCAAGCTGGTGACAGTGATAAAAAGGTAAATACAGGGGCACCTGGGTGGCTCAGTTGGTTGGGCATCCAGCTCTTGATTTTGGCTCAGGTCATGATCTCATAGTTCTACGGATAGAGCCCCATTTTGGGCTCTGCACTGATGATAACAGCCTGCTTGGGATTCTCTCCACCCCTCCCCCACTGGCCTGCCTGTGCTTTCTCTCTCTCTCTCTCTCTTTCTCAAAATAATAAATAACCATTAAAAAAATTTTAAGTGGTTATCTTTGAGAGAGAAAGACACACAGAGACACAGAGAGAATGAGTGGGGGAGACGGGAAAAAAGAGGGGGACACAGAACCCAAAGCAGGCTCCAGGCTCTAAGCTTTCAGCACAGAGCCCAACAAAGGGCTCAAACTCAAGAACCATTGAGATCATGACCTGAGCCGAAATTGGATGCTTAACCAACTGAGCCATGCAGGCACCCCTGTAAATACACAAACATTTTTTAAAAAGTTAAATACAGTGCAGCTCCAACTATTATTCCTTTGTTTCACTACTACTGGTAACCCATCATGGAAAACTGAATGAAATATAGGTGCAATGACAGCTTACAAAACAGCAAATGTGCTGCTGTTACCTTATTTCTCTCTATACATTATCCCTGACCTTACTAAATAACAAGCATATTTTAACATTAGCCTGTAATATTTAAGGGTATAAATTAATATGTTCTGTAAGAAATAAGCAGAAAATAGCCTCCATGAAAATGTATATAGATACTGTGTGAATATGAGTAGCTTGGGAGAGAATACAGAATCAAAATAAAATCCCATTTTAAAGTTTACCTATACCTTTCTTTCAATTCCATTCTCTTTTCTATATTTTTATTTTTTTCTTCCAGAGTTTCGGCAAGATTCTTAGCTTCATGAAGTCTTGCAATCTGCTAAAAAGAAAAATGACAAAGCAAAACAAAATAAATACCTAAGAAACATATCCTTTATCTTAACTAATAAATATGATTTTTTTCTATATAATTACAGGATTTATGTTTTCATAGTATTAGCTATCTTTTAGTGAAAGTTGCTAAAATTGGGTCAAAATTAACAATAAATCATACTCCTTTAACTTTTCCTTACAATTCTATTAGCAACCTGGATTCAATGAACTTCCATCTTCCTTTTTAAAAAAAAAGCACAGTTAGAAGCAAAGCAGACATCAATTTCTCGTATACAGACCAGTTATCATACATTTTAAAAGTAGTAGCATCTACTTTGTTCTTATTACTAAAATGACTTTACTGCTATTTGGAACCTTCTACCTATGAATGGTAAATGTATCTTCTTCAACACAATTTTTTAAAAATTCAGAAAATTAGCTATTCTATTTTTTTCCTCAGAATTTGGAAGTAACTTTGATGGGTTCTCAGTCAATGGAAGCCATTTCAAAAGATGACATTAAAAATGTATTCAAGAAAATATCATGCACCATCAATCTTTAAGGCTAAACTAGTTTTAGCTAAACTGTACAAAGATTATAGCCATAAATTTTCAAGATCAAGTTCTTAGAACCATTGTCTTATTCACTTTGCTCATAACACTGTTGAACCAAGTGTCTTTGAAGTTCCTGTTATTAAGCTACATCTTGTTCTTTACTCATCTTTCTTGAGCTGCCAAAGAAAATTAAACTGTTCCCTAAAACTCAAAATTAAATATATTCCATACCTAAAACATATTTTTTGGCTCCAAAGGTAATCTGAGACAAATAAATTATCATAAGTCTTTCTCTATATTTAGGTTCTTTAGAAACAGCTTTTCTAAGACTAAGTATACCATTATACTCATACATTAATAAATATATTAGGAATATATTACAAAATATATACCTGGTTTAAGTAATTAATTTCTATTTCCACTTCATCTACTTCTTTCTTCAATTCAGATGAACTTTTGGAAAAATTGCTGGCATGTTTAAGAATATCTTGTGTTTTACATCTCACATTAACACTTTTATGTTAAGGAGCAATGTTATAGAAGTAAATTTTACATTTATAACATATGTACCTTATCAAAACTAGTTAATATTATATCATATTATTTATAAAAATGTTCTATATAAGCAATAGGCAATATTAATAACAGTACCTGAAAACAGAGGCAATGCTGACATGAACATTTGGCAAACTGAAAAAGATAATTTGTTGCTTATCTATGTTATATATTGAACTTAAAAACATTTCATCTAAAATACGCTATAATTTTTTTTTTGCTTAAATATTTCACATGGGTTTTCTTTTGCTTTTGTTTTTTAAACCAAGTTCATCAAGTTACTAATAATACATAATCAATTCAGGTCCAAATTTAACTTCTTGTGTTTCCATTATTTATTTGTTCCAAAATCAATATTTAAAAATCTACCCAATTCCCATTTTATTGTTCTATAAGGTTCATCAGCACAGCCCGCAGGACTCAGAAGACAGCAAGATCTTCCATTTGGACTTTCTGCTTGAACTGGAGTTACACCACTTTCAAGCAGAAAATTTCTTAGCTGTTAACAGACATCCTACACAGTTAGTAACCACTAAAATTTCCTAAATTACTCTATAATCCATTTAGGAGAATTTAAAAATTAATAAAATAATGATAGTGAACAAGAACTCCAGAGAAAATCTATTTAAGGTAGACTATTTCCTGCTCTTACCTAAAATATATAATTTATATGCTAGAACATAAAATTTCAAATGAATATTTATACTATATTATGATAAAAAGTATCAATTAAAAAATTTAAATATAAACATTTAAATACTAATCTTCAGGGGCGCCTGGGTGGCTTAGTCGGTTAAGCGTCCGACTTTCGCTTAGGTCATGATCTCGCGGTTCATGGGTTCGAGCCCCGCGTCGGGCTCTGTGCTGACTGCCAGCTCAGAGCCTGGAGCTTGTTTCAGTCTGTGATTCCCTCTCTCTCTGACCCTCCCCTGCTCACGCTGTCTCTGTCTCTCTCTCCTAGAAATAAATAAAAACATTAAAAAAAAATAAAAAATAAAAAATAAATAAATACTAATCTTCAATTCTCTCTACCTTCACCCCCTCTTCTTGTTTCTCATATAATCCTACATCTCATCCCTTCCTACATCGAACTCCCTACTGCCTCTTCCCACTGAGAAGTTACAACACAGACAGGCAGCAAATGAACAACAAAAAACAGAATAAGCTAAAACCTAAACATGAAGAGAGTAAGCATCAAAGGAGTTAAAAGATGATTTAGGATGAAGCAGGATGAAGCAAGGTAGAATGCAGGGATAAAGAAGACTTAGTACAAACAGTGGAGTTATAATCTAATAAGAAAGCAAATGAAGGATTGTACAGGTTGGAAGAGGATTAAAGTTCTAAGTTCATCATCAGGGAAGATCACCTTGACAAACAGATGAGACTTAGATCAATTAAGAATTACTTAATCATCTAATACAATGCCACTGTATTAGAATTATTTGTTTACATGTCTGTCGCCCATACTAAACTGTGAGCTCCCTGCAAGAAAGCTCTGTATCTTCTTGAGGATTGTCTGGCACAAGGTAGTCCTCAATGAATTTCTACAGATGAGTGAGTAAATAATTGTGATTACCACTTTCCATTCTATTAAGTTATAATCAGTTGATTTAATTGGAATTCTTTGGTAAGACAGAGCAAGAAGACTTTTTCATTGGTTTGGTTGCTAAGATACACCACTTAAAGTAGATTCACACATCACTTTATTCTCGTTAAAATTGCTTGCTTCTAATCACATGTACATATATGAAAGCTAATCTCAGATGACCTTTAAAGTAACCTCTAGATTTTTTAAATTAAACAAACAAAAAACCCCAAATCCATGTGATACTTACCAAGGAATTACAATGACAATCAAAATACAGAAATAACACTTATCTAACAAAAATTCTAGGAACAAGTACTTTTGTGGATACATATGTAATGTCCATTTAGTAAGTGATGGAAAAGGAGCAGGCACTGAAAAACAAAATCGTATTTTAGTCTAATTCATTATTCTTTTCATTACAAAAATACAATTATTAAATAACATATTAACAAAAATATTAATACCTAAAAATTCCATAAAGATAGTTTCATTCATTTTTAGTTGTTCAGAACATGCCAACACTCTATTTTGAATTTCTTCATGTTCTTTTTTCTTTTCATAATATTCACGTGAAAGAGGTGTTTCTGAGTATTTTAGTTGATATTGCTTCAAAACATCTTTATACTGACATACATAACCATGGTACATTTTTCTGTTAAAATTAAATGATGTCAATATTACAACAGTGTACCCAAAACCTTTTTAAGCATCACTTGTTAAAGTCTACTAAACTAAGTATAAAAGGCAAGTCTAATACCTACTCTTCTCTGCTTCCCTCAATACTGCACGCCCTTCAAACTTTCCTTAACTCCATCACACTTTTCAACTCTCTACTTTCTCCTTACTACCTGAGTTATTCATGTCTTAATCCTCTTCAATTTAACTTTTACACTCACCATTCTAAAGAAACTACCTTTGGGGCGCCTGGGTGGCTCAGTTGGGAAAGCATCCAACTTCAGCTCAGGTCATGATCCCACAGTCTGTGGGTTCAAGCCCCGCATCAGGCTCTGTGCTAACAGCCAGCTCAGAGTCTGGAGCTTGTTTCAGATTCTGTGTCTCCCACCTTCTCTGACCCTCCCCTGCTCATGCTGTTTCTGTCTCTCTCTCTCTCTCTCTCAGAAATAAAAAAAATATATTTTAAAATTTTTTTTTAAAAACTATCCTTCCCAAGGTCACCCAAGGTCACCAATGATCTAACTGTCCAACTCAGTGATCTCTTTTTTTCTCATCCTAAGACACTGCAGAACCTGTTGGGTTTTTTGTTTTTAGTTTTTTATTTAAATTCTAGTTAGTTAACATATAGTCTAATATTAGTTTCAGGGGTACTATTTAGTGATTCAACACTTACATACAACACCTGGTGCTCATTACAAGTACACTCCTTAATCCCCACCACATATTTAGCCCATCCCCCCACCCACCGCCCCTCTGGTAAATATCAGTTTGTTCTCTACAGTTAAGAGTCTGTTTCTTATTTGCCTCTCTTTTTCCCCCATAAGCATTTGTTTTGTTCACATAGGAGTGAAATCATATGGTATTTGTCTCTCTGACTTTGCTTAGCATGATACTCTCTAGCTTCATCCATGTCAGTGCAAATGACAAGATTTCAGTCATTTTTATGCCTAATGTTCCACTGTGTGTGTATGTATGTGTATGTGTGTATGTATGTGTGTGTATATACATATATATACCACATTTTCTTTATCATTCATAAGTCGATGAACACTTAGGCTGCTTCCATAATTTGGCTATTGTAGGTAATGTTTGCTATAAACATTGGGGTGCATGTATTCCTTCAAATTAGTATTTTTGTATTCTCTGGGTAAATACCTAGTAGTACAACTGCTGGATCATAAGATAGTTCTATTTTTAACTATTTTCCAGAGTGGCTGCACCAGTTTGCATTTCCACCAACCAGTGCAGGAGCTTTCCTCTTTCTCCACAACCTTGCCAACAACTGTTGTTTCTTGTGTTGTTGGTATTTGGGACTTCATCAAAATGAAAACCTTCTGCACAGTAAATGAAACAATCAATAAAACTAAAAGGCAACTTATAGAATGGCAGAAAATATTTGCAAATGATGTATCTGATAAAGGGTTAGTGTCTAAAATATATAAAGAACTTATAAAACTCAACACCCCAAGATGAATGATCCAATTAAAAATGGGCAGCAGACATGAAAAGACATCCTTCAAAATAAGATATACAAATAGCTAACAGACACAAGAAAAAGTGCTGAACGACACTCATCATCAGGAAAATGCAAATGAAAACTACAATTGAGAAGGGGCGCCTGGGTGGTTCAGTCGGTTAAGCATCCAAACTTGGCTCAGGTCCGTGGGTTTGAGCTCCGGGTAGGGCTCTGTGCTGACGGCTCAGAGCCTGGAGCTTGCTTTGGATTCTGTGTCTCCTTCTCTCTCTGCCCCTCCCCTGCTCATGCTGTCTCTCTTTCTCTCTCCTTCAAAAATAAATAAACGTTTAAAAAAAAAAAACCTACAATGAGAACACGGGTCTTCTGTTGACTTCCTGATCTCTATCCTCTCTGAGTTTTTAGTTTCTACTCTCCCCAGTTCAGCTACCTCTATAACTATGTGTTTTAAATCTTCAACTCTCTAAGCTAACATAATAGAAAGTCATGTTTTATGTGTTAGAAATGTAGGTTCACAATCATTCTTATATACTCCATTAACTGTTTTAATGAAGAAAATTTCAACACTGTTTGGGGGAACTCCACCAGTCTAAATCAGGTAGAAGTGAGTGGTCATCTATGTGGGCACCAGTCTTGAGTGAGTCAGTTAACTCTTGCAAAAGGATATTAACTTTTCGTTCTCATTTGACTTTTGCTGGATCTACAGTAGGGGTCATTTACTATGACCTATGGGCCAAAATAACCTGTCACCTGTTTTTGTATGGCCTGTGAGGTAAGAAAAATTTCTGAATTTTAAAATTACTGAAAAATCAAAATAATAGTATTTCATGACACGTTAAAATTATATGAAATTCAATCTGTAATGTCCGTAAATAAAATTTTAGTAGAACACAATCATTCATTTTGTATTATTTAAAGTTGTTCCTGCATCACAACAGTAAGGCTGAGTATCAACAGAAAGTATAACCTACGAAGCCTAAAATATTTACTATCTGGCCCTTTATTAAAAAAATAAGTTTGCTAATCCTAATCTACAACAATGAAAATGTTCAATCCAGGTTCATTATATGAAATATATTATTTAGATCCTCTTTTTACCCAATTTTTAACAAGTTTCAAGAAATAATATTCATTGAAAATTTTCTAAAAATATATAGTCCTATGTTTCTCAAAATTTTCTAAATTTTCTAAATCAAGGTATTCTATATGGGTGAAATTTATTTAAAGATACTATACTGATTACCTCATCTTAGCAAATAAGAAAAGAACAGTATTCATAAATGCTTCTATACTGAGGAAAAAAGGTAAGGATAACAGCATTGTACTGGTCAGCAGATCTGAATCACCTGATTGTTTTAATTTTTTAATATACTAAATTCTGGGAGCACCTGGGTGGCTCGGTCGGTTAAGCATCTGACTTTAGCTCAGGTCATGATCTCAAAGTTTCTGAGTTTGAGCATTGCATCAGAGCAGACTCTCTGCTGTCAGCACAAAGCCCACTTCAGATCCTCTGTCCCGCTCTCTCTCTACCCCTCCCTCACTCATTCTCTATCAAAATAATGAAACTAAATTAAAAATATATATATATATACATATATATATACACACACATACATACTGACTCTGTCCTCTTTAGCAAGATAAAGCAGTTGAGTCCCAAACTCCTATTCCTCTAAATGCCTATTTGTTAATTAATCCCTCACTTCCTTTTAAAAAATTTTTTGGTTTTTTTCTTTATTTTTTATGTTTATTATTTTTTTTTTCTTGAGAGAGAGAAACAGAGACAGAGTGTGAGTGGGGTAGGGGCAGAGAGAGAGGGAGACACAGAATCCAAAGCAGGCTCCAGGCTCTGAGCTATCAGCACAGAGCCCAATGCAGGGCTTAAACTCACAAACCGCAAGATCATGACCTAAACTGAAGTCAGTTGTTTAACTGACTGAGCTACCCAGGCATCTCTAATCCCTCACTCCTTGGGAAAATGGCTTAGGGAAGAGGGATATACCTATAGAAAACTGAATTGGAGTGACCAGTTTCAGATGAGATTAGCATACCACATTTACCCTATTTACGTTGTATATTCATGCCCACTCTTATATACTCCATACAGGGACTTTATCAGAGACCAGCAGAGCCAAGTCATGAATCAAGAAGAGCGCTGACTATCTCATCTGCTGACAACAATACTAGTCTTGATGAATGTCTAGAATGGAAAATTAAGAGAAACAAGAAGCTGGTTCCTCTATTTCCTTCAAATGGAGTCATTTCCTTTTATAGATATCTGGTATTGAGTCTTCAATTCAATCAACCTATGTGGTTGGTTTAAGAAAGACCTGTTTCCACTATTAAAGTGGCTACTCTGGCTACCTAGTCATCTACAACAAACACTATCAGCTAGGTATACTTTTGAACTGCTTTGCTCTAGCTCCTCAAAGAAGCATTTTTAATAATGTTTTATAGACATGACTTGCATTGAGAGATGTTCTAAGAAGTAATATATATTGTGTTTACCTTAGGGAGGTCACTGAAGATACTGACTACCACACTGCATAACTCTCCTTTAATGAGAGCTTTGGCAAGAAATTTCTCTCAAATTTTACTGCCAGGAAATACCTCTGCTTACCTTTAACACTTGAACTGTTTTTTAAATGAATACTCTGAATCTCAAACTGATCACACTTCCACAATGCCTGGACTACTACTACGCATTCCAAAGCCTAATCTATACCTATATTTAACACATGTACATGACCATGTAATGTGAATTTCTATTCTAATCAAAGGCTTCATATTCTTACATTATCCTTGTGTTCCTATTGGCTTAATTTCTATATTTAGTTTTAACACTATGGTATTATACAAATTATCTCAAATCCTTTTTAGATTGATGCAGGGTCTAAAAATGAAAAAGTAACAGTCTCTTTCATTAATCCCACACTCTATCTATTCCTTGGATGATTGTATACTCTAGCTTTCTCTCCTTTTTGCTCTACTCATTTACATGGGCAATCTTACACTCTGGTTTCTCTTCAGATCACATAAATCTTTCGCCTTATACATAGGCAATCTTTTCTATTTCCATGATTTCAAATGTCAGTGAAGTCAAATCTATTACTTTGGTCGCTATCTTCTCTTAAGACCCATCTTTGAATATAAAGGGTACTGCAGTCTCTAGATTTAGTATGTTTTTAATTAAAATATAAAAATTGGAGTTATGTCAGCAAGATGACAGAATAAAACATCCCTAATGTGTATCGCCCCCTCAAAAACAATAATTTAGCATCCATCATGGACAACAGTGCATTTGTGGGATCTTTGTGATCCAGATAGAAAACTGTGACACCCTGGTATAGTCCAAGACTAAGGACAGCCATTTTGAGAAAGCAGGCTCACATCCTGGTGGCTAACTCACTGTGGCCCTGACTACAGACCCAGAAACAGTTCTGTACCCCTAAGAACTCAGCTACAGCCCCATTTGGCTTTGGGTCTATTACCATCACTATACACCAAAGGACCCAGAAGGAGTCATGACCAGCCATGTGTCAGGAAATAAGCATACATACCCTGGTTCCAGCTGTGGACCCTGAAGTGGCCCATGAACCAGCTCCAGTCCCTATGGCTGCAGTCTGGGAGTCCCTGGAGGTAAGCTTGCCAAACTCCTTCAGACTACAGACTCTGGAAGGGCCCTGTAACTGGGCTCGAGGCCATCTCAATCACAGTCATCAAAGAGTCCTGCTGGCATAGGGATCCAGCAGGAGACACTCCTGGTCTGTGCCCCTAAAGATCCTGAAAGGGCCTTACGCTTGGTTCCAAGCCCCTCACAGCTACAATTTGTCAGTAGTGCTAAGGGTCTAGTTCTCAGTGGGAGACACTTCTGTCTGTACCCAAGGAGATCCTCAAGAACCATATCCTTAGTTCTAGATCTCACAGAGCCAAAGGCCACCAGCAGATCTGCTAGCCCTGGAACCCAAAAATAGGTATTCCTATATGGATCTCTACAGATTCTAAAAGGGTCCTACACTTGGCTCCAGCCCCTTCCACTACAGTCAGAGAGAAGTTAAGCCCACCCAGGGACCTGATAGAAGACAAGCCCTTCTATCCCTTCAGATCCAGGACTACAGACCTCAATCTTGGTTGCGGAACCTGAAACCTCCCTAAGGCTCAGTTCTAGCTCATCTGGCCAGTTTAGGGCCAGTCTTGACTACCCACAGATCCATCCAGTGACTAGCCAGGAGGCCTCCCAGGGACCTGGTGGGAGCCATACAAGTCCATATACTTGGTAGAAAATAGAAATACCATATGATGCAGTAATTCCACTACTGGATATTTAGCCCCCAAAAATGAAAATACTAATTCAAAACTACATATGAACCCCTATGTTTATAGCTGAATTATTTACAATAGCCAAGATATGCAAGCAATCCAAGTGTCTATCTACAGATGAATGGATGAAGAAGTGATATATATATATATATGCAATGGAATATTATTCAGCCGTGGAGCCCCATGTTGGGCACAGAGTTTAAAAATAAAAAATCCCAACCCTTTAAAAAAAATTTTTAATGTGGTATATATATGCAATGGAATTTTTTATTCAGTCATAAAAAATAACTGCTACCATTTATGACACCATGGATGGACCTTGAGAGTATTATGCTGAGTGATTAGGAGAAAAACAAAAAAAAAACATGATATGACCTTACTTATATGCAAAATCTAAAAAAAGCCAAATCACAGAAATAAAATAGAATGATAGCTGCCAGTAGATATTGCCCAAAGGATACAAACTTCCAGTAATAAGGTAAATATGTTCTGGGGATTTAATATACAGCACGGTAAATATAACAATACTGTATTATAATCCTTAAAAATTGCTAAGAGAGTGAATCTTAAATGTTACTACTACAAAAAAAAAACCACTATTTATATGAGATGACAGATGTGCTACCTACCTAGCCTAACTGTGATAGATACTTTAAAATACATACATGTATTAAGCAATCACATATCAAACTTAAACAATGCTGTAAGTCAGTTATACCTCAATAAAGCTAGAAGAAAAAGAAGTAAAAAAATAAATTTAAAAAAGTATAAAAAAGATAAAATGATGCCCTTGTCCAATTACATTAAAAATGAAAACATTTCAATTTTTAAAAAAGTTTTTAATGTTTAATTTATTTCTGAGAGAGAGATAGAGACAGCATGAGCATGGGAGGGTCAGAGAGAGAGGGAGACACAGAATCCAAAACAGGCTCTAGGCTCTGAGCTGGCTGTCAGCAGAGCCCAACGTGGGGCTTGAACCCACGAACCATGAAATCATGACCTAAGCTGAAGTCAGACGCTTAACTGACTGAGCTACCCAGGCGCCCCTTCAATTTTTTAAATTAAGTGAAATTAGGGTGGCTGGATGGTTCAGAGTATCTGAATGCAGCTTAGGTCATGATCTCATGGTTCCTGAGTTCAAGCCCGGAAGCACTGGCTCATTGCTGTCAGTGCAGAGCCTTCTTTGGATCCTCTGTCCCCTTTCTTTGCCCCTCTCCCATTCATGCTCTGTCTCAAAAATAAACATTTTTTTAAAAAAAATAAGTGACACATTGTATGTTAGCCAATTTAACAATAAATATATTTTTAAAAATAAAAATAAATAAATAAAAATCACTAGATTAAAAATCAAGAAAGGTGGGGTGCCTGGGTGGCTCAGTTGGATTAAGTGTCGACTTTGTGGGTTCGAGCCCCGCATCAGACTCTGTGCTGACAGCTCAGGGCCTGTAGCCTGCTTTAGATTCTGTACCTCCCTCTCTCTCTGCACCTCCCCTGCTCATGCTCTGTCTCAAAAATAAATAAATATTTTTTAAAAAAAAATTAAAAAAAAAAAAGGGGGCGCCTGGGTGGCTTAGTCGGTTAAGCATCCGACTTTCGCTTGAGTCATGATCTCGCGGTTCGTGGGTTCGAGCCCCGCGTCGGGCTCTGTGCTGACTGCCAGCTCAGAGCCTGGAGCCTGTTTCAGTCTGTAACTCCCTCTCTCTCTGACCCTCTCCTGCTCACGCTGTCTCTCTCTCTCTCTCTCCTAGAAATAAATAAAACGTTAAAAAAAAAATTAAAAAAAAATATTTAAAAAAAAATTTAATCAAGAAAGGAAACATGAAGAAGTAGGATTGTAAAGGCCAAAATATTGCACCAATTTGAGTATTTTAAACTTGATCTTTGATGAAGAATTGTATTGATTAGGGTCGGGGGGAAAAAGCAAATAGGTAATGGGCACTGAGGAGGGCACTTGTTGGGATGAGTACTGGGTGTTGTATGTAAGTGATAAATCAGGGGTATCTACTCCCGAAGCCAAGAGCCGTCTATATACAATGTATCTTAGCTAACTTGACAAAAAATATTTTTTAAAAATTGACCTTTGGAAAACATTAAGTGAAATTATAATGCTATATAATATGTTCAAAGTCTCTTCCCTTGTTTTGTTATATTCACTAATTACATTTAGTACTCAAGACCAGGTTATTTTATACAGAATAAAATAAACCCATAAATACTGGGGTTTCTCCATCAGAATATACAACCCACTACATTAGCTTTCTGAAAAAGAGAAGTCTCATATCAAATCCCCTTCAAGGTGTGCAGGTGCCCTCTGTGCCTATCCAGCAGTTCCCTACTGAAGACTGGAGTGCTCCACCTGCCACTGAAGACTAGTCTGCAGCTCCCACTGCTCAGGACACTGAATGGATAGGGACAACCACTGAATGGTCTTAAGCTGCTCTTCTACAGAGGCAAACAAAATGGAAATAAGGTTGATGGAAAATAAAGTCTCTTAAAAATAAACAAAAATAAATAAAATCCCCTTCAAAAGTCAATACTCCAAATTTTTCATAAGCTAATCCTATAGCTAAGTATTCCCCCAGATGTTTACCTATAACAATTCAGTTATAAAGACCATTAACTGAAGCACTCTGCTATAACAATTGCTACTGACAAACTATTTCTACCTTAGAGCATATCTAAAAACACATCCAGGATTCGGTAGAGCTTTATAACAAATAGGCAGACCTCCAATGGCACCCAAGGAGTCCAAAGCACACGATTTACTTAAAAAAAAAAACCTCTCTCAATGTATAAAGTTTCTGCATTTTTCAAGTAACATTTATTCTACACATATCTTATAAATAATAAATTATAGAACTGATAAGCTTAAATTAATATATGTACTATACTTGTCTTTTTCAATAGCTTCTTGATAAACAGTAAATTGGTCCTGCATATAGACTTCATGTTTATGAAAAACATCACATGTTGGCTTCCAGCTATAGAAAAAAAAGACTGTAATTAGCATCTCAGAATAACAAATTGTAAGAGATAATAAAAATGAATTTAACCATTTAAAGATAATGAATCTTTTCCTGAAGAAAACAAACTTATAGCAAGAAAATATTCTCACCTCTCACCACCACCACTACCACTACTCAGACAATCATACATACACTTAAATACAAGTATCGATTAATTTTTATGTAAAACCCATTGTGAAACCATGACTAAGGTAGAAGCAAATGTTACATGGTTGGACTGTGTATTGATACAGCATTCATAGAATATACTCTGCAATACTCCAACATCAAGCTTTCCTTCTCACCATACTTCTCAGATCTTGGCTAAGAAATTCTTTTGGAGTAAAGATTCAAAGAATTAGAATAAAGGATAAAGAGAAGTTTTTTTCCTTCAAAACTTAGAAACTCAGATTGATATACCCTCTTGAACTAGAAAGAAATAAACTAGGCCAAAATAAATTATAAAATCCAAATAGAATCCAAAAAAACAGTTGAATCTTCCTCTTCTGGAATTCCTATGATACGGATATTGTTCCAGATTTTATAAGTACATAATTTAACATTTTTGAGATCATATTCATTAACAGCATAACCTCCTTTATCACCTGCTTTCAATTATATACATTTTCCTTCTCACTAGGAATTCATTGTAAAGGTTTTAATAAATACATCATAATAACTTTACCTAACCATTCCCATATTGTTGGCTATTTTTGCTTAATCTAAGTTTTTCCACTGTAAGTAGAATTTTTACTTAAATATTTGTCCAAATTTCTAATCATTTTTTTAGAAAACATTCCCAAAAATGGAATTCTAAGGTCAAAGAGAGAGAGTTGAGGAGGGACAGAGAGAGACGAGGAGAGACAGAATCCCAATCAGGCTCTGCACAGTCAATGCAAAATCTGATGCAGGGCTGAAACTCAAAAATCAGGAACAAGATCATGACCTAAGCCGAAATCAGACACTTAACCGACTGAGCCACTCAGGTACAACAAAAGTCATGTTTATTTTTAAAGCTTTTACCAGCAAAAATTACTATAGTGTACAAGATAAGTGATTTTCTTATTCCCTGGCCAAAATAGGATATTACATTTCTTTAAATTTCTATAAAACTTAAAGGCAAAATATAGCATTTTATTATTGCTTTAATTTGGATGTCTCAGATTACTAGAAAGATTGGGCATTTTTTCACATTTTATTAGACATATATTTTTTTCATTTTGGTATTTACCTATTCCTATTTATTTTCTTTGTCCACTTTTCTAACAGGGTTCTTGCTTTTGCTTATTAGTTTCCACAAGTACTTTACATTTTTTAAAATAACCCTTACTTGACACTTTTACTACCTAATTCTTTTCCCTTATATATCATTTTGGTGCATTTTCATTTTCATTTGTGTGTAGTCACATTTAGCTATTGTTTTCTCTGTACTGTCAGCTTTTGGTGACACACTTACAAAGGTCTTCTACTCTCAAAGATTATATAGTCACTTAAATTTCTTCTAGTACTATAATGAATTCATATTCCACATTTTAATCTCTTTACTATGGTGAAATCATGAATTAGACGTATACCATGATATTAAGATCTCTAGTAACAGTCCTTGGAACTCAGAGAGAGATCAAGCTTGTATGAAGTACAGTACAAAATCTAACAGCACACCTAAAGGAACTAGAAGGAGAGCAACAAGAGCACCCCAAACCCAATAGAAGAAGATAAATAATAAAAATCAGGGCAGAAATAAACAATATAGAATCCAAAAAAACAGTTGAATCTTCCTCTTCTGGAATTCCTATGATACGGATATTGTTCCATTTGATTGAGGGTGGGGAAAGGGGAAGGGCGGGTGATAGGCATGGAGGAGGGCACTTGTCGGGATGAGCACTGGGTGTTATATGGAAACCAACTTGACAATAAACTACTTAAGAAGAAAAAAAAGAATGAAATCTATACATAATCATTACATGTATAGTACTATTTATATAACATGCTGTTAAATTTTAAAACAATAAGTACAGTATGATTGCATTTTATATAAAGAAAAATAGACATATATATGTATATGTAATAATGACTGAATTTTTATTGAAAAATGTCTGAAAAGGTTCTCAGAACCATTAAAAATTATTTCTTTTAAGGAAGAAGACAGGGCTGATGTGGGAACTGCAGACAGAGAATAACTTATTCCACACATTTGTATACTTTTTGAATTTTTATACTAGGGATGTGTTATTTTTATAAATGGGGAAAATAAAAAAGATTTACTTAAATTTTGAATAACAGGATGCCTGGTGACTTAGTCAAGTGCCTTATTCCTTATTTCAGCTAGGTCATGATCTTATAATGATCATGGAATCAAGCCCCACATTGGGCTCTGCACTGGGCATGGAGCCTGCTTACAATTTTCTCTCTCTATCTCCCTCTCCCCCTCCCCTGCACGGGAGTGAAATAATAAAATATTAAAAAATTTTTGAATAACAATATATTTTAAAACAAACAGGATTCTAAAGCAGTTAATACAAAGACAATGGTCTACATAAAGTACAGAAAACAGACACATTTTATTTTTGTAATCTACAATAAAGTTCTATTAGTAAGCCTTTGCTTCAAAATGTTTGTGTCTTATAATAAATTTAACCATTAGGATCCAGAACCTGAAGCCATGGTGAAAGAATTCTTAAGATAATAAGTACTTTTACTTTGAAAAGCAATTTATTTTAGGCTAGATTTTCCTAGATAAAAATAAATCTTAAAAATTCAAAAATTGAAATTATTTCAAAATGTATCTAATAGAAGCCTATATTATTCAAAATTCTGCAGACTATTTGGATCTGAATTTGAGTGATCTTAGAGCTTCTATTTTTCTTTTGATCCTCCTACAATCCCTATTTACAGAAGCATGTAGCAAAGCAATTTAAGACCTGATTCATTATTTTGTTAATACAAAATACTACATTAAAGCAACAGTGTCTTCAATTATAAAAACTATAAGTTATAAATAACAGAAACCTTGAATAAAGAATCCAGTGACAATTACTGAAAGTTCATTTCTTTTAAATACTCACTCACTACAGTTGTCTTTGATCTCTTTACTATGTTTACAATAATGGCCAATTTCCTCATCTGTCGTATTTATAGTTTCATGTATCTTACAAATAATCACCTTGCTTTCTTTAACATCTTCAAAGCATTCTGGAAATGAGAAATGTTTATTTTCTTAAGGTAGAAGTCACAAATTCAAAATTAACAAATACAAAAGAAAAAGGGGTATGGCAACTTACTTAAAAGGAAGAGAGTTAGAGAATGGAGAGGAAGTAAGGCTTGAGATGGAAAGGGCCCTCTACTAAAAAGCACAAAACCAGTACCAGGCTTGCTCATAGATCCAGAAGCAAAGGATTTATGTTTGGAATGAAGAGAAGTACATCTGAAACTAATATTACAGTGTATGTTAACTAACTAGAATTTAAACTAAAACTTTAAAAAAAAAAAAAAAGAAACATCCTTGTCCCTCATCTTTAACATAAGAGGGCTAGATTAAGTGATATCTAGAATCAATGGCATCTTATCATTGTATGAGTTCGTGTAAACATTTTGTCACATATGATATTAACTTGTTTTGGTTTTGACAAATATAAAGTTTCTCTTCACTGATTCCATGTCAATTAATTCTTAAATGCACCTTCAACTCACTTATTTCTTTGTTACTAGTGAATAAATACAGATAAAATATAATCTCTTAAACGTTAAAATAAATTCTTAACACTCATACTCTGTATTCTTAATTGTTACAGAAAGGTAACCAAATTCTTTTTCAGAACAATCAAGAAATTAATGGTTCTATTTTTGATAACTTTTATGTAGGATCTTAAAATACTGCATTATGTAATTTGCTTTGCCATTTCACTCATAATATAATTTTTCAGAATTATTCCTGAAAATGTGGCATCCATCAGTCCTGAACCCTGACTTTTGGTCATGTCTAAAAAGATTTTTAAAAATTCACTCAAATGATCCAAAATATATAAAGAACTTAGAACACCCAACAACCAAAAAACAAATAATCCAGTTAAAAATTGGACAGAAGACATGAATAGACATTTTTCCAAAGAAGACATACAGATGGCTAAAAGACACGTGAAAAGATGCTCAACATCACTCATCATCAGGGAAATACAAATCAAAACCACAATGAACTATCACCTCACACCTTTCAGAATAGCTGACATTAACAACACAGGAAACAAGATATAGGCAAAGACGTGGAGAAAGGGGAATCTTCCTGCACTGCTGGTGGGTATGCAAACTGGTACAGCCACCCTGGAAAACAGTATGGAGGTTCTTCAAACAGTTAAAAACAGAACTACCCTACAATCCAGCAATTGCACTACTAGGTATTTACCCAAATGATTCAAAAATACTGATTCAAAGGGGGTACATGCACATCAATGTTTACAGCAGCACTATCAATAACAGTCAAATTATGGAAAGAGCCCAAATGTCCATCGACTGATAAATGGATAAAGATGTGGCATATATATACAATGGGATATTATTCAGCCATAAAAAACAATGAAATCCTGCCATTTGCAATAACACATGTGAAGCTAGAGATACCATGCTGAACAAAATAAATGAGTCAGAGAAAGACAAATACCATGGGATTTCACTCATATGTGGAAATTAAGAAACAAAACAAATGAACACAGGGAAAATAAGAGAGAGGGGCAAACCATAAGACAGACTCTTAACTACATGCCTCCTTAACACTGAGGATGGCAGAAGGGAAGGAGGCAGGGGGATGGGTTAAATGGGTGATGGGCATTCAGGAGGGCAGCACTTGTGATGAGCACTGGGTGTTGTATCTAAGTGATGAATCACTAAATCCTACACCTGAAATTAATACTACACTATATGTTAACTAACTGAAATTTAAATAAAAGCTTGAGGGGCACCTGAGTGGCTCAGTGGGTTAAGTGTCCAACTGTGGACTTCAGCTCAGCTCATGATCCCAAGGTGGGGATGGAGCCCAGCACCAGGCTCCCTGTGCTTAAAATTCTCTCTCTCTCCCTCTGCCATTCTCCACCACTTGCACTTGCACTCTCTCTCTCAAACAAAAAAAATTAAAAATAAATAAAAACTTGAAACCACAAAAAAGAACAAATTTAAAAATAAAACCAAAAAAATTTCAATCAAATGTTTTAAATAACTGGTGTTGTCTGAGAAAAATAACATATTTTAACCATACTTAATTAAGGGATTATTTCTTAATTTTTATTTTTGAGAGACAGAGACAGAGCATGAGTAGGGGAGGGGCAGAGAGAGAGGGAGACACAGAATGCCAAGCAGGCTCCAGGCTCTGAGTTGTCAGCACAGAGCCTGATGTGGGGGTGAACTCACCAACTGCGAGATCATGACCTGAGCCACAGGGGTTATTTCTACTTAAAGCAAAATTCTTCAACACAGAATAATTAAGTACTGAATACAGAAATTTATTATTGAAAATCTATGGTTCAGGCAAATAGCTTAGCATTAGTCACCAGATAGAAATGGCACAAAAGTTATAATGCCGACTATAAGTCAGCCTAAACAAGGCCACTGCATTGTTACAGGCCATAAAAAATTTGAAACTAAAATAACTTTTATCATGCAAAATGACTTACTGTTAATTCGTTGAATCATATCTTCTTTAGTACTTATATCTTGCTCATACTGGAAAACTAAAATAAATAATTCTTTTGTGACTTCGCTTTGTCGCTATTATTTAAAATGTTAAATAATAATACAAATAGTTACCCAATTCTTTATTTTTATTTTATACCTACCAAATTCTAGCAAAAGCCTGTCCAAACTGACAAATAGGCTGTCATTCATCTTGGATCCTACATTTAAAAAACGCAAAAATATTTATAAGGAACTCAAATCATATTCAAAACAGCATATATTCATTGGGTAGCAACGTTTCTAATCAGATATTATTACAGACAAATGTCGCGGGAGGGGGCTGGGGGGAAGGCAAGCACTGGGGAGGGGAGAAACACCTTCAGCCCAGTAATGGGCACTTAATACTCGCTGAATGTAACTGCATGACTGAAATACCTGGGGAGCGGGGGAGGGGGGGTAGCCTTCATAATTGTTTATACGTGGCATCTCAATAAGTCATTGAACCTTCTGGAGTCCACAGACACTAAGATTTCCCACAAAGATATGCCCTTGAAAATAAATAGTATCTCCGAATATGTCCTTTCTTGGCGTGTGTACAGCTAAGCGCAGCAAGAGTGCTAAACAACGTCCTTCACAAACAGCGAAGTAAAACCCTGAAGAGTGCAATTTTACACTTAGGAATTTACCCCCAAACTCCAAAGAGCGGAGGGTTTCACCGGACTGCCAAGTCGCATTACAAAGGAACTCCTGAGGTGGGTTATTTTTTGACGTATTACTCGTCACCCGCAGATTCAGATTCGAGTGAGCCACTCCTCCTGAGCGTTTTGAGGCGAGAGGTTCGCTCGGAACTAATGCCCTCACAGCCATCCAGCCTCCCTTCACCTGACGCCGCCCTCGACCCTCCCACCCACGCGCCGGGAAACCCCCACGCTACCTCTGGTGGAGTTCCCGGGACAGGGCCTGCCAGACCCCCGAATTCCCCAGAGCAGCCCGCCCAGGGAATAACCGCCGCACACACAGCTCCTTTTCCCGCACACCTCAAGGTCCCCTCTGGGACCCGAAAGTCCACGCCCTTCCTTCTCCGGATCCCACACTCTACTCTGGGTCCCAAGCGCGGGGGGTACTCGACGTAGAACCCCGCGAGCACTGAAAGGCCGACGAGAGTCCCGCTTTGGCCCCACCTAGCCCCGCGAGACCCCGCGAAGCCGAGAACCGGAGCCGCAGATCGCGCTGAAGAGCGAGATCGAACTCCCCGCGAGACCAGCGCTGCGGCCATCACGCTTTTTCCTGGGGCGAGGCGAGCACCCAGCACCCCAGACCCCCTGGAGGTGTTGCCGGATTCAGGAGAAACCCTGAAAGAACAGGGAACGCGTCAAGAAGACTATCCATTCCTCTTGTAACATAACAGTTTTAGAAAGTATTTTGGAGAACAGCAATAAAATTGGTATTATCGTAACGTAAAAGTAAAAAACACTGGAATCAATCATCAAAACGCAGTTTTGCATTAAGCATTTTCAAAACTTTAAAAGCAAGCATAAGAGTTCAAATAAATTTTCATTCAACAAACACTTTGAGTGACTCATTTGTTTAGTTTCTTTTTTTTTCATTTGTTTAGTTTCAAATAAAATGAACATTTTTGTCCAAAAGCTGTCTTCAGATCATTTATGCTTAGACTGTCAGCACATCCGATGTGAAAAAGTGGAGTAAAACTAATTTAAGCAAATAAGCCCCAAATTGCTTTAATTATTGATGTATTTCTGGTAAAGATATTTTTAATACTCAATGTTTTAAATAATTGTCTCAATTCACCACAGCCTAAATTCACAGATTATTAAAACGAAAAAGAAATTTTAAGAGATTTTTTTATTAAATGCCTCAGATTATATGTGCATAACTGATTTTATTATACTATGATGTAATGTTACTCATTAGTATTAATGATAGTAAGCCATCAAAACTAATGTAAGATTGATGATGTAAGAGATTTAGCAGCTTGTTACACTTGTTTATGATATGTTTATTTACTACCTTTTTAGGAAGGCATAAGCATAAACATGAAGCCTACAGTTATTTAGTCTTGCTTGCTATGACGGTCAAGAAACTGACATAGGTCAAAAAGGTTGATTCAATTCAACTTAACAGATTTTCTTATGAATATTTGTGGAAACCTAGAAACACCACCTTATACCTGGAAAATCAATTTATTTGCACTTAAAGTCACATCTATGGATATCCTAATTACTCTCACAAAAATACAACGGAGTTCTACTAAAATCACTACCACAGATCCCATTCCAAAAAATTCCTTCTGGAAAGCAGTAAAGATGAAGAAGTTCCAGCTACTGGAGAGTTTTAAATAACAAATTTTATTCTTCCTTCTATTCCCCCCGATGAAATACACACCACCATTTGAAAAATTAGACTGTTGACTTGGGTAAACATCCTAACAAATCATTTTCTGGAAAAGTACTCCCATAAAAATCTCTCCCTGTCTATTATTAGTGTCTGCCCCTTTGCTCCAAACATGCAAATCATAATTTAAAGAAATTCTTTATTTAAAACTACTCCCCACTATAATTGTTCCATGTTCCATTCCTTCCTTTTACTGCTAAATCTATCCAACATAAAACATGTCTGCTATTTACTATTGCTTTCCACTCCTTTCCCCATTGACTTTAAACTCAACAGGTATCTCCATCACATTTAACTGTTTCTCACATAACCAATAAAATCTTTCTATTCCAAATCTAATGGTCTTTTCTCAGTCTTATCCCTTCTGCCTTTTTTTTTTTCTAACTCTCTTCTATATTTGGTCCTATTAAAATTCTCTGCAACCCCAACTTCTAAGACACTACTCTCTTATAGTTCTCTACCTCTCCTATCTGCATTTCTGATTTTTGGCTTCTTCTTTCCCTTTCACCATCACTACCAAACTATGGACTTTTATCAAAGCCTTTTCTTTAACTCTACCCTTCTCTATATTCTTTTCTTTAGATCATTCATTCTGACATCTTTAGTTATCACTTCTATGCTTAAAACTCCCAAATCTATATTTCCAGTCATATCCTATTATCTGAGAGTTATATAAATATTTATATTTACATGCTTTTCCATCAGTCTTGTTCAATCTGATCCAAATCCAAAGTCATCTATTCCTTTGCCTCTAACACCCCTGTCTCAGTAGCACAGAAATGCTCCCCAAAATCAAGACATGGAAAGTTGGTATGTTATACCAACTCATTACTCCCTTCATCTCTTATATTCACACAGTCTTGTTGATTTTTTTTTCTTTCATATATCCCTCATATATATGCAATCAACTCTATAAATGATTTTTGTAGGCAAGCAGATATGGAGTCAACTTCTGGTTCTATCATTTGTTAAGTCAAAACTTCTGGTAAGTTTCTAACCCAAGATTAATTTCCTCAAATGTAAAGTGAGAACCTTTAACTTCAACATCTTGGGGTGCATGATTGGCTCAGTCAGTACAGCACGCAACTCTTAATCTCAGGGTCATAAATTTGAGCCCTATGTTGAGTGTAGAGATTATTTTTTTTTAAGCCACCAACATCTTGGCTTCTAAGATACAATATTTACCTGATTTTTCTACTATTTCTAATAATTTATCTCATCTTCCAGACTCATCCTCTTCTACTTAATCATTAAATGTTATAAATGCCTTGGGTTCAATCCTAGCCCGTTACTCATTCTGTACTCTATATTTACGTCATTCATCCCTGTACACAGCTTCCACCACAACCACTATACAGATGATTCACAAATGTGTATCTCTAGCCCAGGCCTGTAGTATCAATCCAAATCCTTAGTGGCAAACAACTGAAGATGATTCTGGCTGATTCAAGAAAAAACAGAATTTGGTCAAATGATACTGCCTATCACAAAATCCCCAGAATAGGGGATTCAGGCTCAGAGACAACCTAGCAAAGGAGCAATGCCCAAACTCATACCACAGACCTGGAGGTCAAGAAAACACAACCACAAACAAGCACTAAGGATGGCAGTTCACACCACTACCACCAGCACAAGATGCTTCTGTTACTTCTACTACCACAACTGCCCTACAAACTTGATCTTATTTCAACTGCCACCACTGCCAGGGGGAATTCTTCCCAGGGCACACTTCTTTGTGTCACTTACTCGCAATTCAAAATTTGGCGTGGGTGTATTTGACTTGGAGAAGCCTAGGCCACATGCTTCAGCTCTTGTTTCCCTCAGACTGAAGGTAAAAACCTCTCTAAACATAAGAGGATTTAAATACTGGGAAATAAAAAAAATAAGAGAAACTTTCTGTGATATCTATCCTCTGAGTTCCAGTTGCAAATATCTTAATTGCCTACATAATAAGCCAAAACACAACTTAATGATTTTCCCTGCACTTATCTCTTTTCATAAATGCAAAGAGTATCCATTTGTACATGCCATGAATCTAGGCATCATCCTTGAGAGTCTTCCTCTCATATCACCCCCCATATCTATCACAAGCCCTACCAATTTTACCTCTTAAATATGTTTCAAATCCATCCATTTCTCTCCATCTCAATTGCCACCATTTTAGTCTAGATTACCATCAATCTCTCACCTTGATTATTATAATAGCTTCTGGACTAGTTTTGCTGCATATCTACTCGGGCCCTCTAGTCCATTCTTCATCCATCCTTTGATGGAGTGATCCTTACATGCAAATATATTACTCTCTCTTTTTCTGTGTCTATCTGTCTGTCTGTCTCTTTCTCTAGCACGCACACAGACACACACACACACACACACACACACACACACCTTAAAACACTTCAATGGCAATGACTTCCTATTATTCTAAAGACAAAATTCTTATCATGGTTTATAAGGTCCTTTATGGTCCTGTCCCTATTTATCTTTGCTTCATATTATACCACCCCTATTGTCTTACCTGCAAACTAGCCTTACAGGTTTTCTTTCAGTTCTTAACGTGCTCCTTTCCAGACATTGCACTTTCTGGTTGCTCAGCCTGAAATGCTCTATCCTCCATTTAATAAACTCTCAATCCTTCAAATCTCAACTCAGGCATCATAGCTTTAATAATGCTCATTATAAACCCTCAGAGTTCATGTAGTCATCCTTCATTGCCTTTAACATGGTTATAATTCTACATTATTTGTGTAATTATTGTTTAAATATCTATTTCATCAATTAATACTGTGGGCTTCATGAGAACAGGCCCAATCTTCTCTGCCCCCCAACCCCCAACACACATAACACCCTGACAGCCACAGTGAATAATTCCAATTCAATTCACATGCAATTATAAAGTAATAAATGCCACCTCATTCTAAGAACAATCCTTACAAGGAAAACAGTCAGAAGAGGAAGTGAAGCAATGTGAATCTGCCAATACAAATTTATTTACATGAATGGCAATTAGGTCAATGAAAAAAACCTGCAAGCTTAAAGGGTGGTTTTCAAATATGCATGATAAAATTTACATTTTAATATTAAATTTACATATTAACATCAATTAAAACAAACCCTTCTCCTTTGTTTCCTCATTTGATCCCCTGTGGTAAGATTAGTGCTGCTGACCTTCCTGGCCACATTAGGTTTGTACTTTCATCACTTCCTTAAATTACCAAGTCAATAAAATATGAGTAGTTATTTGACAACTCTGCTCTATTTCCTTGACAATAATCCCAATGCTAGTAGATTTCCTTCTAAGTGTGTGCAAACCGTATTAGGCATATGCAAACAAAAAGCCTTTTTTGTTCCTGTAGATATTATAGGCATCATTTAATGTTAATTTTTGACCCATTCATTGTTTTATTGTTCATGTATCTTTGATTTGATTTTGGTGCAATCATGTTTCCCTCAGGTACATCTACTTACTTCTAAAATCCTATTAAGCAGGATCTTAAATTTTAATTTACTCTCCCTATTTTATCATTTATGTCACATAATTCTTTAATTTTATTTTACTCACCATTGTATACCCAACAGCTAGCCAATGCCTGACAAAAGATGGACACTCAACAGATACTTTCATTAATAAATGAATGAATGGGAAGTGGTCATAAATTGGTTATATTATCTCATATGTGGATTACTGTAATGGACTAGGGACAACTTATCCCTTTGATCTATCCTATATTCTTTCTATTCCATCTTACAACAATACTGACTTTTCTTACACCTGTGTCATTATGGTACCCACGTAATCTGAGAGAAATTAATGATTAAGTTTTAATCTGCTTCAAATTGAAATGTCTACACTATTTTAAGACTGCCTATAATTTGACCACAACTTTATTTCACAACAAAATCTCTCTATTTTTAGCAGCCCAATTCCCTCACTGATCCATGAAGACACTATAATTGTTTAAGCCTCCACAGATTTGTGTTCATTGTTCTGTCAACTGAAAACTTTCTTCTTCTTGACTCAATCTAGATCTATCCATTCTTCAGAGTTCAGGTCCCAACCTCCTCATAAAGTCTGGCCTGATTATTACAAATACCCCTTTTCCCTGAAGTCTATGGCAATTTCTACAAAGTTTATGGCATTTTATGTAGTACTTAATTATGCAGTATGCTAAATACTGGGATTATAAAGTTGAAGAAAGTTCTTGCCCTTAAAAGCCCCACAATTGACAGTGGAGACAGATACATATGGTTATGAATACTATAATAGAGAGATACATATGTGATTGTTATGACAGTGACCTCAGTAAACTTTATTAAAGCAGTGACCTCAGTAAGCTTTAATTCAGTCAGCCAGCAAATCTATCAGTCAGAATCCTCAAAGGAAATAAAATCACCCCAGGGGCCCCTGGGTGGCTCAGTTAGTTAAGTATCTGACTCTTGATTTTGGCTCAGGTCATGATCTCATGGTTCATGAGATTGAGCCCCACATGGGGCTCTGTGCTGACATCATGGAACATGTTTGGGATTCTCTCTCCCTCTTTTTCTGTCCCTCCTGGCTCACACAGATCCATACATAGGCATGCACATGCTCTCTCGCTGTCTCTCAAAAATAAATAAATTTAAAAAACAAACAAACATTTGAAAAATTACCGCAGATTGGGATGCCTGCATGGCTCAGTCAGTTAAGCATCTGAATCTTAATTTCAGCTCAGGTCATGATCTCACGGTTCATGGGATTAAGCCCCCATCGGACTCTGTGCTGACAGCGTGGAGCCTGCTTGGGATTTTCCCTCTCCCTTTTTCTCTGCCTCTCCTCCTCACCACCCCCCCAAAAAATAAATAAACTTTAGGAAATTACCTCAGATGACTCAAGTGATATGACTTTAGTGAAGACACTACTTACACAGGTATGGACAGACAACAAAGTGTATGGTGTTTCATTTCTGATCCTGAAGGTAAATGATGTCTGGAAGCCCAGATTCTAGAATGGGTGCCTGCACAACACTCCAAAAGGTTATATGGGGACTAATCCACAGCAGAGACCAGAAAGGATCCAAAGAATACCAAATGTATCCAAAGCTCCCATTTATCTTACCATGAAGTCACATTTGCCCCATCCCCTGTATATAAAAAATGCCATTTTAGAGAGACAGAGGAAATCTAAGATTTAGCATTTATCTGAAAAAGACTGAGTTATCAGGCACTTGAGTAGCTCAATCAATTAAGTGTCCAACTTTGGCTCAGGTCACCATCTCACTGTTTGTGAGTTGGAGACTGCATAGGCTGTCTGCTGTTAACACAGAGCCTGTTTCGGATCCTCTATCTCCCTCTCTCTCTCTGTCCCTCTCCTGCTTGTCTGCATGCTCTCCTTTTCTCTCAAAAAATAAACATTAAAAAAAAAAACAGAAAAGAAAAAGACTGAGTTATCTAAAAGAAACTTGTAAACTAGCCACAACTAAGATATGACCCAGAAGTTTAAAGTTGTCTCCTGCATACCCCACTCCCCCAACAACCCCCCCCAAACCACTCTGCTGGTTTCCAGTAGGCTACAAGGTCACAAAACAGATTATATCTGTTTTAGAGAAATACAGTCTCGGGATATTCAAGAGTCCCTTCTCAGACAACAGAGCTCCTCTTAACAGAAACCAATAACACTAGGTATCTAGCTCCCACTAGCTCCTAGTCACCTCAGGGATGGACATGTGACTAGGCAAGAATGGCCTGGCCAATCACAGCACTTCATCTCTGGGGACAGCCTTTCTTTAAATGGTATGTGCAGATTGGTAGAAGGAAAATGTATGTCAAAGCTGGTGGACTCCTAAAACCTTGTAAGGCTGGAGCTGCTGATAACCATCTTTCTCACCATATGGAAAAAACCTGCCCTATGGAGGAGGGCACTTGCAGGGATGAGCACTGGGTGTTATATGGAAACCAACTTGACAATAAACTATTTTAAAAAAAGAAAAGAAAAGAAAAAAACCTACCCTATAATGAAGGTAATACAGACTAAAGCAGAAGCAAGATACAGAGAAGTCAACTACTTCTGGACTTTTAGTTCTGTGAGTCAAAGAATTCCCTTTTTACTCTTTTAAATGCAGAAAAGTAGAGATGATAAAATTTTGTGTCACCAAACATGCTATATGAAATTGATTGCATCAAGTTTCCAAGCATCAAATAAATAACATTTTCATTGTTTAGTCTTCAACAGTTATTATAATCATGCCATGTTTTAGTTTCTTTCATCTTTGATCCATGATTTCTTATACATAATTTGTTTTCCCTGGAGTTTCTAATTGTACTTTCCCTCAACACCCCTATACCCCCGCCCCCATACAGAAAAGAATCATATGTCTTCCTCATTATATCATTAAATCCCTCAGGCCCCTTACTACTTGTCAAATGCACTAACATAATTTCTAAGCCCAGCGTAGCCAAAAACACTCTACTTTGAGAGACCTGTATTTCTTAGGCTAATCAACCAATTTCATTACAGACTATTTCTTAGACTTCAGCCTGGGTGCATTCACAGGACTAGGAGGGCACAGGAGAAGCCAATTACCATAGCCCTATTCTGGATAATTTTTCAAGCCATAACCTCATTCTCTGCTCCTCTTCCCTCTTCTAATTATCTATATCTACCAACTCAATGAGATTCAATGGAAAAGCTTTCTTATTCATCTTAAACAATAGTAAATGTTAATTATCGTACAGCACTGTAATACAATGATGCCTTCAAAACCTATGGAATTGTATAGGACTTAAGACCTTTACAATAATAACCTCAAAATGATACTTCTTCAGTTCTCATGTGTTCTTTTCCTATATGAGGAATCTATAAAATCCTATTGAGTGACATAAAAGAACATTTGAAAAAATGACATCCATTCCATGTACCTGAATGGGAATATTCAACATTGTAAGGTGTACTTATCCCAAATTAATCTATTTACATGATGCAATTTGCTGGAGGAGGTCATTAAGAAGACATGACCATTGGTTGCCCTGTGAGCTAGACACAGGCACTTAAAGATTCCTCAAACCCACCCCATCCTTGAGATGTCTACCATTCCCACAACGGGAGCCATTTTCAAGGACACCCTTGAGAGAGTAAGGAGCTTTTGAGACCACCTGGACTCAACCCAGTTGAGACCTCTATAAATTTTTAAGCTTTGACATGTGAGTACAGAAATCTACTCATCTTGTGCCACCTGAGATGAGCTCGTAAATTCCCTTGTTTATTAAGCCTGCCACCTACCAATCTGAAGTGGTCTGCCTCTTTGTTTAGTCTCTCCTTGCCCTCCTGAACCAACAGTTGGTGAGCCAACCAAGAAACCAAAGAAATGGGCCTTGGGAAAGAGACATCTGCAGGGGAAACTTCAAGTAGGCCATTGACTTCTAAGTGGGGAGAGGTAGCCCATATGTCAGATGCTTGTGGATCCTCACATAAGTACATGGGCACCTCAAGAATGCAAGCTGATTTCATGCGTTTGTTTGAGAAATTCTGCACAGCAAACAAGGGAAGTAAATAGCTGCCACATTTGACTGGCTTCTATTGTGGGTAGTTCAGCTGACCACTGATGCCCAACACTGTAAGCTCAAGTTAGAAAGTTGGATGAAAAGCTTAAGTTAGAGAAGGACATGCAGTTGTCTTCACTCTGCTAGCTTTTGAGCTGAGGACCAGGTGGGAGATCAGGATAATAAATTGGAGATGTTAGCATGCCATTTTGCAAAGCAGGGAGATCACAAACTGCTACAGATTAAGATCCAAGCACTCATGACAAAGCCTGAATAGGACACTAAAAGGTAGAATTACTGGGAAAGTGAAGAAAGCAAAGGAGAGGATGTTGTTATTGATAATGATACAGACAGAGTGTCACATGCTGTCTGACCCCAATACAAAAAAAAATTTTTAATAGTAATTACCCTAGAATTCCGAAAATAGAAAAATATGCCCCAAAACTCCTAAGAGAAAATTTGCATTCCTTCTTTGTCCCTTGAGATTGTAAATTTATCATATCTGAAATGTAAAAAGCCTAACAGATAACTAAGGCACCACCCACAATTGACTGAGAAGAAGAAAAAGGGAGGAAAGAAAGTTTTTTAAAATATAGACTGCTATAGAAGCACCCTTGCCCCAAATCTAATCCACCAAAAGATTACTGGTAAAGATCAGATACAAACTTTAAAAGTCTTCTCCACAAATATTAATAAAACACTTTAGCCATGTGAGAGGGTAACCTTAACTTACTCTGTCAGTCAGAGACACATTTGGGCTCAACTGTTGTATAAACTAGTGAGTTTTATATTGTTATACCGACTCATGGATAAAGTTTTGGAACGAAAGCTATAGGGTCTCTGTTTGAATTTGTCTGTATGTTTATGTATGTCTGTGGATACAATGTCTGTGGATACATATTATGTATATGTGATGATTTTCTGCATCCAGAGGGTATTGCCAAAATAAACCTGTAAAAGAGCTGTATTTAATTGGCTTAAAGAAAAATGAGCTTAAACATTGTGTACTTCTATAAAACTGAAATTTAATTTTCTTCCATATGCTGAAAGGACAATGTTTTCTTGGACTATTGCTCTGTTCTTAATGAGATTGTGAAATGTTTTTACCTTTCAAGTAATGTGCCTACAGAACAAAGATTCTGTGTTTTATTAAAATAAATTCCTATATTTCATGTTGTCTTTATTAGGTCTTTGATTACTTAAGAAAACTTAGTCTTCTCTATTAAAAGAGCTAAGTTATGGGGTGCCTGGGTGGCTTAGTCGGTTAAGCGTCCGACTTTCACTTAGGTCATGATCTCGCGGTTTGTTGGTTCGAGCCCCGCGTCGGGCTCTGTGCTGACTGCCAGCTCAGAGCCTGGAGCCTGTTTCAGTCTGTGACTCCCTCTCTCTCTGACCCTCCCCTGCTCACGCTGTCTCTCTCTCTCTCCTAGAAATAAATTTAAAAAAAAAATAAAAATAAAATAAAAGAGCTAAGTTATTTTTCCACCTTGTAACTTTCTGTATTTGTCATTGAAGTCTCCCTTATTTATTGAAGTATACCTGACACACAGTATTAACTTCAGCTCTACAACACAGTGATTTAAGTCTATATATTATTCTCTGCTCACCAAAAGTGTGGCTACCATCTGTCACCATACAATGCTATTACAATAAGATTCACTATATTCTCTATGCTCTATCCCTGGGATTTATTCATTTCATAACAAGAGGCCTGTATCTCTCCCTCTCTTTTGCCCATTTTGCCCACCCCCCACCCAACTCCCCTCTGGCAACTAGTTTGTTCTCTGTATTTATGGGTCTGTTTCTTCTTTTGTTTGTCCATTTCTTTTGCTTTTTAGATTCCACATATAAGTGAAATAATGATATTTGCCTTTCTTTGTCTGAATTATTTCACTTACATAAGCACCCTGTAGGTCTATCCATGTTGTTACAAATAGCAAGATGTACACACACACATATATATATTACACAAAGCAACCTTCACTTCTTCCATACATTGTAAACATATATATATCACTTCTTTATCCATTCATCTATTGATGAACACTTGGGTTGCTTCCATATCTTGGCTATAGTAAATAATGCTATTATAAATAGGATACATACGTCTTTAAATTAGTATTTTCATTTAATTTGGGTAAATACCCAAGAGTGGAATTACTGGATCATATGGTATTTCTCTTTTTAATTTTTTGTGGAAACTTTACATTGTTTTCCACAATGGTTACACCAATTTACATTCCCACCAACAGTGAGTGCACAAGGGTTCATTTTGCTCCACATTCTTACCAACATTTGTTATATCTTATCTTTTTGATACTAACCATTCTGACAGATATAAGGTGATACCTCATTATGGTTTTGATTTGCATTTCCCTGGTGATTAGGGATGCTGAGCATCCTTTCACATCTGTTGGCCATCTGTACGGCTTTCTTATGTATCTATGTATGTATTTAAGAAAGAGAGAAAGAAAGAGCATGAGCAATTGGAGGAGGGGCAGAGGGAGGGAGAGAGAGAGAGAATCCAGTGTGGAGCTTGATCTCATCACCCTGGGATCATGACCTGAGCCAAAATCAAAAGTCAGACAGACTGTTAACAGACTGAACCACCTGGGTGCCCCCTTCCACCTGTATGTCTTCTTTATTTATTTTTATGAAAAAACCGCGAGATCATGACCTGAGCCAAAGTCGAATGCTTAACCGACTGAGCCACCCAGGCACCCCTGTCTTCTTTAGAAAAATGTCTATTCAGTTCCTCTACCCATTTTTTAATCAGATGGGTTTTTGGCCTTTTTTTTTTTTTGATCTTCAGTTGTATAAGTTCTTCATATATTTTAGATAGTAACCACTTACCAGGTATGCCATTTACAAATATCTTTTTCCCATTCAGTATGTTTCCTTTTCATTTTGTTAAAGGTTTCTTTCCCTGTACACACACTTTTTTTATTTTTATGTAGTCCCAACAGCTTATTTTCGCTTTTGTTTCCCTTGTCAGATGAGACATATCTAGAAAAATGGTGCTATGGACAGGTCAAAAAAATTACTGCCTATGTTTTCTGTCAGGACTTTAATGGTTTCATGTCTCACATTTACATCATTAATTCATTTTGAGTTTATTCTTGTGTATGTGTATGAAAGTGTCCCAGTTTCATTCTTTTGTATGTAGTTGTCCAGTTTTCCCAACACCATTTATTGAAGAGATTTTTCTCCATTGTGTATTTTTGTCTTCTTTGTCACAGATTATTTCTTTATCCTGTTCCATTGATCTAGGTGTCTATTTTTGTGCCAGTACCACACTGTTTTGATTACTAGAGGTTTGTAGTATATCTTGAAATCTGGGATTATGATAACCCCAGTATTGTTCTTCTTTCTCAAGATTGCTTTGACTATCTATGGTCTTCAGTAGTTCCATACAAATTTAGAACTATTTTTTCTAGTTCTGTGAAAAATCCTGCTGGTGTTTTGATAGAGATTGCATGGTACCTGTAGATTGCTTTGGGTAGCATGGAAATTTTATCAATATTAGTTATTCCAATCCATGAGCATGAAATAATTTTCCATTTGTTTGTGTTGTCTTTCATTTATTTTATCAATGTTTTATAGTTTTCAGAGTGTAGGTCATTCACTTCCTGTGTGTTCATAATAAGAACAGACTGTATAGAACTGTGTGACATTACTGTTAAATAAATATTCTTAAAACGGAGGGACACACTTCAAGGGAAACTCTGGGTACTGTATCATTTCAGAAAACTTTGGAATGGGGGTAACAGAGAAGGAGGAAAGTGAGGAAGTCGAAATACTCTGAAAGTCTGATCCTACTAGGATAGGAAGAAGAATGGGAAAATTATTGTCATGGTAGGAAAAACAGTGCATCTCGATGGGGAAAATATTAAATGTCTTGTTTATAAACAGTAGTAGAGTCATAGATAATTAAAGAGAGCAGGGAAAAGATAGATAACCACTGATCGACTAAAAATGACTACAGAACTTCCAAATCATTATTTCAACTAACTGAAGTAAAGAAAAATACAAACAAATTGCTAATTTCTTCTCGTATCTGTGAATTATACATCAGCATAATACCATGACATGTTTTTATTTTACACTAAACACCTGCAGAGAGCGATGGAACCTTATCTTTTGTATTATCCTATAAGATAAATCTAGTACTTTAATTGTTTAATTCAGTTAATGTCCCAAAGGAAGCTTTAAAAGAAAGCTTAGTATGAAAACGAAAAAATTAATGAACATTGTCTTTTGTTTGGGATCTTGCCAATATTGACTTTGAAAAATGATAAGGTGAAAAGTCTATAATTTGTCATTTTCCCACTTGTAGATTGACTACTTATAATGTTCTCTTAATTTACTTCCAAGAAACATTTAAGACTAGTACATTTGTCATATAAGTGGGTGTAATAGGCTGAGGGTAAAAAAAAAAACCCAAAGATATACTCGCTTGCTAACCCCCAGAATCTGTGACTATCACCTTATATGGCAAAATTTATGAGGAAGTTAAGGATCTTGAGGATAGGAGCTTATCCTGGATTAAACAGGTAGGACCTAAAGGCAATCAAGTGCATTTACAAAATAAAAGAAGAAACCGTTTTCACAGAGAATGAGAGTAAGAGCAAGAGAGGAGAGGAAGATGTAGTGTTATTCACAATAGCCAAATTATGGAAGCTGCCTACGTCTATTAATAGATGAATACATAGAGATGAGTTATATACATACAATGGAATATTACTCAGCCATAAAAATGAATGAAAATTTTCCATTTGTAACAACATGGATGGCTAGAGAGCTAGAGAGTATTATACTAAGTGAGGTAAGTCAGTCAGAGAAAGACAAATACTATATGATTTCAGTCACATATAGGATTTAAGAAACAAATGAACAAAGAAAAAAAAGATGAACCAAAAAACATACTCTTAACTACAGAGAACAAACCGATGGTGGCCAGAGGGGAGATATGTGGGGGAATGGATGAAATAGGTAAAGGGGATTAAGAGTACATTTATCATGACGAGCACTGAGTAATGTATAGAATTACTGTTGAATCACTATGTTTACACTTGAAACTAATATAACTGTATGTTACTGACACTGGATTTTTTTTTTTTTAAGTTGGGGGGAGAAAAGAAAAGGAGAGGAGAAGAGAGGATGTGGTGTGAAGAAGGAGGCAAAGATTGGCAAAATGCAGCTACAAAGGGAGAAGAGTCAGCAAGCTATCAGAAGCTGGAAGAGGCAAGAAACTCATTCTTTCCTAGAGCCTCTGCACCTTCATTCAGATTTCTGGCCTCCAGAACTGTAAGAGAATATATTTCTGTTGTTTAAAGCCACCAAATTTGTTGGTAATTTGTTACAGCCACCACTGAAAACCAATACCGTAACCCTTCAGGGAATTTCCTGTAAACTATTTACTGACTTCTTTAGACTAACTTATTGTTAGTGAGGAGGTAATCTGGCAATGGAGAATGGGAAGCAGAAGGAAGGAGTCATGGAGTCAGAACAATCAGAGAAGAGAGGAAAAAAATACAAATTATTACAATACAAAGACTATAAGCATTGGAAAATATGAATTTTCAGAAGTCCACAAAAGGACAGACAAGGATAAAAATGTCGGTAATAAGGATAAAGGAGGTAAGAGAGGGTAGGAAGAAAATTTAACTAAATGAAGGGTAAACGTTACACATTAATATTCCCCAAAGTCAGTTCAGCCTCAATTTCAATAGCTGTAATGACAAATTATCTTACACTAATTTCACCAAAACCCAGGAATAATTAAGAAAGTAATAACAGATAGAATACAAAACAGAAAAAGAGAATTAAAATTTCATAGTTTGTGAAAGATCTGAAAAAAAAAATCCGCTGTTAAAGGAAACATGCACACATCTCTTTGCCCCTTAATTTTTTAAAAAATCTATTCTCACTGTCTGTCTACATAATTCCCTACCAGAGCTTTGCAGCTGGTCCCCACTGGGGCTTAAGCAGGCTCCTCTCTGTGTTTCCATTTAAAAATCTTTATTTCAATAGGTGGGCCTAGAGCATCTGCACTTCCAAAATTACCACACAACTGATCCAAAATGATTGAAACAAAATTGGTTTCAAAAATTGCCCTTAGGCTGAAAAGAAGATGAAGGCTAACGTTTCAGACCTAAAGAAACATTTATCACAATTCTGTGGTCTGTAATAGACTTCTGTGATTGTAATAGAAATGTTGACAGCTTGTTAATTATAGAAATGCTAGTGAGCATCACTGTTATTCTTTTGAAAAACCTAACAAAAGAGTTCAGATATTTTTTTTTTACTTAAACCAAGCCTCATAGCACCTCAACTCCAATCTCTCCTCCCCAAGAGGCTGGATTCAGTCCCATTTTCCTGTGTATACAGCATGATGACTCAGTGAAAGGTCTTCAATTAACCCAGACTCCAATGCTCCCACCCTCTCAAAGAAGTCCCAGAGTCACATTTGATATTCAAGACCTTTTGAGGGCCTGCAAGGGTATAATACTCGACAAGACCCAGAATGGTTTAAGTCTCTCTGAGATCCATTAACTAGAGTGGACAAGCCTCTGAAAAGTCACAGCAACAGGAAGTAGCATAAGACTTTACAGAGAGCAATTCAGATCCTCTGTGCTCATACTCAACTGGAATTATACCATCTTCCTTAGGTAAGGAAAGCAAGGTATATAATGGATAGAGGTTTGAATCTGTGTTTTAGATCTATCTCTGCCACTAATAGCTATGTAATATGGGTAATCATTTAACCTTTTTGATCTTCATAGTTTAGGGTTGAGCAATAACTTCTCAACCATTGTTGCCTGTCCCATCAATTATTCAAACATATAAATTCCAACATGACAGAAGGAAAACTCCATCTTTCCCAGGGATATTTCTAAATGTATAAGTATTCAGTCACGATAAGTATCATTTACCATAAATTTTAAGAAGTAAAATTACAGTAGGTTATTAGAAACAGATTTTATTTGTGTGGACTATGCCTAAAGTGAAATTAAAAGGACACTGATTCTTTTGAAAGGGCTTCAACTCCAGAATAAACAGAATTTTAGCAGGTTTTGTATGTGTGTGCCTTGTTGATTATTTTGAGATCCTTTGAAGCAGGGTTTCCCAAAAGTGGCACCATTGACGTTTTGTTGTGGGGGAATGTTCTGTTCATTGTGAGATGTTAAGTAACATCTCTGGCCTCCCCTGGCATTAGATGCCAGTTTTGACAACCAAACATATCTTCAGGCATTGCTAAATGTCCCCTGAAAGGGGGAGTAAAATTGCCCTTTGTTGAGATTTGCTGCTTTGAAAGGTAAGAGGCCATCTAAATGTATTTTTTATAACAATATTTTTATGTATGTATGTATTTTAAAACTATTTTCTGCTAACCAACTGGATTACTAGGAGAATTTGGTTTTTATTAGAAGCTAATACTTCTATTAGATTTTTATAGTATTGGAAGGAAATTATTTACTCATATAATACATGTAATTAATACATGTATGTGCCATACATACAATTTACATGAATAATTTTGGCTCATGCCAAAGGGCATAAACAAATTTACACTCTTTCACTTCACTGAATTTTGAAGTTTCTATGTATATTTTAGATCTGGGATTTGAAAATGGACAAAAATAATCTGCTGGAAAGAAAATAAAGTTCAAGTAGAGAAGTATGAATTAATCATTCTTTCAGTCATTCAACTAATTTTCATTACTGATAATAAAGTGGGTTACATTTTACAGCATTAATCCTTCATACAAGACCCCATGATATATAGCCCTAAGCAAGCTATGCTGTGGTATAGTTAGCCCCATGCAGATTTAGATGTATGCTACAGAAGCAGAAGAAGGAAAAAAAGTGAATTTAAGACCATAGTTTAAACAAAGCATATGATTTGAAGTATACTCTTTGGTTTAAATACAAATTCTCACCCCAAATGCCGAGGATTAACCACAAACTAGAGGTTGATAGAGAGTTGTATAATCAGCCTAACATTAAAAAAAAAACAAAAACATTACTGCTAATTAATAATTACTTTCAAATGGTACAATTCCCCACATTTAAACTTACACAAATTTCCTCTATTTGACAACATATGCAATTTTACATCATTCAAAAAAACTGGTGAATAATTTTGCAAATAACACAAAAATATTCGAATCTCTTAAAATTAAATCAATATTTGAATTGTAATACCTTTTGCCAGTTAATCTTACAGTGCCAGGAAATCTACAAAATATTTCCCAAGTGGTGTTTGTTCTCAAGAATGCACAATAAAGAGGCATCTCTGTTCTTTGTTACAAGGTGCACACTGGCAGGGGAAGAATGCGTGAAACAGCACAATCTACCTTGGGAGCTTATTAGGACAGTAAGCACTTTAAAAGTAGGGTATTGAATTAATTCTATAATCTAAAGATACAGACAACCAAATACATAAATATTTCTATATTGTGTATATGGTATTATCTGGAAATCATAACACTAAATATATGAATAAATGTTTAAAAGTATTTAATACTGTAAATCGAAAGACAGTAAAATGCTTTAAAAATTTTTCTAGATCTTAAAAATAAAACATTGATAGATTTTTTAGTTCCTTTTTGCTATTCTCACTCACCAGCAACACACAGTTTTGGGGCCCAGGAAAGGGAAACCAAGATCTCTCCCCCAAAAGTCAAAATAGACTTACACAAAAGGCTCTCACAAAAGGACCTCATTGTCTTTCAGTCTATGACTCTCACATGCAGTACAAATGTCTTTATCAAGGAATTCAGATGCACTCAATTACTACATTCTTCAAAACCCTGACTATGTGAAATTATGTGGGAAAGAAAACGAAAATATATCATTTATTTTACAGGTGATTGATTTAGGAAAAAGTCAAAGACAAAACAAGACAACGGATAAAACAAAACAAGAGATTGGAACTTAGAGATAAGACTGTATTGACCTCTAAGCAGCGCTCTCCGCTCTCCGATGGCAAATCATTCAGCAAGGTGTAACAGGGCCTCCACATGTGTCTCTAGAGGAAAATCAGAAAAGGCAAAACGAGGGGCGAGACCGATGAGCGCAAGAAATCCCAGACAACTCTGAAGATTTCTGGTATGAACCTCACAATTTCTTGGGGTGGTGAGGGATGGGTACTTTGCTGCTGCCGCACTGAATAATTAAACACAGAATCTGCCCAGGGGCATTGTCTTCTACATATTTTTTTCTCCATATTTTTCCCTCATAAAGTAAAACTGAGTCTAAAGAGAGTGAAATAGAATCTTTGAATTCCCAGCGAGAACCCTCCATCTGCCCAAGGCCTCCCAAATCTACTAGATGGAGACCAACCACAGAAAGTTGCAAATCTGCCCAGATAGGCCCGAGGCCAAGGGCTGCCGCTGAGCTTTCTAGGTTTCTTGGTGAAACGCAAAAGAAAAATAAAGTTGGGGGTGGCAAGCAGGCGGTCGCCCGGATGGTTGGTGCAAAGTTTCAAAACTGGTAAAAAAAAAAAAAAATCTATCTTTCCTTAAAATTAAGAAGTCAACCCTAAAGTCTGGCTTTCCCTTGGCGCTTTAAGGGTGGGGTGGGGTGGGGGCTCACCGCCTTGTCCACAACCGGGTTATTTCTAAGGAACACAGTGGAACTTTTTTCATTTCCAGGGATTGCGGGGTTGGGGGGTATTTCTTCTGTTTGTGATGAATGAATACGTGATCCCAACTTTCCCAAAGGTAGTTTTTCGTTTGAGTTAATAAAATTAAACCAAATCCCCTGGGATGGCGAAGATAGGATCTTCTGACAGTAGACCCTGGCCTCTAGATGCTCCTCATACTCCGAACGCCTAGCTTCCAGACAGGGGGTCTGGCGGAGATGGGACTTTGGAGCCCCTGGCCAGCATTCTTTTCCTCCGCTCCAGCGCAGCCAACCTGAGGTTTTGGTCCCAATTGTCTGAGAGCCCCAAATGCACAGAAGCCAATGCACCCTCTCCTCCAATATTTGCAGAACTGTTGACTATGAAACGGGATATTCCCGTTCCCTGGAGATGGAACGTAGACTTGGAAAATTAACACAAGTTGATCACGAAAACTAAGGAGAAGAAGCCAGTTTCCCCCGAATTGGTAGTTTCCAAACTGCAGCCAAAGGGCGAGGGAGGCGAGGTTCCCTGGGGGTACCGGCAACTTCTCACTGCCTGCGGCTAGGTGCTTGTGTTGGGGTCCTTTCTGGGTTCGGGGACTGTAGGGTGTCCCAGACTTTCGGCTTCTTCCTCCGCGTGGAAGGCAAGCATGAAGCCATTCTGTTAGGAGGACCCGGCAGGGGAGACATCCCGAGAAGGAAAATTAAGAAACTTCCGCAAACTGGAGTGAGGCGATTCTTTCCTTCCCTGGCCAGAAGTGCCAGGAACACAGCCTTTCTGGGTTCCACTTCACCCTTGCCCGATCTCCAAGACACGGGTTTTCTACACTGCATGTTATGGGCACTTGTGCTCCATGTTTCTCATTAAAAGTTGTTTCCACACTGATCTGGAAACCACCCCAAGCTAGGGAAGATTTGTGCTTTGACATTATACTCACCATCCTCCCTAGTTTGCCCCTGCCCTGTCACATTTCAAGAAAATGAGCTCTTAGAAAAGAAAGCCTCTCCATAAAGGCAGCTGGCAATCTCACAGAAATGATGTAAATGGTTGCAGGGCTTCCTCCCCCCAACCTAGGCTATTTTTTTCGAGTGAACTGTGAAGATCTGTGAAAATAATATCAGGGTTTTCCGTCAGAACGAGCTTTGCCCTGCACTCAGGCGTAGCATAATCTGACCCGACACCTCCAACCATCTGTGCTATCTATCTGCCTTCTGACTTACCAGAGCTGTACAAGCCGCATACAAATTGTACTTGATACTAAAGAAAAGACAGCCAGGCCCAGTCCAGTTCGGAGGTGAATATTACCATCTGATTTCTTTAGGGATGGACCCAAAGATGGCTTTCCAGGCATTTTCGTTAGACTCCCCTCTCCCGATTACTTTCTTCACACTAAACAAGTCCCTATCAAAGGCTCAGGTGAGATCATGGTTTCTTTTGACAGAGACCTTAGAAAATGGTATGATGTGGATGTCAATTGGGAATCAATAAAAGTTGCCAATTCAGTCTGCTGGCCCTAAGGCAGAGCTGCCTAGAAAGCCCTTCCTCTCTGCGGGAGGGGTCAGTGCCCAGCAGCTTAGAAAGGGTTTTCTGCTCCACCACCCCCCCACCCTATTTCTGTGATTCCCCCTTCTCTATTTTATTTGTACAGAGTTTCTCTGGGGCAAAAGGCCAAGGTTAGAGTTTCTATTCCCAGCTCAGCTTGAGTTAAATGTTCTAATACAGGGTAGGGTAAAATCAGCCTGCAAGAAGAGCAAATCAATACTTTAAAAAAGATCTTTGAAATAAGCTTTTAAGTTGCTGTCCTGACCTACCCATGACTTCTCACTCTAGATGTGGCTATGCTGCACATTTGTTCAAGTCCACTACACTGGGGGGAGGGTACTGCTGAAAAGTATAAAGTTTGGTGGGTTCAATTCCCCTTTCTTGAGTATTTGACTTCATAGTCAACACCTGTGTTATCAGGTGTGAGAATTGTTCTAGCTGGTATTTAAAATCATTTCAGGAAGCTTTTGAAGGTGGTGTGGATAGCCCAAACTGACCTCTTAACAGATCCCTGGTCCCGTTCCTTCTGCTTCAGATTTGCTTCCCACTCGGCTGCTTTGCAGCTGGAAAAGGGGGAAAGGCATGCGGGGATGGATGCTGGGGGGAAATGAAGTGATCTACTTGCCTCCCTCCCCATTCGTGCGCTCCCCCCAAAGTTTTGTTTCATTACAATTAAATGTGGCGAATTCTTGGAGGATTTCGATTTGGCCCAGTCCTCATTGTCTTCTGGAGACCTCTTGACCCAGGCAGCGCATCACTCCAAAGTGGATTCCGGTAGCACCACTGCCTCTTTTGGCAAGGGTGGGGGGCGGGGGTGCAGGGACAAGGCTGGATGAGGGTGTTGAAACGCTGCTGTTCTTGCCTCTCCCTTTCTCCCAGCCACTCTCCAGTCTTTTTCTCCTCCAGGTTCTGCAAAATACTGAGGAAAAGTCCACGGGTGAACTGCGGGCGCTGTCGAGAGCGGGGAGGTGCTGAAATGACCCGGGCGCGCTGGTCGCAGTCTTGATTGGCAGAGCGGGCCAGTGACTGACAGGGGGTCTCCATGGCGCCCGCGCCGCCAATCCGCCCATTCCAGTAGCGGCGCCAGTTCGCCGGCCTGCGTGCCCTAACGGAGCCGAGCCGAACCCGGGCGGTGGGACCCGCACCTCCTCCAATCCCTCCTGCTCGCTCGCTCCCCGCCGCTGCGCCGCCGCAGCTGCCCGGGTGGTGCGTCCCGGCTGCCCTAAGCCGCTTCACCGAGCAGAGCCTGGCGCACCCGGCCAGGCCCGCCGACATCCGCTGCGTGTCCCGTTGCGTGCTCAGCGCCCCCGCTGCAGTCTGCGCTGCCTCGATGTTCCAGTTGCCCATCTTGAATTTCAGTCCCCAGCAAGTGGCTGGGGTATGCGAGACTCTGGAGGAGAGCGGCGACGTAGAGCGCCTGGGTCGCTTCCTCTGGTCGCTGCCCGTGGCCCCTGCGGCCTGCGAGGCCCTCAACAAGAATGAATCGGTGCTGCGCGCGAGAGCCATCGTGGCCTTTCACGGCGGCAACTACCGCGAGCTCTACCATATCCTGGAAAACCACAAGTTCACCAAGGAGTCGCACGCCAAGCTGCAGGCGCTGTGGCTCGAAGCGCATTACCAGGAGGCTGAGAAGCTGCGTGGACGGCCCCTGGGGCCGGTGGACAAGTACCGCGTGAGGAAGAAGTTCCCGCTGCCGCGCACCATTTGGGACGGCGAACAGAAGACACACTGCTTCAAGGAGCGCACGCGGCATCTGCTACGGGAATGGTATCTGCAGGACCCATACCCCAATCCCAGCAAAAAGCGTGAGCTTGCCCAGGCAACCGGACTGACCCCTACGCAGGTGGGCAACTGGTTCAAAAACCGCCGACAAAGGGACCGGGCGGCTGCAGCCAAGAACAGGTCGGTACCTAGAGGCCTACGCGCCTTGCGCTCACCCTGGGGGGGGGGAGGCGGTTGAAGGCGCCCCGGGTGCCCTTTCCCGGGGCCCGGCGACCTGGATCCGAAGGAGTTGAGTGAGAGCTCAGTCTGTCTTCAGTTAAGAGCCCACTGCGTTCTGGGATCCTGAGCGGGGAAAGAGAGGAGTTCCTTCCGGGCTCTGGGTTCTCCATTCTCTCCCTCGTTCTTGGAACTTGAGGGTCACTCCAGCCGCTAGTTGCAGTCACAAAACCAAGGCTGTATTGAGAAGGGGAAAGAAGTAAACATTAAAATCCCAGCGACAATTAAGGACCCCATGGTCCAAAGCTAATTCCTGTCAGCCTGGGCCCAGGCTCCTATTAAGCAAAGCCTGACTTAATAGCAATGTGGCAGGTCAGTGGTGTCGTTTTAAAAGCCCGGATGAATTCTTCTCTAATGCTTTGAAAACAGTTTTCGATGGACTTCCGTATAGAAGTCGCGTTCTCTTTCCATGCGTGGACAACCCTGCCTCAAAACAGCAAAGCAGTCGATTGAGGCTTGTCGCTCAGCAGCGTGTGGATCTAAACTAGCCAAACATTTTGGCCAAGAACCCAGCCTCATCCCCCAGGCCTAAATGTTTCATGCGAGCCTCCGGCAGCCCTTTTTACCTTTAGCTTTGGCCCGACCTGGCCTCGAGGGCACTGACTCGAGCGCGCCCAGAGCAGACGCTGTCCCCGAGCCCCGTATGCCCTTGTCACCCACACCTCATTTATCTTGACAGTACTGTGAATCTCCCAAAGGCGGCCAACAACCGCGAATGAACCTGTGAGCCCAACATCTCAGATGGGGAGCTCAGAGAGGATTCAGAAGGAAGAAAGACGGGACCACTGCTGGGCTGCTTGCAGAGGCGGCCAGCAGTGGAATCGTGCCTGGCCTCCGTTGCCGCACTTTTCCTACTTTAACTGCTGGGGTCTGTGGGAGAGCCGCTAGCTAGCCGACGGGCTTAAGGGATGCAAAGCGGGGGGAGGGGGGCAGGGGCAGCTATATTATGCGCTGTGACTGGTGTCCCTTTCCTTCCCGCAGACTCCAGCAGCAAGTCATGTCGCAGGGCTCCGGGCGGGCTCTAAGGGCTGAGGAAGAGGGCACGCCCGAGGTGCTGGGCGCCGCCGCCAGTCCGGCCGCCAGCCTATCCAGCAAGGCAGCCACTTCGGCCATCTCCATCACGTCCAGCGACAGCGAGTGCGACATCTGAGCTGCCCAGCCAGCACGCTCGGAAATAGAATCCACTATTAAAACAAGGCAAAATGAAATAGGAAGGGAGGATGAGAGACCACGCAAACCCAGCGCTTGCGAAACCAGGTGGCCAGGGACCCGCGGGCTCGGGTTGCGCGTTTCCGCCCGGCAGCCGGCCTGGCTCCACCAGCGTCCTATGGCCGCTATCACAGGGGCCCGCGGTGAGGCCCAACCCAGCGCCACATTCTCCTTGCTTTGCTTTTTCCCCAAGAATTTTACTGCAGAGATGCCTCCGGAACCCGAACTGCACGCCGAGCGGCTGCCCTGAATTTCCCGTGGGTATTTCACGTCGAAAGGACGCTGTTATATATGTATAACTTTTGCTTCAAAGTTTTTTTTTTAACAAAACATATATATGCTGTTTATTTACTTATTTAAGAGACTACCGTGGTAGGTTTCTCTGTATCTTGGAACTTGCTGTTTCTAAGGGCGTAGGGTGGAACAGATGGGTTCTGTGTGAAGAAGCCAAACAATAAAAACCTGGTGAGCAACCTTTCTTAATCAAGTGAGCTGCTCTCAGATTCTTAAAAACAGAAACAAAACAAAACAAAAAACCAACTCTTCACCAGGTAAGCAGGGGCCCTTGTGCAAATGGTCTCATGATAGTCTTTTCTGTATCTTTGCTTTTTCTGATGTCTCCTGGTGTATTTTTTTAAATGGCCCATGGTAGATCCATAACCACCTGCTCAACAAATTGTACGTGTGTATGTATATATGCACATGTGCATATGTATCATATATTTAAACCCAGAAATTGGCAACATGAGCATCCCCTATAAGGTAACTTCACACATCCCCAAGCAGTTTACTATGGCTTGTCCACTGGACATTCACTTTTATGAAGTGTTAATGGCTTTCAGGAACAGTTGAAGAAGCCAAACTCTGGGACCCAATTCTGAGTTCTATTTTATAAAAATGCAAGAGTATTCTGACACAGGCTCTGCAATTAGAAAGGCCTTCCATCTCCTCTTCCGGCCCCCTCCCATACAAAATAGGCACCCCTGATCATGCTAGACTGAATATATACTACATTTAGGATTAAACTCATATTAAAATAAGACAAAAGATAGGAGAGGTTTTAGTAACTAAATGAACATCTTCTTGCTGCAGAAGGTTTTAATCAAATACTATTTTCCACAAAAGGGATACTTAGATGAAGGAAAGGATGTAATCATGTCACATGAAACAGAAGGCTGCATAGAGTGGCATTTTAAAAATCTGATCTCTGTATTAAACATTAAATAAGTCATCTAGAGCTTCATTGTCCTGCAATAGCCTCAATTAAAACTATCAAATATTCTTAGGATTTAATTTGTGCAGGCACACATACACCAAAAAAAGAAAATGAATAATGTCCTTGCACTAAAAAAAATAAATGTTATCCAGAGTCTCTTAAGCTTTTTTTTCCTAGTGAAATGGGTTGCATATTATAAAATTTGACATTGATCTTTAAATCACTTAAGCTGAACTTCCCTCCTTGAGCTCCTCCTGACACACACACACACACACACACACACATACACACACACACGACTCCTTTCAATTTACCTCTCTGTCCTTAGCAGATGTCCTCTGATTCAGAAACCTATCTTATTTGGGTAGAAGTCCCAATGTGCAAACCAAAATAAATAAATCAGTAAGATAAAATAAATGAAGTCATGGAAGGCCAAAAGCAGTCACATGGCAAGATATATGAGAGAAGCCAAAGACATGATTAAGGGATGATTTTTGGTTTCTAAATCACTTAACTAGATTTGGCCTCATTTGGGTTTTATAAATTTTTGTCATTGTATACTAGGAGAATTGTCGACAACCAAAACTCTTGCACAAGAATTCTAGGTAGAAGGAGTGAGGATGTCTTTGTGATCAAGATGGCGTTCTTTGGAAAGGCAAGCAAATGCCCTTCTGTGGGTCCGGAAAGGCTAGGATGGTAGAGCTTCCTGAAGAATCTTATTTTGTTTCCTAGAATGCCCTCCCTCCCCACCTAGTTCCTTGAATGCCCAGGAGCAAGGCCACGACTCCTTTGAGACCACGAAGCACCCAGAGTACAAAATTTAAGGAGGCATTCACTCTAAAGGTCAAGCAAGTACAGCAAGTGCAAGGCATCTGGGAATGAGTGCCCTTTTAAATTTTGCACTGTAGGTGCTTGCTTTGCTTCACTGTAGTCCTGAATCAGCAAAGGAGTATTGCACATCAATGAAACATCAAGAGATTTCCATTCTTGTTCCCCAGACCCACCTGACCCTAACAAAGGAGCTGCCCAGACCAGCATTTGGAGAAAACAGCAAATTTTGTCTCTTAAACTAATGTTTCCAGATAGAAGAAGAAAGGGAAAGGACTAATTAGGAGAATGACCTAGAGGTATTTGAGATTCTAAAAATCCCATTCTACTCACCAGTTCAAATAATGTCTAAAAGCAGAAGAAAATGTCCATTCTGCATTCTCAAGAAAAAAGGGTAACACTGATAAGAACTAAGCTTTCTCTTTACAAATCATTTTTAAATAACACTTACGGCTTGGCAAAAAAGAGAAAACCAAACAGTTATGGAGTGCTTTTCTTCCAGCCTTGGTGAAAGCTTTTAAAGTACATCTAATTTGCTTGAAGTAAGATGTTGCCTAAGGATTACATTATAAAGTAGCTATTCTGTTCCACCAATCTGTAGGTTCACTTATCTAATTTCATGTTAAGGGGTGACACATTATTTTAAAGATTTTTAAAAAATGTTTATCTGAAACCTGGTGGCACCTAACTGTTCTCGTGAGTAATCAACTCTTTGATAATCGTGCGTTGGAAATTGGTCCAAATCATCACAGAGATTTATGTTAATTGGCCCCAAAATTCCCACGGGCAGGTAATTCCCACGTAAAAATTCCCATTTTCTAAGGTTTTCGTTTTTTCCCCGTATCAGTTTTATTCTGGTCTAGAAAGGTGGGTTTTTTTTGTTTGTTTGTGTTTAATTCCAGGTAGTAGCAATGCTGAAGGTTTCCGAATTTGGAGAAATCTCCATATGATGGGTTTCCTTTCTGTCTTCCCTTGAAATTTATTTCTTGTAACAATTTCCCCCAAAAGCAGTCACTCCAGCAGGGTGGAAAAAAACTGCATTCTAACAATTCAATGGATCTGACCAGTGTGAGGATTTAACCACCAGCCTCAGTTCAGGCCCCTTTATCGGTTATAAATATTTCAACCACCCGCCAGTTGCACCAAAAGCGCGATGGCTCCCGCTCCCCAAATGCCGCAGCTCCTCGCTCCTCCGCTTTAATGACCCACTCCTCTTCCACCCGCCGCGCTCGCCACCCCCCTCCCGCCCCATTTCCCTCCTCCAGTTTGTTTATAAAAATCTGGGAGGGAGGGGATGAGAGGCTGCGGTGGAGGAGGACTTGCTCTTTGTTTACATTAAACAAATGACAGGCAAAGAGCTCAATCAAAATCTTCCTTGACCTCGTTCTTTCTCCCTAATTTTAACAAAAAGGGAAAAAATATTGTATCCAAAGAGAACGTGAATGGGGCGGGAAGAGAAGAGAAGCAGCTTTTCGCTCTATTCAGGCGGGACGCGGGAGCGCGGACGATTTCCGCTCCTATTGTGAGGCGGGGCCCGGGGGCGGCGGTGAATGGGGGGTCTGCCGGGCGGCCCGCAGGGCTGTCAGGCGGCTCAGCGTAATCAGGGCTAATGACGGTGGCCGGGAGCTCGGCAGGACAATGCCCGGGGCCGCGGGGTTTTGTCGGCCTGAATGGCTAATAGGTTTGCCTGGGGGGGTGCGAGGGGGGCGGTGTCGGGGATGAGGCGGCGGCGAGGGGAGAAGGGGTCATTGTTCGCCCACTGGCCCGGGCGCCGAGGCGCGTCCCACCCCGCGCGGCTGCCCCCGGGCCCCAGAGCGGCCGGCAGCAAGGCCGCGGCTGGGAGGCCCCCTGGAGGCCTGCTGGGAAACGGCGGCCGAGGCGGCGGGTGCGTGGGTCCCCTAGAGGACGCAGCCCTGAGAGAGGAGGTGGGCACGAACTCTGTTCCCCTGGAGAATTCCACAGCGGGTCCCCAGTACCCGGGACGGTATATCCCTCCGCCAGGGTTCGGATCGCGACTCCGTGAGGTGACAGCTCCACACACCCACCTTCTCCGTCCAGCGCCCTGGGACCTCTGAGACGTGTAGGCCGCGAGCCATCCAATTGTTAGACTGCTTGACTCGAGCCGCTCGAGGAGAGAAACCTCTTAAAATCAAGGGGCGGGGGGAGAGGGGAGTGAAGCAGGAGAGAGAGGAGTTAAAAACCCAGGTGAAGGGTGAACAAACGCGCGCTGTGGCAGCAACGAAGGCCTGCGCTCGCCTCGCGCCTCTGACGGCGCTGCAGCGCTTCTCGAGCCGCGTGCAGGACGATGCGCCGCGGGTCTGGGCCTGCGCGGGTGGCTGCGGCGCGCGTCGGGCTTGCGTGCGAGGCGGCTGCGCGCCGACGGCCGCCCGCGTCCGGCAGCGCTAAGCACACGTGTTGGCGCCCCCGCTCCAGAGAACGGTCACCGCGGGCGCTTGGCGGCGTCGCGCGAGTTGCCCGAGCGGTGACAGAGGGCAGACAGGCTCAGACTCAGGGAGCGGGATCTGCAAGGCGCTGAGGCCTCGAGAGGGCTTTGCGCTCCCGGAAGATCCGCGGGTCACCCGTCGGGGTTGGGGACCCACAGCAGAGCGTCCTGAAAGCCAAATGCCTGCAGCGGCACAGTTACACTCCGGCGGGCCCCCGCCGCCACCGGAGCCCCGGTCTTTAAGAAACTTGGCCGTGCCCATTTCGGCTCCTAGGAATCTCCTCAGGCTAGATCATGGCAGGCGACTCTCTTTGTTCGGATTTATATTCCCAAACGTCTTCAGACCTACCCTAGCGTTAGGGATCGAACTGGTTCCTCCCCGGCTTTTCGCTGGACCGAAGACAAAGCGGTGTGAGGGCGATCCCGGAGCTCAGCAAGCGGTGTCACGCCCGGGTGCCTCTGCTTGCGCCTTTTCCACTTGCTCTGCCGGCCCGCATGCAGCCCGCGACACCTCGACGGCCAACTGTTCGATCCTGGAAGCCGATCCCACTTCCAAGGTGGGCTTTCTTGATTCAGTGGGCTCCCCATAGAGACTTTTCCACTTCTTTTTTAGGGCTCTCACGGTACCTTATCTAACGTCTGTTTTAAATATTGTAAGGTATTTGTGCACTTATTTGTGTATGTGTTTGATTCGCCCCACCCTGCCTCCCCCACCCCCGCTAGAGTGTAAGCTCTTTAAGGGCAAGGATTGAATTTTATGCATCTTTATAGTCCCGGGGCTGGCCTAGTAGTAGGCGTTCAATAAATATTTTTAAAGTGAAATAATTAATGGATCTTCGTTAAAACCTGTCCGGAATTTAGCGGAAAGCACTGCTAGTTGAGTTAATTTGCACAATGAAGATGGCAGATAGAACCTGGACCCATAGTTCCCTTAAATACTTCAGATTACAAGCTCTTACCAACTTGTCCTGTTCTCTGGGATGGTACTCCCTACTAAGTGCACGGTTTGCTTGGGTTTTTTTAGAATCCTGTGCCTTGGGGTTCATAACATGAAAGTTAACTTCTCAGACACACATTTTTCCTAAACAGTAAGGTAAGAGTCATCCTCTTAGGTTTAGAAAACTCTAGTTATCACACTCTCTGAACTCTATAAAATATAATTCCTACTATTTTTATCTATTATAGAACGATAAAGGTTTCTTTCCCCTTAGGAAATAACTCTTCCCCTTCCCCTACCCCCACTTTAGTCTTGACCTACAAATTAAAAGATAAACACACAAATCACAAATTCAAAGTGTCCAATTTTAAGATTTTGGATTGACATTCCACCTCCATGCTTAGACTAAGGGGTGAAAAACAGAATTTTCATTTAAATCTTAAATCACAAAAGCCCTGTGAAAATCTACTGGTTACTAAACTCATCTTAATTTTAAATTTTAATGGACAGAAGCAAGTGAGCTATGTGTAATCTCCAGTTCTGATAAAATATAGATACAGCTGCCTCTTGGAAAGTCATTTTAGCCTGGCACTATCAGTCTGCAGCCTCTGAATGTTGATTTACTGTATGTTTCTCAGACTAAAGAGAATAACCCTGAGTTTTAGCATGAAATCACATATTTAAGTGTATTGTGCATATTAATTTGATACATGAACAATCTAGTTGGTGGTAAACTAGTTCATTATGCATTTCAAACATTTCCAGATATTTAAACTTTCTATTAAAGATTTGTCCATTCAAATTAAATACCATTTAAGGCAGATTCTATTGCATTGGATATACTCCTGACTTTCCCTAAATTCTTGATGAAGTATGCATTTGAACTAAAGACCTATGCATATACACTAGACATCTGATCTACAAAATTACTCTTGCAGGCAAATGTTACTGTATGAGTTGGATTCATCAATTTAAAACAGATAACCAAATAGGAAAAGGGAAACTACTGTAAACAGCATGTAACAATAGACTGATACCTAAAACAGTGGGATCAAACACACCTTCCTAATCACTGTGGATTTGGGCAAGTCTCTCACTCTTTGAGCCTTTGCTTTTACCTCTACAAAATGAGGTTGAAGAAATATCCAGGGACATTGTGAATGTCTGGGGTAAAGCACCTAGACCAGACCCTCACATATAATAGGTATTCAGTGAATGGAATGTCTCTTTTCTTATTTTTCCTGGTTAAACACTAGGCCAAGGAAATAAGCTGTACAACTCCCCTTAAAAATTGTGTTTTAATAGATGTCATCTACATATCTGGAATATTATTGAATTTGAATGCAAAATGCTTTTTTAAAAGCAGCTCTGCTCACCAACCCTAGTAGGGAGGACCCAATATGTTGGTTTCCCAGCCTTGGTAATTGATGAACTTGTGCTAATACAACATCACTCTTTCTTAGGCTTGGGCCTGCTCTTTCTGGTTGGGCCTGCTCGTCATATATATGAAGTTCTCCAAAGGGATCTTAGCCTATCCTGCAATTCAAGATAACCGCAAATGTAAGTATAATCATTGAAAGCATAAAACAGTGATCTCACTTTATTTATATTTATGTGGCTCTTTATAGCTAATAATGAAGTCCCTTCAGCTGCACCATCTAACTTCCTCATAAGAATCCTATGAGGGAAGTCAGCAGATATGGTTCCTACCTTCCAGATAAGAAAATGAGGCTTACACGGGGCACCTCAGTGACTCAGTCGGTTGAGCGTCCCACTTCGGCTCAGGTCATGATCTCACAGTTCGTGGGTTGGAACCCCGCATTGGGCTCTGTACTGACAGCAAGCTCAGAGCCTGGAGCCTGTTCCAGATTCTCTGTGTCCCTACTCTGACCCTCCTCTGCTCTCTCTCTTTCATAAATAAAGAAAGCATTAAAAAAAATAAAAAAAGAAAATTGGCCTTACATTACTTGCTCAGCCATAGGACCAGGGAAGAATCCAGATTTTGTAGGCCTTGAAGTTTAGATAACTTGGAGGGGAGGATACCTTATGAGATAAAGGGTATAAAATTATGAATACAAAGTTGGGCATAAGAAAAGAAATCACAACAGCTACAAAATTTTTAAACCGAGCAAATATAACACACGTTACAAAATCCAAATAATAACAAAATCATTTTATTAATTGTCACATATACCTCTGGAATAATTTTTCCCTACTTTTTTCCCGTGTGTTCTTTGATTGCTTCTATATATGACAACAATTTTACAGTACAGTCTTGAATAGAAAAACAGTTCAGTCTTTAGTATGGGTTGGTTTTTAGTATTTTTATTTATTCAGAATTTAGAAAAGTTTCAGTTTCATAGCTCATTATTGACAATGCTATATGTAATTTTTTAGATTGGTATCAAATTTGGGAAAACCTCTAGGAAGTTTCTTTCATATATGAACATAATATTTCAAGACATTTCAAGTTTCCTTCAACAGTGACCCACTTAAATAACCTTTGCATTGACAGCACTCATTAACCAGTTTGTAATCAAAGGCCTTACATATTCATGTTCTGACACATAAATCAGCACAACAGAAGTAGGAATATTCCTATAAGGCATCCCTGCACCAAAAAAGCTAGCAATAGCCTAACAACACACAGAAATGACAACAAACCATAAGAATATATACCACTGAACCCAAAATGTATCCCCAACTCAAGTTCCCTTTAGCTACTGGATAAAAAAATGACTGTGTCACCCAGCACTAGGAGAAGTGTGACAAAAGGGAAAATAGAAGTGGACAAAGACTGTGATCTATTATAGTTAAATTACCTTGTTTTGCAAATTTTCCAAAAATATATGATCATGTGAGCATATTGCTAGGATCCCTCCCAGGGCCTTTGAGAAGGGGTCTGTGAAAGTAAGGTATCTTGCAACCTAAGTGTCACTTGCTTAGAGGTAATTCTGCCTGGTATTTCTTTTCTTGTGTTTCTCTTCCTTTCCTTTCTTTTCCTTTTCTCTTCCTTTCTTCCTCCCTCCCTCCCTTCCACCTTCTTTCTTTTCTTTTTTCTAAAAATTAAAAAAAAATTATTTATTTCTGAGCGAGCAAGAGAGAGAGCGCGAGCAGGAGAGGGTCAGAGAGAGAGGGAGATACAGAATCTGAAACAGGTTCTAGGCTCTGAGCTGACTGTCAGCACAGAACCCGACACAGGGCTCAAACCCACAAACCATGAGAGCCGAGGTCAAACACTTAACCAATTGAGCTACGCAGGTGCCCCTCTTTTCTTTTCTTTTTAGAACAAGCTTTATGTCTCTAGGTGTTCTTTTATCCAGGACATATGTATTTCACCAGAAAGTTTCTACTCGAAAGCTGTTTTTAAAGATGGTTCATTGATGGAGGGATAGTGAATTTCAGATTGCAAACATAGAGCTGGCATTGGGTAGGACTGTGAGATAGGCAGGTTAGCCCTTAACCTCACCTTTCCTTTTTAGGATTTTTCACTTTGGCTCCTTACAGGTGTCACATCCCAACTATATTAATGCTTTCTACCACCCTTGATCAAAATCTATTCTTGGTTGTTACCAAAAATCAGATAAGCCAATTCACAAAAAATAAAAAAAGCTGCTAAAAGCTTAATGAATTACCTACAGACTGGGGCCTAGGAGGGTGCTTACTAACTGCTAGGAGATAATCCTTTAATTCAATAACCCCAAATCACTAATGGTTACAATTCAGACATCACTAGTAAGCTAATACAAAATTATTTTGGGCTGGAAGGGAGCCAGGAATCCTTCAAGTTATTTCATGAAAGTAGATGACTGCTTCTTGGGTCAAATAAAACATATTTTTAAAATAAAATAAAATAAACTTGTTGAGTCTCCAGTTTTCCTCTTAAATTTCAGTTGCTTCTCTATCATTCCTTCTACCACTAAACTTCATGAGAGAGGAAAGAGTAGTCTACATTCTTTGCCTCCATTTCTTCACTAGATACTTAACTTTTTAACTTCTTGCAATCTGGCTTTTATTTGCATTATTCCATCAAAACTGTCCCCTCAAATGTCATTCTACTGGGTCCTCAACTACTCAGCCTTTTCATCTTCAACAATGTTGAGCATCCCTTCCTTCTAAACAGGGCCACAATTATGTTGAAGCAAGCAAGATGCCTAACGTATAAAATTTAAGGAGGCGTCTGCTTCTCTTCCCCCATATCTCTCTTTCTCTCTCCCACCCTCCTCCCTCCCCTCCTTCCCTCTCCCCCCTCACCCTTCCCTATCTCTGTCCTTCCTTACTTCCCCCACTCAACCCCCTCGGAGTTCTACAAGTATAGGGGTGGCATCTGAGAGTACCTCCTAAATTTTGCACAACAACAACTACCTCACTTCTGAGCTTCTCACTGTATTTACCACGTGGCCTGCAATTTGCTGCTTTCTTGCCTTTGTTCATGCTGCAGGTGCAAATAGACCTCCGTGTTTGTGCCTCCCCTGCATTCCTTCCTACCCTCTTCTGATAGCAGCACTCTTGGGGAACTGCTCTTCCTAATTTGATGTTTCCAGTGGGGCTGGCAAACATAGTACCTTCCTTCCCAACTCACAGCAGAGTATAATAAACTGGGCCAGTCTTTCCAAAATGTCTGAGTTGGAAGCAGAATAACTTTCTCTTTACTCTTGGATTGAAAGCAGTAGAATATAATACCAAAGTTACTGGCAATCATGTCACCTGTTACAAGAAGGAGCCTGTTAGGAGAAGAGGCAGGATGGAGGAAGGAGAGACAGAAAAGGTTCATTCTAATAGAGTCTTTGTATGCTATCGACACTAAAGGTAGCTCCAGTTGTGTCTATTCTGGTTTGGGTTACAGGAGTGAATAGTAGTACTCTCCTACTTTTTCTTTCTTTTTTAAGCTACTTTGAGTTTCTGTCTCTTTCCAAACACAGCTGCTGAGATACAACATAGAATGTTCTTCTTTTTCATCATCCTATATCCATAGGTACATAGACCCAAGTTTCATGGCTCAGCTCAAAAGGTCATTTTCCTCCCAGAGCCTTCCTTGATCCATAGGATTTAACTAATCTCTCCTTTTGTTGAACTGCTGTGGCATTTTATGCATCTCTCATAGTTATTTAGCTTCATGTCTTATATCTCTTACTATACTACATGTTCTTCCAGGGTGAGGTCCATAATCTTTGTAATCCTCTAAGAACTGAGTGCAAGATCTTTGACACAGCAAGCAAATCAATAGATTTTTATGGAATGAATGAATGAATCAAATGGATGAATGAAAATAACTAAAGGATACCTAGAATCATTATGTTTAATCTCAGGGAACTTTAGTCTGAATAATCTGAAGTTCTGTAAAAAGAGCCTTTTTTCTTTTCTAAAAGAAAAATTAAAGAAGGAATGATCCACTAATTACTAGGGAAAATGTACCAGACTTCTTCAAAATGTGGAAAATGAGACCTATGTTTATATTTACTTATATCTGAATAAATAAAACCTGGAATAATACACAAGAAACTATAAACAGTAGTTTCAAGTTTGAAGGAGCAACTGAGCAGATGGGGGACAAGGATGGAAGAGAGACTTTTCACTGTTCACTTTGTATATTTTAATTTGCTTAACCATGTAAATCATTGCCTATTCAAAAGTTAAATTAAAACTAAGTGAATAAAATAATAACTAAATAAAATGGTTTCTTGTAGAGATTAGTCACTTACAGGATGAAAGGAAAAACCTACTTTCCTAATGTAATGCCCATGTGATGATAGCATCAAGGTCTCGTTTAAAAAGTGAAATAGCTCAAATAATTTAGAAATGAAGATGATGTGGTCTGGAAATTTCTGTTAGAGATCTCAGAAAATGGAGCAAAGAGCCCTGGTAATTATAGTGACACTAATGTTGAACTAAATTCACAGGGTTCAAATAAAATTGTTTCAATTTTTGAAAAAAGGATAACCGAGAAATCAAATTCTCCATCTACTAGTTAGTGTTTTTCTTTCCAGTAAAAAATCAGAAGGTCCTTCTCTTAGAACTTACTGAAATTTATACTTTCAGATGGGTGAATTTTGTTGTATATAAATTATACCTCAATAAAGCTGATTTTAAAAAGATGTAAAATGTTTGATTGAAAGGGACCTTAGAGATTTTGTCTAGTCATCTCCAATCTTTTCTTCCAAGCACTACTTTTATTTTGTTTTCAGTTATGAACTCTCAAATCTTGAAAGAGTTTATGGCCTCAGTGAAATCATATAAACCACTATGATGTTAATGGTAAAAAGCAATAAAATTAAATAGGTTTGCAGACCAAAAAAAAAAGTTTTAATCTCCTTCTGCTAGTTTAAAAGTTGGAAGTCAAATCTTTTGACACGTTTTCTACTTAGATACTAATTTATAATCAGCTAAAATAGTATTCCTAATAGCTAAAGAAAGCAGTGTGGGAGTTTTTTCTTTTTAAAGTTTTACTTAAATTCTAGTTAGTTAACACTGGTTTTTGATGGATTTATAACATCTTAACTAGTAATTTATTATTCTCTCTCCATGAAGAAGCACTCTCTCTCATGAAGAAGTACTTTCACTGTCATCACCCAGTTGTATCACTGTTACAGATTAGCAAACTGGCCAGAAATCCATTCATTCATTCAGTCATCCTGTAATCTAGTCATTCGTTCAGCATATATTTTTAAAAAATTCTCTTAATCTTTATTTATATTTTTGAGAGACAGAGACAGAGCGTGAGCAGGGGAGGAGCAGAGAGAGGGAGACACAGAATCCAAAGCAAGCTCCAGGCTCTAAGCTGTCAGCACAGAGCCTGACGTGGGACTTGAACTCACAAGCTATGAGATCATGACCTGAGCCGAAGTCAGAAGCTTAACCAACTGACCCATCCAGGTGCCCCTCATTCATCGTATATTGAGTACATAATACGTGCAAGGCCTTTGCTTCTTTCCACCCACAGTAAAAATTTCTTCATCTTTTGCCAGTTTAAGTAATTATTAGTAAATGATATAATCTCTATACTCCATGTGGGACTTGAACTTTCAACCCCAAGATCAGGAGTTGTATACTATACTTCCTGAGCCAGCAAGGTGCCCCAATGAATTACATTCTTGGACCTAGGAAAAAAGTACTGAGGTGGTGTCTGAGTCTAGAAATCTTAGAGGATCAATGGACAATGGGAGAGGTGCCAGAATCCTGGAATGGGAAGATAATCTCCTTAGCTCAGAAAGAGGAAAAAGGGTAGATTTTAGAAACTGTAAATTGAACCGTTAGTTCTCTAGCTGCAGGAAGACCACAGTGTTACCTTATTGTGTAAGCCACAAGTTACCTTATTCATTTGTTTGTTTATATTTTTAAATTTACTTTTTATTTTTTATTTTAAAACAATTTTTTAAAGTTTATTTCTTTTTATGAGAGAGACAGCATGGGTGAGGGAGGGGAGAGAATCCCAAGCAGGCTCTGCATTGCCAGCACAGAGCCTGATGTGGGGCTCGAACTCACGAAACTGCGAGATCATGACCTGAGCTGAAACCAAGAGTTGGAGATTTAACTGACTGAGCAACCCAGGAGCCCCCACAAGTCACTATCTTAAGTCAACATTTTTATTCTGGACTTAGATGAAGATTTAAAAAAAGGTCATGTTTTTTTGAATGAACAGAATTCTAACCAAAAATAATAATTAATATGATGGATGATAGAAACAAAATTCAAGATAATCCCACTAAGCTGGAATGATGGGCCAAAACTGGCAAGATAAAGTTTAGTAGGTCCCTCCCAAACGTCTAGGCTTTAAGAGCCTATAACTACAAAATAAGGTCACAGAATCACAGGTCACACTTCCATTAAATAGGGAAATTACAATGGATTCAGTTGGCTTAGTTGAAGTAAGCTACCTTGGTTCAACAAAGTTCCCCAACTTGTGTTGTAAGTGTTTTTATGTTTTTCTGCTATGACCACATTGTCTTGATACCACACTCTCGCTAATATGTGAGATAGCCTCGCCACTGGGCACAGCTGTCTCTGCCTATGACCCCTTCACTGTAACTTCTCTGGCCTCAACAAAGAATATTCTTTTCTCCCTTTTTCACCACCATCCATGTAGGACAGACTCCCCACCAAAAGCCCTGAAGCACAGCTAATGTGAAGCCACAACTTCTGAATAAAATTTTGCTTAAGAGTTAGGAGATAACAGGAAGTATAAGCAGGATATTCAAGTGCTACTAGAAGTGACTATATCAGAGCCTATAATTTAGTTAATAACAGTATGACAAAGTTAAGCCTGGTTTTTCCATTGTACAATGGTTAAGTAAATAGTTAACATTAGGGAAAACTGGGTGAAGCATATATATGAAATCTTTGCACTATTTTTGCATATTTCCTGTCTAAAATTATTATAAAAAATAAAAAGGATACCATCAGCTTTCTGGAGTCAATTAAGAAGGCTTCAGCATGTTTGTGCTTTCAGGTGGAAGAGATAGAGTGTCAAATAGACATTGTGCTTATTCATTTATTGAATCAAACTGCAAAAACCAAGGAAAATAATTTTGCATAATTTTAATTCACTCAATGAAAAACATTAAATTGATTTCCTCTTTCATCTCCACCTCCTCCTCCTCCTCCCCCTTGTCCCCACAAACTACCTGAAGAGGCCTTCAAAACATATCCTGTGTTAGGATTACAAATTACCTTAGCTGAGTCACTATGAATCACCAGGGACATACTGTTTTTTAATTTGTATCTATTTGTTGATATGGCATTCCCTAATCAATGTTTTTCAGAATCCTTTAAAATGTAGTTTTTTACTTTTGAAATTCTGCCACAAAATATACATGTTGTCTCTGAGTTACTTCTTAAACTTGGATGACTGCTGTTGCCTTCTGCATAGATTCTTTTGTTCTCCTTCTACAAAAGGGGTTTAGCAGTTATCCAAAGAAATCAAGGATGCATGACTATTTTATATCTTAAGTAAAATATGGCAATAAAGACTATTTCTGTTTCCTTTCTCTCCTCATTAATGTCATGTTGGAATGTCAGAGAAGTGCTAGGGACCCTCCCCATCTCAGAGAAAGTTCCAAAGACTTCCAAAGGGAGCTCACTGCTACACTCACTACTGACTAATTGGAGAGAAAGGGTAACTAGGTACCAAGTGAAAGCATTAGTAGATATTTTGAAGGTGAAATTGGAAAAAAAACAAGTATCCCTTTAAAGTTTAAAGTCCTCACACTTTCATATATACTGTTAGAGAATTTCTTTGTTCTATAAATTTTTGGTATAGAAATTACTGAATTTTGAAGACAAATATCTATTGTTTCTGGCTTTTGGATTATACTCTGGGTAGATAGCCAATCAGATTTCTCCTTTTGATCCAAAGCCTTATTTTAAGAAATAAATCCAAGGAAGTTAAAAATTAGTAAGATTTTTAATTTGTATCTTAGGGAACTTTCTTTGCAGCTAACCAGCAGGCCAAGAGAAAATACTAGTTTAAATTAAGTATCTCAGATTCAATAGACCATCTGATTAAACTGACTCCTCCTGTTTGCAGAACCTCTGGGCAACCATACAGACTTGGGTTACAAATCTGTTTACCTAGTATCACTACTACTTTAGTGGAGAGAACACATTTCTCAGTTGATGCATTAATCAATAATGACTAGACTCAGTAATTATAAGATCACAATAAAGAGCTACACATAAAAGTCATGGAACTTTCTCCAACTGAATTAACTTGTCTAATTTTCTGTCAATACATTCATCCTTTATACCTGGAGCCTTTTAGTTGGGACCTGTGGCTTTACTCCTTGCTCTGTCTCAAGCCCCATGACTTCTACTCCCTCCAGCATGGGCTCTGAAGAGTTCTTGTTCAGCACTAAGGGAATCGACATCAAGACGGCCTCTTTTCCATCTCATACCTCAGATTTGATACCTTGAGTTTAACTGTGCTTATAAAACTAAGCCCTTGCCTTCTCTCTGGTTCCAGTGCCTTAAATACTTATCTTGATAATCTGCCCACACTCCCGGCCTCTGTACTTTACCTCGATCTTTACTTCACTCATGCCAGTCTGTATATTCATCCCCTATCTTACCTACATCACTTGCATACTGTCCCTAAGCCCCAACCCTGGAGATGGAGCCCTGTTACTAGCTGCCAATTCTCTCTAGTGCTGAGCACCAAGAAGCCATACTCTACCCACTTGGACTTCTTCCTACTGCCCACAGAAAGGTGTTTTATTCAGCGTAAGCTTTTCCCTATGAGTGTGTAACCCATCACAGACCACAGTCCTGGCCCTAGCCCCATACCCTTCTCTTTCTCACATTATATTATGTCTTAAGGAGAACAGCATATCCCAGATGAATCTTACATTAGTATTTCTCAAAACTATGTTCAAGGTAATTGTGCTAATCATTGCTCTCCTAGTTGAGAGCACCTAAACCACAGAACAGTATGGTCCAAAAGAACATTAAAATTTGTATGATGGTGCTGATAAAGAATAATTCAAATAGTTAAATCTAAAACCTTCAAAACTCAACCTCATACAGGTAATTTCCTTCAGTTTTCTGCTGACCAGATGCTGTAGAACTATACCCAATTTACAATGCCTTCTACAGTACTTCTTAAGGGTGGTCCCTGAAGCTTGTGTAGAAACACAGAATCTCAGTCCCCTACCCCAAACCTACTGACTGAATTGGAAACTACTATAACAAAATCTTCAAATTCGAAAAACACTTCTCTAGAATTCTTAGAACCTTAACTACTTGTGTTTTCTTCAATAGCTTTGGAAAACACATAACTATTTTTATCTTTGCACTATTGCAATTTGAAGCACCACCTCTCCCCCATTCTGTGTGGATCTGGCAGGGTTAAGTGTATCCTGTATCTTACCTCCGCTCCTAATCAGTATCTTACCTACACTCCCCATAACCACCAGGGAAGGGTAAGCCTGTGAGCCAGGCTAAGCTGATCACAGGACTGTAAGCCCCCAGGAAATAGTGAATGGTCTGAATGGCCAGTTTGTCAAGTTATCCAACACAGAGCAATCAATATTCATGAAATTTTCCAAATCAGAGGCTGATAGTTTTCTGTTTCCCTTTGGAGCTGAAAAGTGTAGAACAATGACACCAGCAATGACATCTATATTGCCAGAGGCCATATTTCTGTTATAGAGAGAAATGCCCTATAAAATAGAAAAGCACAATGAAGCTGAAAGGAGAGACAGATAAGGAAGGAGAAGCCTGAAAGCATCATTTGAGAGCCTGGAACCAGGTATGCCCAAAGTCAGATAATCTTCAGATCCCTCAGTTATGTGAACAGATAAGTCTTTTTTGCATTTACACTGATTTGTATTGGGCTTCTTTCACTGGGACCCATGCTTCTTGACTAATACACAGCTGATTGCCATAATATTTATTATTTTTATTAGTCCAATCCGCTTATTTTCTTAATCTTTCTTTTCCCCATAAATTTTCTAAGCTGACAACCATTTGTGGATTTTGGAGGGCCACTATAAGAGCTCCAAACTTGAACCGTTTTTCCTGATAGTATATTTATTCTACCGTCCCTTGGGAACCCCCCTGAAACTCCTAAGAGCCCTCTAAAGAGCACTTCTTTCTTATCAAAGCTGACATGTGTGGGGTTTTTTCCTCTCTGATTGGCAATGTTTCTGAATATTTTTCAAATCTTATATATGAATACTTAGTCGAGAGAACAATAGATTGGCCCATCTATAAGTGGATTCAGAAAACACTTAATGGAAGCACCGTGCATTAATTCTACAAGAAGAGCCACTGGACACGTTGTAATAGTGATGAAGGATCTAAGTGATTACAGTGCTTTGCTTTTGAAAACAGTGAGTGCACCACAGCCATTTTAAAAGATTGCTTCAGCTCAGATCATTTGGTAAAGCTAAAGCAAAGGAATAGAAACATTTGCCTTAGAGAACCAATTCTAACTAGTTACAGGGCAAATGTGAACCATCACATTTATCCACTTATCCTTGGAATCTAGAGACAATAAATGTGTATATAGTGAAACAGAAGGGGATCATCTAAAATCATTTTTTTTTTTGTCTTGAAGAGATATAGCCATGATAACATGATAAAGCTCATTTTTACTTGGTTTAAAAATAACCACTTCTCTATAACACTGGAATTAGGCTAATGTGAGAGGGGGGAAACCCCCTCAGAAACACTTCCAAACCACACCCATATAGTAAGATCATAAGAAGACCAACAATTCTTCATTCAGCATAGTGGATTTATGTAAACTGGTTAGCATTACTCTATTTCATGGTCACAGAAGCTCCCTCAACTATGTTTTATGATTGTATCTTACTTGTTACAAAAAAAGCCCATAAACAGTGTTAGTGGAGGTCAGGCCAATGATTCATCTACCCTGTTTTTTTTTTTCTTTTTTTCTTAATATATAACCTATTTAGGTGGAGAAAAGGCCAGGAAGTCCTCTTACTCTACATATTCTCACTTTCTAAAGAAAAAAGAACTTGATAATAACAAAATGTCAACCACATGTAAATTTACAAGAAAAAAGTAGTAGTTCTTTAAATATTTTCATTTAACACACCAATAGTAACACTTTAAAACCGCAACTCAAGACAACACTAGTGATGTACTGTAATTATAAAGCTTCCTTCTGAAAAATTGGAAGAATTCCAACTATGTATGCATATAAAAAGTACGAGCTTTGCAATATCTTGTCCAGGCTTGTTACTGAGCTATACTGCCTTACAAACATGCTGCACTGCCTTATATACATGTGCCTTCTAATACAGTAGCCACTAGCCACATATAGCTATGGAGTACTTGAAATACAAATTTTGCGTGACATATGCTGTACCTTTAAAATACACACTGGTGGGGCGCCTGGGTGGCTTCGTCGGTTGAGCGTCCGACTTTCACTTAGGTCATGATCTCGCAGTTCGTGGGTTCGGGCCCCACGTCGGGCTCTGTGCTGACTGCCAGCTCAGAGCCTGGAGCCTGTTTCAGTCTGTGACTCCCTCTCTCTCTGACCCTCCCCTGTTCACGCTGTCTCTCTCTCTCTCCTAGAAGTGAATAAAACATTAAAAAAAAAAAAAAAATACACACTGGCTAGGCGTCTGGGTGGCTCAGTCGGTTAAACTTCTGACATCAGCTCAGGTCCTGATCTCGTGGTTTGTAAGTTCAAGCCCCATGTCAGGCTCTGTGCTGACAGCTCAGAGCCTGGAGCCTGCTTCAGATATTGTGTCTCCCTCTCTCTTTCTGCCCTTTGCTCACTCACATTCTGCCTCTCTCTCTAGAATAAACATTAAAACTTAAATTTAAAAAGTACACACTAGGGGCGCCTGGGTGGCTTAGTCGGTTAAGCGTCCGACTTTCGCTTAGGTCATGATCTCGCGGTTCGTGGGTTCAAGCCCGCGTCGGGCTCTGTGCTGACTGCCAGCTCAGAGCCTGGAGCCTGTTTCGGTCTGTGACTCCCTCTCTCTCTGACCCTCCCTGCTCACGCTGTCTCTCTCTCTCTCTCTAGAAATAAATAAAACATTAAAAAAAAAAAAAAAAGAAGTGGAGACCATTAAAAAAAAAAAGTACACACTAGCTTTTGAAGACTTAGTTTTAAAGAAATAATTAAACTATCTTATAAATACTTGTTTATATTAAATACATATTGAAGTGATGATATTTTGGATATATTGTGTTAAATGAAAGATATTAAGTGGCACCTGGGTATGTCTCCACCGGTTAATCATCCGACTTTGGCTCAGGTCATGATCTCACTTTTCCCAAACTCAAGCTCAAGTGCTGACAGCCCAGAGCCCAGAGCCTGGATATTCTGTGTCTCCCTTTCTCTCTGCCCCTCCCCTACTTGCACTCTGTTTCTCTCTCTCAAAAATAAATAAACATTTAAAATTTTTTAATAAAATAAATGAAATATATTAAAATTAATTTTTACCTATTTCTCATTTGTTTTTAAGATGTGGCTCTTGAAGAAGATATTTACAAATGACATATCAAATAAAGGGTTAGTATCAAAAATCTATACAGAACTTAGAAAACCACATCCCAAAAATGAATAATCCAATTAAAAAATGGGCAGAAGATATGAATAGACATTTTTCCAAAGAAGACATCCAGATAGTTAACAGACTCATGAAAAGATGCTCACCATCACTGATCAGGGAAATGCAAATCAAAACTACAATGAGATATCACTTCACACCTTTCAGAATGGCTAAAATCAACAACACAAGATACAACAGGTATTAACAAGGATGTGGAGAAGGGGGGTGGGGAATCCTCTTGCACTGTTGGTGAAAATACACATTGGTGCAGCCACTCTGGAAAAAAGTGTGGAGGTTCTTTAAAAAGTTAAAAATAGAATTAGTCTGTGACCCATCAATTGCACTACTTGGTATTTACCCAAAGAATACAAAAATACTTATGAAAAGGGATACATGCACCCTTATGTTTATAGCAGCATTATCTATAATAGCTAAATTATGGAAATACCCCGAGTGTCCATTGACTGATGAATGGATAAAGAAGATGTGATACACACACACACACATGAATATTACTCAGCCATAAAAAAGAATAAAATCAGGCCATTTGCAACAACATGGATGGAGCTAGAGAGTATCATGCCGAGTGATATAAGTCAGAGAAAGATAAATACCATAGGATTTCACTCATATGTGGAATTTTAGACAGAAAACAAATGAGCAAAGTTGGGGTAGGAGGAATAAGAGAGAGGCAAAACAGACTCTTAACCATAGAGAACAAACAGATGGTTACCAGAGGGGAAGTGGGGCAGGGGGAGGACGGGTTAACTAGGTGATGAGGATTAAGGAGAGCACTTGTGATGAGCACCAGGTATTGTATGGAAGTGCTGAATCACTATATTATACACCTGAAACTAATATTACACTGTATGTGAACTAACTGGTATTTAAATAAAACTTAAAAAATAAAATGCAGCTCCTAGAAATTTAAATTACATGGTTTACATCATATTTCTACTGAACAGCACTGTTTTTTTTTTTTTTTACAATATTCAGTGATTAGAAGCACAGTCTGATATCAGTTTGAAATCCAGTTTTGTGTTCTATGACATTAGGCAAAATACTCATGGGGAGGGGGTCTCAGTTTCATAATCTGCAAAATAGAGTTAATAATGACACCAAACTTAAGTAACTATAAAGATTAAAGGAGTATTTGTATGTAGACAGTGCCTACCACATACTAAGCAATCAGCATATGTTCACTATATATATTTATATATACTATATGTATATATTTTACCAGTGTATATCCTTGGTAATAGACTATTCTTTGTTTATGGACTCCAAATTTTGTTATTTCACTTAATTTTAGTGATTCATTAGTGAGTGTATTGGTCTGCTCAGACTGCCATAACAAAATACCACAGACTAGGGGGCTTAAAAACCAGAAAATTATTTTCTTACAGTTCTGGAGACTAGAAGTCCAAGAGCAAGCTGCCAATGGGGTTGGTTTCTGGGGAGGTCTCACTCCTCAGCTTCTAGACAGAGACTTCTTCATTGTCCTCACATGATATTCTGGTGTCTCTTCCTCTTCTTATAAGGACACCAGACTTTTTGGATTAGGGTCCTACTCTTATGACCTCCTTTAACCTTAATTACTTCGCTAACAGCTCTATCTCCAGATACAGTCACAGTGGTGGTAAGGTTTTAACATATGAATTTGAAGGTGGGGATGCAATTCAGTCCATAGCAGTAGGTTTCAGGTAAATAGTTCCTTAGACACATAAAACTGAAAGCCAAAGGGCTCATAATTTTGTATCCATTCATAGTCCACCAAGAGGAGCATGTAGCTACCAATCCCTGAAAAATACTCATCTTAATCAATAGGATTGTTCATGGCATAAAAAGTATTTGGCAGAAGGGCATGATGGTTCCCTCTAACGTTAACCTCAAAATACTTCTCTGTATTTCTAAACCAGCCTGTTTTTTTAAGAATTTTTTTAATGTTTTATTTATTTCTGAGAGAGAGAGAGAGAGAGAGCGTGAGCAGGGGAGGGTCAGAGAGAGAGGGAGATACAGAATCCAAAACAGTCTCCAGGCTCTGAGCTAGCTGTCAGCATAGAACCCGACGCAGGGCTCGAACTCACAAACCGTGAGATTATGACCTGAGCCAAAGTCAGACGGTTAACCGACTGAGCCACACAGGCCCCTAAACCAGCCCACATTTTAAACTTGGTATGACTTGAATAGCCCTGAATTTAAATATATATATATATTTATATTATATATATAATTAATTATATATACAAATAATTATATATAAATATATATAAATATATCATATATCATATATAAATATCATATATTTATTATTATATTATATATTAATATTTATTTATATATTTTTATAATATATATTTATAACATAGATATGTTTGTATTTATTTATTTATATAAATATTAATATTTATATATATATTTATTTACTTTAATTTAGGAGGTGGGGAGAGGGGAAGAGAGAAATCCCAAGTAGGTTCCACACTCAGCGTGGAGCCTGATTCAGGGCTTGATCTCACAACTATGAGATTGTGACCTGAGCTGAAATCAAGATTGAGCCACCCAAGCACCCAAATAGCCCTGAATTTAATGCAACTCTTAGTCCATATCACCTCTTGGAGTATTGAGTTTAATAACTGCCTATTGGAAAAAGTTGTTTCTTCTTATTTGTTCTAAAATCCCTTTGTCAAATACCCCTAAAGTTTTGAATTTTTGAGTTTGATAAAAATTTTCCATTTTGATCTTAAACAGTGACTCTTGTTTGAATATATTTTCTCAGATTATATTCCTACACTCAATATCTTTATTGTCAATCTGTCTTCACTCAACAAATCTTTTATTCTCTTAATCATCTTACAGCCTTTATAGTCTTTCTACTTTATTTGAGATTCAGCATTCAAGATATAAACAGATAGGAGTCTATACATGGATAGGACAACATTTCCTGTTTTCTTTCTAATTTTGAGTATGAGGATGTGTTACAGTTTTTCTCCTCTGTATTTGTGATTTCATTTATTTTTACTTTCCTTAGCTTGGTTTTTTGGCTGAGGTAACATATTTGGTCAAAATCTTCAGGAAACAGTCCAGATGGACTCTTAAATCCTGTCCCTCTGTTGGAAATCATAACATAGAATTCATTAGCTATATGCATCATTCGCAAATGTATTATCTGTATACATTATTCCCACATTTCAAGTCTTATATTCAACCTGTCTGACTACATCCTCTTTGTATCTTCCTGAAGTTTATCAGCATAGGTGCAGAGTTGCACAGTCTAATGAGACTAAATGCGATATATGAACTTCAAATTTTTTTATGTACTACTTTTCTTGATTTTATGTACTACATGGACTACTCAAAAAATTATTTTGAAATGTTAAATTAATTCAAGCACAGATTCTATTTCCATTTCTCTATCTAAAGAAATTACAGTGAATTTAATTTAATAAATACTAAATACCAACTATATACAAAGCATTAATAGGGATAAAAGTTAATATACTATGGTCTTTACTTTCTCTTCTGGTCTAGAGGAAGCAGCCATATAAAGAGCCTTGACAAGCAGAATAAAGTAGTGCCAAATAGATTCAAGTGTTGAATGAAACATTTTCCCTCCAACATTCATATATTGAAATCCTGTTCCCCAATGTGATGGTTTTTGGGGACTTTGGGAGGTAATTATATCATCATGGCAGAACCTTTATGAATGGGATTGGTGCCATTATAAGAAGAGGCAAGAGAGAGTTGATGAGTGAAAAAGAAATGTTTGTTGTTTAAACCACCAAAGCCTATAGTATCTTTGTTATAGCAATTTGAACTAAGACATCCAAATTTGAAAGAAAGAAATAGCTTCCAACTTGGTTGAGTGTGTAAGCCTCCACAGAGTATGAGATATTTGAGCTGAGCCTGGAAAAAGAGCAGGCTTTTGACTGATACAGCCACCTGAGGACAAAGTCTACACATAGTAGGGAAGAAGCAAGAGTTCTAGAAGAGATGGAGCCAGAGCCCTGACCACACCATGCCCAGAAACCAGTCTACCAAAGGACTTTTCTTATCATTTAAGCCAATTTGGGCCAGTATTACTTGCACTTGAATTGATAACTGTTCTAAAGCTTTCAACCTATATTTGTTGAGATATCTGTCAGTTAGGTGTCTCCAAGTGGATGTCCCAATAACACTTGTGTTAGTATAGGTGTCTGGGAAACAGATGTCAAAACAGGATTAGAGGAACACGAGATAAATTGGGGAAAATACTAATGAGGGAAAATAGAGAAGAAGCCAGTGAGACTTGGAAAGCAGCAGACTATGTACCTCTTTGTGAGGGGAGAAGGTAGGAAGGGAAGTTGAGTGAAAGAGCCATAAATTGCTGTGCAACTCTAACAAATTACAGCAAGACTGTTGGAGGGTCCTCAAGCCAACATTGCTGATTAAAGGAGGAAAATTGTAAATCTCCACATTCAGCATTCCTACTATGCTCAGTCACTGCCTGGGAGTGGCCCATGGGAGGCCAGGCCTGGGCCTAACTAATGTAAAAGATGTCAGAATGCCCCAAGACCTAGGGCCCTTGATCAGTCATACTAACCCCATTCAGCAGCTTCTACAAGTTGGATTTCCCTGGCCTATATCCACCTCAGCTTCAATTTGCCCAACTAAATTAATCTCGTGCAGACCCCAAAACTCCCTCTCTGGCTGTGTTCCCTATCTTCCTAGTCAAAGCAGAAATTGTATAGTCATTCTCGATTTCTTCTTTTTCTTCACTCTTCACACCCCAAAAAGGCCTCCTATTGTAATGATTCTCTAACACCTACCCTACTATCGCTTACCAGGCTTTCATCTCTTGCCTGTGCTGTTGAAGTAGCCTGAACTCACTTCTGACTTCCAATCTGGCATTCTTTTCAAGCCACTTTCAACAAGTTTATAGTTGGAAAGACCATATAATTCATTTGTCTTTAGTCTTTGACCCACCTTAACGTAACTGAGAGAATGTGATATGCCACTGTCCTTCCCAAACAAGAATTACTGATTATTTTTTACACCATTGTAAAGGGTTAAGGGAATCATCCTCTGTTCCTGACACACTGTTATCATTGGCCTATGCAAGATAGTCTCTGGTTTTATTTATTTAGACCTTTTATTCCCATTCCTTTCTCTGCCAATAGGTAATCATTCTAACATGTTTGATATGTATCTTTTATTCACAGATGGGTGGGGTTTTTTTGAGAATTGAAGAGTTACTCAGTTATTAATAAAGCATTAAAAATAGCTCATTTTTCTCTAGGCACCACATGCAGGATAATATATATGTGCAACTTACAAAAGCAATTATTAAAGCCAAATGTATTTTTAAAGTACTTATGAATGAGAACAAATTCTAAGAGAAAAGTAGATTTTATTGCCACAACCCTTGCAGAATCTTCTAGCCTTAAAGATGAGTATCACTCACTGGGAAGTGCAGAATGGCCTTCAGGAATTTGACAATCTTTTCTCATCTCATCTCCTTATCGTGGACTACAGTTAAAATCTTAGAGTCTATCCCACTTCTTTATCATTACATCTTCGCATACTTCAGTGGATGCAGGTTCAAGCCCACATATTTAATTCTCAACCACCTAACTTCGGCCACCTCCTTGGCCCTCCCCTCTAAATGAGTCTCCAAGACACTGGAAGCTTTTGGTTTGAAATACTTTCCCCAGAATTTTCAGATACAAAAGTGTTTCCAGACTTCACAGAGTGGGCAAGGAGTATGGAGATCCTTTGGTACCACCTGTCTCTTTAGTATCTTCCAGGTTATCAGGATCAACCTCAGAGCCTTACAGTGGAAAAAGCTTAAAATAAAAGTCCCCAGGTATATTGGTTTTTCCATTTATGTGTGCTGGATCTTGCATGTGCTTTTTGTGTGTGTATGGTTGTTTTTGTTTTTGTTTTGTTTTGTTTTGTTTTGTTAGCTATTTAAGAAAATGAATAGATTTTATTTCTTAGAGCCATTTTATTTTTTTTTTAATTTTTTTCAGTATCTGCTATTCCTTTATTTTTTTTTTTACAAATAGTTTATTGTCAAATTAGTTTGCACATAACACCCAGTGCTCATCCCCACAAGTGCCCTCCTCCATGCCCATCCCCCCTCCCCCCTACATCCATCAGTTCTCAGTTTTTGTCAGCATTCAAGAGTCTCTCATGGTTTGCCTCTCTCCCTTTCCCCCACCATTTCCCCCCTTCTTCTCCCCCTTGGTCCTCTGTTAAGTCCTCCTAATCCTCCTATACGTGCACACATATGATATTTGTCCTTCTCTGCCTGACTTATTTCACTCAGCATAACACCCTCAAGGTCCATCCATGTTGCTACACATGGCCAGATTTCATTGTTTCTCATTGCCATATAGTATTCCATGGTATAGATAAACCACATCTTCTTGATCCATTCTTCTGTTGATGGACACTTGGGCTCTTAGAGCCATTTTAAGTTTACAGAAAAATTGAACAGAAAGTACAAGAGTTCCTATATATCTCTTTTTGCCCCCACTGCAGTTTCCTATCGTTAACATCTTATATTAGTGTGGTACATTTGTTACAATTGATGAACCTAAATTGATACATTATTATTAACTAAAGTTCTTGTTTTACATCATACAATGTTGTATATTTTATGAGTTTTGATGAATGTATTATGACATATATCACCATTACAGAAGGATTCAGCATAGTTTCACTGCCTTAGTCTCTGCAATCTGAAGGAAAAAAATAGTTAATGCAGTTAAAAATGAGGAGAGCAGTGCGCCATTTGCAAAGACAAGGAAATTAGAAATTATTTATATCAAGTTTGAGTAAACAGAAGAAGTTAAGTGTGGGAGCACCTAGGTAGCTCAATTGGTTAAGCATCCAACTCTTGATTTCGGCTCAGGTCATGGGTTCAAGCTCTGCACTGACAACATGGAGCCTGCTTGGAATTCTCTCTCTTCCTCCCTCTCTGCCCCTCCTCTGTTCTCTCTCTCTCTTAAAATAAATAAATAAACTTAGAAAAACTTAAGCATGTCTACAGTCTAAAGTGCAGGAGTAAGAGGAATGAGAGACCTGGGGGTAAAAGGCAGTGGAGAGATAATGAAGATAATAGAATCTAGTATAATCCACTATCAAAAAAGATCTAGATAAGCCAAATCTAAAACCCCATTCCACAGGAGTTTGGAAAATCCAAAGCCTTCTCCAGGATTTCATCAAGTTTCTAGTAGGTTTATATTACTATGAATTTCTGCTTAATTCAGTTAAAGGATTATCACTGCCATGTGCAAGTACTGGTCCTATTCCTACACAATATTGACCAAGACAATGAACCAGCCCTTTCCTTTCCTTTATGTGCACATGCGCGTGTGCACACACACACACACTTACATATGCATACACACAATCACTGACACACCTAGGTAATTTGTGTAAGCAGCAGATTTTACAGAATGTATAATAGGGCTATAACATTGCCTTGTAAAAATTAAAGTGAATATTAGAGGAGCACCTGGGTAGCTCAGTCAGGTCATGATTTCACATTCATGGGTTCGAGCACTGCATCAAGCCCTGCACTGACAGTGCAGAGCCTGCTTGGGATTCTCTCTATCCCTTTCTCTGCCTCTCCCCTAATTACATGCATGCTTTCTTTCTCTCTCTCTCTCACTTAAAATAAATAAACTTAAAAAATAAAATAAATACTAAAATTCTTATTCTCCAAAGTTCTCAGTCACTTCACTATCAGGACTTTCAATAACTTCGTACTTTTATTTATTTTGACTGGCAATTATTTTGTTGCCTTCTGGCATGTCAAGTCATTCATTAGATCTTCTCTCAGGCTATCCCCAGTAGTTTGTTGAAGTATTTTCCTTAACAAAAACCACTTTCTTCCTACTAAGAAAAACTACAGTTCCACTTGTTAGAATAAAGGTTATACCCTGCTACACAGGCTTACAAGTTTATGTTTTGTCTAACTGGAGGCCATTGGAGGGTTTTAAATAGAGGTGTCCCTCTGAGATGTGTCTGAATGATAGATCAGGTATGTTTGAGTGATAGATCACTCTGAGTGCCATATAAAGAACGGATTGGAGGGCAGTGCTATTTGAAGCAGGAAGATTATTTAGGATATAGTGGTAGTTCTAGGTATGAAATGATGAGAATCTAAATAAGGATGGTGGCAATAAAGTGGTGGTAGGGACAGAGATGTAGATGGATACCAGATATAGTCAAGAGGAAAAGGCAACAGGACTTGAAAATTTGTTGGATAGAAATCAGTTTCTAAGTCAGTTCCCAACTTAGAAAACTTATGATAGCAAATATTGGAGAAGGAGCAGATATGGGGGAAGATCCTCAGCTCAGTTTTGGTCATGTGGAGTTTAAAGTGCCAATGGAGGGTGCCTGGGTGACTTAGTCGGTTAAGCGTCCAACTTTCGCTTGGGTCATGATCTCGCGTTCGTGGGTTCGAGCCCCACGTCGGGCTCTGTGCTGACTGCCAGCTCAGAGCCTGGAGCCTGTTTCAGAGTCTGTGATTCCCTCTCTCTCTGACCCTCCCCTGCTCATACTGTCTCTCTCTCTCTCTCTCTCTCTCTAGAAATAAATAAAAACATTAAAAAAAAAAAATAAAGTGCTAATGGGATCCCTAGAGGGATATCAAACAGACAAATGGGTGTATTGGTTTGGAAGTCAGAAGAAATTTCAGGGCAGAAGATACATATTGAGGGGTCACCACCTGTAAATGGTGATGGATTAGATTGCTTAAGAAAAGACTATAAGGTAATAAAAGAGGAGGGCCCAAAGCATAGTTCTAAGAATTCCAGTATTTAAGAGAGAAGCAGAGGCAAAGGGAATATGAAAGGAAACAATGAATAACCATGAAAAAACAAAAAAAAAATCTGAAATGTGTGGTATCACACAAGCCAAGTGGAGAGAATATTTCAGAACAAAGGGAGTGTTTGAACTCACCTGTACAGATAAATTGAAATTAAGAAAGCTTAAGTAAGTTACCCAAAGATACACATTCATATATAGGGATTCAAACTGAGATCTCTAACTGTTCACTACAGCTCCATCTTTGAGGGCCTCCCTCATCTTCCTCATCTATAATACATGGAGGAAGTGGAGTTGAGGAAGGGAGAGATTGGGCTGGATAAATTCTATGATCTTCTTCCAGCTCTATTGTTATATAAATGGGGAAGAAAGTCTGGGATGGAGCATATGGCTAATCATTGATGTGGCCTTTAGTTCTTTGTTCTTCTACTCCTAAATGTAATACAGAGCAGACATGCAATAAATATTTGCTGAATTGCACATGGGCACACAATGATTATTGCCAAATCAAATTCATAGGATGTCATTAATATCTATTAACACAGAAGGCATTAGAGGCACAGTGAAATCTATTGTTAAGTAATCATTAGTTTACCTACATCCACCCTACCAAATGCTGTTTTTATTCTTTTCCCAGTGGTTCTTACCTGGTCTAGCCCCACAGGTAAGGAAGCTTAGCATCAGCTGCATCTATTAGCATCATCATGATAATGAAAACATGACAACAGGTTCATATATGGGATTATTCAATATCTGCAGTCACAAGGTGGCTCTGTGTGTCTATAATTTGAACAGTAAGATGAACAGAAGATTGCTCCATTCAGAGTCCAGAAAGAGATGTTTGGATTTAATTTTATTAAGAAAGATAACCCTCCCCTACAAGCACATACTTTCAAAAGAACTTCCTTTCTGTGTGGAATACCCAAGGCAAGAGACAAACAGATATGAATGGCCACACATCGGTAAAGAGCCCACAGTGAGGGGAAAACAATCTCTTCCTTGTCAAATGATTCAAGCTCCCTTAACTGTGCATAAATCAGAGCCCACAAATCAAGGAGATACATCTGGTCCTGTTGATGCAGTCAGTAGTTGAGTTGCACGTCAGCATTCCACATAGAGGATTTTAAAATCAAATGTTCTAATGTAAAATTTGAAGGCTTTAAGACAATATGGTGATTCCCACCAAAAATTAAGTATATAATTACCATATGACCCAGAAACTCCACTTCTAGGTATATGCCTAAACGCATTGAAAGCAGGATCTCAAACAGATATTTGAATACCAATGTTCATAGCACCATTGTTCACAATAGTCAAAAAGTGAAAACAATCCAAGTGTCCATCAATAGATGAACAGATAAACAAATTGATAAAAATTAGTGTATCTTTGTAATGGAATATTAAGAAAGGGATAAAATTCTAATATATGCTACAGCATGGATGAATCTTTTTTTTTAATTTTTTAAATGTTTTTTGTTTATTTTTGAGAGTCAGAGAGAGAGAGCAGGAGCAGGGGAGAGTAAGAGAGAGAGACAGACACAGAATCTGAAACAGGCTCCAGGCTCTGAGCTAGCTGTCAGCACAGAGCCTGATGCGGGGCTCGAACCCATGAACCATGAGATCATGACCTGAACCGAAGTGGGACGCTTAACTGACTGAGCCACCCAAGTGCCCCCAGCATGGATGAATCTTGAAAACATTATGCTAAGTGAAATAAGCCAGACACAAAAGAATATTGTATGATTTCATTTATATGAAGTATGTAGAGTAGTCAAGTTCATGGAGACAGAAAGTATAATATAGGTTACCAGAGGCTGAGGAGAGGAAGAAATGGGGAGTTATTGTTTAAAGGGTACAGAATTTCAGTATGGAATAAAGAAAACATTCTTTAGATGGACAGTGGTGATGGTTGCACAGCAATGTGAATGTATTTAAATGCCACTCAACTGTATACTTGAAGAAATTTAAATAGCAAATTTTATGTTAAGTATATTTTACTACAATTTAAAAAACCCTGTGCCTATAACTTCTAGAGATTGTGTGGTATAGTGGAAAGAGTAGTTGAGAGTTCTAGTTCTGACATTAATAGGCTAAGTGACCTAGGGAAAACAGTTTTGCCTCTCCAGTACTTGGTTTCCTCATCTCGAAAATGGAACAATAATTCCTACACTGCATGGTTGTTCTGAGGTTTAAAGATAATATATGTGAGGCATCTGGCATCATATATGATACTGAGTGGGTGCTTATTAAGTGATATTTTTATGAACCTAAAGAAATGCACACCTTGGGGCACCTGGATGGCTGCGTTGGTTAAGCATCCGACTCTTGGTTTCAGTTCAGGTCATGATCTCAGTTGGTGAATTCGAACCCCATGCTGGGGTCTATACTGACACCCCTCTCCTGCTCACTCTCTCTGTCTCTCTCTCAAAAAAAAAAAAATTTAAAAATGCACACCTCAATTCAGAAGATGGTATATGTAAAAAACAAATTCACTTTTCAAAATTTGAAGTTATATGCATAAATTATTTAGATTACTCTTGCCAACGACCATTTGCTAAAGAGAAACGGTTTAATATCAAAATACCTTATTCCAAACTCTGACTTCACCATCATTTCTTGTTTCTAATTTGACCATAAATTATAGCAGTAAAATGCTACCTCCCTGTGAGTCTGAATCTCTGAGTCCTCAGAGTCAAAGGATTATTCTGTTTTTCATCTCCCTTTGGGTTTCAGCTTACTAATATTTTTGTTAAACATTTAAATATTTTGCCATTAAGTGACTCTTTATTCAATACTCAATTCACAGCTAAACAAGTGGAAAGACTTAATATAATTGTTATAGTAAAATATCTAAGGTTGGAATTAATCCCTAAATTACCTGTATGCAGACATAGACATAATTTTAGGAAGATACACTAAGGAGAAAACAATTCCTTGTGTGCTGTTTTGCAAGAGAATAAGACGGTTAAAGGCAGCAAAACAGCTGTGTTCAGAGAAGGCCCCCAGTGAATTGAGGTTAAAAGGATTTGCCCTTGCAGGACCCCAGGTCTCTAATTGGGACCTTCAATTCCTGTAATCCAGAAGGATTGGGACCAGACGCTTCTAGATTATTGCAAAAGCCCACAGGTGACTCATAATGAAAAAACAATTAGTGTCCCCAAAAAAACCCTTCAGACAGAAAAGAGGCATTTAATGAAACCTGATGCAGGCCTAGCCAGGGCAAGGCGCTTAGTGAATATTCAGCCATTAGCAAAGGAGAGAAAGGTATGTATTTCCGTCTTCAGTTTTAATCTCACTAAACACATGAGATTTTTCTTAACAGAGTACATTAATTTGCTACTTTAAAGAGAATACAAAGTCGATTAGACCTGTGTTTAAGAAAGATGGTTTTCTTCATAATTCCACAATCTTTTAAGCAAGAGTAATAAAAATGAAGCACATCATATAAAGGACTTGAATTTCATGCACATTTGTTCTTCTTACACATACTGCCTATGTGAAGAATCTAAAATCTTACAAGCCATGAAACCACAAGATCAATCCAAGCAGGGAAGATTGGTATGGAAGGGTGGTTCAGAAAATTAGGCTCCAAACTTAAAGTGATTCACAGCCTGGGCTGCACACTGGAATCACCTAAGGAATTTTCTTTTAAGTTTTTATTTTAATTCTAGCTAGTTAACAGTGTTACAGTAGTTTCAGATGTACAATATAGTAACTCAACAGTTCCATACATTACCCGGTGCTCATCACAAGTACATTTCTTAATTCCCATCATTATGTATGTAACCCATCCCCCCACCTCCCTCTGGTAACCATCAGTTCTCTAAAATTGAGAGTCTGTTTCTTGGTTTGTCTCTCTCTTTTTCCTCTTTTGCTCATTTGTTTTGTTTCTTAAATTCCACATATAAGTGAAATTGTATTTGTCTTTCCCTGACTTATTCACTTAGCATAATACTCTCTATCTCCATCCATGTTGTTGCAAATGGCAAAATTTCATTCTTTTTTATGGCTGGGTAATATTCCTGTGTGTGTGTGTCACATCTTCTTTATCCATTCATCTATCAATGGACACTTGTGCTACTTCCATATCTTGACTATTGTAAATAATGCTGATATAAACATAGTGGTGCATGTATTCCTTTGAATTCGTGTTTTTGTATTCTTTGGGTAAATACTTAGTAGTGTGATTGCTGTATCATAGAATGGTTCTATTTTTAACTTTTTGAGGAATCTCCATACTGTTTTCCACAGTGGCTGCACCAGTTTGCATTCCCAACAGTGCAAGAGGGTTCCCCTTCTTCACATCTTCACCAATACCTGTTCTGTTTTGTATTTTTTATTTTAGCCATTCTGACAAGTGTAATATGAGATCTTATTATAGTTTTTATTTGCATTTCCTTAATGGTAAGTGAGGATGAACATTTTTTCATGTGTCTGTTGGCCATCTGAATGTCTTCTTTATAGAAATGTCTGCTCATGTCTTCTGCCCATCTTTAATTGGATTATTTATTTTGGGGGTGTTGAGTTTTATAAGCTCTATATATTTTGGATATTACCCCTTTATTGGATATATTATTTGCAAATATCATCTCCCATTCTGGAGGTTGCCTTTTTGTTTTGTTGACTGTTTCCTTCAGTGTGCAGAAGCCTTTTATTTTTATATAGTCCCATTAGTTTATTTTTGCCTGTTTCCCTTGTCTCAGAAGTTATATCTAAAAAAAAGTTACTATGGCCAATGTCAAGAAATTACTGCCGGTGTTCTCTTCTAGGACTTTTATGGTTTCAGTTCTCATATTTAATCCATTTTGAATTTAACTTTGTGAATGGTATTAAGAAAGTGGCCTAGTCTCCTTCTTTTGCATGCTGCTGTCCAGTTTTCCCAACTCCATTTGTTGAAGAAAGTGAAGAATGTTTTTAAATACCAATGCCTGAGGGGTACCTGGGTGGCTAAGTCAGTTAAGGGTGCAACTTTGGCTCAGGTCATGATCTCACGGTTTGTAGGTTTGAGCCCTGAGTCAGGTTCTGTGTAGACAGCTCAGAACCTGGAGCCTGCTTTGGATTCTGTGTCTCCCTCTCTTTCTCTCTGCTTCCTCCCCCACTCACACTCTGTCTTTCTCTCAAAATTAAATAAAAAACATAAAAAATTCTTAAATAAAAAATAAATCAATACCAATGCCTGAAACTCATCCAGGAAGGTTGTGATTTAATCAATCTGGGGACAGCCTGTTGGGATTTTCAAAAACTCTCCAGATGATTCTAAAGTGTAACCAAGGACAAGAACTACTTTTCTGAAGAAGAAGAAGAAGGAGAAGGAGAAGGAGAAGGAGAAGGAGAAGGAGAAGAAGACGGTGACGAAGAAGAAGGTGGAGAAGACGAAGAAGGAGGAGAAAACAACAACAACAACAACAAAAAAAAACAGGAAAAGATATTATCTATTCCATTCAGGACCAGCTACATAATTTTCAGGGTCCAGTGCAAAATGAAAATGTCAGCTCTTTGTTCAAATATTATTAAGATTTCAAGATAACAACAGAAGCACATTAAACCAAACATGAGATCCATCTAAGCAAAGGGTCCTGGTTACTGCACAGGTCACACACTCATGAACCCAGCGTTGATTTCATTCTTTACTAAACCAAATTACTGTGTTTTACTTCATTTTTTGGGATCAAAAAATGTGGTGCTCACTGTGCCTCTAAGATCCCACAAACAACAAATCTCTAAACAATATTATTGTTTATTTAAACAACTTGATTTGTCTTGAAAGTTCCCCCATTTTGTCAAGACTAATAAAGGCCAAGCTATAAAACCAATGTGTAGAGATGCTTGGGACTTGCACTTCATATCTCTATCCACAATAGAAAAAACATTTTACCTATGAAATGTTAATTCTGAATCCAGGCTTCTCGTCCAGAAAGCAAAACAAAACAAACAAAAAAAAATTCCTGAGTCTGGTATAGTGCATCTATTTTAAAAACTCTCTAATTCTCGAATCCCTGCCCTACACATCTGGCAATTATCACACTACAAATTTTGTTAGCCAAATACATAGGAAAGACTCAAACTTCCATGCCTGCATTTATTTATTGTTCTTATATTATTGCTCTTTCCTATGTAACAATTAGTGATTTTAAAATCTTGTTATAATTTCAAGGAAAAACTTAATAATCAAGATAGTGTAGAAGTTCCCTAATTGCAAATTTTGTCAAAATTTCCAATCTCTTCAGGTTAACAGATTGCTTCCTCTTCTTCTGCTAGGGCAGTATCCCTTTTTACAATGTTAAGAGAGACCTCTGGTGGCCAAAGTAAAATTCTAATGTGGGCAAATTTAAATAAATGGCTAAAAATAGAACTTTTCCAGAAAGGAACAATTCCAAAAGAGGCATAGCTTCCGTGCCCTCCCTCTCCTCACCCAGCTTATCCTCTTGTCACTGTTATTGCGACTACTAGGACGGATCTAGGATTTGATTAGAGAGAAGAAGCTGTGAAAATCAGGGTCTGATTTAGAGTGGAAATCCAGTCACATTCCTAGTTAGATCTCAAGATGTTCACTTGTCTCATCCCAACACACACACACACACACACACACACACACACACACGGATGCCACAGCTTCCACCCAGAAGTTTTAACCCTCTACATCCTTTTCATTTTAATTTTGCAGTGTTCCACCATTTGAGATCTTTGGGTTAGTAAGCAGCCTCTTTATTTATTTTTTATTTTTTAAATCAATTTTCTTAAAACTATTGATCACAACTTTTTAAAAAATTTGAGTATAGCTGACACACAGTGTTATATTAGTTTCACTGTACAACATAGTCATTCAACCTCTCTATGCATTATACTATGCCCACCACAACTTTCACCATGCAATGCTATTACAGTATCATCGACTGTATTCTCTGTGCTATGCCTTTTATTCCCATGACTTATTCATCCATCACTGGAAGCCTGTATCTCCCACTCCCCTTAACTTATTTTACCCACCCTCCTCCCACTCCCCTCTGCAACCATCAGTTTTTTTCTGTATTTATAGGTCTGGTTTGTAAGCAGCCTTTTTTGAAAAATGCAGACATCCTGAGGGCACCAAGATGGCTCATTCGGTTAAGCTTCTGACTCTTGACTCTTGATCTCCTCTCAGGTCATGATTTCACAGTTCATGAGATAGAGCCCAGCATCAGGCTCTCTGCTTACGGTGAAGAGCCTGCTTGGGATTCTCTCTCTCTCCCTCTCTCTCTCTATCCACCCCTTCTCTGCTTGCATTCTTTCTCTCTCTCTCTCAAAATAAATAAACTTAAAAATTTTTAATACAAATATCTCTGAATTCCATAGAGTCTATATATTGAATCAATGATTTTCAAAGTGTGTCTCTCAAACCAGCAACATGAAGGTCACCTAGGGAGTTATTAGAAATGAAAATTCCGGGGCACCTGGGTGGTTCAGTTGGTTAAGAATCTGACTTCGGCTCAGGTCAGGATTTCATAGTTTGTGAGTTCAAGCCCTGCATTGGACTCTGTGCTGACAGCTCAGAGTCTGGAGCCTGCTTTGGATTCTGTGTCTTCCTGTCTCTGCCCTTCCTCCCTTACTCATGCTCTCTCTCTCAAAAATAAATAAACATTAAAACTTTTTAAAAAAAGAAATGAAAATTCTGGAGTGTATCTGAGACCTGCTAAATCAGAAACTATGGGGATGAGGGCCCAGTGATCTGTGTTTTAACAAGCCCACCAGGTGATTTTGATACATACCAAAGTTTGAGAAACACTGATTTATACTATTGGTTATTGTTTTCTTCCCCCTCCTCTTCTCCCTCCTCCCCCTTTTCCTCCTCCTCCTTCTTCTGATTTTTATTTATTTTTAATTTTTTTTTGTTTTTTAATTTATTTCTGAGAGAGAGAGAATGAGAGACAGCATGAACAGGGGAGGGTCAGAGAGAGAGGGAGACACAGAATCTGAAACAGGCTCCAGGCTCTGAGCTGGCTGTCAGCACAGAGCCCGATGCGGGGCTCGAACCCACAAACTGTGAGATCATGACCTGAGCCGAAGTCGGACACTCAACCGACTGAGCCACCCAGGTGCCCCTGATTTTTCTTTATTTTTAATAAAAGTTGTATATATTTAAGTTACACAACATGATTTTTGATGTACATATACATCAAATCATATACATAGTAAAATGATTAATATAGTCAAGCTAATTAACATATTACTCTCCTCATATAGTTACCATTTTTATGGGTATATGGTGAGAGCACCTGAAATCTACTCTCTTAGCGAATTTCCAATTACAATACAATATTATTAACTATAGTCATCCTACTTTGCGTTAGATCTTTAGACTTATTCAGCCTACATAGCTGCAATTTTGTACCTTCAGATCAACATTTCTCCATTTCCTCGTCCCTGTCCCAAGTTCATCCATGTTGTTACAAATGGTGGAAACTCCTTCTTTTTAAAGACTACATTATATTTTACACTTTTGGCTCTTCTGATGAAATAGGATATTTCATTTCAGAGGTGCCCAATCTAAATGTGATTCAAGGAGTTATAAATCCAGATAGATACCCAGTCCCCATCATTGGATATTCCAATTCACAGAAGGTCTAGAGTGGGATCCAGAAATCTGTTTTTAACAAGCATCCCAAATGATTCTGTGTAGTGACACAAAGACCATATTTTCCACATCACTGATATAGTATGTCAGACTTCAGTGGGAAGCCACAGGGTGGGAAGCATTTATGATAGCATGTAGGTCCTGGATTCTTCAAGAAGGGTGCCAAAAGGAAAGTTGGCACTGGCCAAGTATACATTTTTCTTGTTTTAAATGGTTTGCCTAGAGTTGGCTCTGTCTCATAAAAGCAGAAAAACTCTACTTCCTTCTCATCTCTACTTCCTTCTTTTCTTATCTCATGGCCCCTTCCTTCCAAACCCCATAAATCAAGTTGGAGTTATAAAGTCATTGTAGTTTAATTGTGCTTTTACTGGGCACCTGGAGAAACTAACCATCATCTATGATCTTTTTAATAGGAATGTGTTTTGATTTACAAATATTTAAAAGAAACTTTTGAGGAGCGCCTGGGTTGCTCAGTCGGTTAAGCGTCCAACTTTGGCTCAGGTCATGATCTCACAGTCTGTGGGTTCGAGCCCATGTTGGGCTCTGTGCTGACAGCTCAGAGCCTGGAGTCTGCTTCAGATTCTGTGTCTCCCTCTCCCTCTACCTCTCCCCGGCTCACTCTCTGTCTCTGTCTCTCAAAATAAAGACATAAAAACAAATTAAAATTTTGGAACACAATCCATTTATAAATTGGCTATTGGCTGACTCATTTAATATTTCATAATTTTGTCCTGAACTTAGGGATATTGAAAATAGTGACTAAAAAAGTTTCACAGAGAGTGAGTTCCAAATTAACATTTAATTTGATTTGAACTTTAGAACACATAATTACTGATTTATATAGCCCTACATTTACCAAGTAGTAGTCTTTTTATTGCTTGCTGCATCCTACAATATATACTAAAAAGTAGTCACATACATTAATGTATAATTAAAGTATTCATTACGTATGTTAGTGTTGTATACATCAAGCATACAAAGTATATTATATAATTGTCCCACATAATATGCATATATTGTTACCTGTACTTTACATAACATAGTATAATGCTATATATATATATATATATATTAAATCAATTTAGGAAAAAACAGTATCATGAGATGTTATGTGGCAAGACATTGTTTTTATCACCTTCACACCAAAAAGATTAGAAGGATGTGAACATTGCGTCTCATTATTCATACCACTTATTCAGAACAATATTTTGAAAAAAATACCTGGCACAATTTTCATAACCTTTTAAACATATAGATTTTTTCCCAGAATATTCCAAAACTTGAATGTTAAAGGAATCTATGGTCAAATGCCAGCAAATGTGGCCTGTGGACTCCAAAGTGGATCAGATGGGAGAGTGGACCAAGTTAAAGCCACTCCCTCACCTGCCCTGCAAAAACTAATTCAAAGCAGCCTCATCTCCAATGAGGACAGTCTTTTTTTTTAACGTTTATTTATTTGTTTGTGTGTGAGAAAGAGGGAAAGAGAGAGAGCTGGAGAGAGGCAGAAAGAGAGGGAGATACAGAATCCAAAGCAGGCTCCAGGCTCTTAGCTGTCAGCACAGAGCCCAACCACAAGGCTCAAACTCACAACCATGAGATCAGGACCTGAGCTGAAGTCTGATGCTTAACCAGCTGAGCCACCCAGACGCCCCAAGAAGGTCAATCATTTTAATCTAAAACAGTAACCCAAAAATATTAGCCTAAAATACTTTCTTTGTGCTCCTTATGGAACTCTGAGTTTTCACCTCTTCCCATAAGCTTGTTTCTCTCCACACCTCATGGAGGAGGCAGACAAGGAAAGAGCTGGGTTTTCCCTATTTAAGAAGAAGTTGGGTGTGACTCAGTAGGAGGAAAGCCTGTATTCCTGACTCATCTGGCCAAGCCAACCTATCCTCCCCATGGAATGCTCTGGCAACCCCTATCCTCTTGGACTGTATACAGCTAACAGCCCCCTTCCTATGTTAGAAACAACTGCTGGTTTACGCTGATCACACCCCTAAGCATTCCCAACCTAGGTTCTGTTCTGAGTGTTAAGGGTCCCCCAGTGGATATTTTAACATGGAATCTGCTTTTTTTCCCTTGGTCTTTTGAAACATCCATAAACACCTAATAACTTTTCTTACCAGAAATACTGCAGCAATTGTAAAAAAAAAAAAAACAAAAAACCACTAATGCAATTCAGTACTTTGGGGCCTCCCTCTCCTGCCTCCATTCCACCCTTTCAAAAAAAAGCCCTTCTACAGCCAAGCCATTCCAAAGGTTTGTCAGGCCAAACAAAAATCACAAAACAAAGCAAAATCCCAGAGCATGTAGGTAGTAAATACCATATTTCTTAAGAACACTCCCAGGAAAACCTCGATAACTTTTAGTGGAAGAAAAAGCATTCCCTTTTAAGATGGGAGAGAAAGAGCACTTCAGAGATGAAACAGATATTTTTATCCAGAAAGTAAATGTACCTAGTAATTAAAAGCTCTAGAAGGCCTACGAGGGTAAAGTCTAAAAACTCAGCTTTTCAGCACAAGCCGAAAGATGATAAGAGACTCTTATCTGCCTCTAAGTGATGTCCTGTTCTTGCTACAGAGCAGCAGCACCACCTCGTGTGCAAAAGCTTCTTGTTTTCTTTTGTTTCCTCAAGAATCAACCAGAAACCTATAGCTGGTCTGTGCTCTGAATCATGGAGTCTTTGCTAGTTTTCAAGAGAGGCTATAGATGGAGAAAGACCATCCCTGACTTTCTCTGACAAAGAAGAAATAATAGAAATTTGCTTTAGGCATCATCTCCACCACAGCCCTTGTATTGGGATTGTTTTTCTCACCTGACACCCTCTTGACTGTGAGCTCCTGAGAGAAGAGACTGTTGTCCACTCTGAGTTCCCACAGTATCCTAGCCTTTAGCCCAGGGGTTAGCACATGGCAGAGACTCAACAAATGTCTGACAAATTAAAGGATTCACTGAAATTTTTAGATGGGAAAACAAATCAGCTGGAACATCTTTACTAAATGTTTCTACCATCTAGCTCTGCAAGTTGAATTGCAAAACTTACTATTTGAATTTGATCAAATACAAAAAAATGAAACCAACTTTGAAATACAAAGATATACTGAAGTGACTGGGGTGCCTGGGTGGCTCAGTCGGTTAAGCGTCCGACTTCGGCTCAGGTTCGAGTTCATGGGTTCAAGCCCTGCGTCGGGCTGTGTGCCAGCTCAGAGCCTGGAGCCTGCTTCAGATTCTGTGTCTCCCTGTCTCTCTGACCTTCTCCTGCTCACGCTGTCTCTCTCTTTCTCTCTCAGAAATAAATGAAACATTAAAAAAAAAAAGATATACTGAAGTGACCAGAAATTTCAATGATGGTGGAAAATTAAGTGATTCCTAATTGACTTATCTGAAGAATATATTATGATATAAAAGATAATTTCTTAAATAGGTAATATAAGCCGTAACACTCAAGCAGATACACCAGAATCACCCCACAAATGCTCGTAAACCTAATTACATTTCTTATATCAGTATAGTTAGAGGTATTTAGGGAGATCTGATAAAACAATCTGAGAGCACTCATACCTACCCAATTTCTTTCTAGAAGTCCTAAATGCTCTTAACACTGAGAAAGTAAATAAAACTGGTTTATTAAAAGTCACCCAGTGCATAGTTTTGCCTGATACAACAAAGAAATTACAGCCAATTCACACACACCCTTCATATGTCAAGAACCACAGCAGTGAATTCAGCAAGCCAAAAAAACTAACAAAATTACACAGGCCTTAGCTTCCAAGAACAGTCTTTCCATCCAAAACTCTTACAAATTCCAAGGCCAGAGAACAGGGTGACTAATTCTAACTAAAATAAAAACCAGCTGCCCAAAGCACTATAGTAACTATATATAAAAACTTAAGAACAATGCTCTGTGGTTTAAGTAAGGATAGAGAAAAGGTACAGAGTGTAATTATAGTGAAGAGAAATGACTTTGAGAGTACCTCCAGCTTGATTCTGATTCTCAAAGTTATATTTTAACATCAGGTCAAAGAAAATACTCTCTGATGTTGTGATTTCTAACCAAAAACCTTCAAAGGTGACATTTTTAATGGAATTCAATGATAAAAATCATGTAGATGACATCATTACAAAGCCCTAATTACTGAAACAACACCACCAGTTTCCTGGAAACAAGATTTATATATTTCATCATGAATAAAAATCATAATCTTCATCTGTTTAATATACTATTAGTCCATAAAGTATATGAGATTTATATGGTGGCCCTTTGTCTTTCTATAGTTATTATTTTTCTTTTGAAAGGCGCCAATCAATTTTTCTTTTGAAAGGCGCTATCTTACAAGATAGATGACTTTTGGAATTTTAGGAGGAGGAAAATAAAAAGGAAAGGTAGGCTTAAAAAGCATAAGTGTCTGAAACCTGAATTCTTTTTGTAAGCAGGCATATTAAATTCATATTAAAATTCATTTAAAATCATTCACAATGAGATATCACAGTGAAGAAAAGTTGTACTAAGATACCTGGTGATACTTAGCAACCTCAAATAAATACTTGGAGCTCCAACACAGCTGTGATGAAACTCTGTGTCTATTTTCTTTGGGTATTTGAAAACTGAAGGCACTCTAGAAATTCTGAGGTGGTCCATAGACATTTTGTTTTCAGTCCTGGGAAATAAATTGAAATGGCTAACTCTCCCTTTCCTAGATGAGAAAATCAAGATGCAAGGAATTTAGAAAATCTAATCAAGATCACACAAGGCAGGACTGAAACTGGCATGTATGGAACCTGTGTTCCAATCAAGTTGTATATGTAACACTCTGCTAGGCACTGTGATATCAGAAAAAAATATAGGATTCAGTCCCTGCCCACAGAACTGGATTATAATTAGGAAGAAGAGATACACCTATAAACATTTCTGAGCAAGAGATCATGATAGACACTTTCAAAGTATTTCCAACATTGCATGTCTCTGCAGGTATACCTACACCTTGTCACCAGCATCAAGATTAGTCAGAACTGATTACCTGGATGAAATAGAAAACTGAGGGATTTACATTGTTCTTGATCAAGCCATATGAAGAGCAAAGTAATTCCACCAGCACTCAGTCAATTTCAGGAAATAAGGATATCCTCTAGCTCCGTGGTTCCTAAATGTTGGTGTGCATAAAAAACTATAAGGGTGAATATTCATTAATGAAAATGTAATTAACATCTGTTAAAAGCTTGCTATGGGCCAGACCTTGTGATAAGCACTCTATACATATTACCTCACTTAATCCTTGTTAACAGACAAGAAAGTGAAACAGTTAACTTACCTAAAGTCACACTGCTAGGGCTAGAAGGTGAGTCATCAGATCCCAGAGTCTGTGCTCATAGTCCATGCTATACCCTGGCTGTACATTTCTATCACTTGGGAAGCTTTGGGAGGAATAAAAACTGTGCTGGGTCCTCCACCAAACCCAAAGAATCAAAATCTTTGGGAATAAACTCAGAGCACTGGTTATTTTTTTTTTAAGTCTTGCCCAGTTACTTCTAATGTGCAGTCAGTGTTGAAACCATAGCTATTTCATGCACCCAGAGACTCTGGGATGGGGCCTGCCATCTTTAGTTTCAACAGTTGCCTAGATGATTCCAATATAGGTGGTCCACAGTCACAGTCTGAGAAAAACTAGTCTAAGACAGTGGTTCTCAAACTTGAGCATACATCCAAGTTACCTCAAGAGCTTATTGAAACAGTTTACTGGGTCATACCTCCAGAGTTTCTGATTCAGGAAGTGTGGGATAAGGCCTTTAAGAATCTCCATCTGTAACAAATTTCCAGGTGATACTGGTGCAGGGATACCATACTTTAAGAACCACTTTTAATCTTGTGAAAATCACAGAGGGAAAAGACAAGTAGATAGTCATTTAGGTAATTACATATGTATGATTTTTTTTTTGGTAGGACTTTGTTCATTCTTTCTTTTGATAAATGTTTGTAAGTTTCCACAATGTGTCAAACACTGTGCTAGATTCTGGGGCCTGAACAGGTATCTTGCTATCAAGGAGTTTGTAGCCTAGAATCACAATAACATGCTATGACTGAAGAACATAAGGATCCATGGAAACTCAAAGAAGGGAGTGCTCAATTCTTCACAAGAATAGAGAGAGTTTAGAACTAAAGATAACTCACTTCACAGTGACAATAATGGTTGGGTTGAATGTTGAAAGTGAAGTAGAAGCTGGTTGGGTTGACAGGATGGAGAAGGACATTCCAGGTGGCTTTGAAATTTTCAAGCCATAACAAGGCTGGTGCATGATGTACAGTTAATGTAAAAATTATGACTAAGCAAAGAACTAACCTTGGAGGATGGTGAAAGAAGCATAGGCTTTATCAGGTAGACAATGGGGGAATCCTTACATGGCTTTAAGATAAAGAGTAACACAATAAGATTTTCATTTTAAAATACATTGTGGTATAGAAAACAGAGAAATGAGGACATGATCTAAGTCAGGGAGACAAGGACAATCCAGGCAAGAGAAGATTAGAGTGTGAACTAAGGCAGTAGCAGTAGCTGTGAAGAAAAAAAGGATGGACATCTTAGATTTTGTGGAAGTAAAATCAACAACAAATAGTATGTATGGCCTACAATGACTCTCAAATTTCTGGCTTAGGTGACTGGTGCACCATGCAGCTATCATATAGAGAAAAAACAAGAGGAAGAGTGAATTTGGGGAAAAACAACAATAGTTAACATTTATGAGGTGATATATGTCAAGCACTGTGCCAAGTGTCTTACATGCTTTATCTCATTGAATCTACAAAAAACCTCAAGCAGTGAATACGATTATTTGCATTTTCAAATAAGAAAACTAAGATTGAGAGAAGTAAAGTAATTTTCCCAGGTGATATGGAGAATAAGTGGTAGAGCTGAGATTTGAAGCTAGGTCTATTTAGCTGCACCAGGGATAAGCATGCCTTTTTCTGCAAAGAGCCAAATACTAAATTATTTTAGGCATTGTGAACTATATGATCTCTGCTGCAACTACTCATCTCTGCCATTTTAGTGGAAAGTTATAGCCAAACATAAACAATAACATTAACAAATGGGTGACACTGTTTTACAATAAAACTTTCCTTATAAACACTGAACTTTGAATTTTATATAATTTCCATGTTTTCTGAAATATTATTTTGATTTTTTCCAACCATTTAAAAATGTAAAAACCATTCTTTCTTTGTCCTTGGGCCATATAAAAATAGTCAGCAGGCCATATTTGGCCCTTTGGTCTTCATTTAAAAACTCCAGAACTACTACTTCTGAAAAATATTACTTTCCATTTTGGACTGCCGATTTCAGAATGCCTGTGGGATGTTTGGGTAGAAATGTCCTATTGGCAGCTGTGGAAATAGATCTAGATTTCAGAAGAGATCTGGACTAACATCCTGAATTTGTTAATCACTCACATACAGATGGCTAACTATAGAAGTTAAAAGATTGGAGGGATATACCCAGGGGAGAGCAAGTAAAGTAAGAAAGGACAGAACATAATTATGAGTGATTCCAAAAACAACATAGGAGAGATGGGAAATCCAGAAGAGGAGACTAAGAAGAATCAGAGAAATAAGAGAAAAACTTGAAGAGAGTTTTTTCACAAAAGCCAAAGAGAATCAAAAAGGAGTGGCAGTGGTCAGGCAGAATCAGTGCAGCTGAGAGGTTAAGAAGACCTGAGACCCATGAAGACTGCAAAGCATGTGGTCAGTTAGTAGGTCAATGGTTGCCTTTGCCAGAGCAGTTTCAGGAAGGTTTTATTGCAGTGGGTTCTAAAGCAAATGTAAGATAATAAAGGGAGAAAGCAGATATAGTTTGTTTTTTGAGAACATTGGTAGCAAATGAAAGAAATCAATAAGGAGGTAATTAGAGAGACAATTAACTATCAGGATCCTGGAAAGGGCATCCTGAAGGCATCTCCTTCTTGTCCATTCCCTCAAGGTATCTGTCTCTCTTGAGTCACAATGTGCTGGGACCTTTAGGAAACTAACTGGGTATAAGTGAAGCAGTAGCCATTCAGTCTTCCAGGGTAGTGACATGATGTGGGGCTTCTTTACCTGTGAACCAGACTCAGGGGTGAAGACCAGAGGCAGTGGATCCTGGGAAGAGCTTGTCATTTAGCAAACTGTGGCCCCTGGTATAGTCTACCTTACTAGCCCCACATGTAAGTATGCTCGTCTTCCTGACTCCCAAAATCCAGGAGAGAACCAACAGTAGGACTAATCTTCCCTTAGCTCCAAGCTAGGGAGGCAGAGAGCAGACTTTTCCAGGTACCTCAGGAGGGACTGGTTACTGGGCCAAAGATCCATATGGCTTGTATTTCTTGCATTTAAGAATGGCAACCAGGTGTATGAGCCCAAGAGATAAATAATGGGCCCAAGAGGGAAAAAAAACACCTTACCTAAGGCAAGCATGTAGCCAGAAAGAGGTGAAATAGGTAGGATGATTATTAGAATCCAAGCCTAATGACATAGACCTGCTCCTGGAGAAAGCAGATGAACGCTCGAATAATTAATAAGGGTACCTTCATAAAGTAGTACCTCCCTCTCTGAGACCAAATGAAAGAAAGGAGAGAGAAGGCAGATATTGACAAGGTTATAAACATAAGGTGAGAAACTGAAGGAGCATGTCCCTATTAGTGACCTTAATTGTGTGTGCATATTGACTCATTTGCAGAGAGAAGACTGTGATGGGGTAGGATGCACAAAAGACTGCTGAACAAAATCACACAATTATGGTGATTGGACTTCTACAAACGTAATTTCCCCAACTTCCAGTGAGTCTTCATAAGTATATGATTTTTCACTAGTAGTATTTAATAGCAAGTGTATTGATATAGAGGTGAATGTATGGAATGGGATTTTCAGTGAGAAAAAAATTGGGACTGGCAGTGAGTAGGGTTAATGGTGCTGGACCTATGGCTTCTAGACAAGTATTTTCAAATCCTGGGTCACAATTCATCAGAGAATCATAAAACCAATTTAGTGGGTGATACCCATTAAAAAATGAAGTTAAATGGAATGGAAGAAAAAATACCACAGTAAATTACTTTTAGTAACCTTTGTCTCAGTTAAGTACATGCATATATGTATTGTATATTCAATGGTGATGTAAAAGGTAGTTTTAATAATGGGATATAGTCAAAAAGTATGAAAATCACTGATCTAGTCTATACAAAAAAAGAGGTTGTATTAGTTGTCAGAGTTTCTGACAAATATTCTAGCTTCCTTTCTGACAGGTACATGATAGAACTGTACTTCCTTGTACTCCTTAAGTTAGGCATAGCCATTTAACTTGTTTTGTCCATGAAAAGTGAGAAGAGACATGGTTTGGATTTAAAAGCTAGTATATTATTAGCCACACTTTTTTGCCTTGTCACTGCATTAGACAATGTTCCAGATGTTGCCCCTCAATCAGCCTGCTTCCCTGAATAAGGAAGCATGTAGTAGAGCCTCCAGCCAACCCACAACAGATGAATATTATAGGTAACGAATAAATCTTTGTAGTTAGAAACCATTAAGATTTGAGACTTCACTTCTGCAGAATAACTTAGCCTATCTTACCTGATATAAAAGTCAAATCCAGAAGAAGATGATGATCCAAGAGAAAGTGGAGGGATCAAGGAATATTTTGCATATTGGTACTTAATATGTCCTGATAGTCTATCAGAAAATAGATTGGCAAGTAATTGAGTGATAATAATATAATTCAACAATAGTGACTAGTATGTAGAAAGAAAATAGAATTGTTGATAGAAGCCCTGAAGTGGGACTCACACTGCTCCTTGAAAAACGAATTGAATGGGCAAAGGAAAGTCGGCCCATTGAATGAGGGGGAAACAGTGAGTCAAGGATAATGAGAATGGCATTTAAAGCAGGGTGGGCATGGGCATGGGCACAGAAATGAGACGCAGTCACACCAGAGCAGAGAGTTCATGTTAGAAAATGCAGTTGAAAAAAGAGGGTAGGATCCAATTTTGGAAAGGTCTTCAAATCATACAAATATAGAAATATTTATAATGAAGTAAAAAGAAAGTATATAAGCCCTTAACACAATGTCTACTCATAACTAAGGACTCGGCTTATATTTACTACTGTTTTTGCAGACATTGTTGTGCAAGGAAGGGCCATGAGAGATTTCTAAGAAGAGATGTACCATGAAAGCAGTGTTTTGGGGCACCTGTGTGGCTCAGTTGGTTAAGCGTCCGACTTCAGCTCAGGGCATGATCTCACAGTTCACAAGTTTGGGTCCTGCATCCGGCTCTGTGCTGACAGTTCAGAACCTGGAACCTACTTTGGATTCTGTGTCTCCCTCTCTCTCTGCCCCTCCTCCACTTGTCCTCTGTCTCTCTCACTCTCTTTCAAAAATAAATACACCATTAAAATTTTTTTTTAATCTAATCTGGCAGTTAGTTTGCACAGAACAGACTGAAGAAGAAACAAGTAAATATAACAGTGAGAAGGCAGTAGTCCAGGGGTGAGGCAATGAGAGAAGAAGAAGGAAAAAACACATTCCACCATACTACTATTTTTTTTTGTCTATTAGCCACTTTGCCACATGACCACCAAGTGAATACTCATAAGAGCATAATCTTCCCATGTTAAGAATCTGTAAAAGTAGGGTCACCGAGGTGGCTCAGTCGGTTAAGCGTCCGACTTCAGCTCAGGTCATGATCTCACAGTTCGTGGGTTCGAACCCCGCGTCGGGCTCTGTGCTGACAGCTAGCTCAGAGCCTGGAGCCTGCTTCAGATTCTGTATCTCCCTCTTTCTCTGACCCTCCCCTGCTCACACTGCCTCATTCTCTCTCTCTCTCTCTCTCTCTCTCTCTCTCTCTCTCTCTCAGAAATAAATAGAACATTAAAATATTAAAAAAAAAAGAATCTGTAAAAATAGAGTTCATTAATCCTATAAGGCACTCAGGGATTATTCTAGCAGTCTCTGGAGTGATTCAGAACTTTTGTGTTTTTATAAAAGTGAGAGACCATTTATCCAACTCTTAGCTTTCTCTACTTAGACCCTGAAATCCCCAGTAGTACACACAACAATACCTTGGGGAGTATCCTCATTCCTCAAAAACCCTGCTTTTACAAACTCCACTCAATGCCATAGAACCTGCCTAACATAGCAGGTGAGAATGAAGCCTGCAACTTCTGAAGAGAAGAGAGAACCAGTTAATCTCCTGGTAACATTCCCTCCCTTAGTTAGATAGGGTTGCCTCCATTTCTGCTTAGAAGACAAGCATTCTGATGCTCCTGAAAACATTAGCTAGTGGCAGCAAGGCCAGCTGTCCTTCTTGGAAAAGTGTCTTAATTACTTAACCTCTACCATGTAACTATATAGTGTTGCAAGTTAGAGCAAGTAACTTATGAAGTCTCTCTGGTTCTTAATGGTACTGTTTATCAGGGTTATCTTGGGCAGCCTCTAAAGTATTTTATGTATCAGACTGCTGCTCCTTATAACAGGAAAACAATCACGTTCACATCACAGGGAAGACGCAAATCTTAATTAACATTTGCAAAACACTTTGATATCATCTAATGAAAAGTGCCATACTTAAGCAAAATGTAATTATAGGCAGGTTTGTCCCTATGATCCTTTGAGAGAAGAAAGCCACATAGAAGCAATAATTTGCATGTCTATCATTGTTGCTCATTCATTGATCAAATTCTTGACAAACACATATCACCATTCTAACTTTCTGGTTAAGAAAGTGAGTCTTGGGGCGCCTGGGTGGCTCAGTCAGTTAAGTGTCTGACTCTTGATTTCAGCTCAGGTCATGATCTCACTGTTGTGAGATTGAGCCCCATGCTCTGTGTGAGCCTGTTTAAGATTCCTTCTCCTTTTCCCTCTGCCCTTCCCCCACCCATCCTGTCTTTCTTTCTCAGAAAGAAAGAAAGAAAGAAAGAAAGAAAGAAAGAAAGAAAGAAAGAAAGAAAGAGAGAGAGAAAGAAGAAAGTCTTTAATAACTAAAAATAAAACATAAATTACCACATCACCTCCTATGTCTCCAGCCAAGGACACATAGTCCTTTTCTACCAGACCAGAAAATCTGGAATCCGGTCCAGCTTACTTAAATGCAGCAGACGGGGAGAAAACCCTACACCCAAAGTGGTAAATGACTTGCCCAAGGTCAGTCTGAATTTGTCCCCAGAAAGTTTTATTCCAATTCTTTAGCTCTAATTCTTCTCTCTCAAAATAATCTGAATTGATGAGTTAAGTTCTCAAAAAGAATTAAAAGGCAAAAGGGATATCTTTTTTTTCTGGTTGGAATATCAGGCTTCTCTGAATTAGAGTAATTCTCTATGCCAACCAGGGTAAGGACTCCTGAAATGTCCTAATTAAGTAGATGTAAGACAATGACTTCTCTTCTAAAATAGTTTAAGTTTGCAAGTAATGCCCCTTCCATATCTGGGAAAGGGAATTTCTAAATACATAGCAGATTTCTCATATTTTCTCTGGAAGCCTTCCCGAAGCTGTTTCATAAGAAGTGGCTTGCTGCTAAAGCCCATTCTGTTCCCTCAAAACAAAACTCTCTCAGCAAGTTCAGCTCCTTGGCCCCAAAGACCGCAGCATACGGGTGGGTCTGGTAGCAAAGAATTCTTTTGAAAAATTCTATATTCTGTCATTTAAATGCCTCATTTGTATGCTCTCCCATCAAAAAGAGCTTTGTGAAATATAAAGTCATTTTTAATCTCGTTTGCTTATCAAAAAGTTGTGAAAGAACTGTGATTTTGCTCTGAAAACACCATGATTTATAAAGTAGCTACTTAGATGACGATGATTCATTTCCTCTAAGGTAGATGTTTGTCCCTATAATAACACATTTCACAAGACTCCTGCAAGAAAATTCTTGAGAAGGGAATTGAATTAAATTGTAAGAATATTTACCTCATTTCAGTACCTTTTCTTAGGTTGCAATGTATGAAACTTAAAGACACTACATTTGCTTATATATGATAATGTAAAAAGTATCCTATTATTTAATTTTTAGTTTCTACTATAAAAGATATATTAGAACTGACCAATCCCACTTTTCTAGTGGGAAGTCATAATAATTTTTAAGGGATATTGAGGAGGGAGACCCTAGATGTAAAACTGTTCATTTCTAGAAAAGAAAAATTAGGATATTCCTCCCTTGATAATCCACATAATGTGTTTTTACTTCAGTGAAATGAAAATAGCATTAATTATAAATACACTTACAGATTCCATTACTCTATACAGTTTTTTTTTTAAGTCCTGCTTAAATGGTATAATAGCCCTGAAATATACAATTGGCTCTTTATTATTTAATCCAGGGGTTGGCAGCACCAACCACAAAGCAGAGCCAACTACATCATGTCACAAGAAGGGCACCATAACTTCACGCTCATGGTGAGAATCATGTGTGGAGAGCAAATCTGGTAACAAAAACCAGGCTTGGAATGCATGTGGTGCCTGGTGTTGCTTTTCCAGAAAGGTTTTCATTACAATAATTAATAGCATTTTTTAAAGGAGGGAAAACAGGAGAAAAGGAGAAAAAAAATTCATTGTCGTCGGTGGCAAGAGTACAAGGAATGCTATCAGGAGTGGGGGTGGGGAGACACAGAATGCCCATAACAGAGTACATACATGTGCAGCTTTCCTCCTGGGAACTGTACACACCTCTGCCCAGTGCACATGTGGGTATTACATATTTATGTTTGGATTCAAACTGCAGCTCCACAGCAACTAGTTTTGTGACCTTGCCAAGTTACTTTATCCCTCTCTGCCTCAGTTTCCTCATTTGTAAAATAGGGTTATTAAGCTTTACTTCATAGTACTGATATGATGTTTAAATAAGGTGTCATATGTAAAGCATTTAATGCATTGCCCAGGACACAATAGAGCTTTTATGATTAGCTATTCATATTATCATCCATATTTCCATTTTAAAACTTATCTTCAACTGGGGCAACTGAGTGGCTCAGTTGGTTAAGTGTCTGACTTCAGGTCATGATCTCATGGGGTTCATGGGTTCTAGCCCCACATCAGGCTCACTGCTGTCAGTGCAGAACCCACTTCGGATCCTCTGTCCTCTCTACTCTGCCCCTCCCTTGCTTGTGTTCGTTCTCTCTCTCTCAAAAATAAATGAATATTTAAAAAATTTAAAAAAACTTTTAAAACTTATTTTCAACTAAAGTATCTGTTATTCAAGTGAAACCAGTTACTCACATCCAAATTTTAATTATTACTACCATTTCTAAGCAAACATGACATCACTGATCCTTTCCTACCACTTCAATCAACTCGTTGGAGAGAACTTACAGGACACAAACATGTCAGACACAGACATGAATAGAACACAAGTCCTCTGAGGTAAGTATGTGGATGAGACTGACACAAAATACTGGGCATGCAGGAAAGAAAGAGCAATTATATTTAATTGGGGGAATCAAAGAATGCTTTACAAAGGAAATGACATCTGAGCCAATTCTTAAAGGAGAAGCAGGTTTGAAAGGGAGGAAGGTGGAAAGGAAAGAGTTTACTCTAGGACATAGAACCAAGAGCCCTGTGTGAAAAGAGGAAGGGAGACGAGAAGGGAAGTGAGAAGAAATGAGCCTAGAGAGTTGGCACATACAGTGGAGAGCTGTGTGAGAGCTACAATTAGGATGGGGTATGATGGTTAATTTTATGTGACTGGGCCTCAGAGTGCCCAGACATTTGGTCAAACATTATTCTAGAGGTGTCTGTGAGGGTGTTTCTTGGATGACATTAACATTTGAATTAGTAGAGCAAGTAAAGCAGATTGCTCTTCCCAGTATGGGTGTGCATCACCAAATCAGTTGAAGGCTTGGATAAAATAAAACAGCTGGCCCTCCCTCAAGTAAAGAGAAACTCCCCCTGACTGACTGCCTAAGAGCTAGAACACTAGCTTTTTTCTGCCCGTGGATTCAAGCTGAAACGTTAGATTTTCTTGGGTCTCAAATCACCAGCTTTCAGACTACAACTAACACCATCAGCAATGCAGGGATTCCAAAGTGCCAAATGTAAATCTGGGGACTTAAAATCCTCCCTAATCACATGAGCCAATTCCTCAAAAACAATCGACCAACCAACTATTCAATCCTGTTGGTTCTGTTTTTCTGGAGAATCCTGGCTAATACAGGGGACGGGGGAGGGAATACTCAAGTGTCCCTATTCACAGCTCTCTTCCTCAGTTCTTCTGAGGACAAGTCTGTGACTGTACATGGATTCTTTGATGTGTTTCCAGGGCTAATAGGTAAAATTGCAAAATAAAGGAAGAAAGATGGGGACAGATTGATTTATAAAAGTGCTAATATGAAGCTTCTCTTCAAGAAAAGATTCAACTCAAAGGCTAATAAGAGGATGAAAGAGAGGTGGACAGAGTTTTGAGGAGGAGTTAGCAAAGAGAGGTAGAGAAAAGTGTACCTTAGTGTGTGCCTTTACAGAGAAAGCTGTGCAAAAAAGGGTTTGGGGGAAGTTTTGCTATGAGCTCTATGTGGCAATGTTCCCTGTGGTCAAGAGACTCCAGTGAATACCATACTGCTTTCTGAAGTCAGATTCATGTTACTTTGAGATAAATCACCATATTGAGGGAGGGTTCAAGGAGAGAACATAAAAGGCCAGTTTAATTTGAGTTGTTCAAAATAAGCCCTTTATAAAAGATAAAAATACAAGTAGAAAAGAAACTACTCACCAGAATTCCTTTTGGGAAGAGCACTGTATTAGCCAGGGTAATGTAATAGACATTCAGTAAATAGTGACTTAATTAAATATGAGATTTTGTTCTCTTCTATGACAATAGGTCCAGAGATTGAGAACCTGGGCAAGTAAAGTATCTCCACAAAGTCTCAAGGTAGCTCTGCTATTTTCCTGCCCTGCTATTCACCTCCAAGGTTACCAGATGGCTGCAGCCCTATGAATTACTGCGTCTGTTTAGCCAGGAAGAAGGGGAAAGGACAAAAGGGCACTGTGTTCCTTTATATCAGGAAATCACAGTTTTCCCCAAAGCCCATATAACTTATATACAGCTTTTTGGCTGTAAGAAAAGCTTGGGAAAATTAATACTTTATCTGGGTTCTGTTAGTAAGGAAAACAAGTAAATAGGTATTAGGCAGACAAGTGGCAGAATATGCCACATACAAAATATTTAATTGGAATAAATCTCTTGATTAATCAATTCAAATAGAGGCTAAAGCCCTGATTGGACCTGAATGAGGACAGAACTTCCCTGCTTAAGGAGAGGAAATACTTAATTGCTCCCAAGGCAGCAATTAAGAGAGAAGTGAGGAAGAGCCAGCAAGAGCATTGCACATCATGACTCCCCACTTCTGTTCTCTCCAAACCTTTGGTAAAAAGGTACTACCCCTCTCACTCCTCCAAAAAAGTCATAAAACATTTGATATTAGTGGCTTTCTTGTGGAAACCAGAAAGGTCTGGACTTCTGCATCTAATATGTCATGCGCTAGAATATTAAATCCTTCTTGGTTTGGGGATCATAGAGACAGGGAAACTCAGAAAGAACTAAGCCATCAAAAATCCTAGGAAAGGTCCATGGAAGTGTCTTCTTCAGCCGCATATATGCAATCACCAAAATACCAGTGACAAGAACTCCATTCCAAAATTTAAAATGAACTAATTTCATCAATGAATCACTTAATTTTACTTTTTTTTTCAATTCTAAATCAAAATCAAGAGGCATATTGATGACCACCAGTTATACCCTGTGAATGAAGTAGTGTGTGGAATTTATGTAACCTCTTTTATTTGCCAAGTAATGCTCTTCTTTTCTGGATACATAAGTGATGCTTCATAATACTCCCCCAACACAAACTTTCCTGAATTTGTGTTCTACTTCAGTGTGACAAATTACCACAAATTCAGTGCCTTAAAACACCACCCATTTATTATCTCACAGTTTTCACGGATCAGGAGCTCAGGCACAGCTTGACTGGGTCCTTCACTCAGAGTCTCACAACGCTGCTGTCAAAGCATTGACCAGGCTGCATTTCCATTTGGAGACTTGACTGGGCAAGAATCCACTTCCAAGCTCTTCAGGTTTTTGGCAGACTTTATTTCCTTGTGACTGCATGACTAGGGGCTTAGCTTTCTGCTAGCAGTTGGCTGGAGGTCTCCTCTGATCCTAGAGGCTTCCCATAGCTCTTTGACATATGGGCTTTTGCAACATGTCTGTTTATTCATCCAGCAAGAATCTGTAGTTCCAGTCTACTAATACAGAGTCTTATATAATGTAACACAATCACAGGAGTGTTATTTTCTCACTTTTACAATATAACATAGCCTAATGATGAGAGTGACATCCAGTCATCTTTATATATGTGTATGTGTCCTGCCTACATGCCTAAGTCCTGCCTGCACTCAGGCATATACATATATATATATACCACATATACATACATATATATACACCACATATTCTCTATATTGGCATGTATACATATATATATACACACCATATATTCTTTGTTCATTCATCAGTTGATGGATACTTGGGCTATTTCCATAATTTGGCTATTGTAAATAATGCTGCTATAAACATTGGGGTGCATGTATCCCTTTGAATTACTGTTTTTGTATATTTTGGGTAAATACCCAGTAGTGCAATTATTGGATCATAAGATAGTTCTATTTTCAATTTTTTGAGGAACTTCTGTACTGTTTTGGACAATAGCTGCACTAGTTTGCATTCCCACCAATAGTACACAATGTTCCATTTTCTCCACATGCTCGCCAACACTTGTTGTTTCTTACGATTTTTATTTTAGCCATTCTGACAGGTGTGGGGTGATATCTCATTGTAGTTTTGTTTTGCATTTCTCTGGTGATTGGTGATATTGAGCATCTTTTTATGTGTCTATTGGCCATCTTTATGTCTTCTTTGGAGAAATGTCTGTTCGTGTCATCTGCTCATATTTTAATCGGATTATTTGGTTTTGGGGTGTTGAGTTTTATAAGTTCTTTATATATTTTTTGATACTAACCTTTTATCAACTAAGTCATTAGCAAATATCTTCTCCCATTCAACAGGTCAGCTTTTAGTTTTATTGATTGTTTCCTTTGCTGTGCAGAAGGTTTTTATTTTGATGTGATCCTAATAGTTCATTTTTGCTTTTGTTTCCCTTGAAAATGTGCAAACAACCTGAATAGACATTTTTCCAAAGAAGATATATGAATGGTCAAGTACATAAAAAATTGCTCAACATCACTATCATTAGGGAAATGCAAATTAAAACCACAATGAGATATCACCTCATGCCTATTAGAATGGCTATCATCAAAAAGACAAGAGAAATGCTGGCATGGATGTGTAGAAAAGGGAAACCTGTGTTGGTAGGATTATAAATTGGCCCAGCCACTCTGGAAAACAACATGAAGGATCCTAAAAAATTAAAACTAGAACTGCCAAATGACCCAGCAGTGCCCCTTCTGGAAATATATCCAAAGGAAACAAAAAACAGCAACTTGAAAAATATATGCACTCCCATGTTCATAGCAGCATTATTTACAATAGCCATGACATGGAAACAACCTAAATGTCCATCGATGGATGAATAGATAAGTTGTAATACACACACACACACACACACACACACACACACACAGGGGAATGCTTTTCAGCCAGGAAAAAATGAGGAAATCCTATAATTTGTGACAACATGGATGGATATTGAAAGCATTATGCTAAGAGAAATAAGTCAGACAAGGAAAGACAAATTACTGTATGATCTCATTTATATGTGGAATTTAAAAACAAAACCCAAAAAACCCCACCAAACTCAGAAAAAGAGATCAGATTTGTGGTTACCGGAGATGGAGGATGGAGAGGGAGAATTGGAGGAAGGTTTTCAAAAGGTACAAAGATCCTGGGAGTTCTCATCACATGGAGAAAATTTTTTCATTTGTTTTATTGTATCTATATGAGATGATAGATGTAAACTAAATCTAGTGTGGTAATCATTTCAGATATATGTCAATCAAACCATCATACTATCTACCTTAAACTTACACAGTGATGTATATCAATTATTTCTCAATAAGATGAAAAAAATTAACATATCCATCATCTCATATATCTTCTTCTGTATACATGAGAGCACTTAAGTTCTACTTTCTTAGTCAATTTCAATTATTAGCTTAAAGACATTCTGAGCTTTCTTTTATTATCTCCTTGATTTGTGTGAAATGTGTACTAGATATCTGTTTAATTATTCATACTGTTTATTTATTCATCTTCTCTTTTTCCTCATCATCAGTCCTGCCAAAGATTTGTCTACTGTGTTAGCCTTTCCAAAGAACCAACTTCTGACTTTGTTCCTCTCTATTTTATCTTTAGTTTTTCTATTTCATTAATGTCTGCTCTTATTTTTCTTTCCTTCTATTTTCTTTGGGCTTGCTCTTCTGATCTTTGGCTATCTTAAGTTGGAGCTTAGCTTATTAAATTTTCAGCCTTCCCTCCTTTATAATTTAAACATTCAAAAATAGACACTTCCCTCTGCTTTGGCTATATTTCATTAATTTTGATTTAGTATTTTCTTTATGGTAGTTCTAGGCATTTACAAATTTCCATTTTGACTATACTCTTACTCATAAGTTACTTAGTAAATGCTTTTAAATTTCTAAATATAAGAAAGTCATATGGGCTTAATTTTAACTTTTCATTGAAGAGTAATATGCATACACAATGTACATGTTGTAAATGCACATCTCAGTGAATTTTTACAAACTAAATTCAGCCATGTCATCAACACAAAAATCAAGAAACAGAATTTTGCCATTACTCCAGAAGCCACCCTTATGCTCCCTTCCCATTCACTACCCCTTCCCCAAGAATAAACAGTATCCTGACTTCTAACAGCATAGATCTGTCTGCTTTTGTATTTAATGTAAATAAAATTGTACAATATCTATGTTGTTTGGTCTCCTTTCATTCAACCTTATATTTGTGAGATCATCTATATTGTTGCATGTAACTGTAGTTTGTTAATAGTCCTTGCTGTAGAATACCTCACTGTAAGAATGTACCACAATTTTTTTTTATCCATTCTAAGGTTGATGGACATTTGAGTAGTTTCTAGTTTAGGACTGTTGTGAAGAGTGCTGCTGTGAACATTCTAGTACAGATTTTTTGTTGAATGTATGTATGTATTACTTTTTTAATGTTTGAAAAATAGACTTTATTTTTGAACCAGTTTTAAGTCCATAACAAAATTGAAAGGAACTAGTACTGCCTTCCTCCACCATCAACATCCCCTACCAGAGTGGTACATTCAATACAGTTGATGAAGGTAGTGTTGTGCTCAAATTGCAAGTACCCATAGACCTCCAAGGAGCCGACACTGATGCAAGTACATAAGGGTCTTTATTACAAGCTTGAGCAGGGGCTCACCCATCAACTGGCGCAGTGGCAGCAGGATGAAGCCCCTAACAATAGTGAGCAGGGTTTTTATGGGGTAAGGGACGGGGGTGTTACAGTGCACTCGTTGTACATATAGCATCATCACATAAGCACCAATCATAATTGTACAGCACCCATGGTAACAGTTTTGACCATTCAGGATCTGTGAGGCGTCCGTTACTTTTGGCGGGACCCAATCATGACCTTTGAGAATCCTTTGAAAATGACCAATTATGAGGTGAGCTCAAAAGGCCTATGTGGGGTTTAGGCAAGCGGTGAGTGATTGGCTAGTTTGTACAAAGTAACTACCTGCAGTTACCAGCCCTGACACAGGCCACAGGAATGTTAAACATTTTTGGTTGGCCGACCCGAGGGTGGCTTCAGCTGAAGCTTTTCCTGGAACTGGGGCTATGTGCAGCCCGAGGTTGCTCTTAATGGAGGACTTAACTTCAGGCTCCTCGGGACATTAACACATCATGGTTTCCTTTAGGGTTTGCTCTTAATTTTGTACATTCTATAGATTTGGACAAATGTATCCACCATTATAATATACAGAATAGTTTCACTACTCAGAAAATCCTATGTGTTTCACCTATTCAACCCCCCTTCCTCCTAACTCCTGGCAAATACTGATCTCTTTACTGTCTCCATAGGTTTGCCTTTTCCAGAATTTCATGTAGTTGGAATCATATAGTCTATAACATTTTCAGGTTGCCTTTTTTCAGTTAGTAATGAATGTATGTATGTATTTCTGTTAGAGGAAAAGAATTGTTGGGCCATAGCTTATGGGTGTATTCAGCTTTAATTGATGTGGCCAAATAGTTTTCCAAAGTGGTTGGACCAATTTATACCCCTACCAACAGAGCTGGTTATTTTTTGTACTTGACTTCTAACTGAAGTGCATTATGGTCAGAGAATATGATTGGTATACTATGGATTCTTTAAAGTTCATTGAGATTCTTTGATGTTCAGTTTTTCAGACTTCTCAGTGCTTGAGAAATGTGCATTCTATATTATGAAAAACTATATGCCAACAAATAGAACAATCTAGAAGAAAGGGATAAATTCCTAGAAAACATAAATTACTGAAACTGAAACAGGAAGAAATAGAAAACTTGAACAAATGAATAACCAGCAAAGAAATTGAATCAGTAATCAAAAAACTCCAAACAAACAAAAGTCCATGGCCAGATGGCCTTAGAGATTATTCTACCAAACATTTAAAGAGTCAATTCCTATTCTTCTCAAACTGTTTCAAAAAATATAAAAAGAGGGAAAATTTCCAAATTCATTCTATGAGGCCAGCATTATCCTGATACAAAAACCAGATAAAGACACCACAAAAAAGAGAACTACAGGCCAATATCCTGATGAACATAAATGCACAAATTCTCAGTAAAATGTGAATGGAGCTAGAAATTATAATGCTAGGTGAAATAAGTCAATCAGAGAACGACAACTACAATATGATTTAATTCATATGTAGAATTTAAGAAACAAAACAAACAAGCAAAAGGAAAAAAAGAGAGAGAGAGAGACAAACCAAGAAATAAACTCTTAACTATAGAGAGAGAACTGATGGTTACCAGAGGAGAGGTTGGTTGGTGGGATGGGTGAAATAGGTGATGGGGATTAAGTAGTACACTTTTTGTGATATACAAAAGTGTTGAATCACTGTATTATACACCTGAAACTAATATTACACTGTATGTTAACTAACTGGAATTTAAATAAAAACTTAAAAATAATGTGCATTCTGTAATCATTGAAATATGGTTTTATATTTGACCATTAGAACTAATCTTATCAATTATAAAAACTAAAAATTGCACTGAATTATTTTTCTCTGTTTTATCTACCAATTACACAAATAGATGTGTTAAATTACCACACTATGTATACACAAGTTAATATTGATATCTCTGATTGTAATGAATCATGAGGTCCATTTTTGCCTTTTTTCTTTTCTTATTTATACTTTCTTACTCCAACAGTGAGAAACCCTGCTTTTATTGTCTATACTCTATTTATTTGCTCTATCTTAGTATGTACATAATGTACTTTCAAAATTACTTATCCATACCCCTGTGAAAAACAATTTACTAAGTTACAGAATTGTGTACAGTTTCTACAGAATCCAGTCAAAATATTGTATTCCAAAGTTACGTTAGCTCTTTTCTTCCCTACCTTTCCAATGCAGTAATATTATTTATTTGTAAAACAAGTTTGTCTGTAATTCTTCGTACTTTGATTTGGATTCCCACTTACTTATTTTTGAGAGTATGTGAAACATAGTCATGGTTCCAATAGAACTATTTAAAAAGGTATACCCAGAGAAATATTGCTCTTTTCACATGCCCACTACTCGGTTCTCAACCCCCCAAAACTTTTTGCACCCCTTGCTCACCAATCGCTAATTTCTGGCTTATCTTTCCTATATTTCTGTTACACAAATGAAAAAGAAAGGTCGTGTATATTTTCTTATAATATTTTTTCTTACATAAATGCCTACCACCTTATCTTGTACTTTCTAATTGTTCTTTTTCTTTTTATCCTATCTTAAGAAGTTTATTCTATAAAAGTAAATATGTAATCACAAAAAGCTACATTCATTTATATTACTGAGTAAAATATAAGAACATAAATAGAATGAAGCTAAATCACAATAGTAACACAATATTTGGAACCCTATTACAACACAGTCTTTCGTTTCCTTAAAATATGACCCTGTTAGAGCTCTGTTGCACATGGATACTGCATTGACTTTCTAAAATATGCCCCTGTTAGAAATAAGAGTAATGCTAAAGTAAGTTTTTCTAACAATAAATTTTCTTATAAAGAAAACAATCAGAATAAAATTAAAGCAGAATAAAAAATCTCTGGTGTCATAGAAATAAAAAGATATGACAACAGTTTTGAAATAATAATACAGGGGTGCTCCTGGGTTTGTGGTTTGAGCCCTACATCAGGCTCCGTGCTGACAACTCAGAGCCTGGAGCCTGCTTCAGATTCTGTCTCCCTCTCTCTCTGCCCTTACCCCACTTGCACTCTGTCTCTGTCTCTGTCTCTGTCTCTGTCTCTCTCTCTCAAAAAATAAATAAACGTTAAAAAAATTTTTTTAAGGTAATACTATGGAGCACCAGGGTGGCTCAGTTGGTTAACCATCCAACTCTTGGTTACAGCTCAGGTTATGATCTCATATTTCGAAACTCTAGCACAGAGCCTGCTAGGAATTCTCTCACTCTCTCTCTACCCTTCCATCTCTCTTTCAAAATAAATAAATAAACTTTAAAAAAAATAATAATAACACAAGAGGCATGTAATACTGATGTGATTTGATGTGGGGTCTAGGAGCAAATGATCGAGAAAAAATTCTTGAGGGGCGCCTGGGTGTCTTAGTCAGTTAAGCGTCCGACTTTCGCTTAGGTCATGCATGATCTCGCAGTTCGTGGGTTCGGGCCCCGCATCGGGCTCTGTGCTGACTGCCAGCTCGGAGCCTGGAGCCTGTTTCAGTCTGTGACTCCCTCTCTCTCTGACCCTCCCCTGCTCACGCTGTCTGTCTGTCTGTCTGTCTCTCTCTCTCTCTCTCTCTCTCCTAGAAATAAAAAAAAAAAAAAATTCTTGAGATGTTTGTGGTACAAAAAAAGGTGGTTTTATTAAAGCACAGGAATATGACCTTTGGGCAGAAAGATCTGCGCTGGGATTGTGAGGAGCAATTAATTATATACTTTTAAATTGGGAGGGGTAGGGGCACCTGGGTGACTCAGTCGGTTAAGTGTCCAACTTCTGCTCAGGTCATGATCTCACAGTTCATGGGTTTGAGCCCCATGTCGGATTCTGTGCTGACAGCTCAGAGCCGGGAGCCTGCTTCAGAGTCTGTGTCTCCCTCTCTCTCTGACCCTCCCCTGCTCACTCTGTCTCTATTTCTCTCTCAAAAATAAATAAAACAGTAAGAAAACAAAACAAAACAAAACAAAAAACTGGGAGGGGTAGAGACAAAGCAAGTTTCCAAAAGGGTTTTCATATGTTAAAGAAGACTTACAGGATCCTGGAGGCCTGGCTATTGTCAGGTTAAGATTGTTTTTCCTGGAGCAAAGCATTAACATTAAGACAACTGGAGTTCCTGGAGGAATGACTTACTCTGCCTGTCTCAAGTTTGTCAGTGGGCTGCAAGTTGTAAGGAGATTTAATTTTACATTTCCTTTTGCCTTTGCTCTCCTCATCATGCCCCCTGAACAATTTTGACCCTTAAATCTTTAAGGTTGCTGAGGATAAACAGTCATATTCTGTAACTTCTTCTTGCTGAATAGGGGTATAGAGCTGTCTCTAGGGGTCAACATTGGTCAGATGGGTAACTTAGCCAACCAAAATCTTCCTCCAAGAGTTTAACCAGTCCCTAAAGGAAGGACAGGGATCGTTTAAAGTGTCAGTTTGATTATTCATGTCTTTTAGTAACCCTGTCACATTTTTGTGGTAATCTGGAGTATATACATAACACTGTGCTTTAATAAAGCATATGTTCCTCTTTGAGCTAGTCAGAATATCAAGGGCCAGTAGGTTTTAGAGGGCCGCCTTTTGAATTTGTGGGTGACTGCATGTTGGGTTTAGTTAAGGGTGGCCACAGTATGCTTGGCTGAAGTCTCTATTTGCAATTTTACACCAATAGAGGCAGCTTCTAGGACAAATATGGTTAATAAGAGATAAAACCATCAAGAAGCCCTCTTTGTTTTGTTTTGTTGTTTTTTTTTTTTAATATTTTTATTTATTTCTAGGAGAGAGAGAGAGACAGCTGAGCAGGGGAGGGTCAGAGAGAGAGGGAGTCACAGACTGAAACAGGCTCCAGGCTCTGAGCTGGCAGTCAGCACAGAGCCCGACGCGGGGCTCGAACCCACGAACCGCGAGATCATGACCTAAGCGAAAGTCGGACGCTTAACCGACTAAGCCACCCAAGCGCCCCAAAGCCCTCTTTGTTTTATATCTAGCCTTAACAATATCCTAACTATGAGGAATCACTGGCAAGTGGGAGAAAACCAACTGTCATCTGCATTATCAATAGAAGAATCTTAAATGTTCTATTTTTCTAAGTTTATTTTTCATTACTTTAGTGTCTTATTTTGGATTAACTAAGAGTTTTTTCCCCCTCTCACAAAGTATAACCTCTATTTCTATACTTTTACTAGTCCTTCTTAAAATTTCAACTCACATATTTGATCAATGTCTAAAGATAATCAGTAAGTCAGCTTTTCTCTAAATAATCTCAGAACCTTTATAATCATAAAACTAATGTTTATTCAGTAGCTGCTATTTATTAGGTACTGTTGTGAGCACTTTACTTACAAGTCATTTAAGGACTAAGAGGTTAAGTAATTTGCCCATGGCTACACAGATAATAAATCACAATTCTGGGATTCAAACCCAGGCAGCCTGGTTCCATAACTGTGCTCTTGAAGACTATGTTTTATTTAACCTGGAACTCTTGAATTAAGATTACCCTCCTCATATGTTACATATTACTCCTATCTAGTATTTTTTTCTTGGCTCACAATTTCTCATTGAATTTCATGCCTTCCTTTGGAGAACATTTTCCTTGATCCTGATAGGTAAAAGGTAAAAAATTCTCAGTTTTTGTCAGAAGGTGTATTTACTTAATGGTAGCTTAGCTAAATTGACAGTTTTTTCCTTTCTCGGTGCTCTGAAGATATCATTCCATTGTATTCTCATTTCCAGGTCAGAGATGAGGAGAAGTCTGCTCTAAGTATAACTGTCATACTCTGTAAGTTACTTGTTTTTTCTCTCTGCTTGCTTTTGTAAACTTGTTGTCTTTAGTGCTCCACAATTGATCAAGGACATATCCAATTGTGAATTACTTATTGAGTAATTAGGATTCATTGTGTACCTGAATCGGAAAATATATGTCTTCATATTTCTGGAAAATCATTAGATAAGATCTCTTGAAGAATATCTCTCCCATTCTTTCCATTCTTGCCCCCTGGGACTTCAACTAGATGGATATTAGACCTTCTCGTCCTATCGTGAGTAATTGATATTTTTACTCCCAAATTAGGTTTTATTATGATTTATTTAATGTTTTTTTCACCATGTTTTATTCATTTCTTCGTGTCTTGAAAACTCATTTGCATTTCTTTTCTACATGTCCCTGAATATAACGTATTGGTTTGTGGTATTTGTTAATTTTTAGGAGATTTTGTATCCTAAGAAAAGATTAGCCATTGTTAGTCTCTGAAGATATATTTTCTTCAGAATTTATCAATTTTTCTTTTGACTTTGTTTATGTTATCCTTTAGAGTGCAACTATTTTTAATTAATATATAGTCAGACCTAACAAGTTTTTACATTATGGATTCTATTCTAAATTTCAGATATTGCTCTTAAAAATCCTTCTCCAGGACAGATACCATATGTTTGCACATACAGGTGGATTAGGAGGAACTTAACAGAGGACCATGAGGGAGAAGAAGGGGAAAAATAGTTGGGGAGAAGGAGGGAGGCAAACCATGAGAGACTCTTGAATGCTGAGAACAAACTGAGGGCTGGTGGGGGTGGGGGAGAGAGGAAGAGGGGTGATGGGCATGGAGGAGGGCATTTGTTGGGATGGGCACTAGGTGTTATATGGAAACCAACTTGACAATAAACTATTTAAGAAAAAGAAAAGAAAGCATAAATAAATAAATAAAAATAAAAGTCCTCCATCCCAACTCATTAAAAATAAATCTTCCATGTTTTTATCTCACACTTTTATGGTTTAATTTCTATTTTTTAATAGTAGATCCATTTAGAAATTATTTTTGTATAAAGACTGAAATTCATTGCAGAGATTATATTTTTCAAATAACCAGCCTTAAAGCATTTCATTCATCAAATAAACCATCTTTCATCCTACTTTTTTGAATTGATTTCTGGATACTTACTTTTGCTCCACTGATCCCTTAACTAGTACCAATGGTGTTAATTAGTATAGTTTTATAATATGCTTTAAATATCTATTTGAGTTAGTTTCTCCCTTCCATCACCTATTACTCTTATTTTTTCATACTTTAACTAGACTTGCATATAATATTTTAACTCGTAACTTTAGAATTTGCCTATCTAGTTCAAAAAATCTTAGGAATTAACCACTTAATTGAAATCTCTTTCTCCTTTTTGAGATTATAAACTCCATCGTGTCAGGGACTGAGTCTATGTTGTTCACCATTGCCAGAAACTAACATAAAATGCATAATAAGTATTCAAAACATATTTGTTGAATAAACTAATGAGTGAGTGAGGCCAAAATCACACTCTCCTGTTTTATAACTCCCTGATCATCTCATTAATTCAAGAAGAAAAAAATTACTCACAGTTAAGCTTTGTTTCTTATTCCTGTCTCCTACTCCCTTACCATGCTGATCCCGGGAATTTTCCTCAGTATGCTTCCATCTGAGCCAGTTTCCCAGGCAAACTGACCTAAGACATAGAGGGATAGGCTTGCACACTCTCCAGGCAATACCCCAGATATTTGATAAGTGTTAGTCAGCAGAGTTTCAGATTATATTCCTTGACAAATACTTGAAATTTTCTTTTGCTAATAAGATGTTTGCCCAGGGGCACCTCGGTGACTCAGTTGGTTAAGCATCCAACTTTGACTCAGGTCATGATCTCATGGTTCAGTCTCTGAGCCTTGCATAAAGCTCTCTGCTGTCAACACAGAGCGCACTTCAGATCTTCTGTTCCCATCTCTCTGCCCCGCCCTCCCCCAAAAATAAACATTAAAAAAAATCTGTTCATGCACTTAAGAAAACTGATGGCCCAAAATAATTATTAATTCTAAATAAAATGCATCCCAACTGTCACCTTTTGCACATTTTCTGAACATGTATTCTATAGAATGCATCTTGCTAGATACCAGTCACATACATTATCTAATTTATTTTTTTTAATGTTTTTAATGTTTATTTATTTTTGAGACACAGAGAGACAGAGCATGAGCAGGGGAAGGGCAAAGAGAGAAGGAGACACAGAATCTGAAGCAGATTCCAGGCTCTGAGCTGTCAGTACAGAGCCCGACTCAGGGCTCTAACTCAAGAACCACGAGATCATGACCTGAACCCAAGTCAGATGCTTAACCAACTGAGCCACCCACGTGCCCCTATCTCATTTAATACTAGTGAGAAATGGGTATTATTTCCATTTTATAGATGAGAAGTCAAAGGTTCTGAGATGTCAATAATTATCACATAACTAGTCAGTAATCAAACCTGGCTTCAAATCTAGATCTATATGTTTCCAAAAATTATGTTTCTTGCCCTAAAATCATTATACTTCATTTAAAAAAATCAAGCATCTAGTATGGTTCTTAAGTGTTTAGATGGTTTTTTTTTTTCTTTAAAAAAATTGTTTTTAAATGTTTTATTTATTTCTGAGAGAGAGAAACAGCATGAGCAGGGGAGGGTCAGAGAGAGAGGGAGACACAGAATCTGAAACAGCCTCCAGGCTCTGAGCTGGCTGTCAGCACAGAGCCTGACGCAGGGCTTGAACACATGAACCATGAGATCATGACCTGAGCTGAAGTCGGACGCTTAACTGACTGAGCCACACAGGCACCCCTGTTTAGATGGTTTTCTAATCCTAACATTTTCAAATCTGTCACTTTGATCAATTAATGAGTCAATAAGCATTTATTGCTACTTCAGTACAGTGAGGCAAAGGATGATCTTTTTTTTTTTTTTTATTAAAATACTGGATCTGGGGTACTTGGGTAGCTCAGTCAGTTAAGCGTTTGACTCTTGATTTCAGTTCAGGTTTTGATCTCAGGATCGTGAGTTCAAGCCCTGCAGTGGGCTCCATGCTGGGCATGGGGCCTACTTAAAAACTAAACTAAACTATAAATAAAATGAAATGCTGGATCATTTGGAAAATATAGAGAAATGGTTATACCCTGGTAACCTTTATGTATTTACATAGGCCATGCAGGAAAATGCTTGAACCACATCTAATTAGAATCTAATTAGAATCTTAGGACCACAATACCTTGTGATCCTCCCAGGGCATGACAGGATAGAAGGCCTGTGAGGAGCTACTCCAAAATCATGTCCTATTTTTTCCCTATCTCTCCTGAAAGGCTGTTGTGAAACAATTTCTCACTACCTCCTGGGTTCTGGTGACATTCGAGGCTTTCTGCTCTATCCCCCTAGGAATAATGCAGCAGAATATAAAACTACCTAGCCATGCAATTTAGAGTTGGCTCTTCCATAGTGGGGTATCCCACAAACCTAATTGCCATCATCCAGCCCCTTTTGTTTTAGTGTTGTCCTTGGTGTGTGGGACAAGGACCATGAGAAGCTTTTATGCTTTCACTCTCTGTACAGTAAAAAAGTACCTGAATCTAGAAGTTGCTCATTGTATCTTTTTGACTAAATCAGTCAGGCATTGGCCTTACCTTGTCTTGTGTGTGCTTGACAGATACTAATATGAAAAATAGTAAAACTTGATCTCTGCCTCACATCACACATAAAGTGGATTTTAAATGGATTGTAAACCCAAATGTGAAAGACAAAACAATAAAGCTTCTACTTTTTCAAGACTTCTTCCTTGAAACATGGATTATTTTTTTTTTATTGTTTATTCAATTTTTGAGAGACAGAGAGACAGAGATCGCGCACATGAATGGGGGAGGGGCAGAGAGAGAGAGGGAGACATAGAATCTGAAGCAGGCTCTAGGCTTTTGGCTGTCAGCAGAGAGCCCAATGCAGGGATTGAGCCCACAAACCACGAGATCATGACCTGAGCTGAAGTCAGATGCTTAACTAACTGAGCCACCCCAGAGCCCTGACACATAGGTTATTTAGTAGTGTGTGGCTTATTCTCCAAATATTTTGGACTTTTCTAGCTTTCTGGTTTTTCTATTTTATTTAAAAAAAATTTTTTTAAATAGGCTTCATGACTAGTGCAGAGCCCACCACAGGGCTTGAACTCACAATCCTGAGATCAAGACCTGAGCCAAAATCAAAAATCCAAAGTTTAACTGACTGAGCTGTCCAGGTGACCCTCTGGGGTTTTTTTTTTTTTTTTTTTTCCTAGTTTAATTCTACTGTGGTCTGAGGAACACACTAACATACTTTATACAATTTGTATTCTTCTAAGTTTGTTCAGGTGTGTTTTCTGGTCTGGAATATGGTCTATTTTGATGAATGTTCCATGTGAACTTGAAAAGAATGTGTATTCTGCTTTTTTTTTTGGATGAAGTACTTTATAAGTGTCAATATTAGATCAAGATAATTGGTGGTGCTATTCAGTTCAACTATATCCTTACTGATTTTCTGCCTGCACAATCTACCAATTACTGAAAGAAAGGAGTTGAAGTCTCCAACTTTAGTGAAAGGGGAGGGAGCATTCTGTATTCCCATGATTGTCTCAGTTTTTCAGTGGGACTGTGTTTCTAGACTATGATCTTATTTCTCCCCATAGGTGAGACAGAAAGGCTAGAAGAGTCTGGAGTTGGGCAATTTTCCTTCTCCCCACTTTAGAAAAAGCTCTGGTAATCCTTTCTGTTGCTAAGTATGCCTTTGCTAAGGAGAATACACTAGATGTTTCCAAAATGGTTGCTTTTCCCCTCCCTCCAGCAGAAACATGAACATTTGTCTTGCCTCTTCACTCTAAGAAACTGATAGAATCAGCAATACTGAAAGGCAACCGATGGAATAGCAGAAGATATTTGCAAATGACATATCAGATAAAAGATTAGTATCCAAAACCTATATAGAACTTATCAAACTGAACACCCAAAAAATAAATAATCCAATGAAGAAATGGGCAAAAGACATGAATAGACACTTTTCCAAAGAAGACATCCAAATGGCTAACATACACATGAAAAGATGCTCAACATCACTCATCAAGGAAATACAAATCAAAACCACAATGAGATACCACCTTATGCCTTTCAGAATGACTAAAACAATTAAATAGAAAAAATTTTTAAATTTGTATGGAACCACAGGAGATCCTAAATAGCCAAAGCAACCTTTCAGCCGAAGGTGAAAGCATCATACTTCCTGATTTCAAATTGTACTTCCCAGATGTAGTAATGAAAACAATATGGTACTGGCATAAAAACAGACACGTTGACCAATGGAACAGACACAAGAGCCCAAAAATAAACCCAGACATATACAGTCAACTAATACTTTGACAAATGAGCCAAGAAAACTCTAGGGGCAAAGGATAGTCTCTTCAACAAATGGTGCTAGGAAAACTAGATATCCATATGCAAAAGAATGAAATTGGACTAAGTTTGGGCAATCATAAAAAAAGTTATTATAAACAATCATGTGCAGATTTTTGTGTACGTATACATTTTCACTTCCTTTGGGAGAATACCAAGAAGTTCAATTGCTGGATCACATAGTAAAGAGTCTCTTTAGTGTTGTAAGAAACTGCCAACTGTCGGGGCGCCTGGGTGGCTTAGTTGGTTAAGCATTCGACTTTCGCTTAGGTCATGATCTCGCGGTTCGTGGGTTCGAGCCCTGCGTCGGGCTCTGTGCTGACTGCCAGCTCAGAGCCTGGAGCCTGTTTCAGTCTGTGACTCCCCCCCTCTCTGACCCTCCCCTGCTCACGCTGTCTCTCTCTCTCTCCTAGAAATAAATAAAAAATTAGTGAACAATTAATTAATTAAATAATTAAAAATTAAAAAGAATAAAAAAACTGTAACTGTCTTCCAAAGTGGCTAATACCGCCACCAACAATGATGGGGTTCTGTATCTCATCCTCACCCTTGGCAATTTGTCAGTGTTCTAGATTTGGGCCATGTATCGGTATGCAGTTGTACTTCATTTGCTGTTTACTACAATTTACTGATATACGATGTTCAGCATTTTTTCATATGCTTATTTGCCATCTATTATCTCTTCTTTGTGAGTGTCTGACTCGTTTTTTTAACCAAGTGGTTTTTTTCTTATTGTTGAGGGATTTTTATATTTTTTTAATGATTGTTTATTTTTGAGAGAGACAGAGTGGGAGTGGGGGAGGGGCAGAGAGAGAGGGAGACAAGAATCCAAAGGCTCTGAGCTGTGAACACAGAGCCCTATGTGGGGCTCAAACTCACAAACTGTGAGATCATGACCTGAGCGGTAGTTGGACACCTAACCTACTGAGCCACCCAGGCACCTCTCTTATTGTTGAGTTTTAAGACCTCTTCATATATTTTGGATAACAGTCCTTTATCACACGTGTCTTTTACGAATATTTTCTTCTAGTCTATGGCCTATCTTCTCATTCTCTTGACAGTGTCTTTTGCAGAGCATGTAGATTGCTTTTTTAAACTCATATAAGAAGCATTCCTCATACTACTATAAGAAACTTGCAATTTTACTGTGATAAAATATACATAACATAAAATTTACCATTTTAACCATTTTTAGGTATATATTTCAATGACAATAAGTACAGTCACACGGTTGTGCAACTATCATCACTCTGTCTCATCCATCCAAACTGAAACACCATATCCATTAAACAATAACTCCCGATTACCTACCCCATTCAGCACCCCTGGCAACCACCATTCTGTGTTTTGTCTCTATAAATTTGACTATCTGGGTACCTAATATATATGGAATCATGCAATATTTGTCTTTTTGACCTTGCAATTTAACATTACAATATTATTCAATTATTATTGAATATTAAATATTAAATTAATTAAATATTAAGTACAGCCCACCCTTAAAGGGTTAAGGGTACCAACCACCATGTAGCCAAAAATCCATGTATAACTTTTCACTCCCCAAAAGCTGAACTACCAATAGCCTCCTGTTGATTGTAAACCTGTTGATTGTATGTTATAGATATTTTATGCTGTATTCTTACAACAAAGTAAACTAGAGAAAAGAAAACCACATTCATATGGTTATGAAGGAAACCATAAGGAAGAGAAAACACAATTACAGCACTGTACTATAAAAACAATCTGTGTATAAGCGGATCAGCCTAGCTCAAACCCCTGGTGTCCAATGGTCAATAGTATACAGAATTTATTGACTCTTTTCCTATTGCTGAGTATGTCTATTGTGGTTCTAATATTTCACTTTAGATTAGTGTATTTATGCATTATCTGTTTTATGTAACATTATATCCTTAGAATAGACTCTTATGGGTGTAATCACTGAAAACAAAGTGTATGAGTATTTTTAAGAAACTTCATACAGTTTTCTCACTTTGCAAAACAGTCTTATCAATTTGTGCACTCAGAAATTATGTAAGATAGTGCCTATACTCTCACCAGTATTATAATCTTCCCAATGCTAATTTGGCCAGGAAAAAAAATAATCTGTTATTGTATACCTCTGACACTTGTGAGACTGACCAATTTTTCATGTTTGTTAGGTGAACTCTCTTGTAGACTGTTTATATCCTCTCTTCATTCACCTAATCTATTCTTAATGATTTTTCTTATGAATTTATATAACAAAATTAGCAATCTTTTACCTATCTTATATTTTCTGAACACTTTCTCAGCATGTTTACTTTTACTTTTTTGTTTCTTTTTTAACATAGAGTGGTTTCCAGGAATTTTTAAAAATAGGATACAGTTAGGAGAAAGAAGAAGAACAGTCACAGTGAACTTTAGAATTCTCTTTCACACGTGTGATTTCACAAGACATTAATAATTTATCCCTAAGAGAGTCAAATCCTCTATGTTTTCTACAACTAAGCCAATGCTTTTGCATAATATTTAAAATCAAATTGGCAATTAACCTTGGACAATAAAGCAATGATGTAAAATGACCTTTGCAATAAACACTGTAAGAGTCAGGTGGCTCCAGTCAGCAGCAGCTGGAACTACTCTGTAGAATAACATGTGTATTACTCTCTGCTGTTTTCAATGCCAAATACAACTAAGGTCATTACTAATTTGTACCAAAGATTTCAGAGCAACTAACAGACCATAACCAAGATATACAATTCTTATCTTGTGAACAAGGCCAAACAACTTGAGTTGTCACTGATTTCACTATGGAGAAGCTGTGGATTTCACTGTGGAGGCTTATTTTTCTTTATCCATATTTTGAGAATAAGCATCTTTCCTTGGTAGGCTAGATAACAGAATTTAGGGAAGGAGAAAAAAATACCTCAAACATAGAAAATATAGAAATTATTACAATCTTGAGCAAACCACAGATAGTCCTAGGACATTTGTTTATGCACCTGGGCATTTATGAAAACTAGAGGAAAAGAAAAGCTGCATTTGTTGTGACAGTGACACTCGACTTTGGAGAGAATTCTACCATAGTTTCTCTGCCCACACCTGCCATGCAAGGACATTTTGCAAAAGAAATTAGTGAGGATGATAATCTAAGTCACTCAAGGTCTACATGACTCTGTTTCCTGGTTTGCTTCTTTTTTTCCCCTATGTTCATCTATTTTGTTTCTTAAATTCCACATATGCGTGAAATCATATGGTGTTTGCCTTTCTCTGACTGATGTATTTCACTTAGCATAATACTCTCTAGCTCCATCCACATCATTGCAAATGGCAAGAATTTATTCTTTTTTAAGGCTGAGTAATATTCCATTTTATATTTATATGCCACATCTTCTTTATCTATTCATGAGTCATTGGACTATGGGCTCTTTCCATATGGAAGACTTTTCTTGAAGGAATAAATAAACAGATTTATGTTTTGCCTTTTCTCCTGTCCCCTCCCTTTATCCTTTATCTTCCCTCTTTTTTCTTTTTCTCTTAAAACACCTGTGTTCCAGCGCTGGTTTTGATACTAACTCTGTGGGTCACTGTTTATTCTATAAAAATATGTAAATAATAGCACCTATCCTTCTCTAACTTACAGACAGAAATATCATGTAAATCCTAGTGAAATCGCACATGGGACATCAATCAAGAGAAAGGAATTAGATAAATCAAAGGTATTGTGTTGATAATTTTTATCTACTGACTAAACCATAGACTCGTCTACAAAACTAAGAAACAATTAGGAAAATCTAGAAATGAGTGCAGCAAGGGAAGGGTGACAAACTCTCAAAGGGTATCCAAAGACCCATTAGTGCACCATCACCTTGTTTTCCTTTCCTAGTTAAAAATATAGCATTACTTGGGGCACCTGAGTGGCTTAGTCGGTTGAGCATCCAACTCTTTATTTCAGCTCAGGTCATGATTTCATGGTTCATGGGATGGAGGCCCTGGTTGAGCTCCATGCTGACAATGTCCAGCCTTCTTGGGTTTTTCTCTCTCTCCCGCTCTCTGTCTGCTCTCCCCCTACTCATGCACTTATGCATGTACTCTCTCTAAATAAATAAAAATTTATATATATATATAGTAGTTGGTCCTAAGGAGTTTTGTCCTGATCCCAAGAACAACAGGGAGACATTTAAGGATTTTTAAACAGCTACACATTGTGACATGATATACTACCACCCCAACCCAATATATAGCATTACTCAAAACATTCTCTGGGAGGTTAAGTAAAACTAACCCCAAATTGGACAGTTGACCTCATTTCAAAGGACATTAGCCCTTTGAAAAACCAAATTATTTACAGAAGAAGCATTTTTCAATTTTGCTTAAAATAGGATTTGAAATAGCATCCCCTTCACCACCACTTACTCCACTCCAGCTTTTCTCATTCTGTTCCACATCTAAAATATATTTGGGATCTGACTCTTCAGATAATATTAACAGTTCTCTAACAGCTATTTCTAATGGGGTGAAGAAACATGTTCCTGCTTAGAAATTGCTACATTGCAATTCCAGAGCAATCTCCTTCAATGGAAGGTTAACCTAACTAGTAATTGGCAAATACACATCATGAAAAAGAGAAATTGTAATAAGAGGAGAAAATTAAGGCATACTTGGCTCAGAAGTCTTAGCTACTGCCAGAATTGCCCAGTATTTGCAATAAAAAGTAAAAGAGGGAAAGGTAACTGCTTTCTTGTAAAAATAAACCTACTCGTTCGTGAAACAAAACAAAACTTTGGTTTATATGAGTCCTTGCTTCTCACAGATATTATAGCTGTAAAATGTTTCTTATATAGAAAAGTCCAAAGGTAAACTATACTTTTCTATCAAATTTATAGATGTACACTGGTGTCTCATCAGAGCTCCAGACTTTAATATTGAACTGCATTCTTGACATCACTTCTTATATGTCTCAAAGGTACCTTAAATTCAAACTCAATGTGCCCAAAACCAAAATCATTATTTCCTTCACTCCTCAAAACTTGGTCTGCTTCCAGAGATCCTGAAGTGAATTAATCTACCATCCATTCAGTTCTACCACCCAGAAACCTATCATGTTTGATATCATCTGCTTACTCTACTATTTCAATATATCATCAAGTTCTGCCCATTTTACCTCTTCAGTGTCCCTCAAAATATCTACTCCCCTCCATCTCCAACACCACTACCACCCAACCCACTGTCTCACAAGGACAATAGCCCTGGTCTCCAAACACCCACTCTGTTTTTTGTACATCCACTCTGGCCCCTTCCAATCTGTTCTTCATACTTTAGCCAGAGTCACCATTTCAGAATACAAAACCAATCATGTCACAATGCATATCCTGTTTAAAAATCTTCAGATGTCTCCCTGTTGCTCTTGGGATCAGGACAAAACTCCTTAGGACCGTCTACAATGTTCTGCATGATCTAGTCTCTACCTACTTCACCAGCCTCTATTCACACTGCACTCTCTTACTAGGGTGAGAGGAAGGGTAGTAGACTTGCTTCCAGTGCATAATCTCCAAAAGTGACAACTTTCCAACAATTTTCTTTGAGATAATGTGTTGACAAGACAGTCATTATGACTGATGACATAATTTTGGCAAAAACAAGACAAAAAGACAAACAGAAAGTACATGCTTGCTCTAAACTTGACACAGCCAGACTCAAGCACACCAGCACCATCCCCAACCCCAAACACACGCACACAGATGTTATAAGCCAGCCTTATCTCTGCTTTTGCCATCTTTGCTCAGCCAGTTTCTCCCTCCTCAGGACCTTGGAGTGCGGTTTAGAATCAAACCACATTTGTCTGACTTCTAAGGTAGTGTATTTTCCACCACTTCATCTTGTCCCACAAGGTGTTTCTCCATGTAAATTTGGATATTCTAATGACAAAACTTAAACACACCCAGTATTTTTAGAAAAAGCTAAAAGTATGCTGTAATCTGTTTCTTTTCTAATGTAAAATTTCAAATGCATTAAAAACAATAGACAGGGGCGCCTGGGTGGCTTAGTCGGTTAAGCGTCCGACTTTCGCTTAGGTCATGATCTCGCGGTTCGTGGGTTCGAGCCCCGCATCGGGCTCTGTGCTGACTGCCGCTCAGAGCCTGGAGCCTGTTTCGGTCTGTGACTCCCTCTCTCTCTGACCCTCCCCTGCTCACGCTGTCTCTCTCTCTCTCTCCTAGAAATACATTAAAAAAAAAACCATTAAAAACAGAATAGACAATAACCCCCATATGCATATCACTCACACTCAAAACTGTAAACTTCTGCCATTATATCATCATTCTTTTTGTTTTTGTGTTCTTTGCTGAAGCATTTTAAATAAAATCTAAGATGACATATCATTCTACTCATTTTTTAGAGATCTAAAAAAAAGTATGGACACTTTCTTACATAATCATAAGCCTATTATTATATTTAACAAAGTTAACAATAATTTTTTGGTATCATCTAATATCCAGTCTATGATCACATTTCCATAATTGTCTCAAAAAATCTCTTTTTATCATTTAGTGTGTTTGAATCAAGATCTAAACAAGGTCCACACATTACATTTAGTTATTATGTCTCAAATGTCTCCCTTTTTCTCCCCTATGTCATTGACTTATTACAGAAATCAGGTCAATTGTTCTATATAACAAATCCCATATTCTGAATTTATCTGACTCTCTGTGACATTATTTAACCTGTCCCTCTCCCCCATTTCCTATAAACTGGAAATTAATTCTAAAGCCTTGATTAGACTCAGGTTCAAGTTTTTGACAAGAATATTTTGTAGGTAGAGCTGTGTACTTCAAATTGCATCTTATTAAGAAACTGACAGGGCCCTGTCCCATTTTTAATAATACTTAGTATCATTTTATTTTTATCATTATTAGTGAAAATTGATAAATTCAATTAATGTTTACCAAATACCTAGTAGGAGCCAGGTATATTTCCAGGTTTGGGCATAAAGAAGTAAATATGATAACAAGGTCCCTGCTTCATATCATGAAGCTTCCATATTTTATCATTTTAATGTTTGATCTACAGATTCTTTTTAATGTTAGTATTCACTGTTTAATATGAATTTCATATTTAAATCATACATATATGTATTTGTGTATTTGCATATATGTGTGTAAATATACACACACATCTTTTATCAATTTCTCATACTTATTAGATGTTGACTCATTTGGGGGATATCTTTCCAGGCCATAACTCAAGTCCCCTTTGGTGACAACAGGCCCCCCGCCCCACATTTGTAGTAAATGGATTGTCCTCTTGACCATACATGGTTGAATGAGGAATGGATACCTGACTGGAGATAGCCAATCACAATCTCTTGAGAATGGTAAGTAGAGAGACACTGCAAGTGGAAATAGTGGCCTGGGTTCTGACAGCTTTCTAACTTCTGGTCATTTTCTTTCCATATAACCTTATTTAATGATCAGCTTCTTTTTGGATTTCATAATCTATCTCAAGTTTTTTTCCCACTTTCCTTTTTGGCTAAGCTATTCCCGCTTATTTTCTGTTGCTGCCAATCAAAAGAACTTTAAAACATTGACTATAAGCCAGTGTGTGAAAGAAATCAGATATTATTGACAAATAATGTCTTTCTTTTTAGGTGAACACTTTCTTAATGCTTTTGGACATATAAGCCTTCAGACAGGCCTGTGTGTAAATGAAGTAAGCTGCAGCCACTGAGTTAATTGATAGTTACTACACTCAAGGCCATACCTACCAAAAAGCTGCCACGCTAGCTTGCCAAGGTGTTTACCTTCCCCCTATGAATTCCCATCCCTACAGTCATTCTTTTTGATAATAAAATTGGAAGCATTATCTTCAGATGCCAGATGTGCATTACCATGCAGAGGAAGTGCGATCCTAAAAGGAAGACCCTAGACCTTCCCCTTTTTCTTTCATTTAACATACCTGAATAATTTATCAACTTAGAAAACTGACATAAAACTTCAATAAAAGGTACATGAGATTAGTGCTCAACATCATTAATCATCACGGAAGTGCAAATCAAACCCACAATGAGATATTTATGGCTGTTAGGATGACTCTTACTAAAGGATAAAAAGTGTTGATAAGAATGTGGAGAAAAGGGAATCTTTGTATACTGTTGGTGAGAATGTAAATTGGCACAGCCACTGTGGAAAACAGTATGGAGTTTCATTAAAAAATTAAAAATTATCATATGGTGCAGTAATTCTACTTTTGGGTATATATCCAAAGAAAATTAAAACAGTATCTTGAAGAGATATCTGTATCCCCATGTTTATCACAGCATTATTCGCAATAGCCAAGACATAGGAAAAAACCTAAAGGTCTATCAACAGATGAATGGATAATGAAGATGTTACACACACACACACACACACACACACACACACACAGAAATATTATTTAGCCACAAAAAATAAGGCAGTTCTGCCATTTGCATCAATATGGATGAACCTGTAGGAAAATTTGCTAAGTAAAATAGCCAGACACAAAAATACAAATACTGTAGTCTCTCACTTATATGTGGGAATCCAAAAGTCTATCTCTTGGAACCAGAGAGTAGGAAGGTGGTTGCCAGGGACTGGTGGTGGAGACAAACGATGTGATGTTGGTCAAAGGGTACAAACTTTCAGTTATAGGATGAGGTTTTGGAGATGATGATTATAGCTAATAATGCTGTACTGTAGGGACAGTTGGGTAAGCTTCTGACTTCAGCTCAGATCACGATCCCACAGTTTGTGAGCTTGAGCCCCACATCAGGCTCTGTGCTGACAGCTCAGAGCCTGGAGCCTGCTTCGAATTCTATGTCTCCCTCTCTCTATGCCGCTCCTCCACTCACACTCTGTCTCTCTCTCAAAAGTAAACATTTAAAAAGTAAAAAAGCATATTTAAAAAAAATAATACTGTACTGTATACTTGAAATCTGCTAAGAGAGTAAATCTTAAGTGTTCTCACCACACACACAAATAATAACTATGTGAGGTGATGGATGTATGAATTAACTTTATTGACATAATCAGTTCACAATGGATATATATTTTAAGTCATTATGTTGTACACCTTAAGTATATACAATTTTAATTGGTTAACTATAACTCAAAAAAGCTGGAAAAGTAAAAAAAAAAAAAGAAACAAAAAGTGACAACCACAAGTGCTAGCAAAAATGTGGAAAAACTGGATCATTCATGCATTGCTAGTAAGAATGTAAAATGGTATAGCCACTCTGGAAAACAGTTTGGCAGTTTGTTCTAAAAACTAAACATACAACTACTGTACTACCCAGCAATTACACTCTGAGCATTTATTGCAGAGAAATAACTTATGCTAATACAAAACCTATATACAAAAGTTGACAGCAGCTGTATTCATAATAGCCAAAACCCAGAAATAATGTAGACATCCTTCAATGGATGAATGGCTAAACAAATGGTTGTAAATCCATAGAATGGAATATTATTCAGCAATTTAAAAAAGAATGAACTATTTAAAAGAACAAATTATTGATAAAACAACCTGAATGACTCTCCAGAGAATTTTGCTAAGTGAAAAAAAAAGTAATCCCAGAAATTTACATACTGTATGGTTCCATTTATGCAACATTCTTAAAATGAAAAATTATAGAGATGAACAGATTAGTGATTGCCAGGGAGGGGACCACTGAAGGGAAGAGAGCATGGTTTTTAAGCATGATAAAGCATGATAAATCCTGTTGGTGATGGAAATGTTCTGTACCTTGATTGTATCCTGGTTACTATAGTTTTGCAGGATGCTACCATTGAAGAAAACTGGGTAAAAGGTAAATGGGCCGTCTCAGAATTATTTCCTATAATTGAGTATAAGTCTAAAATTATCTCAAAATAAAAAGCTTACTAAAAGAAAAAATTTTTTCAATTAAGAGAGTGAGGCCATGCCAATAATTATGCCTTGAGAAGTTAGAGGGCAGGAAGGGGAAAGGGTGTTTGTGATTAAAGAGTGAAGTATGAAATTCTTGTTTACCAATTAGGACTCTACCCCATTTAAATGTTATCAGTATTCATCTATCCAACTAATGGTGTTTGTATTGCCAGCTGATAGGTAGGTGATCTGGTTCTAAAATCTCATTTTATATTCTGCTTGCTCAGAGTATTAGTAGTATCAACTGTCTAGATTAGGTTTCCCAGGATATAAACTCTGAAATGGTGATTTGTGCAAGGTGTGAGTAGCCTCAGGAACATACCTGAAGGGAGTGAGGGGAACAAGTTAGGGCAGAGGAAGAAATTGATCTATGATATAGTCACAACTGAGGTCTTAGTCCCACAGGAAGCTCTGGAGTTGAGATAGTCTTTCAGAGTTTTCCTAAACTGAAGCAAGAGAGCCATGCCTTTCTACTCTCCAAACAATTAACTTTGTATAATTTTTTATATATATAACTTTATATAAGTCTTTTTTATATATATAACTTTATATAAGTCTTTCTCTGACTTATTTCACTTAGCATAATACTCTCTAGTTCCATCCATGTCATTACAATTGGCAAGATTTCGTTCTTTTTCATTAGTATTCCATTGTGTGTGTGTGTGTGTGTGTGTGTGTGTGTGTGTGTGTGTGTATAGCATCATGGCTATGTGGAAAAAAAAAGTCTTTGCCTACTTGCGATGCAGACTAAGATAAAGGCACAGTGTCATGATGTCTGAAATTCGCATGACAATATTTCAGGAAAATAGTAGAAGAAGGAAGAGTTACAACAAAATCAAAAAAGACATATTGATAATTATTAAAGCTGAGTGATGGGTCATAAGCATTCTTTCTGCTATTCTCTCCACATTTGCTCAAAACTTCATAATAAAAAACATTTAAGGACACATAATGGGTAGTCATGGTGTGCCATCAACCATTGCCCACAAGCACTGCAATATCTATTGCTGTTGCTTGAGCCACAGGCTCCCTTCCATGGTGTTTCTCAAGATGGAAAACTACATCCAAATTTAAAATACTAGATAGGAGTTAAGGGAGATTCTAACTCTTTAGGACACAACTAGAACCATCAAAGACTACTAAAGATAAAATTTTTCTGTATATTGTTCATCAAATGATACCCAGAGCCTAGCATACACTGTTTGGCCAGCATAGGTGATGAATAAATGTTTGTGGAAATTAAGATGCGAGAAATATTCCCTGACTTCTCCTTCCTGTCACCACCTACCACTCCCTTATCTTGTTTCTATCCTTTGGACTCTGGATTCTATTAGAATCTGTGCCCAATGGAACAGGGTCATGAGTTCCTGCTGTCTTGTTTTTGGCCTTGTATGAGTATTGGTGCTATGCAACTCTTACTCTCATTATCAATAATGACCTCCTCCTCTTCAAAAACAACTCCCCTTCCAAGTGGGTGTTCCATATAAGTGAAATGTTGGAGAGAAATAGTAATAGGTAAAACATGTTTCAGAGAAAGCAAGACAGCAGGAAGTTGGAGAGGAGAAAGTTGAGCTCTACTGCAACCGGGTAGAGAAACAGAGAAGACAAAGGGAGTGAAATCAGGGCAGATTTCAAAAATTCTGAAGACCTGCAGGGAAAAAGCATCAGACTTATGGCCAGAAACTGAAGTGTATGTCTGCAAAATATGTATAGCCAAGTAACTAACTGCTTCAACATCCCAATATCCTTTCTCTAGGCCCCATAAGAATGGTTTTCCCACACCTTCCCCCCGCCTTTCCTCAGCAAAGTCCAAAATCAGCAGTCAGTGTTGACATCAATGTGCAAAGGGCTAGAGCCCCAGGTAAAACAAAAGACGCCTGCAAAAAGGCAAATGAGAAACGAACTCAAGGAAAGTTCATGATGGAAAAATAAACACAGGCAAAACAAACATCCACAGAGAGGAGAGAGAGGGAAACCAAAAAGACAAGATCAGCCAGAAAAAATAGGAACAAAAACAATGAGAAAAGCCAAGAACAGGAAAAAAAATAAAAAAGGATGGACTAAAATAAAATACAGGCATAATCCTCCAAAGAAAAGTGTAGGAAAAGACAAAGACACAATTAGCACTGGTTGGGGGTGAGGGGGCACACAGAGGGGAAAATCTTCTACACACACCATCTCACTTAATCTTCACACAGTTGTGAAAAGTGAATGTTGGTAATATCCATTTTGCAGAGGTAAAAATAGAGGCTTAGAAGCTTAACAAGTTATTTGTCTAAAGCTATACAGATAGAAAATGGTGGAGCAAAATTTGAGTACCATTCTGCTCATTTCAAAATGTACGTTGTCTCACAGGCTATCTTAGTTTTGAAAATATGACAAATACAACTTCTAAATTTGGTTGACTGCATTCATTAGTAATAATAACTATGTGTTCAATTGCTCCCTAATTTGGGATTATTTCTTGAAACAGATCCTGAACATTTTTATTTCACCAAAAATATTATCCTTCACGACTCACTCAAACTCCTACATTTGATGTAGAATTCTCCCCCCACCAACCCCCCAGAGATAAACCATCAAATTATATCCAAATAGCTAAGGTAAAAGGAGACAGCACTACCTGCACCTATTCAGGTGACTCTAAAGCTGTTTTAAAAAAATTTTCTTTGAGTCCAATCTGAGAAGGCCTAATATTACAGAGGGAAAGAGTCAGGGCCAGCAGGTCACTGAAACTGTCCCTGAAACTGATGATTAGAGAATGGGAACCTTGGATATGTGGATCTGGTACGGGTGTTGGGGGCCTGAATGCGATATATCTTATATCCCCATTAGATCATAAGTTTCTAGAGGGTAAGTTCTCATATACTGTACCTTTATTTTGTCCTTAAAATTTACAGGTCCTCAAAAATTAGTCAAATAACTAAATGAATATTGGGTGTTATAGCTTTGTGCATTTGGACAGTATCAAGACACCTTTTCCTTTTGAAAAGTAAAGTTACTCTTAAATTTCATTTTTAATTCTAGGAGAGGGAAATCAGGACAATGGCTAAATTTTGAAACTAGACTAGCTTCTTTTTTAGTAAAAAAGGAAAGCAGTGAAGGGGGCCCTTAGGAGATATAAGGAAGAAGTACCAACCTGACAGCAGTCACAGAATATTGGTTTTCCTTTATCCCTTAGATTTCTTCCCTACCAATTTTTCAGTGTGTTCCCAACCCTCAGAGTTCTTTTGTTTTACATTTAGTAGTATAGGACACATAAGTAGGATACAGAGTCAGTGCAGACAAATAACTAGCAAGTCTGATCTTCCAGTGAGAATTCTTGAGCCTGTGGAAGTTTAGATCCTTCCACAATGAGCCCCTTCTCCAACATGACTTTACAGGCCCTGCGGATTTACTGGCTGAGCTCAGAATACAGTGTTGATTTTCCTGGTTCATAAAGCCAGGCAGAGTTCCTGTTGCCAGACAGGTGTATTTGTTTTTGAATGATAAGGACACTCACTTGCTCTTGGTTTAGGCTAATAATAAACACTTTAGACATCCTTCTAAGTCTGAAAGAGGAAAGAATTTTAAAAAAACTCTCAGGCAACAAAGTCTGTTAATGGACTCCTATTCCTTAGAGAATATATGGCCATGTACAAGAGGCGGGTACTTGCTGGCTAGCCTTTCTGGCAAGCAAACCCTCCACATATTGCTTTTGAAAGCTCTCACCCATCAATAGAGGTCTGACGTTGGTTTTAGCTAATTAAAAAGATAGGAGATTTTGAAAGTCAGGAGAGATATAATAATTAAAACAAGAGTATATTGGCCCTAAAGAGATACCAGAGGGAGTCAGTGCCAGTGAGGATACCTTTTCCACCACTTTTAGCCCAGCAGCCTATAAACATGCTGTCTGTGACAGTAGAGGTGTGATAAGATCAGCAGTGGCAAAAGCAGACACAGTAGGGTAACCAGGGAAAAATACATGTGACAAAGGAAAATTCAAGAAGAAAGAAAACAAAATAATTTTGCTTGTTCTTCAGACAGCTTAAAAACCTAATCTTTAAAACAAGATGGCTTAGAAAGTGATGTACAGGAGTAGCTGGGTGGCTCAGTCAGTTAAGCGTATGAGTCTTGATTTCAGCTCAAGTCATGGTTTGTGAGTTCAGGCCTGGTGTCAGGCTCCACACTGAGAGCATGCAGCCTGCTTGAGATTCCTTCTCTCTGCCCCTCCCCTCCTCACCCAGACACAGGCTCTCTCATGCTCTCTCTCTCTCCCCAAAATGATCTTTTTTTTTTTTAAGTGATGTACATCCATATTTACAGTGCTCACTCTCTCTACCTTAGCTATTATGGGGTAATTTATAACTTCCGGGATCAAGTGGTCCGGCAACATGAAGAGGGGTAGAAAAAAGCCCTTGGCATCCTGAGCGCTGATGCTGTAATCCATGCCTAGTGAGCTTGAGGTTAAGTGAGCTTGAGCCACTAATCTCAGTTCTTATCCTTGATTCTCAATCTACCCCACTGTGGGTTTTTTCTTTTACCCCCACCAATCATTGAAAGGAGCTTCTTTGGCTGGAATCTGATGGGCCTTGGCACCATCCAGTGTAGATTAGCTCCCTCATAACTCTCGATGGGCTCATGGTTCATCTGTGAAAGAGGAAGAAATAGCTCTACCCCTGGAAGAGGTGATAGAGGTACAGCGTACCCATCATCTGCTATGCTGTCTGCAGCTGGATGTCAGCACTGGCCACCAGTGAGGTTTGGGCTTTTCCACTGAACAACACTTCAGGAACTTTGACACCAATGGCAAAAAGAAATGGCAGCTCTTTTCATGAGGTAGTCATGAAAGAGTGCCTGAGACCAATTTATCTTGTTCTATTTCACCCTTTTCATGTAACTTCATCCTGAGGATTTTAAAGTCTAAACAAATCAAACCAACCCTTCCCTTTCTCCATTGTTCTGCCTAGTTTTAATTCACCAAACAACCCTTCTCTGGAATATTTTACTTACACCTTCATTTCTTTCCCTCCAATACATTTACACTTCAAGATTAAGATTTGTTGTTCTCTTTTCAGAAGGCAAAGTTACCCCTAAATTTCCATTTTTAGTTCTAGGTTTCACATACATGAGGATTTATTTTAACAATTCTCTAACTTTAAATGTTTTGATAATTTAAAAAAGAAAGAAAAAGGTAGTAGGACTTGAAAATGCTTCACATTCTGACTTTTTTCTCTTCCTTAAAGTTAGGATACAGTTAGAAAAATTACTATTTAGAAACTTAAATTGATGTTTCTGAACTATGCCTCTCTCTGATGTGAGTTTTGAATACAGAGAACACAACATAGTTTTCAGACACTACTAGCATAGCATCTTCTTTAAGGATGAAGCTGTAGGGGCACTCCCTGTTCTGTGCATACTTGCTTCATGGGTTACTCTTGTCTCACTTTCTTTATAAATCATATTTCCTTTTTTCAAGTCTTTTTACCACAGTTATGTGCTGCAGTTATACATCCACATAGAAAGACCTCCTTACAAGGTGGGGCGCCTGGGTGACTCAGTTGGTTAAGCGTCCGACTTCAGCTCAGGTCATGATCTCACGGTCCCTGAGTTCAAGCCCACTCAGATCCTGGAGCCTGCCTTAGATTCTGTGTCTCCCTTTCTCTATGCCCCTCCCCTGCTCATGCTCTGTCTCTCTCTTTCAAAAATAAATAACATTTAAAAATAATAATAATAAATTTTTAAAAATATATATGCTCAAGTATTTAAGGGTAAAGTGTCTACAACCTATTTAAATAGCTCAGAGATAGATATCTAGATAGATAGATAGATAGATAGATAGATAGATAGATAGATATGTGTATATGTATATGTATGTATGTATGTATATGCACACATGTATCTGTATACGTGTGTATATACTCATGAATGTTTTTAATGATTTTGTGTATAGAATGAAAGATAAGGCTCAATATGTAAATAACTTATTGAGACTTAATGGGAGGTTGTGAGGTATTAGTTATTCTTTTTCTTTTTCTGTACATTGAAATTTTTCATGATTAAAAACTTAAAAATATGAATAGAAAGAAAGAAGAAAAATGGAAAGAAAAAGAAGTGGAGTGGGGGAAGGAAGAAAGCAAGTCTTCCTTAAGACCCTGAAAGATGTGGGCTTAGCTGGTTTGATCATTCTGGAAACTTTAATGGTCAACAATAGCTTATAACTTTTCACTTTAACCATCCCATGCCGAATTATTGTAGTTTACACAACCACTTTATGATCACCTGATACCATCTCCCTTGGACTTCTCTATGAACTTTCACAAAGAACCTTCTCTTTGAGAGTCCTCCAAAATTTAGCTGTAAAGCTCTCTACAGCTAATTATTACATGATTCTGATTTGTAGATGAGGTCTCCCTTAGCAAGAGGACTTCATGTCTGCTCTTTTGTGCAGTTATAGTGTATCCTCTTATTGTTGACCACATGTCTTTAGCTAGTTAAGGTAGATACTGTTGACTGGATGACCCAGTCAACACATGTGAAAATCTGGTGGGGTAGTCTTCTGGATAAGTTCTTGTTTTCTGCCTAAAATAGGCCTTTTCACCCCTCTGCCCCCCTTTTTTTGACCTTTTTTTCCTTTGCCTTTGCCTTTTCCTTTGCCCTTTAGATTCTTTCTTCCTTCTGTCTGTATGGAATGCAAACATGAATGATGTCTGGAACCACAGCAACCATCTTAAGATCCTACATTGACCATAATTAAAATGTGGAATGGAAAGAAGAAAAAGTCTAGGATCCTGATGGCATCAGTGAGCCACCATACCAGTCTCAAAAGTCTTATTGAGAAAAACAAATAACACCCTGTAAGATTGAAACCTTGTAAAAGGATTTTCCATAATTTGCAGCCAAAAGTATGTCCACCTGACTTAATGGATTTGCCACCTCCTAGTAGATTTGGTCCTGGTATAACTAGAGTCACTCCCAGCCTCATATTCATCATTGATGATGCCCTAATCAGAACTTGGGGGGCCACAGGTTGTCTTTCATATGTCACATTTCCCCCCACTCTAATGGGGGACATTTCTGAGGCTCTGAATTTGACTGTTTCTTTTGCTTTCTTAGAATTCTTATTCTGAAAGTACAACATGATTTTTTCAGATTATTAGCTTGGGACCAACTCTTTTCAGAGTAGGCAACCTTGCTACTTTTACCCCTAGAGAATTATCTAAATATTGAGCTGAAGAAATGAAATACAGTCTATGAGTGCTGGTAAGTTCAGCCATGAAATCTTTAAGAAATAAATCTTCCTGTGGCCTGTAGAAACACTGGAGACTCTAAGAGAAGAATTATGGTATTCTTCTTAGACAAGAAGATAGGGAAAAAATACATACTTTGGTTTTGTAAACTTCCAAAGAACAGTTTAAGTAAATAAGGTTCAGCTAGTAATTGGAGATAAAATTCCTCACCTTGGCATTGCTAAAGCACAAACCAAGACAGAACAACTGTCCTTTACCTTTAGTCCCTAGGCCTCAGCTTTGGACTGGACCCCAAACTGCTTTCTGTTTTGGAAACCCCAAGTCATACAAAATTCAGTAGGTCTGGGCTTTGAACATATGAATAAAATAAGCCAAGTTTCCGCCTGACCTTGGCTAACCTTGAAATTGATCATTGTTCCAGGGCTGGTCTGGCTAACAGTGAAACTTGTGGTTCTATCTTGGTTTTACCACAAAACTTTGTGATGAAACACTAAGACTCACTGAGATTTGCGCTTCCATTCCTGTCTTGTTTCAAAAATCTTTTTGCAAAATCTGATGACTTCTATAGCATATGACTGTGTAAATCTGCAATTTCTCTTCTGTTCCACAGAAGCTTAGAAATTTCTGCCCAGCAACATTTTTGGAGAACCCAATGATGAAAAAGCAGAAAATACTAAAATCCATTTACTGAAAATAAGGGAGTTTCTAAGATATGATGGTGTACTACATCATAGTAGTGGTGTACTACATGATAGTACTATTATACCAACTGTAACAATCACTCAATTTGAAGGTCTCATTTGAAAACAATTTCTGGGGGTTGCATATTATGGAGTAGAGTTGCTGGAGGACAGAAATGCAAGAATTGATCATATGTCCCAGAATAAGAGTGCAAGAAACATATAACTGGTATAGCATCCTGAAAGGTCCTGAGAAGCCAAAAATCTGAGCATGCAGTCTTTAGCAAGGACAAAATACCTCAGTCTCATGAGCTGATTGTACCATTGTAGGTTTAAGAAGTAACATCTCCATTCTGTGTTCTGGCTTGGCGTTGATGTAGGTACAGACAAAAGTGCTAAATATCAGGGGCGCCTGGGTGGCTTAGTCGGTTAAGCGTCCGACTTTCGCTTAGGTCATGATCTCGCGGATCGTGGGTTCGAGCCCCGTCGGGCTCTGTGCTGACTGCCAGCTCAGAGCCTGGAGCCTGTTTCAGAGTCTGTGTCTCCCTCTCTCCTCCCCTGCTCGCGCTGTCTCTCTCTCTCTCTCCTAGAAATAAAAAACATTTTTATAATTTTATAATTTTTTAAAACATTTTATTTATTTCTAGGGAGAGAAGAGGGAAGAGAGAGAGTTGAAGAGTCAAATATCATGACCTAAGCGAAAGTCGGACGCTTAACCGACTAAGCCACCAAGGCACCCCTAGAAATAAATAAAAATTTTTTAAAAAAGTGCTAAATATCATGTAATCTTATACATTATTGATTCTTTTTTTATTAAGGTATATTTGACCCATAACACTATATTAGTTTCATGTATTCAACATAATGGTTCTGCATTCATGTATATTGCAAAAATAAGTCTAGAGGCACCTGGGTCGCTCAGTTGGTTAAGTGTCAGACTCTTGGTTTTGACTCGGGTCATGATTCCAGGGTCATGGGATTGAGCCCCACATTGGGCTCTGCTCTGATTGTGGGGCCTGCTCAGGATTCTCTCTCTCAGTCCCTCTACCGCACTCATGCTCCCCCTCTCTTAAAAAGACATCTAGTCAACATCCACAATATAGATTCTTCATTAAAAAAAAAAATTTAAGTAGGCTTCACACCCAGTGCAAACCCTAGTGCAGAGCTTGAACTTATGCCCCTGAGATCAAGACCTGAACTAATCAAGAGTTGGACACTTAACAAACTAAGCCACCCATGTGACTCTCAATATAGAATCTTGTCAAGCACCCATCATTTTTCCATAAAATAATGAATTCTAATACCATGGTGTTATTGTCCTGAGCTGCATGTAACCAGAAATAAAAACAGAAAGCTCTGTCTGCCTTGAGCCCCTTCCAAATCTGAATCCTATTTTGTAGATTTAGGAATTTTAGCCACAAAAATCCATTAACCAACTTTGGAACAAAGAAAGAGAAGTTTTGCTTTAGCCCAAAAGACTCTTTTGTGAATTATGCATGATGTTTTTCTAGTTCTAGGAAAAGGGAGCTAGGGGAGGAGAAATACATGCCACCAGCTTCTATAAAATCTAAAAGCAGATAACTGTTCTCATCATATCAAGAACATATTAAAGACAATCCTTGGGTCAGTAATAACCTAGGGACCAACTTTTTCTTTTTTTAAGAGTTCAGCTTTTTATTGAACAGGTTACAGAAGAGGTGCAGTCAAAAAGATCAAAACCCATGTCATCATCAGGCTCCTCAAATTCTTCTTTCTTTGTTTCCCTTCTCTTCTCCTCAGCTGGGGCAGCAGTGCTGGAAGAAGCAGGACCTCCAGCTGGTGCAGCACCAGAGCTGGGGCAGGTCCACCAGCCCTGACATTGCACAGGAGGCTCTTGATGTTAACATTGGCCAGGGCCTTTGCAAACAAGCCTAGCCAGAAAGGTTCAACATTTATATCTGTTGCTTGAATGAGGGCATTGATCTTATCCTCCATGGCTGTCTCCTCATCATCATGCAGGATGAGGGCTGAGTAGATGCAGGTGAATTCCTAGACAGAGGCAACGGGCAGGCAAGTGCTGAGCTGGCACAGTGCTAGTCACTGGATGAAGTAAGGGCCTCGCCCCAATGCAGCCTTAGCTTCCTCAGAAGGACAAAGCTCCTTAGCAGCAGCTGAGGAAGGGCCAAACTTTAAAACTTTCTGGAAAGGTGATCAAATTTTTAAATTTCTGCAAAAGTGATAAAAAAATAACTCAAGGAGGGGTGCCTGGATGGCTCAGTCAGTTAAGCATCTGACTTTAGCTCAGGTATGATCCCCCAGTCTGTAAGTTCAAGCCCTGTGTCAGGCTCTGTGCTAACAGCTCAGAGCCTAGAGCCTGCTTCAGATTCTGTGTCTTCTTCTCTCTCTGCCCCTCCCCCATTCACACTCTGTCTCTCAAAAATGAATAAACGTTAAAAAAAACTTAAAAAATTGTGGCGCCTGGGTGGCTCAGTCGGTTGAGCGTCTGACTTCAGCTCAGGTCATGATTACATGGTTCCTGGGTTCGAGCCCCACACCAGGCTCTGTGCTGACAGCTAGCTCAGAGCCTGGAGCCTGTTTTGGATTCTGTGTGTGTCTCTCTCTCTGACCCTCCCCTGCTCACGCTGTCTCTCTCTCTCTCTCTCTCTCTCTCTCTCTCTCATTCTCTCTCTCTCTCTCTCTCTCTCTCCCTCTCAGAAATAAATTAAAAAATTTTCAACTTTAAAAAAATAACCCAAGGTGACTAGATGATTGTCCCTTTCCAAGGGCCTCTTTCCCCCTACCTTCTCCTAGGTAGCTAGCACACAAACAATGCTATGCAATTTTCATGTCCTTCCCAAGAACCAAACTGGCAGAAACTTCATAAAGCCCTTGATAGATCAAGGTGTGTATTTATCTCCCTTAAAGAGCTATTTCTACCTTCTTGCCCGCAATGGAAGTTACAAATTGTTCCAATGCTAATATGAGCCCCAGGCTACTGAGTCCATAAGTCACAGAGCCCATTAAAGTAATGCAAAGAAACACTTTTCCCCTAAGCTCCAAACAAGGAATATGACACCAAAGCTACAATTGATGAGATTACATATTTGGTATTGAAGCCAACACATGGTCATAGCCAAGGGGTCCCTAATTTCCTACCTTTTGCAAGATATAAGTACAGGCTCCTTAAGGTAAAAATCCACCCACCAACTGCCTATGTCACCAATTATAAAATTCAGTAAGCTCATAATATAAACGGAGAACTATTTACTATATTCTTGGTACTAGCAAGCCTATAAACAATAGCTCAGTGGAATATTTTTGCATCGAGTTTGTTTCCTGGGTGTGTTTTTCTTATAAAATCTGTGCACGTACCCAAAGATTACATTACTCATTATTAGGCATTACAGCTGTCCTTGTGACCTAAAATCAAAGGGGTGTTACCTGGGCATTTTCCCATTTGCCATTCTTGGGTTGAGGTACAGGAAAGATTTTGCGTACAGCATCCAGCAGGTGGCACTCACATCCAAGGCTACAGGGAGCTTTCCCACTAGCCAGGGAAATCATTGTTCATGAAAGACTGTTCATAATAATTCAGTAAATAGTAGACAGATGACTTCTTAATAAAAGACCATGAATTTCACTCCTAGTATCCTCTTAAATGATGTTTTGACATTGGATATAAGCAGGCAACAATTTATGTAGCTTTTCTTGTGTAAAGTAATCCAAGACTGGAGAAATTTCACACTGAAAATATAGCTTTATGGACATTATGGACTGAATATTTGTGTCCCCCAATATTCATATGTTAAATTCTAATGCCCCAATATGATAGTATGTAGGGGCTTTGGAAGGTAATTAGGTTATAATAGTGATGTTCTCAGATCACCTGGCTGGCTCAGTCAGTGGAGTATGAGTTCACACCCCACCTTGGGTGTAGAGATTACTTCAAAATAAAATCTTAAAAAAAAAAAAGTAGATTTCTCCTGAATGGGATAAGCTCCCTTATAAGAAGAGACCAGAGGGCTAGATTTCTGCTCTTTCTCCCAAGTGAGAACACAAACTGGAATACAGGATTCACCAAGAACCTGACCTAACCATGTTGGCATCCTGATCTCAGCCTTCCAACCTCCAAAATTGTGAGAAATAATTCTTGTTATTTAAACCCACCCCACCTCTAGTAATTTGGCCTAAGATATTTCTGTTGTCCGTTTCCTAATTTAGCAATATTTGGAATAGAATTAACAAACCATATATCACTTTGAATATTAAAAAAGCAAACCCAAACCATTTTGAATAAGAATGAATTAAGCAGAGAAAAATATAAGACAAAATGACATTCCTTGCTAAATATTCTTATATGACAACAGTGCCTATGGTTGCTAAATCATGTTCACGAGGGCCCAGGAATTGTTTTGCAAAAGAGATGAAATCAGCATGATCATAGACTACATTTAGGATATATTTACCCTTGAGTCACATGTAATTATCATTATGAACCCATGTCAACTCTTCCTGAATAAGCAAAATCAATAAGCAAAATCAACTACTCTCTTACTTTAGTAATATAAATAGAAGTGTAATAAAATCTTGTTGGCCATACAAGATCAGGTAAACAAATACAACTTAACAGTGCAACTCACCACACACTCACTATATATCATACAATGAAAAACCCGCCACATAAAGTAATTTAACCTCTACAGCAAGTCTGTGAGGCAGGTAGCATGATTATCTCCACTTTGTAGGAAAGGAAAATAAACTTTATTTTTAAAAAAAAAATTTTTGAGAGTCAGAGAGAGACAGCACGAGCAGGGGAGGGTCAGAGACAGAGGGAGACACAGAATCCGAAGATAGCCTCCAGGCTCTGAGCTGGTTATCAGCACAGAGCCTGACATGGGGCTCGAACCCATGAACTGTGAGATCATGACCTGAGCCGAAGTCGGACGCTCAACCAACTGAGCCACCCAGGCGCCCCAGGAAAGGAAAATAAAGTTTAGAAGCAAATTATATAACCCATGTTAGCTTCATCTCCTTATTTGCAAAATGGGGAAAAAAGTATAAGCTGTTTCTTAGGGCTGTGAAAATTAAATAAAAGAATCCATACAAAGCACTTAGCTTTGTAAAAGTGAGTACTAAATATGTGATTACTAACACTAGTGCTACTGCTGCTGCTATGATTACTGCTACTATTATGTTATAATAAGATAAATGTTATATCATATATTATACATGGTATATATAATATAATATGTTATATCATATACTATATATGATATATTGTTATATTAATATTATATATTGTATATTATAATTTTTATTATGTTAGAGAAGCAGTTATTTGTTCAGAGTCACACAGACAGTATGTGGCAGTCAGAATTTGAAATTAGGTCTTTCTGACTCCAGAACTTGAGTGCTTAGTCTAGAGGAGGCAATGCTTTTGAATGACTAAACCCAGGATAATTCTGAGAATAAAATAACACTTCTGGAAATATGGAAATTACTTCCTTTTATTGAGAGAATACATAACCATCATCGGAAAACAGCCATCTCTCCAAGTTTCTCCTTCCAGACCCAAACACACACATGAAGAAGCAAATGCCTTTTCTCCCTCGAACCCATCCTGTAGGTTAAGATAACCTTTTATCTTTCTGACCAAAATATGATACCTTAGTGGTCATAGAATTACACCCTTCTCAAGGGAGAAGGGTAAGGAACTAAAATTTAATGAAGAACCGTGACTGGTGTAAGCCAGAACTACTCAGCATTGAGCCAAGGTGACCACACCATAGGTGGCAGAGCCAAGTCTTGGTCCTGGCTTATCCAGTATCAGCAACATGACAGAGTGAGCTATAATCCAGGCATATCAATCACAGTGGTTGGTGGTGCCAAACCATGGCATTGAGGAGAAAGTCTCTGACTAATACCTTAAGAAGCTTGGTGTGATTTTGAATTTTTCTTGATATGGTTCCAATCCATCCACCAAGTTAGTTTCACTCATTTACCATTCTTCTAACTGCCTTGAAATGTATATGTAAAATTGTTTTGGAGTAGTATATTTTGATATATTACACTGAAACTCCATTCCTAGTTCATAAGGATAAATAGAATTGATTTAAATTGTATTATTTGGGGTTTTGGATTCACAAGATTTATGTGTATGTCTATGTGTATGATAGCTATGTTAAGCTATCATTTCTTCAATACCTGTCATGTATTGGGCATTATGCTTAGCACTTTAAATACATTATTGTGCCATTTAATTTTCAAATGTAAGCCAGGAATTCTTAATTTAGGATTAAGTTCAGGGTATTCATGTATTAGATGAAAAAAATCACATCTATGTTTTAATTAACCTCTAAATAAAATTTAGCATTTCCTTCAACTGTCACTGTAGGCAGTAAACCAAGTAGCATATCCATAGTACCTGTGACTTTGTCACCAACAGAAATCACAGATATTTTCAAGTCACATTATAGCTCTTGCAGATATTTTAAAATATGACTTAAACTAGACACTTCTTAAAAATTACAGGGGGCGCCTGGGTGGCTCAGTCAGTTGGGAATCCAACTTTGGCTCAGGTCATGGTCTCACGGTTTGTGGGTTTAAGCCCCATGTCAGGCTCTGTGCCGACAGTTCAGAATCTGGAGCCTGCTTTGGATTCTGTGTCTCCCTCTCTCTCAAAAATAAAATAAAACATTAAAAAAATAAAATAAACTTCAGCATGTTTTTTAAAAATTACATAAATAGGGGTGCCTGGATGGCTTAGTTGGTTAAGCATCTGACTTTGACACATGTCATGGACTCATCATGAGTTCAAGCCCCACATGGGGCCCTGTGCTGACAGCCCAGAGCCTGGAGCCTGCTTTGAATTCTGTGTGTGTGTGTGTGTGTGTGTGTGTGTGTGTGTGTGTGTGTGTGTCTCAGCCCCTCCACTGCTGACACTCTGTCTCTCTATCTCTCTCTCAAAAATAAACATAAAAAATATTTTAATTTTTTTTCTTTTACATTTATTCATTTTTGAGAGACAGAGACAGAGTGTGATCAGGAGAGGGGCAGAGAGAGAGGGAGACACAGAATCTGAAGCTCCAGGCTCAGGCTCTGACACAGAGCCCAATGCGGGGCTCGAACTCATGAACCGCGAGATCATAACCAGAGCCGAAGTCAGACACTTAACCAACTGAGCCACCCAGGCACCCCAAAAAGTTTTTAAATTACATTAATTATTATTAAACCAATCATTGTTAATTTCTATTAAGGCCTAATGGTAATTAATAAAATATAATATATATTAGTAGCTCACAAATTTGGGAATTTTGTCAAGTATAGTTCTTTATAGCTGATTTTAATGGTATTTATTTAAAAACATTATTCTGAGAAGGGGTCTGTAGATTTCATAAAACTACCCCAGGTGTACTTGATACAAAATAGAATAAGAATCTCTAGTCAAGGGGTGCCTGGGTGGATCAGTTGGTTGAGCGTCCAACTTCGGCTCAGGTTATGAACTCATGGTTTGTGGGTTCAAGCCCCGGGTCAGGGTCTGTGCTGACAGCCAGGAGCCTTCTTCAGATTCTGTTTCTCTCTCTCTCTCTGACCTTCCCCTGTTCATGCTGTCTCTCAGAAATAAAACATTAAAAAAAAAAAAAAAAGGAATCTCTAGTCAAGGCTAATCACAATAACTCCACTTCTCCCCACCAGTGACTTGTTTATAAATTAGCATAAGACCCAATTCTGACCAATCCAACAAAGAGAAATCTGTTAAAGGGAGGCTTGCTCTTTCCAGAGTGTTCCAAGAAGAGAAAGTTGCTATGGTCCCTCTGGATGCAGCTATGCCTACATGAGATGGCTGGAACTGTTGCAACCACTTTGCAGACCTAGGGAGAACATTAACACACAGAAGATGGTGTTTCCAAGAGGCTGCTATGAGAAGGCTGCCTGGAGGGTTCTGCCTGGAACCTGCTCTCCTGTTTTCAGCCAGTTTGAGTTGGGGTTTTCTGGTATTTGCAGCCATATGCACCTGTATCTACTGACATACTTGGAGAAAAGGCCTCTCTGAGAAGGTAACACGCAAGTGGCAGGAAGGATTAGGTGAAGAGGGGCGATCCTCAGGGTTAGAGGAAACAATGTCTGCAAAGTCTTTGAAGAGTGAATGACTTTGGCTTGTTTGAGACACTAAAACCTCATAGGACTGAAATATAGTGACTGAAGGGGAGTGTGAAATGAGATAAGATTAGCCACAAAAAGATGACGCAGGGTCTTCCAGGCCACAATGAGAAGTTTAGACTTAATTTTAAGTGTATTGGGAAGCCACTGAAAGACTTAAAGCAAAGAAATGACAAAATCCAAGCTCATTCTGGCTGCTGCTGTTTGGAGAACATACTGGAGAGGGAGTATAGCCCTGGAGAGATGTGGGGCTATTTGTAGGAATCCAGGTAGGAGATGATGATGGCCTGGGCTCTACAATGGACTATTAATTGGAACTGTTAATCTCAAAATTTAGTTTGTGAAAGAATCACTTCTTGTATTTCTTTAAAATGCAGGTAAAGGAGTGCCTGAGTGGCTCAGTCAGTTAAGCGTCTGACTTCCGCTCATGTCATGATCTTGTGGTTTGTGGGTTCAAACCCCTCGTCAGGTTCTGCACTGCCCATCCTCCCCCCACACCTGTGTTTGTTCTCTCTCTGTCTCTCTCAAAAACAAATAACCATTAAAAAAAGAAGAAGAAGAAATGATCCTATCATTCTCTGTCCCTTACATTTCTTCACTCAAAAAGCATCTATTCAGCACCATCTAGGTGCTTGGCACTAACGTGGCACTGGTCATTCCAAAGTAAGTAAAACATACCCCCTCTTATGATAGATGTTTATCATTTTCCCTATCTTCCCTCAGATGCCATTCATGCTATAAAACTTAGCATTATGAAGGAAAAAAGAAAGATCACAAAGGGAAACTAGATTCATTAGAAAATAGAAGCAGGAAAATATTCAAGAACAAGACTTTGGAAAAATATAAACTGATGAGACTGTCCTCAGATCCTGCATGTGGATTGGGTCTTATTATGAATCACTTACCTGAACCTTAAACAAAGAACAGGCAGCCTCTAATATCAGGACAGCATCTGACAACCTGAGAGTACTCCAGAGACATGTACTGAATACTCAGAAGAGAAAACTATGTGTCTAGATTGTTTAATAAATCACTAGAGTAGAGATTTTCTTGTTGAGGGGAGGAAGAAACAAAAAAGAACTATAATGCCATCTTCTGAAGTTGTCCAAGACAGAATCCTCAAATCCACTGCGTGCTGATCCCATCTGAAAGGTGGGAAATTTGAGAATTCATGAGATATTATTGGGATTTTAGCCCCAGTCCTAGACCCTTTGATGTCTAATATACTTGGCTCTCTAACCCTCTCCTGAATAAGACTAGAAGAGATTTATTGAGAGCATAATTACTGTTTTTCAAAATAATACCAGAAATTCTTTACTAAAGAATAAATACTGAGTTATTTAGAGTAGGTATCAAAGGTTACAATAAAGCTTTAAATTCTTCTGCCAAGAGCCTTAAAAGCAGCAATCATTCAGTAAGAGCCTGTTCTCATGAGTTATCTAGAACCTCAAATTTTTTTCCTAGCCACCCTGAACTCTTCTTTTTAAGTTTATTTATTTATTTACTTATTTATTTTTGAGGGAGAGAGAGAAAGAGAGAGGGAGGGAGGGAGGGAGCATTCATGCATGAACAGGGGAGGGGCACAAAAAGGGAGAGAGAGAGAATCCCAAGCAGACTCCAGGTGGGGCTCGATCTCACGAACCATGAGGTCATGACCTAGGCTGAAATCAAGAGTCAGATGAGCCACCCTGATGACCTTCCTAGCCACCCTGAACTCTTTAACAAGTTGACAAACAATAGGTTGGACAACTACAATAAGGAAAATTATGTATTGTGTACAAGTTACACTCTCAATAAATTGACTTTGCCAACATGCTGGGCACAGAAGCTGCTGGAATATCTCTGATTTCAAATATAGAAAGAAATTTTAAAGTATAAAAATACAGGGGTGCCTGCTGGCTCAGTCAATAGAGCATGCAGCTCTTGATATCGGGCTCATGAGTTTGAGCCCCACTTGGGGATAGAGTTTACTTAAAAAAATTTAAAGATGAAAATAAAATATACAAATACAAATATGGCAGCCTGAAAGCTTTATTTTACCTTAATAGACCTATGGCTCACTAATGGGTGGGGAAAATAGGGTGAGGAAACTGCCTACCTAATTTAAATTTAAATTTGCAAGCTATAAAATTGGAGCATTCCATTTGATAAGTATTTTGCTTTCTGTGCTGTCAAATGGCCAGTTTCACTGGCTTTGGGTAGTTACTGGTTTTTGTTTTACCGAATTGCGATACTAGCTTTATGTATAAACAATCTTAAGCACTTGGAAGAATCTGGTCTTAAAAGTGTAATCATAGTTTGTTCATGCTTATACTTGTTAACCAATACAACTATAATTGTTCCCAAAGATACTCTGTTTACATTTTAGATTTATTTTTCCTGGTTTAATACACAGTTAAACACCAATAAATTCACCAAATCTAGCTAGATACAAATCTTTCTCTCATTACCTTATGAATGTATACTATGGTTCACACCTTCCTGCAGTGCTGTGGCAGCATTTTTGCTTGGGGTTTGTTCATGAAAACCATTCCTAGAAAAAGTCTAGAGTCACATCTAAAGACAAAGATCTTTAAAAAATTTTTGTAATAAAAATATTTATTTTCCAAACATGAGTGCTAATGTAGGTGAAACCAGTCTGTACTTTTTTTTTAAGTTTATTTAGTTTGAGAAAGAGGGAGGGAGCATGTGATGCACTGTCAGCATGTAGTCCACTCGGGGCTTGAGATCATTACCTGAGCTGAAACCAAGAGTTGGATGCTTAACCCACTGAGCTATCCAGGTGCCCCACCAGTCTATACTTTAGTTATCCAGTATGTGAAGCTACCAGGATGCTTTTCTGTGTAATGATGCTTCCCATTTTTCAGGGACAATCTGTCTCAGGGGAGTCATTTAACTGCCTGAACAGTTTTCTGTTTCCACCAGCATAATCTCATCAGGAGACGTTGAGCAGGGAGTTAATGCTATCCTAGGTACAGCTGCACCTAGAGTCCAAGGCCAAATCCTACTGTTACAGCTAATTTGACTCAAGGACCATTTTGCAGATTGCTCATTTTGTGAATTAACCATAATTCTGTACTCCTTGTTAGAAAGAAAAGCTTTCTTTATATATAACTGGTCAATTCTTTAAAACAAATGTGACCTCAATTCTGTGAATTAGCTAGTGGCCATGGGCAGATTCTTTCTGAGACAGTCACTGTTTTTTAAGTTTATTGATTTATTTTGAAAGAGAAAGAGAAATAGAATGCAAGTGGGGGAGGAGCAGAGAGACAGGGAGAGAGAATCCTAAGCATGCTCCACTGTCAGCACAGAGCCCAACGCAGGGCTTGATCCCACAAACTGTGAAATCATGACCTGAGCCACAATCAAGAGTCAGATGCTCAACCGACTGAGCCACTCAGGTGCCCCTGAGATAGTCACTTTAAATCATACCACCAGCAGAAGAGAGACCTTCCTCAATGGTGGTTTTCTAACTACTGCCAAATAAATTCTCAAGGTACAAAATTGTTCCTATAAGAGCTAAAGGCACATCCCTCTACCCCTTTCCCTTGCATACATTGTAAACAGACAGTATTGAGTTTGAAATCTCATGAGAGGCTTATTGTTTTAAACCTTACTTTTATTATCATCTCTTATATGTACAGGGCTACAAATTTCACTTTTTCTAAGATTTCATTCTAGGCAAATGTGTAATTTAATTGTAACACCAAGAGCATATCTAAATATTTGGATTCATTTCTGGTGAAAGCAAAGGGGCCAGACATTTAGCAGAGATCACTGTGCTGACATGTCTGCTTTCTATATGCAAAGTGATTGGCTCAACCAAGCAGTACAAGCCCAGAAAAGTTCACTCAATAATCTAATCCCTTCTAGAATTACATTTTTCCATTTTTAAATCTTTGACTAATTAGAAGCACAATCTTATCATGAAAGAAAAGACAATATTTCCTCTTCTCCTTTTTAATCCACCTTCATTCCCAACTGCAATGTCTTCTCCCACCAGCCTTAATTAACTACCCACTGTTGATGAATGAATCAATCATTCAGTAAAGATTTATTTCCATTTGTAAAGGCAAGTGCACTAAATCTACCTGGAAAGGTTATGAAAATGTGTACAAAAGGAAGAGATAATGAAAAAAAGGAAACAGGTTTAAAGAGATAGCTACATAAGTAAAATTGCTGAGAAAATAAATAAGTTACAGTGTTCTCTGACTTCCCATATGTTACCAAAAACTATGGCCATTAGAAATTCACTACTGGGGGTGTGCCTAGATGGCTCAGTCTGTTAAGTGCCCGACTTCAGCTCAGGTCATGATCTTGCGGGTTCTTAAGTTTGAACTCCACATGAGGTTCTGTGCTAATAGCTCAGAGCCTGGAGTATGCTTAGGATTCTGTGTCTCCCCCTTTCTCTGCCCCTCCCCTGCTCACCCTCTGCCTCTCACTCTCTCTCTCAAAAATAAATAAACATTAAGAAAAAAGAAATTCACTACTGGTCTTGTTTATTTTCTCTAAATAGCTGATCCAACATAAGACCTTTTCTGACACTGAGTTGAGACATGGATGTACTTTACCTGAGATGGTACTTCATTCATCCCAATAATCCATTGATTTCTGTAAAATCCAATAATTGATTTTTTTTCCTTACAAAAAAAAATTTACCAGTCTAGTAGCCCAAATACATATATGTATTTGTAGCCATTAATATCATAGTCTCAGGGCGCCTGGGTGGCTTAGTCGGTTAAGCGTCCGACTTTCGCTTAGGTCATAATCTCGCAGTTTGTGGGTTCGAGCCCCGCGTCGGGCTCTGTGCTGACTGCCAGCTCAGAGCCTGGAGCCTGTTTCAGAGTCTGTATCTCCCTCTCTCTCTGACCTTCCCCTGCTCACGATCTCTCTCTCTCTCCTAGAAATAAATAAAAATATTTTTTAAAAAAGTTGAAAAAAATCATAGTCTCAATAATTTGGAAGTTTTTATTTTTTTCTTCCATAAAAGTAATTTGTAGGGGTGCCTGGATGGCTCAGTTAGTTAAGTGTCTGACTCTTGATTTCAGCTCAGTTCATGATCTCACGATTCATGAGATGGAGCCCCTGCATCTGGCTCTGCACTGACATCTCAGAGGCTGCTTAGGATTCTCTCTCCCTGCCTCTCACCAGTTTGCGAACTCTCTAAATAAATAAATAAATAGAATTTGTAGATATTACAATTTTTTGTTCAGGTGAAAGAGGTTAAGTCAATTGAAATATTTCTAAACAGAATGTCTTCAGATCTTCCTCACCCATCAGCTTAATAGCCATCCACATTAAAACAACAACAACAACAACAAAAAAACCCCACTAAAGTCTAGAACAGGAAGTGAAGAATAAATAGCACTTCCAGTTATGGCTGGAACATAAACGAGGGTGGGGAGGTCTTAAACTTGAATTTCAGCCAGGATACCAGGATTGTTGATACCATTTCCAAGAGAACTAAAGAATATTAAGGCAAATTATGTGGTCAGAACTTGAGGTTTTCTTTCTCAGCTAAGAAATATGGCATGTTAGAACTCTCTTCACTTGGTGGATAAGATATAATTTCAGCTTTTAACCAGTTGGTACGTTTGGTCAAAGAAAGCCAATGCTGGAATTACAAGTAATAATCTGCATCAAATTAGCCTTCACGCTATAGGCTGGCCTGTGAACCAACAAAGAGTTACAGATTAGGCTTCAGACCTTCTTACCCACTCTTTAGAAGGGGATGAAATTGCCAAAAGAATTTCCCACAGGAAACCAGAAACCCCAATACCTCTGGTACCACCTGCATGTCCTTTTGCATAAGTATGGGCCCACCCCAACTCCGTTTAATTCTTGAGAGCCAATGGATATACAACTATACTAAAAACCACTGAATTTCACAACATAACTTGAGATAAACTGAATCTGAAAGGCTATTTTATAGGTATTTTGCCTCCACTCCTGCAGGTAATACAATCCACAGTACCCCACTGGTTAGCAGTATTTGACTCTCCTAATCCTCATTACAATACTTCCGTTGGTATACTTCTTAAGGGAAGTATGCCTGAGAGCACTGGCAAAGAAAATAAGTCTTTCGTATGCATTTATGTTGTTCATAAGAAGTGCAATGAAAGATTAGAATCAACCTTGACTCTTGTTTGTGAGTTTTTTTCCTATTCTCACAAAAATTTGGTACTTTCGTTTTACTATACTTTACCCACCTATTTTAGGTAATCTTTCAAATTCAAGTCTTCATAAGTCCAAAATCATGCATGATTTGGTTTTTAAAAAGGGGAGGTGATCACAAATTACAGTATTTGTCATATGCATGTTTTTACAGCAAATTTGCCATCATATAATGCTAAAAATTAGAACTTTGAAAAATAGAATATTTGTATTTCATTTCATTTCTTGTTTAACTTAGCTAACTAATGCTGAAATCTTCACATTTTATTAGAAGTTTACTTATTTTTCCATTATTTTTGGCCTTAATCAAAAGGAAAAATAATGCTTTCAACAGAAGGACCAGCCAGTTATCTGAAATTGACCTATAATTAAAATCATAAAATGTTATGCATCATAAAATATACTGAAAACATCTAGCATGTTATCTTCTGAGTACTCCAAGAGGGCTAATTCATTTTAGCTATAACTAATTTCCAGTGGAAAAAAGTTACTATACTTCTGTGCATATTGACAAATAAGTCTTTCAGTTTCATTGAGGTTGTGGTTGAACAGGAAGTACTGCCTCAGCACTATATATCAATCCTTTAGAGAAATTCTAAAATTGAGGGGCCTGGATTTCCACACTTATTTTATTCCACTATGATACATCTGTAAAGCAGAAATAAGACTCCCCTCTTTATCTAGCCTTCTAGTTCAGTCATATATTTTTTTATTTGAAATGAACTAAAGCTGATTTAGAGCGGACATGCCTTTTGGAATGCCCTGAGGACTTTCATTTCTTGAATGATATGCTAAAGCTTGGACTCTACCCAAACCTCCTTGAAGCACCCTCTGCAAAGTTTAATCTAATTTAAATTAACTTATTCCTCAGCATAAAATGCTCTTACTTATTTCTCTTTATTTTTTGAGTAAGCACATGGACATATTTTTGTTTCTGAACATGTAGATGCTGAAACAATTTAGAAAGAACAAAAAACCTACATATTTTTTTATTTCAGTCACGTTAAAAGCAGTGACAGAAAGCATGATTCTGAGAACTCCTGGCCCTGGCACTATGCAAATCATTTCATCAGCAATATAGTCATAGTTCCTACCAAATGTTTCTCTGATGGCCCTGAACTCTCATTTTTTCTATCCATCTCTGTCTGTGTACTGCTTACATTCAAATTTTTACTTTGCAAATAAAAGTAATATTAGAACATGTATTTGCCAAAAGTAAGCATTTGTATGGACAAGTGCAATTCTGCGGGCATAAGGTTGAGTACATGTATATAACAGACCTTTTTGGTAAACTGGTAAACATTCATCTACTCCCTCTACCTCTACCTCAAGGAAATTGTGAATGTAATATAGGGTTTATTAAGCAAACAAAAGAAGAGTGTTGAACTCTTCTTGAGTGTGTATATAGTGATTGACTACAAATTATCAACTTCCCTAAAGTAAAAACTTAAATATGTAATTTTTAGTTGACTAGGATAGTTGAAAAAAAAAAATGAAGATGCTGGAGCAAAAGGTTAAAGAATTGAATACAAAATACTTCTCATGATGGCCATGAAAGCACTCTGAAGGGATTGTGCTATGTGAGGATCCGTCCTTAAAGACATCTGCCATATGAATGTTTCACCTGCTCTCTGGGTTTTATTTTTATTTTTGCTGGGGTTATTCCTCCTATCAGTAAGTCCCAAAACAATCCCCACAAATGTTCTTCTCTCTCATTCATTTACCCATGCAAATTTCAGCTATGCATTTCGCTTTCATTAATACCTGAATGAGAAAGTCCTTGAAATCAGAGAAGGATGTGCAATATGTCAAAATGAGCTATTCATCCCTGGTGATTATTAGAGTGTCACAAGAGAAGAAATGTACCCAAGAGGGTCCTGCACAATTCCAACTCTGGGAATTGTGCTCTATCTAAAGACTCTCTGTCATTTCAGCAGCTCATTCATTTACTCAAAAAATATTTATCAGGTGCTGTTATATCCAGCACTGTGTTAACATCAGCAAAGCATTAAATCTTCAAAGTAGTTTCTTACTTTACACTTATGTTGACACATTTAGGTGGAGCCTTAAATTCTCTACTCAACTGAATGCTTTAGTTCCCTTCTAAGTAATTTGTCATTTTCAGGCACATATTAGTGGGTTTTATTTTTCATCAATGGAATTCTACTATATATGACGGCATCTACATAAGTGTTCAAATCATGAAGACTAGAGATGACAAAATCCAAGCGTTATAGATTTAAATAACAGTCCAGAATTAAATTACTGGAGCTAAACTTCTGGATTCTAGACTCAGAGCTTCAAGAAATGTTTTAGCTATGACTACCTCCAAAGGCTAATCAGACCTTGCCGTCTCTTTTGCAGTAATTTGTGCTTCTTTCAGTATTTCAGACAGAAAGAGGAAATGGCCATACTCTGCCCTCACTGGAAACGCTAGCATCATGGGAATTTTCCCAGGCGGCTATGTGCAAGTCTAACGAGGCTTCAAGCGTGTTATAATTATAGCTACTATTCATTAAATGTCTATTGTGCCAGGCACTTTACATTTAATACTTCCGCTCATTTATGCTTCGCAGTACCCCTGCAGTGTAAGTATCATAGCTCCTATTTTCCTTGGTGAGGATCAGAGAAGTTGGGTAACTGGTGCAAAGTCTCAATTTCTAAATGTGTCTAAGTGATGGATCTGCTACAATGCATCGTTCTGATTCCCACTTCTCTCCGTAAAGTGTTTCTGCATTAAAAAAAAAAAAAAAAAAAAAAAAGCAGCCCACTGCCTAGATTCAATGAAAGTTGGGGAGAAAGATGGAGACTGACAATGCTGTCTGGGAAAGATTTCTGAACTCCTAGGGAAAGAGTAAAGACAATAATGTAAGACAAGTAGTCACAGCTGTCTCGGTTAAGGACAAAAACGCAGAAGAAATGAAGACTGTTAGAAATGGGATAAATAAAGGTAAAATATTGGAGACGGGGAGAAAAACGCGTCTTTAGGAGCCTTGGGTTTACTGCCTTCTACCATCCCTGAGGTTGCGCGGGCACAGGGCACGGTGATGGACAGCAAAGTACGACTCAAGGATTGTTGGCCTCCTGGGAGTCTGAGCGTCAACTTCTCAGCTCCCTTTTCTCTCCTTACCCTCCCTCACCCCCACCCCCGCGCCATCTCCCAGCCGCGGGCGGGGAGCTTCCACCGCCAGTGCGGGCGAGGCCTGGAGGCAGATGGACGCTGCTGACTGATGGGGGCGGCCGAGCGCGAGGGCGCTGAGTGAGGCCCGCGCCTGGTAGCCTCTGGGCCTCAGGATCCCGGCCGCTCATCCTGCGCTGGCCCCGGTCGCAGTCGGAAGGGACCCCTCCGCCCAAGGGCCGGCGCGGGGAACCGGAGCCTCCGCCCCGGCAAGCACGGGCCCAGAGGTCGGGCCTGGGCCTGCGCTGCGGCCCTCAGAGGCTCTAGGCCTTGGTGCAGAGGCCGCGCTACCCAGCAGGGGTGTGTGCTGGGCCTGCAGCCGCGAGTTTCCCTCCCCACTCAGGGTTGACCCCGAGGAGAGATGCAACCTTGGCGGCAGCCGCGGCCCACAAGGTCTCGAGGCGCAGGGCGCTTGGGACGCGGCGTGGAAGTCGGCCCCGAGAGGCGCCCGGGCCTCCAGCGCCCAGCTCTCTCCCCGCTCTCCTCTCCTTCCCTGGCTCAGAAAGCCTGCCAGCCGCGGCCCCAACCCTCTCCTCTCTCCTCCCCCAAAGCTGGCTCCGCTTTCCCTCCATCAACTCTAGGCCGAATTCAATCCGAGAAGGCTCCTTTGAGCTTTTGTGTTTGCTGGGGGAGATGTGGGCGCAGGAGGGATCGCGTTACAACTTTCATTTCCTGAAATGTTTGAGGGAACATCCAGGGTTTTTATCCCCCCATCAGGCCGGGCGATGGGCTCGGGTTTCAAGCCTTGTCACTCAGCTGTCACCAAACAAACGAAGCTCTCAGAGCCCTGGAGAGGGAGTGCTACCTGCTATTCATGACCCCTAGAGCAGGTGATCGCTCATGGGAAAAACAGGTAGAATTAATCATAGGGCTGTTCTCTGTTTCCTCTCCTTTTTGGCAGACCTGCCCACAGTGTGAAACCTGTCAGAAAACAAATTAACTCTTTCTTGTCCCCCAGGGGAACTAAAAATAAAATTTCAGAAAACCCAACAGGCATTCACACCAAGTGACTCAAATGAGAATTGGAGGAAACATCTATACATCTGGCTCCACTTGGCAGGTTCTTAGCTTCTGGGGTTCCTATCCTAGTGGGACTTGGAACATGAGGGAACCAGGAAAGAACGGGGCATATTCCTGTCACCTGGTTCTACCTATTGAAAGGTGTCCCAGGTGTGGCCCGGAACTTAGGTACATTCATCTCCTTTCTTCCTGAGTGTCAATGCAGCTGGATTTGATCCTAGTTAAAGAAAAACCTCTACCCTACCACAAGTTTCTAAAAAACGTCTGTAAATGGGTGTTTTCCCTCCCCCAGACTCTTCCCTAGTCAATCTTGTTGAACATCCATATTGGCTCTATATGAGAAAAGCCAAACTATTTCAAAATGTCCCCCATTCATTCGTATTCCTAACTTAATTCAGAAGTAATTTCTTAAAACTTACTTCTTGCCTTAGTTGATCAAAAACAGAAAGTTAGCATATTAGTGTTCTTTGTTGTGTGGATACTGTTTAAGTACTACTTATTAAATATTATAATACAAAATTTAAATTATACCTTTAATTTCTGGTTTGTTCTACTTTTCTTTGTCCTATATTTCTGTCCTTCCTTGGGGGGGGGATGTTTTAATTAGAAGGAAAGAGGAAATACGTACAGATTTGCTTCTATGATGCATAAATGTTGGAAAAGTTAACAAGGACAGCTTTGGAGCCTTGAAACAGACTGATTTTTCTTAAAAACAGAAGCATGGGAAGGAGACTGCATTGTCATTCAGCCTTTTAGTTTTTCCATAAAAGTTTTGTGTGTGAGAGAGAAATCAAGAGATATATCGTATGTAAAAATAATCCTTCTGGCTTTCTTTATGAAGATTTTGTCTGTTTATTTTGAAAACAGCCATTGGTTCCAGATTCCCAGAACTGATTTTCTTAGATTAGCTATTTGTACTTGAGGTAGAGCCCTGAGCAATATTATTCTTCAATTAAAATCAAGAACTTAACTTTAGAAGGAAGCATGTTATGTTTATATAGCATCGGCAACGCATAGAAAATATTCACCACACATATCTGAAGACAGACAAAGCTTCAATTGTTTAAGTGTTCTTTTCACCTCTTAGATACTAAGGCACATTGACTTTCTTTCTGGCTTAAATTTTTTAAGCTCGTTACCTACTTTCATTCACGACATTCTAAATAAATACAGAGCTAATACTTCTTCCATATAACTATATCCTTGACTTATAGGTAAAGTTGCCTTTTGCAAGGTATCGCAGCCTATGCCACCACACTCCCAAAATGCATTTTCTGTACAGTCAATGTAAGTTTTAGTTTTTGCTCCCCTCCATCAACCACACCAGTCCCCACCATTACTCCCCCAAACACACACAAGCTGCGAAAGTTAAGGGAGCATTACTACATACTGATGCTTACAGTTTAAATATAATATCTGTGTGAGGGGTAACTAAAGATGTCATAGCTCTGTGGGTTGGGTTGGGTTTGTTATTGTTTTTCATAGTCCCATTGCCTTTTCCTGGTATTTAGATTATTTGGGTAAGTGGCAACTCAAATTAGAAACGAAGTGTTGCAAAGCAGCTAAAGCCATGCCTGAGGTGGGGCAGCAAAAGAGAAAATAGTTGAGTTTGTTAAAAAACAAACAAAAAAAATTAATATAAATTAAAGAACACCTAAACATTTGGTTTTACAGACTTGCTGACCAAAACGTGCAGATTTTGTATGAGGGACGCTGACTGACCAGTTCTATGACACGTTAAAGAACGTTTCACTGTTCTTTAAGAATCCTAAAACAATTTAATGCCCTGTGTTTAGTAAAAATATGTAATCTAGGACTATTTTCTTCCTTTAAGATCCCACATGTCTACCAGCTCAGGTCCTGAAGCGCCACTCATGTATCTATTATAAATAGACCATGAGATTTTAAAAGCCATAATCAATTTCAAATCCTAAATTAAAATAAATTATTATAGCAAATTAAAATAAATTTGACTTGTGTTAATTCATGAATGCTTCTATTGGGGTCTTCCTATACCAGTCCTATAAAACTACTCTAAGAGTAGGAAGAACAAGGGACCAGTTGGAGGAAGCTAGTATGCATTTCCATGGCTCCTTACCATAGTAAGTAAAGGGCCAGAATCTATCTTTCTACTTACCTGTCTTTTTAATGACAACCACTAATGGCAGTGACAAAAGAGTGGCCAGTATCACCTAATAGTATTTTAATTACAATTGGGTAGCCACTTCAGGTGAGCTTATGGGTGTGTTAAATCTGAAGTAAACATTTTTTTTCCTCTCAAACATAGGATTGTTTGAGGTTCGGTTTTCAGTTTTTTGGTTTTGTTTTCTTTCTACATTTTCCTGTTTGATTGGGGGGAGGGAATGTGATTTTAAGAATATTTTAATGTTATGGCACCGGAAAACAATTAGTGAACATTTTCCAAAAAAAAAAAGGGGGGGGGAAGACTCCCTGGTAGGGAGGGGAGCAACTTATGGTTGGTTGTACTCTACCTGCTGAGAAAGGGGTCTCAGCTGTCCATTAACAAGTTAAAAGGATAGAAGCTGAAACTCATACTGGGTGAGAGTCCAGCGTCCACGCGCCTCAAGCAGTTTCTTTCTCTTTGTTTTTAAATGCTACTGTAGTGTTGTTTCTCGCTGTCTGAAAGGACCACAGCGTCTAAAACGCTGATTGTCCTCAGTGGGAGAACAGGTTTCCAATTTCATCAGCTGGAACTAAGTTGTGTGTGTACACTCGGCTTAAAACACTAGAGAAAACGTGGCCTTCCCAGGGCAGCGCTTTTCTGAGTAGACAATAAACCAACAATTCACCCCAGATTTTGACTCTTTTCGTTCCTGGCTGCCTCAGCCATCTCTGGAGAGAGTCTTCCGGGTGGAGCTACTGGAGTCAGTCAGACTGGGAGAGGGGTCACTGTGATCTCGAGGGGCTCCTGAGTCCCCACCTAATGTCGTAGAGCGTACCTGCAGGCTAAGGGACTGAGCCCTCGGGTAGCCTCGGTGCGAATTGCCCCTTGGGGGCCCAAGGAGCACACGCACTGGTTCCGCTGGAGGAGGGAATCTGGGAGAGTTTTTAGGTGTTCTACTCCTGGGGGGAAACGCCGAAAAAGGAGAAATAGCTCAGAGAGAGTACATGAGCCACCTGTGACTCTCCTCACCTTACCCTTGCCCCCTTGTCCCTGTCAACGCCACCTACCCCACCAGAGAAGGGGGAACGGTCGCCGCGACAGGCCGGCCTGAAGGGCACTAGGAGCCTCTGCTGGCGCTTTCCCTGCTGGGACTCTGGGCCGAACTCGGGGAAGAGGCTGATGCTGGGCCCATGGCCTCCGGCCAAGGGGGAGACGTCCGACCAGGCCCCGCCAAAGAAGAGGAGCTGTCACCCCGACCTGCCAGACACTCTAGAAGCCAGGGCCCCTCTCCTGGGCTGTTGACGTTCCAGCGACACGGCAGGGAAGAGACGCGCTTTCTGGCTGGCACTCCTGCGCCAAGGGCTCCAGTGAAACGCTCAGGTCCAAAAGCCAAGGCCGGAGGCCTCAGGAAGCCGAGGAGACAGAACGTATCTGAAGCAGGAAGGGCAGCAGGGAACAGGCGGCCGGGCCCAGGTCGCCTCCCAACTAGGCTCGGATGCCCGAGGCTGCTGCCCTGGGCCCAGCGCGCGGTGTCGGAGAACCAGAGGGCGGTCACCCCTGCGGCCAGGCCGGGATCCGCATGCGACCTGGACCGCTTTCTCCCGCTACCACGGGGCCTGCTCCAACCACACAGTGGTGCGTCCGCGGCCGCCTACGTGCCTCACCCAGAATTTAGCTCCACAACTCAAAAAGGAGACCCCGACTTGGGCCTGCGAGGTGGCTCCGGGGTACACAAGACGATGCAGCTCGTCGTCCCGCGAGGCTCAAGCTGCCTCCTCCTTGTCCGGCCCTTCCAGGGCAGCCTCGCAGCCTCTGTTCCCAAGGGCTCCGTCGGCAGGCCACCAGGCCCTGCGCCTGGAGCTGAGCTGCGATGGGGATCCCGGGACGCGCACGATTCTCTGAACTGCTGGAGAAGAGCCTCGGCCAGGGCAGGGAGGAGAGAGCAGCGGCGCCCAGACTCCCCGCGCCTCCGCAGGGCAGAATGGCCAGAGCTGCCTCTGGAGTCTGCGGGTGGCAGGGGAGCTCCTCCAGCGCTCTGCAACCGGAGACGCGCAGAATGGAAGCCTCTGGATTCCCAGGACCTGGAGTTCTGGCTGCAGACATTACCAAAGGCCTCCTGGCGGGGGAGGCTATAGGAGCGAACCACCCCCACCACCACCACCGCAGCAGCCGCTGCCTTAGCCGCGGCGGCTGCGGACCAGAGGAAGGGCGGCTGTGCGTGGGATCAGGGCCAGGTGCCCGACTGGCCCTCAAGGTGCGGGGGTGAGAGGCGTAACTTGGGTCACCGCTCAGCAAACAAGAGTTCGCCCATAAGCGCCAATGCCACAATGCCTCTTCTTGGAAGCTTCCACTTCAGCTCAGGGTCAAGACCAAGCTGTCCTTGCCTGGAGAATTGGCTCAAGACCCGCAGTGCCCGGCCCCAGCGGCGCCTGTCTCCTTGCCTGCAGCTCGTGGGGGCTCTGAGGGCTCTGGAGTCCCTACTTGCTAAGCCAAAATCTCGGAACCGTCGGCCAAGTCCCTTTGCCTCCGAATATTTAGGAAGCTTCGTTCTCAGCCAAGAGGTCAAGGCGAGCAGGCAGCCGGGACCGAACAATTGTGTGTTCAGATTTAAAATGTCCACCAAAAAAAAAAAAAATCACACTAATATTTGTTTTTTCATTTTACTTGGCAAAATGCTGTAACGTTTCGTCCTAAGAACACTATTTATAAGCCGTCGTTCATTAGTTTTGGCTATCATTAAGAAGCCCACAGAGGAGAAACGAAAAGTGGCTTTTGGTTCAGTTAAGCTGCGACGCCGGGAAGATAAATTGGAGGTCCCTTAACAGCTGGTCCTCGATGATTTCCTCAAGGAAAAAAAAATGTGGTTAGTTCCCCCAATGATCGCTCCAAAATGATTGCCAAGAAAACTCACAGTAATATCCAGCTTTCTCGCCTTCTCCTGCTTGTCCCTGGTTTCGCCAGACTGAGCCGGGGACGGCGAAGGGAGGCATATTGTGCAATTTCTTATTAAACACATCTGGAATATGCGCACTCTGTATCCAGTGCCAGGGGTTTTACAAAGAGTTTATGACTGTGACAGAAAAGTGTCCTTTTAACGAGTTTACAAGCAGTAATCACAGGGGTTTTTACAGGACTGGCCGGCTCTGCTCCTCGCCAGATCTGCAGACGTTTCCAAGATTCACCAACCGAGGGAGCAGGAAGTGGGCCTGGGCGCCCAGGGAGACAGATCTTCCGCGAGTCTAAAATTATACCAAGCAAAGCTGTAAGAGTGGGGGGTAGTCATCGGAGTAGGAAGAGAGGGCATGTAAGAAATTAAAGTAATTGGCCCTTCCTTATTTTCCAGGGAGATTTCCGCGGCGTCCTTTGAAGCCTGTCAGGGTCATTGAAAGCTATCTTTGTGCAGGGTGTTTGTTTTGGGGAGTGAATGTGAAGAATGTGCGGAGATCCCCTGTGAGAGCCCCTCCTGCAGAGGGTGGCATTTCTCCGTGGCCCAAGACGTGGAGAATAAACACCCTAGTGACTTAAATAAACACCAACTTAATGATCCAAAACACTAACAAGGGGGATTGGGACCCTGAGCTCCCAATCCAAATGATGGTCTCCCAGCGGCTGTGTGCACATCTGTCCATCACCGAAGGGGGAAAAATGGCTTTATAAGTAAAAGTGACTACAGTTAAGTACAGTGATCCTTTCTCCTCTGAACTGAGTCAAAGCTATTTGACATTAAAAAAAAAAAAAACCCTCAGAATAAGAAGGCCTAAATTCTACCACCACCACCCCTCATTTACACAACTCAGTCTCCTAGATCAGGACAGGAAAGAGTAAGAAAGAAATGAATATATTAATAGTGACATGGATGGGGAAAAATCAAAATTATGAAACTGTCATGTCAGAAAATAAATAAGACTCTCTCTGGGGAGCAATATTTTTACAAAGCACAAGCAAGCCAATCCTGTTATCCTGAGAAGAATTTTAATAAATAATGCCATTTGTTTCACTAATTTTAAAAGCTAAATACAAAGATACATCATTTTTGCCCCAGGCAAAAATAATATGGAGCCTACACGATTACTGGGATTGTTCTGGACACTATCTCACAGCAGTGCAAGGAGAGCTCCTGTCCTGCTGGTCTGCTTTCTATTTATACAGATTAATTCACAATGTTGTTATCCATGTTCGAGTTCCCCCCCCCTTTTTTTCCCCAAGCAGATAAATTATTTTACTTTCACAGTCTTGTCATAAACTCATTAATACAAAAGAGCTGAGTTCACATACGAACGCTGTGGAGAAGAGCTAGTGGTAAACAAAACTGCATATCTAAATAATAAAAAAATAAATAAATACCCTAACGCTAACTTCACTTTTTTCCTATCACATAATCAACTCAGCCACCACTCTTCATTCAGGTGGTGGCCTTCAAAGTACCCTGCAATTCATAACCATCATTAAGTAAGAAAGCGAGAAAACTTAAAAAAAAAAATTAGGGCCCAATGACAGCAATACACAACTCACCTTTCAGAAACAGAATCGTACTCCTGGTGTTCTACTAAGTTTTAATTTAGACTGGTTTAGGTACAATAGAAAAGAAACCTGAAAACACATGCCGTTTTAGTAACAAATACCAGGTTGCCAGATTTGTCGCATATTTTTGCAGGCTAGAAACTAGGAACAAGAGAAACCCTTAACAGGAGTAGGCTACAGTTATGAAAGGTTCAAGGGCATGAGAAGTAATGGCATTCAGGAAAGTGTTTTTTCACATTGGTACATTTTTAAAGTTTGCCATTAAAAAAACCCAAGAAAACAAACAACAACCAAAAACCCCACTAAATTTGACAAAAATAGTTGTAGTACTAATGGTCACTGCTATTTCTAACTGCCTTACACAGAGAGCATTAAGACATTTAGGCACTTATTTTTCCCCCTAATACTGTTCTTTCCTTTTAATCTACATAAAAGTGTTTAACACTAAATAATGAAAAATGTAAACTTAATTTTTCCCTCTCAAAAAAAGTTATAAGATCATATTTTTCCTATTCACCTTAAGAATGCGAACAGTTCCTCCTGGCTGGAGGCTCTTATTTTTACTATTTTGACCTCTCTCTCTCTCTCTTTCATTTCCTTTTCCTCTTCCCAAGTGATTTTGCCATAAATAAATTAAAAGGAAATAAGTAAAATCCAGTTGATTTGTAATTCCCATTCACTGAAGGAAAAAAAAAAAAAAAGAAAAAAGAAAGACTACTAAAGCTGGCACATGGATTGCCCAGAACCAAGACTGGGTGACTGGGTGCTTTTGTTTGTTTGGGTTTTTTTTGTTTTTGTTTTTGTTTTTTTCCTGATCTCTGCACTGGGATGGGAAATGCAAGAGTTGGAGAGAAGAAGGTAACTAAGCTTGAGATCGCTGTTGGTTTTGAGTTTTAAAAAGGTATTTGTGAAAGTCCACCATTCCTTTATGCGCAGAGAACCCCAGAAACAAGCTGCAAAAATGTTCCTGATTTCTATTTACAAGTGTCCCTAGTCACTGCTTCCAGGCCCAGTCCCTCCCCACTTAAGACCCCAGGTCCACCAGACTGGAGGTGAGGGGGCCCAACAGGGAGTCCTGGAGCTGATGCTGATGGGCTTGCAGGCCGTGGCTGGGCTGTGAGGCCGTTAAGCCAGGGAGAGAATAGTTTGAGCTCCTGGCGTGGCCCATATTGCCCTGCAGCAGAAGTACCGAGTTCTGGTCTGGACTTTGGGGAGGTGAGAATTCCTCTTCTGAGCTGGACATGAGCGGCTTGCCCCCTTCCAGAGGAGAGAGTTGATTCTGCTTGTTGGAGGAGGAGTTATTGTTTTCGGTGTTCTCCCTAAGAAATAGAGGACAACACCATATGGTTAAAAAAAAAAAGTAGGTTAAAAAAAGTGTGAGTGGAGGGAGGGAGCTGGCAGGAGGAGAGAGCCATTGTGCAATCAGTCATACACCCAAATGGAGGAGCCCTGCCCTCCCACCCGACCCCGAGGGTCCTGGGGAAAGTAAGGAGGCAAAGGAGACTGGAGAAATGGGGAACTATGGACAGAGCTTGTGGGGTGTCAGGTCCTTTCCTCTTCCAGATGTTAGAAAGAGAGATCAGCAGGACTTATTTGAAACACAAAAATTATTTTCAAATTTTTGTTCAAGCAGTTATTTTTAAATACCTACCAATGAGCACCACACTTAGAAGTAATTACGTTTGAAAATCGCCTAACAAATGGTTGTTGGTGATAAAGAAAATGATCAGAGGATAAACAGAGCCCAACGCACAGATGTTTGGGGTGAATCAAGTCAATTGTCCTGTTCCCATCTGAGGAAACAATTAAACGTCGAGTTTCCCTGCCCCTGCCCGGAGGTTGTGGTTTCAGAGGCACAGGACAGGTCATGGGAAGTGGTGTCCAGAGCGGCCCAGTGACCTGAGTAAACACAGGGAGCGCAGCCAGTCTCTCCGATTTCAACAGGGAGTGGGCCCTCGGGCCTGCCTTATAGGATGGACCTTTTGTAACTAAAGTCTAACTGGAACCATACTGTCCCCGTCCCCGGGTTAGTCGCCCAGTCCTTAGTCCCTCACAGCTCCCTCTCACCCCCTCCCGGACATCCACAACCGCGCACCGTTTCCCAGCCGAGGAAACTTCGAGGCCCCGCGCAGCCCGAGAGCGGGTGCGGCGTGCCTGGGCGTCGGTCTGGATTCTGGGTGCTGGTAAACTTCACGATTTCGAAGCCCCGGCCGCTTCCGCCTTCAGGGTGCTGGCCCATCCTCCTCGGCCCCGGCGCCTGCCCGGCTCCCCCTTTCTGTCTCCTGGCCTCAGTCTCTCTCCCAGGACAGCCGCTGCGGCTGAAAGTATCCAGGCTCCGTGCTCTCCCACCCGGAGGGGAACGCACAGGCGACATCTGCGGCCCCCAGGCTCGAAAGCGAACAAAGGAAACCCAGCCCTACCCGGCGCTCAGGTTTCCCCAAAACTCCTCGGCTTCCCGGGGCGCGCTCGCCGCAGCCGCCGCCTCCTCAGGCTCTTCCGAATCTCGTTCGGAAACTCCAACAGCAAACGGATGGAGCCGGGCCAGGTGGCCGGGGGTGTTCGCGCGAGGAGGGCGGAGGCAGAGGCAGGTTAAAATACGACTGGCTTCTGAGCTCCGGAGAGACGTCTGCCACTGGAGACCCCCTTCCTCAGCCGGGGCGGCGGCGCGGACCGCCGGATGGACCCGCGGCGGCCCCGGGACACGCGCGAGGGACCCCGGAGAGGAGCAGTCCTTTCTGGGCTTGCGGCACCGTGTAATACGTGCAGCGCCGACTCTTCCAAAGCTCTCCTTTCTGTGGATTTCTGTTGAAAGACTCCCTTTGTACAGCTAGTGCGGAAAGCAGCGGCGACCTCTCGCCTGAAAGCCTACCCCGAGAGAGCGAGGAAAGGACGCGGCGGCAGGGGGGGCAGAGCAGATGTCTCGGGCCAGCGCCACCCCTCTAGGGAGTAAGAGGAGGTGCGCGACCCTCAGCCCCCACCGAACCCCCTTCCTCGAGACACCAATCAACACTTCCTTTGTAGTTGATCTAGAAGTTCGCCCTGCACCCCCCCACACACTCGTCGCCCCAGCCAACCAGGGAGGCACAAAAAACAAACCTAGCGCCAATATTTCCCGACACTCACACCCCAAGAAACCCACGCGCGGGCGCTCAAATCAAATGACTCCCCATCCCTAGGAAGCGATCTCAGAGTTCATGAACTTTCGCTGCAGCGCCGCGGAGGCCCGGGCGCCGCCCCGCGGACGGGCTCCAGCCGGCGGAGAGGACGCGGTGGCGGGTGCCAGCGGGGGCGAGGAGGGGCGGAGGGGAAAGGAAGGCTTTTCGAGGTCGCCCGAGCAGCGGGAAGCACGCCGCGTACCTTTCCTTGGCCTCGGCGGCCCGGTCTCTTTGCCTCCGGTTCTTAAACCAGTTGCTGACCTGGGTGGTGGTGAGCCCCGTGGCCTCGGCCAGCTCCCGCTTCTCACGAGGCGAGGGGTACGGGTTGTGCGCGTACCACTCCCGCAGCACTCCCCGCGACTTCTCCTTGAAGCAGTAGCTGGTCTCCTCGCCGTCCCAGATGGTGCGCGGCAGCGGGAATTTTCGGCGCACCCGATACTTGCCCACGGCGCCCAGCGGCCGGCCGCGCAGCTTCTCGGCCTCCACGTAGTGCGCCTTCAGCCACAGTTGCTGCAGCTTGGGGTGGTTGTGAGGCGAGAACTGGTGGCTTTCCAGGATCTTGTAGAGCTCACGGAAGTTCCCGCGGTGGAACGCAACCACGGCCTTGGCCTTGAGCACACTTTCGTTCTTGTGCAGGTGGTCGCAGGCGGGCAGCGACCACAGGAACCTGCCCAGACGCTCCAGGTTCCCGCCTTGCTGCAGAACTTCGCACACGCACGCCACTTGCTCCTGCGTGAAGCCGAACGACGGCAGCATCGACATGGCTGGGGCCTGCCGAGGTGCACTGCCCGGGCGCACGCGGCAGGGAGCAGCGCCTTAAAAGCAGGGGCGGCAGCCGCAGGGAAGGGGGCGCAGCTGCTCCTAACCCCCTCCCTAGGATTTCCGTAGGCGAAAAAACTAGTCGAAACTTAGGGCTGGGCGGCCGAGGAAGAAGGCAGAGGGGGGCGCGCTGGACACGGAGCGGCCGGCTCACTCCGCAGCCTTTTTGGGCCTCTCTGGCTCCGGCCTCCCGCCGGGTTGATGCTGCTCGTTGCCGGGGAACTTGGTTTCTGTTCTCCCCGCAGCGGCCTTAAAGCGCGCAGCGTCCCCGGCGCGCTGATTGGCTGCGGGCGGCGCCTATCCGAGGCTGGCCAGCCCGCGCGCCGCCGGGCCGGGCAGCGGGGCCGCGCCGCCCCGCGCGGGGAGGGCGCGGCTGTGGAGCCCGGGATAGGGAGTGGTGGGAGGGGAAGGACCGCGGGAGGTGGGAAGCGGGGTGGGTGGGGGGAGGGAGCCACGCTGCCCGGGGGCGGAGGGGTGTGAGTGGGTGAGCGCGTCAGGATCCTGCAACGTGAGCCCCCTCTCCAGTGTCACCTAAGGGCAGCCGCGCACATCTCTGCACAAATCAATGACTCCAGACCTTATAATTCCCCTCCTCTCCCTCTATACCCCCGTCCCTGTCCTTAGTAGACTTGCCCTTTCCCGGTGAGCTCATATTTAATTACCTTAATGTTGGAATGAATAAATAATGGATTGATGAATAGCTTATGGAACGCGATAAATAATACAAGATCAGAGCAGGGCTCCGGGCTGCAACCGCTGGAAGAGTGGCTTCTCCCAGGCTGACTTCAGCTCTAGGAGCCTAATTTCCTCTACCATTCTTCCTTTGCCCCCACTGCCCTCCAAAGGGCACAAGATTTCCCTCGTTTTCAAAAGGCCACGACTATTTGGGACCCTGCGAAGAGCTGTTGAGAGCATTGTTGCCGAGCAAATAAAGATTCTGAAGGTTCATTCGTGATTTGGTATCTTAACGTTCTAAGGTTTAAGCCGGCACGCTTCTGGACTCGGTTTCCCTATCTGCGCGGTTGCGTTTTCCGAGGCCACCTCTGCTACTGAGGAATGCCGAGAAGCTTTACTTGCTATTAGCAAAAATGCTTTGGGAACCTCGTACGAAAGGCGCTGGACGGGGTGTAAATTAAATAAAACTGTGTCCGGCTCCAATAGCTGTCTGATTGTAACCTAATCCTTGCCCTGCTCTGAAAGGGACACTGCCCTTAGAGCCAGAACGACAGCGGCTCCAAGAAGATTAAATAAAGAGAGGTGTGTGTGTGTGTGTGTGTGTGTGTGTGTGTGTGTGTGTGTGTAGATTGCAATACTGGCCTATTTTACTGCCAGAGAATGAGAGATGTCCTGCAATTTCAGCCCCATCATCTGTTATTTTGTGTATATGTGGAGAATGTTTAGTAAAACTGCACAAACAAATGAAGCTGTAATTATCTTAAGCCTCATTTGCACACCTTGTTCCAAAGCAATTATTAAAAAGATTTTGAAAACAATTAGTGTCTCTAAACAAAGGTAATCTATTGTCAGTAGCTGAGACTGGCAGGAGATAAGAACAATGCAGGGAGATAAGGGGAGCAGAATGGTAGAAGGAGAGTGACTTTATAACTATGCTTATCTCTGATTAGATAAGTTCAAAACAGAATTTTAAGTACTCTTCAAAAATGCTTTTGATTTAAATGTGCCCTCTTAGTGAATGTAAGAATAAACTCTAGGCTCTTTAAACTGGCTTGTCTTCTTTAAATATGTTTTGATTCCATGAGCCAGAGCCCAGCTCCACAGAACCATTTACATATTGAGACTTAAGTGGGAGAAGGAACACTGCGGAAGTTTCCCCTTGTATTATTTACATGGTTTTAAAATAATGTGCCCAGTTCAGTGCACTCTGCAATATACATTTTAAACTCATGAAGGGTTTCACCCTCCTGGGTGTCTCTCCAGAGATTCGGAGTAAAGGGATGCTGCTTCTCCCCCGAACTCCCACACAATCCATTTTGTGTCTTTAAAAGTCTGCAATATCCCATTCAATTAGACCTTGTAAATAGATGCTGATATTTCATTACTTTTAGGGTTGTTTTTTAAATGCATTTAATGGGTGCATAGTATTTCAAAAGAGCCCCTACCACATGGTGTGCCCAATGACTTACTTTCTAAACTGGAAGCCTGGCACGCCTGAGCCCAAGCCCATGTGTCTGGTAATTTTCCCTGGCAACTTATTTTAGAGCTCATGATGTTTCAGATGAAGTCTTAAGGAGCTGCCATGTCCTGCCAGAAGGAACGTCTCTGCTTGGAATAGTCCTTATTGACATGGCAGCTGTGTGAAGACCGGAACGGAGGTTTAAACTCCGCTTGAAAAATCAGTTAATACCCTCAAGTCTGGAGCAAGTGCGCAGAACTAAAATGTGTGTGTAAGGGGTGGAGGGTCTGTAAGTACAGCCACCTCTCTTAAAGACAAATGGTAAGTTGAATGTGGAGTGGACTTCATAATTAAGACTTTTGTATAAGGAAATATAGCTTGGACAAATAAGGGCAAGTATAAATTTACAGGGGATGAGGAGGAGCAGAAAGATGACAATTAGACACCAGTATGACCACCTTTTTCCCCGCTTCCTCCAGACCTCTCTGCCCACTTCCTTTCATCTTTCTTCAGAAGGAACAAAGACGCGATAGACGTTGGCGACGACTGGGGAGACAACCGCGTGGGTGCCGCGATTGCGGGCACGGGGGTTGATGAGCTGTGGTGCTAGTCCTCGGAGGCCGCGCCCGGGCCAGCCAGCCTTTCTCCTTGCGTTTAATCCAATAGATCACGTAACTAGAAAGGAGAAATGCTATTCGCTTTGCACCAACGAGCCTACCAGCTATTTCGATCCCATGGTTAGGGAAACCAATTGTTATAAATGTTAATTGTTGGCTCGGATATATAAGGTTTCCCAAAATGGAGCCTTTCAGTGAAAACCACTAAAAGAAGTAAAATGACATGAATTTACAAACCACATAAACCAAATGATCCATTTTAAATCGCACACAGAAAGGTTTGAGTTGTTCTAGTAACTTAAAACCTTTGCTGTCAATGCAAATCACACGAAAAACAGAGATGCGTCGGAGATTTAAAGGGAACGAGCAACTATAGCCGCTGCCCTTGCTGCGTCTCGGCTGCTCCCAAGGGTAACGCGGGTGGCGAGGGGCGCCCGACGCCAGCTTTCGCCTCTTCTGTGTCCCCTCTGTGCAGGTAACCGCTGGGTGCGCACACCTGGTTCATGGGAAAGGCCAGGGCACTAGTTACTGGTGGGGTTTCTCGGCTGGATCGATATAAGGCCTTAGCTCAAAACTGTCTGTGTGGAACCCACTTTGTTTCCCTTATGGCTTGGAGAGAGATGTACTGGGGATCCCGTCCCTGCTTTCTTGGAATTCCTTCGCCTTTAAGAACCACAGCGGGGATCCTACTCTACCTACAGATACTTGGAAGGGAAGAACATCACGAGGTGTTTCTTCAATAAAGGAGCGTCGTCGCTCTCCGGCAGTGCGGAGACCCCAAATTCTGGCTGAAGTGACAGCATTCATCTTTTTCCTCTGCTTCGCTGGAAACTCCGGGTGCCCTCGACCCTTAGGATCCCGGGATCCGACGACCAGCGGGGCGCCGCCGCGGGAGCAGCCGCCCACCTGCCTCCTTGGGGGGACGCTGCTCCCCGCGAGCTCTGAATAGGCCGAGGGCTCAGGCAGGGAGATTTGCGGACCCCGAGAAGAGAAACTCAAAACCAGTCCATTAGTAAATGAGTTTTGTGTTGTCAAGGTTCTTTCCCATCCACTTGCTGTTCTGAAAAATAGATCACGTTTCGTTATCTTTAGTGGGAATCTGCAACGTGACACCGGATCCGCGCGGCCCCCGCCTCCCTGCCTCCCTCCCTTCCAGCCTCGTCCGCCAGGGCCAAGTGGAGCCGGTCGGCCTCCCCGGCTTCTTTCTGAACAATGAAGATTTGTCTGTTCCCCTAATATATTTATATATGTAAGGAAGGAGGGAGTTTTCTCCTGGAAGCGGGAAGCCGCGAGTGGAGCCTCCCGCTTCCTTGGTGAGAACACCGAGCGCCAGCCCGCGACACCGGGAGACCGGCGCCCCCCGCCCACACCTGGACGAACAGAGCGGGCTGGGAGCCCGGCTTGCGCTACAGCCCCGCCGCCCCGCGCGGCTCCTGGAAAGACAGGCTGCGCGCTGTCCCGGTCCGGGCAGGGAAGAAAGACCAGCACTGAGACAGCGCTGCGAGCGAGCTCCGACCGGGGGAGGACAGAGCTGGGCTGTGTGTCTGGGGGGCTGACCCTCCGCTCTGCGTGCATCCCCTCTCCAGGTCTGCTCTCTCTCGGGCTCTCTCACTCAGTGCCTCTTTTCAATCTGAAAGAGGAAATTCGTTTAATTTGTGTGCCAACCTCGCCTATCATTTCTCCTTCATTCTCTCTTACCTCTGTCCCAGCCTCTCCCTCTTTCCCTCACTTTCATTCTTCTTGATTCTTCTGTTTCTCTCTGTATCTCTCTGTCTCTGTCTCTCTCTCTCACACACCCCTCTCTCCAGATCTCTTTATTTCTCTTATCTCTGTCCCATCCTCTCTTTTTCCCTCACTCTCATTCTCTTTGTTTCTTCTGTATCTCTCTGTCTCTGTGTGTCTCTGTCTCTCTTACACACACACACACACACACGCACACACACACACACACACACACACACACACACCCCTCCGGATCTCTTTATTTCTCTCTCTCTCTCTCCAGTTCCCCTCCCTTCCGTAAGGCTCCGGCGCCTGCGCCTGTTTCTTTCCGCCGCGGACCTGAGGTTTCTCAGACCGAGGGTGCTGGCGCAGGGCGAGTGAACTCCCAAGTCAGGGCAGGGGCGTCAGGCTCAGTCTGGAGACAAACTTCGCTGAGTGGTGGTGTGGTCAAAAGGTGGGGGAGCCGTTGGGGGGCGGGGAAGAAGGCGGGGTGGCCACCTGGAGGAAAGGAGCCGACTTTAGGTGAGTTCTGAGAAAGCTGTGGCTCAGGAATTTGCCAGTGTCCATATCTGACCCAGAAGATGCCACTCAACCTCGGATGCCAAAGCACCTTTTTACAAAGTGAAGGGGGGTGTTATGGGAATCCATCTTAAGAATTTAAGACACTCTTGTCACTTTCTGTTACTAATATCGGCTTAGGGTAAGTTTACCAAAAAATAACGTCCAAGAGTCCTTATCTTCCATTGAATTTCCAATCAACTTTTTCCCTCAACTAATGTACATCCTGAATACCGCATCTGTCTAAGCTAAGAAGAATTTCCTTTTGGGAGGTGAAAGCCTGCAGCTCCTCCTGTTCAGAGGAAAGTGCTAGTGACGGTAATGCAGGGTGACACTAAATAAACAGTTAGGGTGGACTGGAAAGATGGAGTTAATTATCCAGTGAGCTGTGTTTCAGCCCAGACCATCAGGGGCTGATTTGTTTTGGCTCATAGTCCGAGGAAGGAGACAAACCACTCTCTTCTCTACATCTCTTAGGGATCCTGATAGCTGTGTCTCAAACAAAACAAAAACCAAAAACCACTACTCAGGTATCACTATTTCAATTAAAATTTGGTTTATTACTTCTCTGCAGACTGCAGAAAATGTCCACTCCATTACCATCTAGCCCTGGAGAGAAGACCCAAAGTGACCCAAAATTGCACTCCCTAAATCATTTTTTAAGAGGCCCGTTGGTAAGGAAAATGGACATCTAGCACCCCCTCCCCATCTCTTCGCTTAAATTCTCACAATTTCTTTAAACTACATTTCTATAAAAACTAAGATGTTGGCCTAGATTTCACGATGGTTTTACTTCTCCCTCCTCCCTCACCAAAAAAAAAATCAGGCTTCGTGAAATTTTAGATGCAATTAGATTTATTGTTTGCGTGATTCACTGACTATCCGGTTTCTTCAGGTAAGCCTGCACTTATATATAAATCCTAGTAACTTAAAACTTCTCCCTCCCTACTTTACTCTTCTCTCCCTCCCCTCAGCACCACCCCCCCACCTCCCCGCCACATTCTGATATTAATAATCCCTGGCTGCCCCTCTTTCCGGGTCATTACGGTACTGCTGGTCTCTAATCAATCCTAATGCGATGGCAATTGGAGTCCCTGATGACTGCGGCTCGGGTTTCTTGTAATGGCTCTACCACATTTTCCTGGACCTCCTCCTTTAACCTGAGATGCCAGGGGGACGAGTCCCTTCTCGGCTGCTGATTACTTCAAGATGTGGGGGCTGGTTTGAGCAGAACGAGAAAGAGACACGCGCACAGCGTGGCTACCACTGTGGGCTGAGCCGCTGGGGCGAGCAAGGCATCTGCACAACAGGCACCCGCACCCCAACGCCTTTTGCTACTCTTTCTCTCTTTTTTTTTTTCCTCCCCATTTTCCAGGCCCAAACTTACCCTGGCGGGCAGAGAGGAAGATTCTTAAAACGTTTTCTTTTTTCCTTTTCCTTGTGCGGAGATGCTTCGTGGTCTCTGGGCCTCTACAGTTCTCACGGTTTCCCAAAATGCAGCGTCTGTCTGGTTCCCAGACCAGGCCTGACCCTCGCTCAGAAGAGAATGCCTCTCCCCACTCCTCAGAGCTGACTCTCTTTCCTGCTGGTTATTTTCTCCCAGTGCAATTTCCTCCTCCCCAGTTATAGTGTACCTAGCCCTAAGAAGAACAGGAGTCTTCCCCATCTTTCTCGCTGACCCTCGACGTCTCTTTCCTTCCTCACTCCAGTAGTGCTTGAAACTCTCAACCCGCTCCTGACCCAAAGCCGAGGCCCGGTCCTGCCAGGAAGGTTCATCGCTCACAACCTTTAACCTCTAGAGACAAAGGCCCAATACTTCTTTCTGGCTGGTTCCATTGGGAGAGAACCTCCTTCTCCCCCTTCGATATCTTGCTCGCTTCCCCAACCCTGGTCCAGACCCCGCAACTAGGAGATCAGCACGTTCGCCGCATTTGTATTCTTCCATTTCTCAGCCTAAAGCCATTTAGCCGTAACCCGAGCCCAGGATAATTGCCACGTTTCTGCCGCGATACTTCTAAAAACAAGATAATGCTTCTGAATTGCGGAAGAAAGTGCTGTGGACAAATTGGGCGCTGAGCTGCCGAGATGGATCGCTTTGTTAGGGGCGGCCGGTGGTTTGTGACTCAATTAGTGCATTTCTGGGAGCTGCTTGCGCTCTGGAGCCGGGTCAGCTCGAGGCGAAGTACCCCAGTCTCTCCCCGGGCGCAAGGAGAGAGAGAGAGTGTGTGTGTGTGTGTGTGTGTGTGTGTGTGTGTGTGTGTGTGTGTGTGTAAAAGTACTTCATGCCAGTATCGGGGTCGGTGCAAATTCACGCAATAGGAAATGTTTTTGCATTCCCGCACGAATACATTGTTTGGGTTCTAAAGGATCTAGATTTTTACGGACAGAAGCTTGACTGACTCTGCTTCCGAATGGGCCTCGGCGTTTGTCTGAAGCACTAGTGCCCTGAGCTGTGCAGAAAGAAATACTGGGTGGAGGGTGCTGGGAAGGTGCCCACTCACCCATGCCCCTTCCGCGCATCTCGCCCACCCGCCTAGACCCGAATTCTGCAACAATGTTTCCAACACCCGGGCTGCAGCCCTTCTACAAACCCTGCAGGGTGAGGCTTTCAGGCAGCCCGCAGACCGCGGGGGATGAGTTTAGGACTTGGAACAAGGCTCTTAGAGCTCTCCTTGCCTCTACTCAAGTTCCCTTGGCACCCTCCCATCACCCCGCTTGCAGGCCCACGTCCACCTTTGGCTGGCCCATCTTGGGGTCCTGGATACGCGGCTCGGCCAGCTGCGCGCGCGCGGGCGCAGAGGAGAGCTCGCAGCCCCGCCCGCTGGCGGGCAGTGCCTAGCCTGGGGAGCCGGGAGCCCCTCCCGGGGGCCAAGCCGGAGCACTCGGGCGCCGCGTCTACGCCGGGGACAGCTCCGCCCAGTCCTGCAGCCGGAGGTCGCGTGTTCCCGCCGGGCCATCCCCAGGCCTGGACGTGAGCAGGCCTCGGACCCCGCAGCTGTCTTGGGTCGTTCCCCGCGGAGGTTACTGGGACCGGAGGCGTTAAGGGCGTGACGAAGGAGGGGACAGGGCTGAGGGGCGCAGGGGCACGAAGCAGGCGCGGGGCGGTCAGCGGCGCAGGGAGGGGGTGCAGGCCGGCGGCGGGCGCGGCCGCAGGAGAGAGAGGGCGCTGTCTTCCTGGCAAACGATCACCGGGCTGGCAGGCAGGAACCGAAACAAAAAAGAAAAGGAAACCTGCCCGGCGAAGTCGCCTGAGTGAGGGGCGCGCGGCGGGGAGGGGCTAGGGTGGCAGAGCCCATATTCTCGGCCCACCACCCGGGAACCGCCTGGTCTCCCGGTGCCCTGCCCGCGCCCCGTAGCCCCCAGCGGGACACGCAGGAAAGGGAGCTTTCTGGAGTTCCTCAAGCTTGCCCCACAGTTGCCTCCTTCAGAGCCATCCTTCCTCGGAAAACTGGAGGTGTTGGGTAGCGTCGGTCGCGCTTCACTGACGATCGAAGGACCCCAGTTTCTTAGAGGCGAGCAGCGAGGGGAGCGAATCCTTTCTCCGAGCGGGACTGGCTTTTCCGGGGTCGTGAGTTCTATGGAAGGAAACCGGGAAGCCCACCAGTCTTCATTTCGACGCGCCGCCGCAGCCAGTGGCCTCACGTGGTTTGGCCGCGCCTGGACCAGGAACGACGAAGAGAAGACCCTCTTATTTACTCTCACCAACTAGCCGGGGCACACACGTTCAGGGCCAGAGGGTCCCGAAGAAGACAACTGCTATCAACTATTCCCCACCCAAACTCACAAATCTAAAAACGGAGTTTCAGCTAATTCTGTTAATAAGGGAAACTGCTATCTATCCCTCCATTCCAAAAGTACATTCTCTCTGTCATCCACAAAGCATAATGTGTTCTCGTCTTTCCATGCTCATGATAAACCAGGCAAAGCAAACCAAAAGGATCCCAAACTGCCTCATCTTCTGTCTTGAAAGGTCTCTCTGTATTAACAGGCCCTCCTGGTTTTTACGTAGATACCCAGAAACCAGCGTCTCCTTACACCTCTGCCACCAGAGATTCTCAAGCTTCAGTCTCCTTGTGAATTTCCTGGGGAGTAGCGACTCTTCCTTTCCATAGCCCTTCCGGCAGAATTTAGGTGGCTCTGTAGTTCTGTCTTGGGCAAGAGAGCAATCTCCTAGGAGTGACTGGGTGGGCTGCAACCCGCCTGCCTCTTCACATTGAGAAACGCTTCTCTTGTGGGAACGTCTGTTTCTATTCATCCGATTTTCTAATTTCTTTGATCAACTTAAATATTTTCTTGGCAAACGGAAATTGACCATGCCATGAATATGATAACAACCTGCTTGGAAAAAAGCTATATTGTTTCCAAGCAGCGGGGGAGGAGCTGACTGTTAGGAATGCCTGTAACAGATTTCTGCACAGAACATCTTCGCAGAGTCTGAAGCAGCTTTGTGAAGTTGTCTTGTCCTCCAACATAGTTTCTTCCCTTTCTCTACTCCCCTCAGATAAACACACACCTGGTTCCCTAAAAGTCTTTGATAGTCTATATAAAAAAATAGAACTTCAATAGATGCCTCTGGAGAGTTTCCTTTTAAAACATAGATGAAAGGCAAGGTTAATACAATGTTCTCTTAATCCCTTTGCCTTCTGAGTCAAAATAAATATTTTCTTCTGCATATGATTGTACATCCTGCCATTTGGCTGTGGCTATAAGCAAATCGACCGGTAATAAAAGTGTTTTTGCGACCGTGTATTAAATGCAGTTCTCTTGAAATCAAGGGGATGGTGAGGGAAAGAGAGGGAGGAGTCATACTTCACAGGCAAGAGTTGGTGGGTTTCTGAAAAAGCTGCAAGAAAAGGACCTTTCACCTCTCATTAGTGATGGCATCAGTGCTCGGGCAGAGTGGAGCTGAGGTCATGTTACATATGGCACACAGTCTGCTCTGCACTTGAAACGTCAGCTTTGAAATTTTAGAGAGGGGAAAGGTCATCTTTAATAAGCTAAAGTCTGGGGCTCCCATTGCCCTCCTCACAAACTGGGTGGGTGTCCATATGCTTCAAACCTTCTGCACAAGTTTTTTTTTTTTTTTTTTTAATTTGTAGTTTTGAGCTGATGTTTGTTTCACATCTTCATTTAAGTCATAATGTTTTCAGCTGTTAATACTCCAAAAGGCTTGTCATTTTTATAGCAACTCTGTCATCTTCCCTTTTCTTTTTATGCAATCATAAAGCCGTCTGTTCTGAGTGATAGCTTTTAGAACTCAACTTCCCAGGAGAAATGAAGTGCATCTGTCCATCTGCATACATAGATCCAGACATGTGTGGTATAGGGTCACTCTTCTGAGTGGGTAATTTAGACTTCACTCTTGTACACTACATAATTTACTGAACCTTCAGAACATTAAAACTTCCATATTACGTAAAAGCTCTAGTTTCCGAAAACTTCCTGGGTACTACTAAAATTTTTCATGCCAGTTACTGACATTTCACATTTTATTTTTACCATGTGGGGGAAACTCTCAAATCAGAATGTACTGTTTCTTCTATAAGGCTTAAAGTGAAGGCTGACTGACAGATGCTATAATGGTAGATACAACACTGGGGGGGAAAGTGCTAATATCTTACACTTCCTCGTTCAGAAAATATTAGGAACATTTGTGAATGTTTAATCCTCAGATTTGTTCAAGAAGTGAAGTCAACCAAGCCCAAGCCACTGAACTATACCCAGATCTCATTGTGCCACTGTCAAGGTGGATATAAATATTTTTCTTTCATGTTACTCTGCAAAGAACTTCTCAGTAGTGACTAGGTTCCAGAGAAAAAGTTTCTGGAAGTCCAGGAAGGTTGCTTCACCACACCATTACATCATTTCTCACTTACTTTTCTTTATATCTGTCGATCTATTTAGTCTGTTTATCATATTTTCCAGATTTTGGTTGGATTTTTTTTTTCAGTATTTTTTCTTCCTTTGCATAAAATGTATGTATTTTATCCTTATAAAAGAAACTTTTAAAAATGTTTATTTATTTTTGAAAGCGAGAGAGAGAGAATGAGAGAGAGCAGGAGAAGGGCTGAGAGAGGGAGGGAGAGAATCCCAAGCAGGCTCCATGCTGTCAGCACAGAGCCCGCTGCAGGGCTCCATCTCACCAACTGTGAGATCATGTCCTGAGCTGAGATCGAGAGTCCTATGCTTAGCTGACTGAGCCACACAGATGTCCCAAAATAAACTTTAAAAAAAATGTTTATTTATTTTTGAGAAAGACAGCGTGAGCGGGGAGGGGAAGAGAGAGAGGGAGACAGAGGATCTGGATCTGAAGCAGACTCCATGCTGACTGCAAAGAGCCTGATTTGGGGCTCAAACTCATGAACCATGAAATCAAGACCTGAGCTGAAGTTGGACCCTCAACCAACTGAGCCAGGCAGGCACCCCTTATCCTTATAAAATAAACTTTAAAATATAAGACAACTATGTATGAAAATAATTTCAAATAGTAGACTTGATTTTTAGAAATTTCTTCTCCCATTCTGCAAATTGAAACACATTAGAGCAATCTACAAACATCCTCTTGAGCCAAATAAGGTTTCCTCATTAGTAAAGAATTTAACTATTGTGATACACAGATAGCTATTAGTTTTGCTTTGTTTCTAGTTAGGTTTTCCAAAATCCTTAATTTTGGATAAGCAAAGATGTAAAAGAACAATGTACAAACTAACAACTGAAAGTATAGATGAGTAGAATGATTTCACAACCAAGAATGACATCAAGTAAATAATTTATTTCTGACCACTTTCATACATTAGGGTTTACTGCTAATAAGCTAGAGGACGTTGTGATACTTCAGCTAACCTAAAGCACTTGAGGCTTTGATGGCCCAAATGATTTATTAAGTTCAATCAACGAGTCAATAAAAAGTCAAGAGGAAGATGCAAACACTATAGTCTTAGGGAATGCATGCATGTCTGGGAGGGAGGTAAGGGAGGTAATGCTGTTTTTGCTGTTTGTTTGGATTTTTCTTTTCTTTTCTTTTCTTTTCTTTCTTTCTTTCTTTCTTTCTTTCTTTCTTTCTTTCTTTTCTTTTCTTTTCTTTCTTCTTCCTTTTTTTTTTTTTTTACATTTTAAAGCTCCTAAAAATACTCCAGAAAAATTTAAGAGCTGATTGTATTACTCAGTAAGCTTGAAAAACAAGAAGTGAAATATTTCAGGAGGCAGATTCATCACTGACAAGTCAATAACTCATTCAAGGCCTATAAAAGGAATACTAATAATTTACACTTTTTATAGGATCCCTCACCCAAGAAACTTTAACATTTTACAAGCCTGGTCTCATTCATGTTCACCGAGCTTTGGGAGATATTAGCCTTTTGCAAAGGGTAATTATCTCTATTAAAAAATATGACAGAGGGGCGCCTGGGTGGCTTAGTCGATTAAGCATCCGACTTTCGCTTAGGTCATGATCTCGCGGTTCGTGGGTTCGAGCCCTGCGTCGGGCTCTGTGCTGACTGCCAGCTCAGAGCCTGGAGCCTATTTCAGTCTGTGACTCCCTCACTCTCTGACCCTCCCCTGCTCACGCTGTCTCTCTCTCTCCTAGAAATAAACAAAACATTTAAAAAAAATATGACAGAGAAACTGTATAATTTGCCCTTGAATTATAATTCAGAGGCAGAATGAAGATAAGAGCTATGAATCTCAGTTCCTTGCCAATTTATTTTTAAAAAGGAATTTTCCATAAAGAGAGCAATGATTAAAGTGATTTGGATTTAGTGAGTCCTTGTAAAATACTATTCTCCTTAAGACAGACTCTAAAATTCAGATTTAAGATTTGTGAGAAATTTCATAAATATCTTTAAATTGCCAAGAAAAAGAAACTGTAACATGAAGTGGCATCAGTCCAGGTAGGTCTGGTAATTTTTTCATCCTGTCTGGAAGTAAGCAGTCGTGTTAGTTGGTACAAATATCATGTGGGAGGAGACATACAGATTATAGAACCACGAGCTAATTACTACAGCTTAACTGTCCCACAGAGGAACTATTAAGTGTTCATAAACAGGGTTACAATGGAATACGTATTCTATGACAAGATTGGCCTGTATTTTCAATGCTTACAGTTCTTTCTTTGGCTTTTTTAGGAGAATACTAGACATTCCAAGAAATTAAGGATTTAGTTAATTTTAAGGGCAGTCCTTCACAAATTTAGTGGGCAAGCAAATGACCTGAGGCACTTGTAAACATTCAGCTGACTAGACCCTACTCCTAGAGTTTCTGATTCTTTAGGGTTTTTTTTATTAAGTGTTTTTAAGTTTATTTCTTTATTTTGAGAGATGGGGTAGGGTGGAAAGTGGGGGAGGAGGGCAATGCAGGGGCTCCGTGCATGACCTGAGCTGAAAATAAAAAATCAAGAGTTGACACTTAATCAACTGAGCCACACGGATACCCTTGATTCCTTAGCTTTAACGTGGGACCCTGGAATCTACATTGGATTATTAAATAATCCAATCTACCTTGGATTATTTTAATGCAACTGATTAATGGACTCTTCTTTGAGGATAAACATTCTCTATGCCTGAGGTAGGATCATAAAAAAAAAAAAGAAAGGAAGGTTTTATCAGCAGGAATAAATTTTCAACTCCAAATTTTGATCTAAGCAGAATTTACTCTTCTCTGTATAATTTCAAAAGAGGACTTTTAGATTAGGTTTTACTGGTGGGGAGGATCTTTGGATTTCTGAAGAACTTTGTAGGAATTAAAATGTTTCTAGCTAGTAATTAGATAGAAATTGTCCTCTTTAGGAGATGCTTCTGCTGAATGTGTTAGCCGGCAAAAGACACCCAGCCCAGGAGAATGAGATAGGAGGGGAAAATCTTTGAAGCAAATCTAAGCACCAGTCACAAAAATAGAGCCAATCTCACTGGCCAAAGAACAGTGAATAGGACCGAAAACAAGGAGCCACTATTGCCTCCTGAATGCCACCTGGAAAACTGAAAGGTTTTTAAAACATTTCTTTCTCAGTGTGCATGGCCCCTTTAGAATAGTGTAACCCAGTTGGGCCCCAACCCCTTAAGATCTGCAAGAAATGAAGACACTCTGGAGACTGGCCACAATATGATGAAAAGAATGGAAAATAAAATTTAGGAGGAAGTTAAAAGTGGTTGTTTACACTGCAAATAGTGGTCATTTGTTAGTTATAAAGGTATAGAGGGTGGTGGTGCCTGGGTCGCTCAGTCATGACCTGCGGCTTAGGTCATGATATCCAGGTTCGTGAGTTCGAACCCTGCATCAGGCTTGCTGCTGTCAGCACAGAGCTGGCTTCGGATCCTCTGTCTCCCCACTCTTTCTGTCCCCCTCCACTCTCTCTGCCTCTCCCCCATACTCTTTCTCTCAAAAATAAATGAACATTTTTTTTTAAAGGTGTAGGGGGTGCCTGGGTGGCTCAGTCGATTAAACGTCAGATTCTTGGTTTCAGCTCGGGTCATCATCTCACAGTCTATGAGTTTGAGCCCAGCATCGGGCTCCTTGCTCACAGTGTTGAGCCTGCTTGGGATTCTTGGGGCTCCTGGGTGGTTCATTTGGTTAAGTGTCAAACTTCAGCTCAAGTCATGATCTCACAGTTGGGGAGTTTGAGTGCCATGTTGGGTTCTGTGCTGATGGCTCAGAGCCTGAAGCCTGTTTCAGATTCTGTATTTCCGTCTCACTCTGTCCCTTCCCTGCTTGAGTTCTGTCTCTGTGTCTCTCAAAAATAAATAAACATTTTTTAAAAATTTAAAAATTATAGAAGGGTTTTGTAGTAAAGAACACAACTGCAAGGGCTCCTGGCTGTCTCTGTTGGTAGAGCATGTGACTCTTGATCACAGGGTTGTAGGTTTGAGTCTCACATTGGGTGTAGAGATTACTTAAAAAAATATCTTGAGATGCCTGTGTGGTTCAGTCAGTTAAGCATCTGACTCTCGATTTCAGATCAGGTCATAATCTCACAGTTTGTAAGATCGAGACCCATGTCTGGCTATGTGCTGAAAGCACAGAGCCTGCTTGGGAGTCTCCCCCCGCCCCCATCCCATCGCCAATTGTCACACTGTCTCTCAAAAATAAATAAACATTTTAAAAAATATAAATGAATAATTAACACAACCACATAAATGACAGCATTTTACTTATAAGAGGGAGATTAAATATTAGGAAAGGTTAACCATAAAAATTTATTATTTTTCCTCCTTTAAAGATCATTTGATGAGATCATGGAAACATAGGCACCAGACTGCCCATTGAAAGAGACCAAGAGGTCACTATTTGAACCTGACACTCTAAGTAGAATCTCTCAAAAAACATTTTTGATGGGACAACCCCAGCTCTCCAGTATCAGAGAACTCACTACCTTATATCTATTTTGCGTGTTTCAAGACTCACCAAAACAAGAAAGATATGAATGGTGGTAACAAAGTCATGTGGAATGCACGGTCCTGTATAAAGGAGATAAAATGTCAGAGAAACGTGTAGGGGATCTTCTAATTGTTTGTTGGCCAAGTGGCAAGTTAGAGCAAACTGCTAGCTAAACTGCTTTCTCTAGTTTCCATTTTAGGCATTTCTGCTGTTTGCCCACTGCCTAGTAGGCTGCTGGAGTTCACTATAGGAAAAGTAAATATTGTCATTTCAAATAAAGAACTGTTTATTATATAACAGAACAGAAGCTGCCTTCTATTTTTGAGACTCTGCTAAGTTAATTGGGGACAGTAACCAAAGCAGTTGCCCAGGAGATGGTGTTTTCCAACAGCTACAGTCCTTCAGGCTAAACTGGGTTTATGTTTGTCTACAAAGTGGCAGCAATCACATTGTTCATGTCATTGAATGTTCTTTGGCTCCCGTTGGGATTGAGTAAATGGGGGCACCATTTGTACTACTTTCCTGGCCCATTTGATTTCTGCAGTGAGAGCAAACCATAAGCCAAGACAGATCAAAGTGAAACCTGATGTCCTGCCGCCATTAATGGGATTTAGCCCAGACGCTTCTCAATGAAGAGGGAAAGGTTTACTTAATGCTTACTTCCACCTAACTCAGTAGTTCCAAAAGTTTGGTAGATTTGGGACTGGGCTGTTTGGTTTTTTTTTTTTTTTGTAACTCCTCCACATCCATTTTGATGGAGATTTGTCTGCTGTCCACATTTTGAGAAACACTGGTTTAAGTGCATGATAGGAAATAGAAATCTAGACTGGTGGTGATTTAAAATAAACACAAAGTTTTGGTCAATAAAAGAATGTTTTTTAGGAAAAACACTTAACACAGTTATAATGCTTTCTGTTTTCAGAGGGTTTCTTACATCTGATCTTCACTTGTGAGATGGACAAGGAAGAACAAAATTATTAACTTCATTCTACAAATAGAGAAACTGAGATAATGAGTGTATACGTGACTGGATACGTGGTAGAATGGAGGCTAGAAGCCTGAGTTTTCCTGTTTTGTTTACCCACTTGGTAGGCTCCTTCCAACAGGTCTGGGTATGTAGATATTCCTCAAACTTTTTGATGAGTATAAGACATTTCATGAGTTAAAAAAAACTTATCTAACTCTTATGAATGGCCATGTCTTTTCCTCCGATCTTTTCTTTTATAAATAATGACTCTGTGACTATCTTCATACCTATATCTTTGAGTACTAGTGTGAAGATTTCTTTAGGGTAAATGGCTAAAAGCGAAATTGCTGAGTTAAATAGTATGTATTTTATTTATTTTTAAGTTTATTTTTATTTATCTTGAGAACAATACAGAGAACTAGTGGGAAGGAGCAGAAATAGAAAGAGAGAGAATCCCACACTCTCAGTGCATGAACTTTGAGATCACGACCTGAGACGAAATCAAGAGTTGAATGCTTAATGGATTGAACCACGCAGGTGCCCCGGAGGGTATGTGTTTTAAATTTTAGATGTATAGGGCCCCTGAGTGGCTCTGTCGGTTGAGCATCCAACTTCAGCTCAGGTGATAATCTCTGTGTTCCTGAGATTGAGCCCCACCCCAAGTCGGGCTCTGTGCTGATAGCTCAGAGCCTGGAGCCTGCTTTGGATTCTGTGTCTCCCTCTCTTTCTGTCCCTCCCCTGCTTGCTCTCTGTCTGTCCCTCTTAAAAATAAATATTAATGTTGGGGTGCCTGGGTGGCTCAGTCGGTTAAGCGTGCGACTTCGGCTCTGGTCATGATTACATGGTTTGTGGGTTCGAACCTTGCATCGGGCTCTGTGCTGACAGCTAGCTCAGAGCCTGGAGCCTGCTTCGGATTCTGTCTCTCTCTCTCTCTCTGACCCTCCCCTGATCACTCACTCTCTCTCTCAGAAATAAATAAAAAGCATTTAAAAAATTAAAAAAATAAATATTAATATTTTTTAAACTTTTAGATGTATATTGCTAAATTGTCCTTCAAAATCTATACCTTTTTTGCACTCCCCTTGACTACATACAATAGACTATTTTTCCTCAAATGCTATCTATTTTGTTTAATCTTGCCAATCTGATTGGGGAAGTGCGACTAACTTTAAAAATTTCATCTTACTGTTATTAAAGTATGGTATATTTTAAATTATGTCTAATATATATTATTAGCATATTATAAAAATTTGAAGTGCACAGCTCAATAACTTTTTACACAGGTATACATCTGAGTAACCACTATCCAGATCAAGATATAAAACATTTGCATCAAAAAATAAAATAAAATAAAACATTTCCATCACCTCAGAAAGCTCTCTCTCTCTTTTTTTTTAAAAAAATTTTAATGTTTTTATTTATTTCTGAGAGACAGAGTGAGTGAGCAGGGGAGGGTTAGAGAGAGAGAGACATAGAATCTGAAGCAGGCTCCAGGCTCTGAGCTAGTCATCAGCACAGAGTCCAATATGGGGCTGGAACCCACAAACCGTCAGATCATGACCTGAGCCGAAGTCATACACTTAACCGACTGAGCCACCCAGGTACCCCTGCTATGAACTTTCTTGAACATGTCCTTCATTGAGTACATATATTCATTTCTCTTGGTTGTATACCTAAAGCAGAATTGCTGAGTCATAGAGTAGCTTTAATAGATACTGCTTCATAGTTTTCCAGTGTTATACTCCCACCAGCAATTGTATGAGATTTCACCTTGTCCCCATCCTTCTCAATATTCAGTGTTTTTATGCTTTTACATTTTAGATTTCCCAGTGGATGGATGTATGATGGTATCTTGTGTTTTTAATTTGCATTCTTCTATTTTATTTGTTTATTTATATATATTTTAGAGAGAGAGGGGGAAAGAGAGAGTGCACGCACGCACACGCAAGTGGGGGAGAGAGGCAGAGGGAGAGGAGAGAGAATCTCTAGCAGGTTCTATGCCCAGCTCTGAGCCCACTGTGGGGCTTGATCTGATGTCATTGAGATCATGACCTGAGTCCAAACCAAGTTCTTAGCTCAACAAACTGAGCCATCTAGGCACCCCTAATGTACATTCTTCTGATGAATAATGATGCTGACTATGTTTTCATATGCTTATTAGCTACTTGGCTATTCTCTTTTGTGTGGTACTCATTCAAATCTTTGCCCATTCTTTAAACTCTTATGGGGTTTTTTTTGGTCTTTTTGTTTGTTTGAGCTCTTTATATGTTCTAATTATAACCCCTCTGTCAGATGGATGAATAGATAGGTGATAGATAATTATTGTAGATTATAAGTTGCCTCTTTACTCACTGGTATTTCTAATAAACAAAAGCTTTAACTTCAATTAAGTCCAACTATATTTTTATTTTTTCGTGGTTATTGTCTTTTGTATCTTATATAGGAAATCTTTGGGGTGCCTGGCTGGTTCAGGTGGTAGAGTCTGTGATTTTTTATCTCAGGGTTGTGAGTTTGAGCACCACATGGAGTGTAGAGTTTACTTAAAAACAACCACCACCACCACCACCACCACAACACAAAAAAAACTTTGGCTACCCCAAGGTCAGAAGTTCTCCTATGTTTTCTTTTTTTCTCTTTCTTTCTACTTTTTTTTTTTTTTCCCTGCAAAAAGCTTTATTGCTGGGGTGCCTGGGTGGCTCAGTTGGTTAAGCATCTGACTTTGCTCAGGTCATGATCTCACTGCTCGTGGATTAGAGCTCCACGTCGGGCTCTGTGCAGACAGCTAGCTCAGAGCGCGGAGCCTGTTTCAGATTCTGTGTCTCCCTCTCTCTCTGACCCTCCCCTGCTCACGCTCTCTCTCTCTCTCAGAAATAAATAAAACATTACCAAAAAAAAAAAAAAAGCTTTATTGCTTTCATTTGGGCCATGGCTTGGGAGAGGGCTCCAGGTGGTTAAAAAGCTGCCTACTGGCTGCACGGAGAGACTCAGGCACAACCCCTGGCACCTGGGGGATGCCAGAGGGACCCTCTCGAAGGCTGCCGGGCTCCAGAGACTTCTAGTCGTGCTTAAGGGTGAGCCTTTTGAAGAGATACTCGTCCAGCCCAGTCTGGGGGCCAGACAGCCTGCAAAGTTAGTCAGGTGTTTGTTTGGTTGCCCATCTTCTTGTTGAGTTTCATCTCCTCATCTAGAAAGTGATTCTCCAGGAAGTGACAGAGATAGGGGTCTGCGAGGGCAGAACCCAGGGCATGCAGATCCAAATGGGCCTGCTCAGGCTCTTCTCCAGAAGCAGGCCGGCTTCCACGGTGTCCAGGGATTTACCCCACCCATCTTGGGACGGCTTCTGCACGTCCCGGAAGAGAGCGCGGCCGCGGCGCTGGTTTTGTCTTCAAGAGACGCTCAGCGCCTTCCCGCTTCTCCTCAGCCACCTTGCGGGAGAAGAGGCCACGCTCTCCAGAGCCACATCGTCATGGTCGATACAGAAGCCCAGGAAGAGGTAGGTGTAGGAGGCCCGCAGGTGCATGTCGATCAGGCGGTTGACGGCGGCCTCCGCCTCAGTGGAGTAATTCTGATGAATCTGGGTGCTCGTGGTTGATGGGTAACGAGGAGCTAAGTTCAAAATCGGGTGTTGGCTGGTCCCGGAGGCGGAAGCTGGGCAAGAAGACGGCTCCGAAAGTTGTGACTAGAAGAAAGGTTGGAGGATGGTCGGAGGTCGGTAAAAGGGGCATCATCCCTGGGTCTGTTCTGGCCAAACACTGTTGAAGCAGGAGACAGAGATCCTCAGGACTGCCGGGAGCATTCTCCTATGTTTGCTTCTAAAAGTTTGAATATTTAATTTTACAGTTTGGCATTTTTAAATTAAAAAATTTTTTAAGTTTATTTATTTATTTATTTTGAAAGAGGGGAGGAGAAGGGACAGAGAGAGGGAGAGAGAATCCCAAGCAGGCTTCACGCTGTCAGTGTGGAGCCCAATATGGGGCTCAAACTTACCAACCAGGAGATCATGACCCCTGCTGAAATGAAGAGTCTGAGGTTTAACAGACTGAGCCATCTAGGTGCCCCTCCTCCCTTTTAAAAAAATTTTGACACTTTTATACTTATGAGCCATCTTTAATTTTTGTATATGGTCTAAGGAAAGAGTTAACTTTTTGAGTTTCTTTCTTTCTTTCTTTTTTTTAATCCTCATATGAATATACAATAGTTCTGGCCTCACATGTTAAAAAAAATCCAAACAAACATATTTTCTTCTGCAGAATTGCATTGGCACCTCAGAGAAAAAATATTAAGTATTTTACCATTAAATATTTTAGATGTAGTTTTTTTGTTTTTTTGTTTTTTTGTTTTTTTTGTGGATAGCTTTTGTCAGGTAATAAAGTTCACATCTATTCTCAATTTGCTGAGAGTTTTTTCCCGAGTGCATATTTATCAGTGCATTTTCTGTATCTAATGAGATAATTATTTGGTTTCTCTCTCTCTTTTTTCTGTTAATGTGGTTAATTATAGGGGTGGCTCAGTTGGTTAAGGGTCCAACTTCAGCTCAGGTCATGATCTCGTGGTTGAGAGTTCTAGCCCGGTGTTGGCCTCTGTGCTAACAGCTCAGAGCCTGGAGCCTGCTTCTGATTCGGTGTCTCCCTCTCTCTCTGCCCCTTTGCTGTTCATGCTCTGTCTCTCAAAAATAAACATTAAAAAAAATTTTTATTTTAAATGTGAATTATATTAATTATTTTAGAATGTTAAATCAACCTTGCTTTCCTGGGATGAACATACTTGGTTATTGCATTTGTAAACAATCTCTGTATTCAATTTGCTAGTGTTTTATTTAGAATTTTTGCATTTATATGCAGAAAAGAGTTTAGTTTTGGTATCAGACTTATGTTAGCTTCATAAGACAAGTAAGTGGGTGTTTCCTTTTGTCAAATCTCTGAAAGGGTTGGAGAGAAATTATTATTATTTCTTCTTAGCTATCTGGCACAATTTATCTTGAAAGCCACCTGGGCCTGGTTTATCTTCATGGATCTTTAACTCTAAAGTCCATTTCTCTAGCATATACCAAAGTGTTAGCAGTTTACTTCTTTTGTATGTTTTGGTAAACTGTATTTTTGAAGAATTTGTATACATTGTCAAATTTATTGGCATAAAGTTGTTCACTGTGTTCTCTTAGTATCTGTAGGATGTCTAGTAACATCACATTTTGAAACTTCTAATACTGGTCTTTTATGTTTTCTCTCTCTTTTATTGATTTTTAAAAAGATTTTATTTTTAAATAATTTCTACACCCAATGTGTGGATCAAACTCACAACTGTGAGGTCAGAGGTTGCATGCTCCACTAACTAAGCCAGGCAGGAGATTATAGATCTTATTATTCTATTTTAAAAAATGAATTTTTGCCTATGATAATTTCTCTATATATACTTTCTATTTCATTGATTACTGGGCTTTCCTTACTATTTCCTTTCTTTCTACTTTATTTAAGTTTAATTTGCCCTTTTTCGAGTTTCATAAAATGAAAGCTTAGAGTATTAATTTTCATTTATTTTTATTTTTCTTAAAGTAAGCTTTACACCCAATGTGGGGCTTGAACTCACTACCCTGAGATCATGAGTCACATGCTCTGCTGACTGAGCCAGCCAGGGACCCCTAGAGTACTGATTTTCAGCCATTCTTCTTTTTTTTCTTTTAATGTATTCATTAGAAGCCATAAATCTCCTTCTAAGCACTGCTTTAGCTGTATCCCACAGCTTTTGGTATGCTTGGTATTTGCATTATTCTTCAGATCAAAAAAAATTTTTTTAATTTAAGTAGGCTCCACACCCAGCATCGAGCCCAAAGCAGAGTTTGAACTCACAACCCTGAGATCAAGACCTGAGCTGAGATCAAGAGTCAAATGCTTGGAGCTCCTTGGTGGCTCTGTTGATTAAGCACTCAATTTTGGCTTATGTCATGATCTCTCGGTTTGTGAGTTCGAGCCCCACATCAGCTTATGTGCTTACAACTCAGAGCCTGGAGCCTGCTTCAGATTCTGTGTGTCTGTCTCTGCCCCTCCCTTGCTTACACTGTGTGTGTGTGTGTGTGTGTGTGTGTGTGTGTGTGTGTGTGTGTGTGTGTGTGAGAGTCACTCAGGCACCTCAGTTCAAATTATTTTCTAATTTCCTTGTGATTTCTTTTGGCCCTAGGTCATTTAGAAGTATGTTCCATAATTTTAACACATTTTGAGATTTTCTCCTTGTATTTCTGTGATTTCTAGTAGTTAGAAAATATACTGTATATAATTTCAGTCCTTTGAAATTTGTTAGTCTTGCTTTATGACCCAGCATATGGTCTATCTTGGTGTGCCCTTGAAAAGAATGTGTACTCTACAATTTTTAGGCATAGTGTTTTCTAAATTTCAATTAGGCCAAGTTGTTTAATGGTGTTGTTTCAATATATTTTTATTGACAATTTGGTCTTTTTGATTTTGGTTACTAGGAAATGTATGTTAAAATCTCCAATATGGGGACGCCTGGGTGGCTCAGTTGATTGAGTGTCCAGCTTCAGCTCAGGTCAAGATCTCATGGTTTATGAGTTTGAGCCCCACATGGGGCTCTCTGCTGTCAGCACAGCGCCTGCTTTAGATCCTGTCTCCCTCTCTTTCTGCCCCTCCCCCACTAGCATGTGTGCACACACACTCTCTCTTTCTCGAAAATAAATAAACAATGGGGCTCCTGGGTGGCTCAGTCGGTTAAGTGTCCAAGTTTGGCTCAGGTCATGATCTCACGGTTTGTGGGTTCGAGTCCCGCGTCAGGTTCTGTGCTGACAGCTAGCTCAGAGCCTGGATCCTGTTTCAGATTCTGTACCTACCTCTCTCTCTGACCCTCCCCTGCTCACGCTGTCTCTCTCTCTTTCAGAAATAAATAAAAAGCATTTAAAAAAAAATAAATAAACATTAAAAAACCCAAGTATGGTTATGAGCTCATCTATTTGTCTTTTTAGTTAATTTTTGTTTCATACATATGTATTTTTTAAAATGTTTATTTATTTTGAGAGACAGAGATAGTGGGCAGGAGCGGGGGAGGGGCAGAGAGAGAGGAGATAGAGAATCCCAAGCAGCCTGTCAGCATGGACACGATGCTCCATCTCATAAACCATGAGATCATGACCTGAGCTGAAATCAAGAGTCAGATGCTCAACTGACTGAACCAGTCAGGTGCTGCTCATATATATTTTTAAAGATTTTATTTGTAGGGAATCTCTACATCCAATGTGGGGCTCATACCTGCAACCTAGAGATCAAGAGTTGCGTAGTCCACTGACTGAGCCAGCCAGGAGCCCTGATTTTTGCTTCATATATACTGAAACTATGTTGTTATGTCCATACAAACTTAGGATTGTTAGTTTTTCCTCTTGAACCAGTGCTTTGATTATTATGAAATGTTCTTATTTCTAGCAACACTTTTTGCCTGAAAGTACATTTCGTCTTATAAATACTGACATGCCAACTTAGTTTTGATTAGTGTTTTCATGCTATGTCTTTTTTTCACCCTTATACTTTCAGGTTATCTGTGTCATTATGTTTAAATGTGTTTCTAATGAACAACATATAGTATTTTCTGAAAAACTGATATCCACTTGTAATGACCTTATTGACATAATTGGGTTGAAGTCTACCATCTTCTATTTGTTTTCTATTGTTTTTTATTCTTCTTGTCTTTATTCTTCCTTCCTGTTTCCTTTCATAGTAATTAAGTCTCTATTTTATTTTATCTCCATTTAATTTTGTTATTTAGTATCTTTTTAAATAAATTCCAAATGGTGTGTGTGTGTGTGTGTGCGTGTGTGTGTATTTTTTAATGTTTTCCGAAATCACATATTTAAAATATTAAGTCCTCAGGGCACCTAAGTGGCTCCAACAGTTAAGTTTCTGACTACGGCTCAGGTCATGATCTCACAGCTCCTGAGTCTGAGCCCGCATTGGGTCTATGCTGACAGCTCAGAGCCTGGAGCCTGCTTCAGATTCTTTGTCTCCCTCTCTCTCTGCCCCTCCACCACTTGTGCTTTGTCTCTCTGTCTCTCAAAAATAAATAAACACTTTTAAAAATTTTTTAAAAAAGAAAGTTTTAGAGTTACTTAACATAAACGTAGCAAAATTCTTAATAAATCTATTCCTTGGATATTGCATTCTATACATATTTATATTAAACATTTCTTATTTTATATATTATAACATTTTAAAATTTTATGTTTTAAAACATGGATATATATTTTTAGTGTTAATTTTTGAGAGAGACGGAGTGTGAGTTTGGGAGGGGCTGAAGAGGGAAAGAGGGAGAGAAAGAGAGAGAGAAATGGAGAGTCCCAAGCAGGCCTCTCACTGTTCGCACAGACTGTGACTTGGTTCAATCCCACAAACTCTGAGATCATGACCTGAGCTGAAATCAAGAGTTGGAGGCTTAACCAACTGAGCCACCCAGGTGTCCCTATATTTCTTATATTTAAAAACATTTGTTTTTTATTTAAGTAATCTCTGTGCCCAGTGTGGGACTTGAGCTCACAACCCTAAGATGAAAAGTTGCATACTCCACTGACTGAGCTAGCCATGCACCCCTATATTAGAAAACTTAAAAAAAATCTTCTATCTGGGGACGCCTAGGTGGCTCAGTCAGTTAAGCATCCGGCTTTGGCTCAGGTCATGATCTCATGGTTTGTGGGTTCAAGCCCCGCGTCCAGCTTTGTGCTGACAGCTCAGAGCCTGGAGCCTGCTTCAGATTCTGTCTCCCTCTCTCTTTGCTGTTCTCCGCTCATGCTCTGTCTCTCTCTCCTTCAAAAATAAATAAACAAACATTAAAAAAATAAAAAACTCATTAAAAAATAAAATATAATCTATCTGATTACTACTGGGAATCTAGAAAAGCTATCTTTTATCTGGCCTCTTTATTGACCTTTCATATTTGTTGTAACTTTTTTTTTTATTATTCCCATGGATTTTCTAGTTTAACCTCAAATCATCTGCAAACAGTGTTAAATGCCTCTTCCTTTCAAATATGTCTTAAGTTGGGGCACCTGGGTGGCTCAGTCAGTTGAGCATCTGACTTCGGCTCACGTCACAATCTCATGGCTTGTGGTTCAAGCCACTCATTAGGCTCTGTGCTGACAGCTCACAGCCTGGAACCTGCTTTGGATTCTGTGTCTCCTCTCTCTCTGCCCCTTCCCTGCTCGTGCTCTTTCTCTCTTTCTCTCTCTCTCAAAAATAAATATTTAAAAAATAAAAAAAAGACAACTATGTCTTATGTTGAACCATATGAAATTGTTATTTGGCCACTTTGTCCTATAAAAATGACAATTTCATATGTCTTACTTTATCTCTTCTGTCCTATATTTATTACCTTAATTTGAAATTCTGTAATAACACTGGATACAATCAGCAATAGAGGACCCTTGTGTTCTTCCTAATGTTAATGGGAGTGTCTTTAACATTTAATTTTTTAAAGAAAAATGTGATGTTTAGAGCTGTGTTTTATTACATTTAAGCAAGAGTTCTTTTTCTGGTTTCTATAATTCTTAGGAATGTCTGTTAAAATTCATGAAGTACCTTTTTGCTCTCCATAAACTTGTACTTAAGGAGTTTTTTCCTTTATTAATAGAGAACATTATATGTGTAGATTGCTGTTTTAAAATTTTCTTTATAGTAGTTTTTAAAATGTGCTACCAGATTTACTTTATAACCTTTTGTAATTATAGAAACAGTGCGTACTCATGTAGTAAAATTAGAAGATGTAGAAAAGCAAGTATAAGAAAATAAAATTTTATATCCCCACTGTCTAGAGATTAGCAATATTAACATAAGTAGATTTCTCTGTGCTGACCATCTCGAATTCCATGTAAAAAATCTGGTGAAAACCTGTACCCTTTCTTCAGAACTATATATATGTGTGTGCATTTGTGTGACATGTACATACAATTATCCATTCAGTTTCAAGTACTAATGGATCTTCTTGAAGCTCCATCATGAATACTCCAGTGTCTAGAGACTGCAGGTTAAGAACTATGGTCTGATTTTCTTTTTCAGTGCTTCCTTTGCCAGGTTCTGGTATAAGAATTGAGCTAAAATTAGCAGCTCTCATTTTTTTCTTTTCTTTTTTTTTCTTTGCCTTTCTTTCATTTCCTGAAGATTTGAAAGAATTTGTGCCTAAAGTCCTCTAAAGTAGGAGCACTAATTTCTTCATCTTACCCATATAGAATCAAGTTTTATTAAATAGTTTATGTATGAAGAAAAAACCTCTTTAGTAGCATAAAATGATCAAAATTGCATGAAAGGGTGGGGAACTGAGGAGTGTTAAATGATCTACACTCCATATCTTTCATTGAAGGCAGTCAAGAGTACTCCTGATGGTTGATAAGCCAAATAATAGAGACATAGCATATTAATTAGAGTTCTAGATAGTTCCATAAGAAGGACCCAAACCAGAACTGGTCCAAAGTGGGTAACTCCAAAGCACAGAACTAATGGTCGAGGACTGGAAGGAAGAGAGCAGAGAGACTTATACTTGTCAAATTACACACTCCTAAATTTGGAGGTTGAATTTTTATTTCCATGGCCATAGTTTTTAATTTATATATTAACAAAAAGTAGAATTTCATGTAGGAAAACCTATAGGATAAAATTTCAGAGGAAAATCCATGGCAATAATGATATAATTATTACACAAGAAAGACTGATAGTAAGTGGCCAAGATTTCAACTCAAGAAGCCAGGAAAAAAACAACAAAATAAGTCCAGAGAAAGTAGGCAGAAATAATTCAGATGAGAGTAAAAAAAGAAAAAAAAACTAATAAGGGAGGAAAATAAAACCAGAGTAAGAATAGAAATGAATAATAAACAAAATGTAAAGCAAGAGCTGGTTTTTCAAGACAGAGACTTTTAAGACATTAAGAGAAATATTTGTGGGGCGCCTGCGTGGCTCAGTCAGTTAAGCATCTGAGTCTTGATCTCAGCTCAGGTCTTAATCTCAGGGTTGTGATTTTAAGCCCTGTGCTGGGCTCTGCTGTGAGCATGAAGCAGACAAAAAAAAAAAAAAGGAAAAAGGAGGGAGAGAGAGAGATTTGTAACTTTAATCAAAGACAAATTTTCTAGTTTCAACAGTGAAATAAAAGTACATTTTCTCACCTTCTGAATATGTGAGGCATCATACATGGTGAAGACTATGGTAAAAAAAAAAGCAGTCTTTAACGCTACTTTCTGTTCTGCTCTGGCATGTGCTGTTCCGTAGTCCATCTCAGGAGAAAGTGGTCGCTGGCCTGCTCCATCACACCACTAGCCACCTCACCAGCCAGATCGTCAGGCATCTCCCATCGCTGCCCCTCTCTACTCCATTGCTTTCTTTCATCTCATGTGGCAGTAGGATCCCTGAAGTCATTATTTTTCTGTAATAACCTGTTTCCCCAGTCCTGCCCCAAAAGCTTTTAGCATATTCTCTTTATCCATGGTGTTGTAAAATTCTAGGATGTGTCCAAGTATGAATCGTTTTTTAAAAATTTTAATGTTTATTTATTATTGAGAGGCAGAGACAGAGTATGAACATGGGAGGGACAGAGAGAGGGGGAGACACAGAATCTGAAGCAGGCTCTGAGCTGTCAGCACAGAGCTGGATGCGGGGCTCAAACTCAAGAGCCGTGAAATCATGACCTGAGCTGAAGTCACCCAGGTGCCCCTCTTTTTTTCTTTTTTTTTTTTCATTTATTTCTTTTTTTTTTCAATGTTTTATTTATTGAGAGAGAGAGAGAGAGAGAGAGACAGCGTGAGCAGGGGAGGGTCAGAGAGAGAGGGAGTCACAGACTCTGAAACAGGCTCCAGGCTCTGAGCTGGCAGTCAGCACAGAGCCCAACATGGGGCTCGAACCCACGAACCGCGAGATCATGACCTAAGCGAAAGTCGGACGTTTAACCGACTAAGCCATCCAGGTGCCCCATTTTTCTTTTCTTTTCTTTTTTTTTTTAACTCATCCTATTGTGTACTTAATAAGCCCTTTCAGTGTGAAGTTTTACATCTTATACCAGCTCTAGGGGATTATTATTTTTCTATTATTTTTATGATTTTTTTCTGTTCTCTATTTCTGGAACTCTTATTTTTTTTTTAATGTTTTATTTATTTCTAGGAGAGAGAGAGAGAGACAGCGTGAGCAGGGGAGGGTCAGAGAGAGAGGGAGTCACAGACTCTGAAACAGGCTCCAGGCTCTGAGCTGGCAGTCAGCACAGAGCCCAACATGGGGCTCGAACCCACGAACCGCGAGATCATGACCCAAGCGAAAGTCGGACGCTTAACCGACTAAGCCACCCAGGCGCCCCTCTGGAATTCTTATTAGATATAGGTTCTTTTAGATACTCTATCTCTCTTGACAATTTTTTCCCTTGTCTTTTCTGGGTTTGGTCTTTTTGCTTTATGTTTCTTGTCTTTTTCTTGCATTCCTTAGATTTATGTTTTACTACGGTGATTGTATTTTTATTTATTTATTTTTTTAAAGTAATCTCTGTACCCCATGTGGGGCTTGAACTCACAATGCAAAGATCCAGAGTCATATGCTCTACTGACTGAGCCAACCAGGTGCCCCTGGTGACTGTATTTTTAATCTCCATGAACTCTTCATTGTTTTCCAATTGTTCCTTTCTTATAGAGGTCTCCACTGGTTTAAATGGATACAGTATCCATGAGAGTATCATGCTAAGTGAAAAGAGAAAAACAAGTATCATGTGATTTCACTCATATGTGGAATATAAGAAACAAAACAAATGAACAAAGAAAACAAAGAGACAAACAAAAAAACCAGACTCTTGAATACAACAGAGAACAAACCCATGGTTGCCAGAGGGGAGATGGGTGGGGGAATGGGTGAAATTGGTGATTGGTGACTAAGAGTACACTTATTGTGATGAGCACTGAGAAATGTATAGAATTGTTGAATTATTATATTGTACACCTGAAACTAATATAACACTATATATTAAGCATAGTTGAGTAAAAATAAATGAATACAATATCTTCCCTTTTGTGACACTGACTGGAATTCCTTGTAGTTTATTATGTTTTATGAATTATCTATATTTCTACCATCTGGGTAAGGCCTTTTGATGTTTATTTTGGTTTTTGTCACTTGAACTACAGTATTCTCCAACCATCCACGATCTTTTACTTATCTTTTTGTGAATCAAGGACAATTTGATTGATATAGGTGGCTTGGGACAGATTTCCTGTGTCCTGTCCCTGAATTAGAGCCAGGTTTTGTGTTTGTAGGTAGGAATGTGAATAATCATTCACTTTAGAGTGCTAGGGGCATGTGGTCAGGCTGCACCTCTCCCCAAATGCCAAAGAAAAGTGGGTCCTTCTGGTGCTCCAGCCCCTATGCTGAATTGCTGTTGCATGATTATCTTACATACACCAAATTTATTCAGAGATATTTTCAACTTGGCCTGGGGGCAAAAGACATTGCTACATAGAACGATAGGAGAAGGGGTTCAAAGACCAAGGGCAGCAGGACTCCATACATTGGCTACATCAGTCAAGTTACATGTACATGTACCCATCTTTGGAGGTAGAAGTGAGGTACCAACACTCTATAACACCACGGACTGAGTAGGAGCGTTGTATTCCTCAGAGGAGATCCAAATGCTTTTATCTGAAGATTAGGATAAAAGCAGTGAGAGTCCACTATAATAGACAAGTGTGATTCTCCCCATTTTCTGAGTACATTTGGTGAAATATTGTGAATGAATTGTGGAGATTAGGAGTGAGGAAAACATGATATAGTAAATCAACAAAATGTAAGCAACACCACTGCTGATCATTGTGTTGATCATTGAAGGAAAAAGCTAGAGAGAATGGTTAAGTATTTCTATCCTCTTAATGGCCCATACCAGTTGGAGGTGGAGAGGAAGGGTCTCTGAGGAAGAAGAGGCTCTGTAAATGATTAACATAATAGCAAAGATGCTGTAAGCTCCATTTGAGACCAACTTCCAGTTTCTTTCTTTATTTTTTCAAGTTTATTTTGAGAGACAGAGGGGAAGGGAGGGATAGAGAGAGAGAGAGGGAGAGAAAGAATCTCAGGCAGGCTCCCATGCTATCGGCGCAGAGCCCCAGGTGGGGCTGGATCCCACAAACCATGAGATCATGACCTGAGCAGAAACCAGGAGTCAGATATTTAACTGACTGAACCACCCAACTGCCCTGAGACCAACTTACAGTTTCTGATTCACTGAGTATCTTTTCCTTTTTTTAATAAAAAAATATGAATTTTTAAGTTTATTTATTTTTAGAGAAAGAGAGAGAATGAGAACACAAGCAGGGGAGGGGCAGAAAGAGAGACCCTAGAATCACTCTGAAGTAACAATTTCTTTTTTTTTTTAATGTTGATTTATTTTTGAGAGAGAGAGAGAGAGAAGAGCACAGGGGAAGGAGCAGAGAGAGAGGGAGACGGAAAATCTGAAGCAGGCTCCACGCTGACAGCACAGAGCCTGATGTAAGTTCAAACTCATGAACCTTGAGATCATGACCTGAGCAGAAACCAAGAGTCCGATGCTAAACCGACTGAGCCACCTATGTGCCCCTGAATATCTTTCCCTTTAAATGAGCATAGAGTAATCATGATAGTTGAATGTGGCTGGCTGTGGAAAAGATATTTGGAATCTTACAAAATGTATGGGGCCTTATTCACTCCATTTGTATTCCCCTCTTGATTTGTATGGTTCCTATGCATTCCAAAGGCTTTTCTCAATGCTGACAGGGAAGAAAGTTCTGCCAAATTGGAAGCTTTTAAACAGATCAAGATTTTCTTTTTTTTTTTTTTTAATTTTTAATGTTATATTTATTTCTGAGAGAGAGAGAGAGAGAGAGCGTGAGCAGGGGAGGGGTCAGAGAGAGGGGAGATACAGAATCCAAAACAGGCTCCAGGCTCTGAGCTGGCAGTCAGCACAGAGCCTGACGCAGGGCTTGAACCCACGAACCATGAGATCATGACCTGAGCCAAAGTCGGACGCTTAACTGACTGAGTCACTCAGGCACCCCCAGATCAAGATTTTCAACATATTTCAAACCTGGTTAGATTTCATGCAGCTAAGTCTCAGCCACATCATAATGTTGATGGGATTGTTCATTTCTTTTCTTCTTAGCAGAGTAACTGTCGTTCTCAAACACAGATCAGGCATGTAGCCCTCACAAATGTAGTAATCAAAATAGAGAGTGATCAGCTTATCCAGTTTCCCATCTGTGTTTCAGCTGTGATGTTTAATTTTCATTTCCTCCTTCCCATTGACATCCTAACCCAACCAGGGAGGTCTGATAGCCCTTTCCAGGGGATGTTGTTACTTCCTCATTCTTACATAAGAGCCGGAATTCCATTTGGAAAGAGAAATTACACTGGGCTTTAATCAATAACCTCAAAGAATTAAGAGAAAAAAAATTACCTGTTATTCGACTTTAATATGTATTTGATGGCCATGATTTGTGTTCTTGTGTTAATTGTAGGATCCTAGAATTAGATTAACTATTGTTAACATCTAAAATTGATTTAAATGCAAAAAGAATCAATACATGAGCTAAATGTTTAAATATCATGACACTAACAAGAGACTGAATCTTCCACTGAATTATTCTTTGCTTTCTGAGAACAATGAAACTATCTAGGGGAAGTGAAAAATACTGATGTAAAGGACAATGTAAATAACCCCCCATCATAAAAATGAAGGTAACAGCACACGTGGTATAGCTTGGGGACAGGGGTGCAAAAGCACCTGACTTTGGGGGTCCCAAACAGACCAGCTTCAGCCACTTTCTGCTGACAAAATCCAAAGTCAGAGAGACCAGTGGCAATGAAACAAGAAAGGAATTTATTTCAGTGAGGCCAGCACCGGGAAGATAGCATAGTGTCTCAGAAACTGTCTCCAAAGTGCCAAAAATACTTCCTTACGGGTTTGTATAAGGAAAATGTGGGGCAAATGTGGGTGGGTGGGTACATGAAGGTGGGCAGTGAAGGTCAAACTGATCTTTGTCTTGGAGTCAATCATAGATGGGGTCTTGCTGGCTCAGGGCAGACCTTACTGCTAGAGCAAGTAGTTTCTTCTTTGCCCTCAGGGTCTTTCTCTCAGAAAGAAGAACACAAATAGAAAGTCTGAGGTCAAAATGGAGGCAGCCAAAGTCCTCTTTCAGTGGGAGGAATAAAGAGTAAGTATGGCAAAACTAAAAATCTTAGCATTAAATTTGGCAAAAGATTATAGTAAGTATAATTGCTGATGTTTTTGAGCACTTACTGGATGCTTGATACTGTTGTTTTTTTTTTCCTCATTCAATCTTCACAACAACCTTACAGAACACGTACCAAGAAGGTCTGGGAAGATCTGCCTCCACCAAGTCACAGGCTGGATTTGTGAAAAATGATGAAAGAAGACAACTTAGGTGACACAAAGAAACTTTATTTAACACTTCATTAAGTGGCAGTCTCCATTCCCAAGGGTCCACAGAATTGCAAAATGGGGTGAAGGCAAGCTGCTTTTATTAGGAAAAAGTATAAAGGACAAGAAAGGGGAAAATGAAAAATAACAAAGAATAAGGGTATAAGTATACAGCCCCGAGTTGACATGGTGTTGGAGACTGACTGATTGGATCTGCTGTATTTCAATCAAGTGAAACCTTTATAAGGACATGAAAGTTATCTAAGTTTGTTTCCTGATGTGGCATCCTGGGCAGGAGTGACTCCATTTTGGGCCTGGAAGTGTATTGCAGTAGGGCTGAAGCCCAGGTCTGCTGACTACAGATCCAGATCCCTTAACCTGTATGCTATGTTTCAACAATTGTGATTCTAGATATCCTAAACAAATGGAGTCTTGATGGAGCTTTAAAGCGTGGATAATCCAAAAGACTGATATATTCAGAAAGATATTAGAGTTGGCCAATTACTTGCTCTTTTATTTCACTAACTTAAGTTTCAGGAACTCTCTTGTTACATTTGATACCCCCATAATCCTAAATTTTGTTCGTTGAATTGGATTCTACAATTGAAATCGTGAAATTCACAAAAAATGTTAACATATTCAGGGGGCACCTGGGTGGCTCAGTCGGTTAATCATCTGAGTTTGACTCAGATCACGATCTCATGGTTCATGAGTTCAAGCTCACATCAGGCTCTCTGCTGTCAGCGTGGAGCCTGCTTTGGATTTTTCGTCTCCCTCTCTCTCTGCTCCTTCCTCTGTGCTCTTCTCTCTCTCTCAAAAATAAATCAACGTTAAAAAAAAAAAAGTGGGGCGCCTGGGTGGCTTAGTCGGTTGTTAAGCGTCCGACTCTCGCTTAGGTCATGATCTCGCGGTTCGTGGGTTCGAGCCCTGCGTCGGGCTCTGTGCTGACTGCCAGCTCAGAGCCTGGAGCCTGTTTCAGTCTGTAACTCCCTCTCTCTCTGATCCTCCCCTGCTCATGCTGTCTCTCTCTCTCCTAGAAATAAATAAAACATAAAAAAAAATGAAAAAAAAAAAAGAAATTGTAACTTCAGAGTGATTCTAGGGCCACCTTAAAAGGTGTTTTTTTTTTTTTTTTAGCAAATTCTACTCTTTAGACTCTTGAAAGTTCTCCAAGAACATTAGAATGTATATAAAGTCATAGGTCATAGAAACATTTATGGATCTGAGTTGGGGTACTAAAGCTAGTTCAGTGTGTGTGTATGTGTGTGCAAGCACACATGTGTCCATGGGAGTGTGTGTATGTGTCTGTGTAAACACCCACATGTAAGCCTGTGTGAGGTTGCCTGGTTAGATGGAACTGGGACCAAATAATTTGTATTTAAACAGTATCTCTGATTATTTTCATCTCTTTGTGTATTTAGTTTTAAGAGAAAGACAGAGACAGAACATGAACAAGGGAAGGGGCAGAGAGAGAAGGAGATACAGAATCTGAAGCAGGCTTCAGTGTCTGAGCTATCACCATAGAACCCTATGCAGGGATCAAACCCACTAGTTGTGAGATCATGACCTGAGCCAAAGTTGGAAGCTTAATGAATTGAGCCACCCAGGCGCCCCACAGTGTTTCTGTTTAAAAGCATCAGGACCCTTTGGTGCAGATTCTCTGGTTCTTTTTTTATTCTCAAGTATCACTTGTAAAGCCAAACATAGTTATGCAAATGTATGTCGAGTAGGCCCCTTGGACTTCTGGGGAAAGGTGTAAAACAGGATCTTTTGTTGGTAGGCTATGCCTATCAAGAAGCCTGAGGTTTGCAGAGTTGGATCCTGAAGGGTAAAGATGTCCTTGAAATGAGTATATTTTCAGAAACTCCCAAGAGCTAACATTTTCTCCTCTGTGGGTCAACGTTATTAGAACATCTCTGTAGGACTGAGATAGTCTTTTTTTTTTTTTAGAGAGAGAGAGCAAGCAGGGAAGAGGGGCACAGAGAGAGAGAGAGAGAGAGAGAGAGAGAGAGAGAATATCAAGCAGGCCCTATGCTCAGCACAGAGTCCAACATGGGGCTCGATCCCACAACCCTGGGATCATGACCTAAGCTGAAATCAAGAGTCAGACACTTAAGCGACTGAGCCACCCAGGCGCCCCAGGACTGAGATAATCTTAACCAAGACAAATCCATAGGAGAAGACACTAAGAGCTCCCAACTGTATGTTATCCCAGGCAAGAAAGTCTGATGTAGTGGCCTCATTCAGTAACCACATTCAGAGGGTGTGGGTGGTCTTGGTACAGCATGTTGGTGAGGTTGGATGGCCCTCTTGACTTTGACACCTTGACATAAAGGATGTGCAAATGATGGAGCTTGTGCAAGGGTAAAACAACACAGTTGGTACCCTAAGCCTGTAATGCTCTAGGCTGAATACAGCACTGGATAGAGTGGTTCATCCCTTCTTCTTCCAATGATTTTAAAACTAAATTTGTAACCCAAGCTATTAGAGTATAAATTGCAGAAATATTTTAACACACACTTCAACTTTCCCAACTCTGATATTCAACTTCAGGTATTCAGGTTTTGACTACATTGATGACTATGGTTTTTTAAAAAATTATGTTTATTTTTGAGAGAGAGAGAGTATGAGTGGGATAGGAACAGAAAGAGAGGGAGACACAGAATGCAAAGCAGTCTCCAGGCTATGAGCTGTCAGCACATAGCCTGACACAGGGCTCGAACTCACGAACTGTGAGATTGTGACCTGAGCCGATGTCAGACACTTAACTGACTGAGCCACCCAGGCGCCCCTGAAGATTATGTTTTGAGTAAAATGTTCACTTTAGACAAATATATGCTTCATTTGGAAATATCTTAAAAGTCTTAGCATTTATTTCTTTTGAACTCAATTTGCTTTGCCAAAGATTATTTCAAATTTGGAATCACCAATTCCCACTATTTTGTCAAAAATATTTGTGTTGGATGTATTCAGAACCTCAAAAACCTTTGCCCATGTTTTTCTATCTTCACTGCCATGGAAAGGTCTTTCTGCAGAAGCATGTTTGCAGATGTGTGTGGGTTGTACGAATCACCCAAGTCACACTGTGAAGTAGGCAGGAGAGGGATCACTCTTCTTGTTTCCTGGCTGAGGAGAGTGAGATGGTGTATGCGACTTGAAGAAGGTCTCACAGCTGGGCAGAAATAGCACTGGAACTTGAATGGCTATTCCTGACTTTTAAATAACGGGCCCTTCCTTCCCACTGTTATGTGCCAAGGATCTTTATGAATAGCTTTCTAGACTGAAGCATGATGTTCAAGGGGGGAAGAAGATCTGGGTTCAAATCTTGAGGCTTCCACTTCTCATTTTTGGTTGGGCAAAGTACTTAACATCTGTGAGCCTTAGTGTCCTCATTTATTGAATGGAAAAACCCAATACTATAAATTTTGCATGGCTATTAAGATTACTGAGCTATAAGTTTTAAGTTTCTGGTATTGTAGTATTAGTATAAGAAACACCATGCAGTCTCTCTTGATGGTCTCTAACCTTCGCAAATTTGGATATATTTTACCACTAACTTTTTGTGAATACACAAAGGACTTCAGCAGGTTTTTTTTTTAATATTTTATTTATTTCTAGGAGAGAGAGAGACAGCGTGAGCAGGGGAGGGTCAGAGAGAGAGGGAGTCACAGACTGAAACAGGCTCCAGGCTCTGAGCTGGCAGTCAGCACAGAGCCCGACGCGGGGCTCGAACCCACGAACCGCGAACCGCGAGATCATGACCCAAGCGAAAGTCGGACGCTTAACCGACTAAGCCACCCAGGCGCCCCAGGACTTCAGCAGTTTTTAGGTTAGCATAGAATGATACAAAGGACTCCAATCAGTAGACTAGTTCTAAGTACCATCTACCCCTAATAAAAACAAGGGTTTAACTTTCATCATTCATTGGATAAATATTTACTGAATATCTATTATATGCCAGGTATTGCTCTAAGCCCTGGTGAAAAAACAATAAAGAAAAAAAAAAGGCAAAAATCTCTGTCCTTAGAGAGCTTACATTCTAGTGGCACCTATTATACACCAGGTTTTTGTTCCAGTGATCAATGCCATGTAATTTAATATCTAAATTACTTATGTAAAAATAATACTTGGGGGAAAGTTGTCCATCAGTTATTTTGCTCCATGCGATATTGATTGGGGTCACTCATTCCTATTCAGCTGACAGCTGGTTTAGTCTGGAGGGTCCAAACAAGTTCACTCAGATGCTTGACACCTTGTCAGGGTGGCAGAAAAGCTGAAGTCAGTACAACCCCTCTCCCTCTCTGGGTAGCTTCTGGGTCTCTCCACAGGGTCTATAGAGCAGGGTAGTCATACTTCTTATGTGGCAAGTGGCTTTTCTCAGGAAAGTGGTCCTGGAGACAGACCAACACAGAAGCTGAAAGGCTTCTTCTGATCCAAAGTTGAAGACAAGAAGCATCACTTCAACTATGTTTCATTAGGGACTGGTGAGTGCCCTTGGCCAGTGTGGGGTTAAGGAGAAGGGAGTTAGATCTTACATTTCCATGGGAAGAATGTCAAACAATCTGTGGGCATCTTTAAGATGCATTTTTACTGTATTATCTCATTTAGTCCTAAAAGCAATAGCTCTATGAGGTAGGTTCTCTTAAATTATACTTGTTCTACAGATAAGGAAACTGACACAGAGAAGTTAAGTAACTTGCCCAAGGTTACATAGCCAGTCAGTGACAGAGCTAGGATTAAAATATGGTAATCTAGGGGTGACTGGATGGCTTGGTTGGTTATGCATCCAACTCTTTGTTTTGGCTCAGGTCATGATCTCATAGTTTGTGGGTTTGAGCCCTATGTCAGGCTCTATGCTGACAGTGCAGAGCCTTCTTGGAATTCTCCCTTTCCCTCTCTCCCTACCCCTCCCCTGCTCTCCCTCTCTCAAAAATAAATAAATAAACTTAAAAGTAAATAAATAAATAAGATTAAAAAAACACAAAAAGTGGTAATCTAGCTCCAGAGTCCATTGTTTTCTTTCTTTCTTTCTTTCTTTCTTTCTTTCTTTCTTTCTTTCTTTCTTTCTTTCTTTCTTTCTTTCTTTCCTTCCTTCCTTCCTTCCTTCCTTCCTTCCTTCCTATTATTATTAGTATTATTATTATTTTTAATGTTTTATTTATTTCTGAGTGAGAGAGAGAGACAGCATGAGCAGTGGAGGGTCAGAGAGAGAGGGAGACACAGAATCTGAAACAGGCTCCAGGCTCTGAGCTAGCTGTCAGCACAGAGCCCGATGTGAGGCTTGAACCTACTAACTGTGAGATCATGACCTGAGCTGAAGTCGGAGGCTTAACTGACTGAGCCACCCAGGCACCCCAAGATTATACTGTACTCCCTCAAATGATTTGAATTATCTTGGACAATTGTTTTTTAAATGACTGAGTCTCAGTTTCTCATGCACATTATGAGAGGCTAAGAACAGAATTGTTTTTTGTCTCATATCCTTTAGGATGGCCACTACGAAAAAACAAAAAATCAAGTATTGGTGATGATGTGGAGTAATTGGAACACTCGTGCACTATTGGGAAGAATATAAAACTGTGCAGCCTCTATATAAAATAGTATAGCAGTTCCTCAAAAAATTAAAAATAGAATTACCATATAAACAGCATTCCACTTCTGGGTATATATTCCAAAGAATTAAAAGCAGAGTCTTGAAGAAATAATTTGTATACCCATTCTCCTAGCAACATTGTTTACAGTACCGGAAAGATGGAAGCAACCCAAGTGTTCATTTTTGAAAGTATGGATGAGGAAAAAAAAAAAAGAAAGTATGGTATATACATGCAATGCAATATTACTCAGCCTTTGTAAAAAGGATGAAATTCTGACACATGCTACAACTTGGATAAAACTTGAGGATATTGGGCTAACTGAAAGCAGTCATACACAAAAGGGCCAATAGTGTATGATTCTACCATTATGAAGTACCTGGAGGAGTCAAATTCATAGAGTCAGAAAATAAAAGAGTAGTTGCCAGGAGCTAAAGGAAGGGAAGAATGGCAAGTTGTTTAATGGGTATAGAGTTTCAGTTTTGCAAGATGAAAAAAATACTGGAAATGGTTGCTCAACAACATGAATATACTTAACATTATTGAATGGTACACTTAAAAATGGTTACAATGGGGCACCTGAGTGGCTCAGTTGGTTAAGCATCTGACTCTTGATTTCAGCTCAGGTCATGATCTCACAATGGTGAGATCCAGCCCTAAGTTGGACTCTGTGCTGGGGATGGAGCCTGCTTAAGATTCTCTCTCTCTCCATCTTTGTTTGCCCCTCCCCACCCCAAATAAATAAATATAATTAAAAAAAAAAGTGAAAGCAAGGCAGAGACAGAAAGATAGGGAGAGAGAGAATCCCAAGTGAGCTTTGCACTATCAGCAAGGAGCCTGACACAGGGCTCAATCCCACAACCCTGGGATCAACCAACTGAGCCACCAAGGTGCCCCCACCTTTCTATCCCTCAGGAAAAAAAAACTTTAAAAATGGTTACAACAGTAGACTTTATATAATGTGTATTTTACCACAATTAAAAATAAAAATTTCATATTCAACATTTGCAATTTTATATAATTTTTATCCCATATCTAGTATATATATTAATATATGTCTTATATCTAATATAATAGTAGCTGCTTCTGCTAGTCTTAGAAATAAATTTGAAACAAGTATTCTAATTATGGGTAGGCACCTAGCCTCATAATTTAACAGAAAGAAGTCATTTAAATCGTAAGAAAGTAGAGTATATTATATACTTTTTTTTCTAAACATTGAAATAATGACTCATTAATGAAGGTGCCTAGGGGCTCCTGGGTGGCTCAGTCGGTTAAGCGGCCAACTTCGACTCAGGTCATGATCTCGTGGTTCGTGGGTTTGAGCGCCGCATTGGGCTCTGTCCCTCCCCTGCTCATACTCTGTCTCTCAAAAATAAATAAATGTTAAGAAAAAAATTTTTTAAAGGTGTCTAGTGATGCGTACAGAAAGTGACTAAATATACAACAGAATTAGCAAATCAAACAGGATTTTGGACTCCTTACTCATCAGGACGGGCCAAAGCAAACAAGGGTATTTTGTATTGTGCTGTAAAGGTCATTAATTCAGACTTGGCCAATTCAGGAGAGGCAGAGAGATGTGGAAACCAGGGCCTTTAGAACTGAGCCTCACCTCAGTATTCAAACCATAGAATAAGACTCAGATGTAAGCTGGGGTTCTGTTGCCTGGAGGGTGTCTTGAAACAACCAACCGACCAGGTGCTGGGTTTCAGAAAATTATTTTACCAGGCCATTTAAAGGAGAGCAAGTTTGATTTCAAATTGTAATCAGAAGATGAATATAATTGTTTTTTCAAATGACCATAAAGCCTGTAAGGAAGTATTCCAAAGGTACTGGTAAACCTCAGGGCAAGAAGGAAAAAAAAGAGGAAATGATTTTTTTTCTTTCAATTAAAAACATTTTTTCCTGGGGCATCTGGGTGGCTCAGTAGGTTGAGCATCAGGCTACTCTTAATTTTGCTAAGTCATGATCTCAAAGCTTCTGGGATGGAGCCTCTTCTCTCTCTCCCTTTCTCTCTGCCCTTCCCCTGCCTCTCAAGGTAGATAAAAAAACTTCAAAAAAAATTTTTTTTTGAAACAAAATACAGCACAATGGACAGTTGTTATTTTGATGGTGCAGCAGCTCTTTTATTTTCTGGGTAAGTCACCCTAAACATCTAGCCCTAGTGGGCACTGCTGTATTTATTTATTATTTATTATTTTTAAAGTTTATTTATTTTGAGGGAGAGTGCACCCACATGCATGCTTGAGCAGGGGAAAGGCAGAGAGAAGGAGAGAGAGAGGGAGAATGAATCCCAAGCAGGCTCTGTGCTGTCAGTGCAGAGTCCGACAGGGCTTGATCTCAGGAACTGTGAGATCATGACCTAAGCCAAAATTAAAAGTCAGAAGCTTAACCAACTGAGACATCCAGGCGCCCCTAGTTTTATTTATTTATTTATTTATTTTTGAGAGAGAGCACCAGTTGGGACAAGGGGCAAAGGGAGGAAGGGAGGTAAGGAGGGAGAGAGAGAGAATGAGAACCCCAAGTAAGCTCCACACTTAGCATGGAATGCAACGCAGGGCTCAATCCCAGGACCGTGGGACTATGACCCAAGCTAAAATCAAGAGTCAGAGAGAAGCCCCACTAACTGAGCCACCCAGGCACCCCTGTACTGCTGTTTAAAAAAGAAAACAAAAAACAAAAAAATTTCTGCTATAGGGGCACTTAGTTGGTTAAGTGTCTGACTTAGGCTTAGGTCATGATCTCATAGTTCATGGGTTCAAGCCCCATGTTTGGCTCTGTGCTGACAGCCTGGAGCCTGCTTCAGATTCTGTGTCTCTATTTTTCTGCCTCTCCCCTGCTTGCATACACTCTCTCTCAAAAATAAATAAACACTAAAAATTAAAGAAAAAAAAATTTCTGCTGCAGCATGAGGAATGTAGGCTGTGCTGACTTGCCCAACTCTAGCAGAACAGACCCTGTCACCTCCCCTTGGATCTGTTCTCTTTCATTAGCCTGCTTTTCTGTCTACAGTGACTGGCTTAACAGTAGATACCTGACCCAAGTTAGCCAATTCCATTTTCTGGTTACCACCGCCCTGGCCACTGTGGATACTTGTTGAACACGTTATCTAAAATGGCCAATGAGAATTTTTCACTGGGATCATTTTTGCTGCATCTGTCTTCTTCCAATGCACCCTCCCACTGCCAGCACACACACATAAAAAGAATTGGGGGAACATTCTTTATTTCTCTAGTGGCAAAACTAGGAAATGTGAAGCCAGGAGCTGCTGGCAATAGAGTCATAAGGCTTGTGGAGAGGCAGATCTTTGACCCCAGTGTGCAGAGAGGAAGAGAGAGCAGAGATGGAAAGGAGTCCCTGATTCCACTCACTTCTTATAACTGGTTCAGTGAGCCACTAGATATTCTTTTAATTAAACTAGTTTGATTTGGGTTTCTGTTATTTACAATCAGTAGAGCCCCGGGGCGCCTGGGTGGCTCAGTCGGTTAAGCGTCCAACTTTGGCTCAGGTCATGATTTTACGGTTCATGGGTTCAAGCCCCACGTCTGACTCTGTGCTGATGACTAGCTCAGAGCCTGGGGCCTGTTTCAGATTCTGTATCTCCCTCTCTCTCTGACTCTCCCCTGCACACGCTGTCTCTCCCTTTTTTCTTTTTATTTATTTATACATTATATACATATATATATATATAAAAAGAAGCAGAATAAAACACATCCATAGTGCTACTTCCCAGTGCCAAGTGCTGATAATATTCTGCCATATGTACTTGTCTTTTTTTTCTTTTTGGTTTTTCATTAGATCATTTCTAGTATCATTGAAACTTTTAATAAATAATTACAGTTTTCATAATTGTTTCCATAATATTAAACATTTAGGTTATTTCCAAGATTTTGATGCATTGTGGGCATACATTTTTGTTTCTATCTCATATTATTTCTTTGGGATATAGTGCTACAAAGAGAATTACAGAGTCGAGAGTTTATTTATTTATTTTTTTCTAGGAGAGAGAGAGAGACAGTGTGAGCAGGGGAGGGTCAGAGAGAGAGGGAGTCACAGACCGAAACAGGCTCCAGGCTCTGAGCTGGCAGTCAGCACAGAGCCCGACACGGGGCTCAAACCCACGAACCGCGAGATCATGACCTAAGCGAGAGTCGGACGCTTAACCGACTAAGCCACCCAGGCGCCCCTCGATGATAGTTTATTTTTGAGACAGAGAGAGACAGAGGGCAAGCGGGGAAGGAGCAGAAAAAGAGGGAGACACAGAATCTGAAGCAGGCTCCAGGCTCTGAGCTCTCAGCCCAGAGCCTGATGCAGGGCTCAAACCCACCAACTGTGATATCATGACCTGAACTGAAGTCAGATGTGTAAGGCTGAACCATTAGGGCCTAATTTAGCCTAATTTATCCCTCCCTGAAAAAATACAAATTCTGTATTGAATACATAGAGCTTCACTCTTACTAGGAGCTCAGTATTACAGTACTATCCATTTGCTACCTGATATGAAAATCTGTGCTTGTTCTTGGAAAGACAGTGTTTGTTAAGGTTTTCGAGTATGACTATATAATGAGTGAGACTGGAAGTAAAGGACTCTTTGGGTGCCTGGATGGCTTAGTTGGTTAAGTGTCTGACTCTTGATTTCTGCTCAGGTCATGGTCTCACAGTCGTGAGATGGAGCCTCCTGTTGCGCCTTGTGCTGAGTGGAGCCTGTTTGGGATTTTCTCTCTCCTTCTCTGCCCCCCTCCACCACTCGCATGTGCATCCTCTCTCTCAAAATAAATAAATAAAACTTAAAAAAAAAAGAAGGGACTTTTACTAGGTAAGGTTGTATGTATTCTTAGAACTAGTATGTATTCATTGCAGAGGTTTCGGAAAAATCTATCAGGGATGATTGGGATGGGATCTTGATCACTTTAGGATTAAGACCCCTGATGGTTATTCATGCAGGGGCAGGGTTTCACTCATCTTCCCCCCCTCCATTAAATGCTAATAAAATAAATTTGCCAAGGAATGAATAATACATCTATACCAAGATATTCAAGGCCATCCGTCTTTTAAAGAACACAGTAAGAATGTGCTTATTAAGTAAATAAAAATGAATACAAACTTGTATTAAATTTCCTAATTTCAACCAAATGTGTATTTTGGGTTTTCTTAGGCACATCTCCTATATAGCTCACATCTTATAAAGCAAAACAAAACAGAAAAACCCGGAAAAACCCTTGTTTTTCTATAACTAATTTTTATGGTTTCATTATAGCTAATGAGTTTTCAACACAGGAATTCTCCTGAGGGAAATATCCTAGGCTCTGGATAAGATGAGTATGGGGAAAACTATGCTGTTAATTGTTTTCAGAGGACCCAACAGATCAAATTCCACTGTCTGGTCCTTGATATCCAGTAGGGAAGTGGAGCACACCAAGAAGGTAACTGGAGACTTTCTCTCTTTTCCTCTGCTCATCTATCCTTCTCTCCCTGTTCCCCAAATACACACACACACACACACACACACACACACACACACACACGTCTGCTGCTCTTTAAAAAAAAGGGAACACCTTGCTCAGTGTTATTAGTCTGGACTTTATCATTCATGATCACAGCTTGGTTCTTTTGTGTCTTTAAAAGCCTTCCTTAAAATGCAAATTCCTGGGGAGTGGAGGGGTGGGGGAAGCAAAATCCTGGGGGTGGGCACTGTGCTCATCATATTTTTTTAAATTTTTAAAAAATATTTTATTTATTTCTTAGGGGGAGAGAAAGAGACTGCATGATCAGGGGAGGGTCAGAGAGAGAGGGAGATACAGAATCCAAAACAGTCTCCAGGCTCTGAGCTGGCTATCAGCACAGAGCCCTACTCAGGGCTCGAACCCAGGAACTATGAGATCCTGACCCGAGCCAAAGTCAGATGTTTAACTGACTGAGCCACCAGGGTGCCCTGTGCTCATCATATTTTAAACTGTTAACCATTCACACTAGGATTATCACTTGAGGCACTTGGGGAGGTAGGGCAATACCTGAGAGAAAGGGGGGAGGGAGTGGGGAGCAAAGTAGATACAGGTGAAGAAGGTGGAAGATTACAAAACAACATTTGCCTCCCCTAGCTTTACACCTCTAACTAATCCTAGGATGTTACAGGTTGTTGACTCAGTATCAATTATTTTGTCTTACATTTGTAGTCCTTGGCAGGCCACAGTGTATTTTCCTTCTGTAATTGATTTGATTTTCTTAACCTAGGTGGGGGGAGGGTGTGGTGGGGAATGTTCTTTTTTTTTTAAATTTTTTAATGTTTTTTATTTATTTCTGAGAGAGTACGAGCAGGGGAGGGTCAGAGAGAGAGGGAGATACAGAATCTGAAACAGGCTCCAGGCTCTGAGCTGGCTGTCAGCACAGAGCCCGATGCGTGGCTGGAACCCATGAACTATGAGATCATGACCTGAGCTGAAGTTGGATGCTCAACCGACTGAGCCACCCAAGTGCCCCTCCCTTATTCTTTTCTTATAGCTGCATGGATCTTAAATATAAGGATACCTAACGTACCCATTTCAATGGGAAAAAAAAATAGGGTCCAGAGAGGTCAATTGATATCTCCCAAATCTAAAAGCTAATTAGAATCTAGATTTCCTGATGCTTAAATTCTATGTTCCATTTATTATTCCTCATAGACTCTTTAGGCATCTGCTCAGTTCAAATACAAGTAATAGGAATACATCCACAGAGAGAATATTTTTAGAAAGTGTATCTATATATAAGTATAAATAGCTTTTCTGTACATCACTGCTATTTTGAAACATTGATCTAAAAAGGCTTAGTGACTACATTTTGTGCTAATGTCCCACTTGTCTGTCAAACTTTAGCCAACCTCTGTCTTCTGGAACCCAACTTCTATTTGAAAGTAAGTGGAAAAAACCTTGGAGCAGTAAGGAAAATACCATAAAGAACATCCACTAATGCTAGAAGTTTCAAAGAACCACTGTCAGGCCTTAACCTAAAATGTATCGATTTACTTTTTTACTCTAAATAGGGATAATGCTTTAACTAGTTTAGCAATGAAATTTCTTTTTTTTTAAATGTTTTATTATTTTTTAAGTAATTTCTACAGCCAGTGTGGGGCTTGAACTAACACCCCTGAGATCAAGAGTCTCATACTCTACTAGCTGAGCTAGCTAGGTGCCCCAGCAGTGAATTTTCTTAATCTGGAGCAGGTAAAATGATTAGAGGAATGGATGGCAAAGCCACTGTTTAGTCAGCCTACTATGCTCTACTATACTAAATGCCAGAGAAATAGAGATAGAAGTGCATAGAAGCAAACAAATAATTATAATGATGTGGTAGGCACTGTACTAAAGGAAGATATAAATCCTTGCCTAGTCAGGCAATGGGCCTTGCACTGTTCTGCTTCTGAGGGTGAGACAGAGCTTCCCGGAGTACTAGTTTATTAGTGATTTCTAGTGGGTCTTGGAGATTGGGTAGGTGAGAAAGAACCTGGTCCCTTTGGGGAACAGTTTCCTGTGGTTAGAGACGTAACTAGACAAAGAGGTAGGGCCTGGGGCTTGGGGACTTTGTATGTTAAGAGGTTTAAATGGTACTTTATAGACAATGGAGACCATTAAAGGTTCTAAGCTGGAAAGTGAGGGCTGAAATAAGTCTTGAACTCCGGAAGTTGCATTGAAGTGTAATTGTACTGCAGCTTGGAATGAGGACCAGACACAGATACCAAATAAGAGGTAGTTGTCATAATTCAGTCAAGAAATGGTAACTGCTGGGACACCTTGCTGGCTCAGTCGGTAGAACGTGCATCTTTGGATCTCAGGATTGTGAGTTCAACTAGAGATTGCTTTAAAAAATCTTGAGGGCACCTGGGTGGCTTGGTCGGTTAAGTGATCAACTCTTGGTTTCAGCTCAGGTCATGATCTCCCTGTTTATGAGTTTGAGCCCCACATTGGGCTCTGTGTTGGCAGTGCAGAGCCTACTTGGGATTCTCTCTCTCTCTCTCTCTCTCCCCCTCTCTCTTCCCCCCTTCCCCTGCGCATCATCTTTCTTTCAAAAATAAATAATAAACTTAAAAAAAGGATAAGTGCGTAAACTATAGTAACTGTAGAAATGGCGGGGACAGCATTTACTCAAGAGACAGTAAAGAAGCAGCAATGGAGAAATGTAGTGATTTGGTGGGGGAGGTGGGAAGAAAGAGAGAGAAGACTCCAGAGTCCTAGGTTTTTTATTTGGCCAATGGATGAATGACTGCTACTACAAATGAGGAACATTGAGTGAGAAACAAGCTTAAGGCAAAGATAATAGTTCAAAATTTTCATATATAGAGTCATAGGTGACTGGGACATTCTGAAAATAGCCTTTAGGGAATTGGATGTACCAGACTGGAGTTCAGGGCACAGGCTCAGACTGGGACTGTCCTAGCAAGAAGCTGGCAGCTTTGGCTAACAGCAGGAGGCAGAGTAGACAGAAGGTTTGTAGAGGACAAAATTTTGGAGACATTTGGGGGAAAAACTGCCATACATTCTTTAACAGCTCCTGAAGTATTTCCTGTCCAACAGCTTAGGACAACATGACATAGTTTCCTAATTCCTTCCCTCACAAGAATGACCTCCTACAATGCCATTCTCCAAAGAATTGACATAGTGATATTTTATTTTATTATTATTTTTTAAATATTTTATTTATTTCTAGGAGAGAGAGAGACAGCGTGAGCAGGGGAGGGTCAGAGAGAGAGGGAGTCACAGACTGAAACAGGCTCCAGGCTCTGAGCTGGCAGTCAGCACAGAGCCCGACGCGGGGCTCGAACCCACGAACCGCGAGATCATGACCTAAGCGAAAGTCGGACGCTTAACAGACTAAGCCACCCAGGCGCCCCAACATAGTGATATTTTAAAGCATAAATCATGATATTTCATTCTTGCTTCTCTGACTCAAACCCAAAGTATTTAGCACAGACCAATTAAGTTCTACCTGTGACCTGGTACCTGCCTATCTCTCTGTCTAGATGGCCTACTAAATGTCTCCTGGGATCAACACTGCAATCCCCACACTCTGCTTCTCCCTTAGGGCCTTGGTATCTGCTGTCCCCTAGGTCTGGAATGCTATTTTTCTAGGTCTTGTGGGCCGGTTCTCTCTCTTCATTCAAGCCTGTTGGCAGTTTACTTCCTTGAGACTTTCCTTGACCAATCTAACCCATGTCCCCACCTCTACCATTCTCCATGCTCACTTTCATTACCCTGTATATTGATTTTATAGTACTGATCATTATTTGAATGTATCTTTCTTTATTTACTATCTATTTTTATCAAAAATCGGGACGTACGAAGGTAGATTTCCATATTTATTATCTTTTACTAAGTAAGATCTACACCCAACATGGGGTTTGAACTCACAAACCTGAGATCAAGAGTCACATACTCCACCAACTGAGCCAGCCAGCAACTCCACACTATTTCTTAAATTAAAAAAAAAAAAAAGTTTATTTTTGAGAGAGAGAGAGAGAGAGAGAGAGAGCACAAGTGGGGGAGGGGCAGAGAGGGGGAGACACAGAATCTGAAGCAGGCTCCAGGCTCCGAGCTGTCAGCACAGAGCCCGATGTGGGGCTTGAACCCGTGAACCATGAGATCATGACCTGAGCGGAAGCCAGATGCTCAACTGACTGAGCCACCCACGTACCTCACACTTACTATTTCCTAAGGGAAACAGGAAAAGTGGGACGGAATCATATACTGAAAGTCTTGAATTCCCCTTGAGCGGTTTTATTTAGTTTGCTAGATTCTGCAGAGCCATAAATGTTTGAAGTAGGTCAGTGATCTGTCAAATGTTTTAAAATATTTGTTTGGTTAAGGTGTTATAAAATATAATTACTCCACCATACTCTGATCCTATGCTCAGTGAGACACTGTTCACTATAACTCACTCGTTTAACTACATAGAAAATTACTAAACAAATGAAGTGGCTGAGGAGACTGTAAAAAAGTCTAGACATATCTGAAACTAATTTGATGGCTTGAACTGGTTTTGTAATACAATTGTACAGTTAGTCCCAATCTCCTTTATCTAGGCTCCTCTTCATTTCTGTGTGGGAGGCATATGAAATCAGAGGTCATGTACTTTTAAAGGTAGGGTCAAACTGTAGCAGGGCCAAGTGATTTACACACTGTGTGGTGCAGTTGTGTCTGTAACTTTATGCCAAACCACTGGTGGACCCCACTGCAGTGTAATCAGACTTTGGCTAATGGGAATGCTTTAAAGATGGATTATATAAAGCTCTTCCAGTAAGGCTGGGCATGGAAAGGACCTTGGATCACTGAATTTAATTCCACCATACCTTCTAGAGTATGAGGGTCAGATTTTGGAACACCTAAATGAATAAGACATATTCCTTTCCTTTAAAGAAGATAAAATCTAATCATTCAGCTCTGACTATGCCATACAATTAAGTGAATTGCATAATTTTATACGAAGACTAACAGAGACTGTTCTAAAGGGACTCCTATTGCCCTTGTGTCTGCCAGGCTCTGAAATGTTTGTGTGGGTTTTTCTTTTTCCTTACTGTTCTCTGTTTTTCCAGGGATAAATAACTTTTTATTTTCTATTTTTTTTAATCTGAGAGGCAGAGCGAGCAGAGGAGGGTCAGAGAGAGAGGGAGATACGGAATCTGAAACAGGCTCCAGGCTCCGAGCTGGCTGTCAGCACAGAGCCTGACGCGGGGCTCGAATCCACAAACTGTGAGATCATGACCTGAGCCGAAGTTGGACGTTTAACCAACTGAGCCACCCAGGCACCCCGATAAATAACCTTTTAAACACAAGGTATGTATAAATATAAAGTTTATTTAGCATAGTGTTTAGAAAAATAAGTTCACATCATTTCAGAAAACAAATAAAACACTTAATTGTCCAGGCATAAACCCCTATTACAGTACAACATACATACTTTAGATCTCTTTGGTTGGGTAATTAAGCACAGAAATGTTCTGGGACATGCTCTGTGTGCCATCACCTAACAGTGCAGTAGAGACTCTGTTACCCCACCCCACGATATACATTCTGTATAGATTTTCTCTTTGTGTAAGGCACAGTAAAACCATATTGAGTATATAACTGGTCTCCTCTAAACATACAGTACATGCAACAAAAGGACAAAAACTGAGAACCCTGAAAGCCAAGAGAGTCACATGCTACATAATTTTGATTAATAAAATGTACTGTGATATTAAATTAACATGAAATGTATCAACTAGATACAAAATAACTGTTAGGCTCTATCATCTAAGTTCTAGGAAGACTTTGAAACATCTTTTGTAAAATGTAATTCTTTTCCCCACAAATTTCCTGAATTACTTATATTTTTATGATGAGATGATCTGTCAAAAACATTGTAAAAGAATGAAGAATTTCTGTCTATGTACTAATGCACACTTGCCTAACGTAGCGGGGCAGGCTTCAACACGTGCCCAATAATCCAACTTTTGACATGCAAAATGCAAGGGCATATACAGGGAGGCTTAAGGTCAGTGTGCAATTTAACTACGAGTTTTTATCTATGGCTATAACGTCTACTTGCCTTTCATAACGCAAGAAAGGCACTGAAACATGTGTACAATTCAGTCTTTTCATCACTATAAATATACATGAACTATAAAACACTACAACACAGGTGTTCTTGCTTGATTGAGGAACAAATGCACCTTCTCTTTAATTGATAAAACTGGTGTTTACTGGATGTAACTAAGAGCTAAATGCCAAATTCTGGCAGACGGAGTGCATAGATAGCCTCACACCAAAAATCCCACAGCCAGCAGCAGGGTTTGGGGTTTGCAGGGAGAGTTTTTACCCCTATTCTGATTCCTCTCTGGGGATCATTTGAGGGTCACTTGCAGCATCTTCAAGCATTGGTTTATGTAAGAGAAATTCTGCCACATGAACTCCAAGGGTTCTGAGACTGGCCCTTGGTATTGCAAAAAAAAACATTTGCAATTCTGTGCAAGGAGATCATGGGGTTTATATCTTATTTCATTCACATATGTATGGGCTATACACCAACTGGCCCTTATTTTACTGAAAGAATAGAAAAGAACAATAAGTTCTTTATAATGTGCATTGATTCTTACCTGGTATATTGTATAGCTACCTGGAGTAATTGCGGGCATATAATTACATCAAGTTGGGAGTATGAATGAGTTTCCTAGGTAAGTCTTAAGTTTTGTGCTATCTTTCCTTTTTCTTAAGGGAAAAAAGAGGAAGAACTGTGAATAAAAGAGAGACTTATTATATTTTGGGAAAATATATGAAACTTTTCCAGTTATATATAGAATATATATAACTTTTAAACCTTCCCATCTCCCTGATTAGATGGGTATTTTAAAATAATGAACAGAAACTCTTAATATCTGTAGCCATCAAGTGAAAAACATCATTTTTCATGTAAACTACACTACAGAACCATTTAACCTTAGTAACATGATCAGCACACACCTAAAGAAAAAAACAAGCTGTATAAGTAGTGATGGAGTGGAAGAGAAGTTGAAAACACCTGACTTTGGAAAAAAAAAAGGCAAATAACTGTAGTTTCAGCAGTTTAAGAACATTCACTACTTCCTAAAGGTGGGATCTGGGTTCTTTAACCAAATGATAGGAGGAAGTCTTGAGAGGGCTCTTCATCTACGCCTGCAAGTTCCATTTGCAATAACAAAGGGTAAGTCCTCTACGGCCCTTACGCAACATTCTCAGCAGACAGCAGACGGGCACGCAGAGATCAAAAGTACACTCTTCGTTCTGACCTTGAAGACGGCAAGATTGGTAATATCTTTTATGTTCAACAACTTTAAGTCATCTCTGAAGAGATCATTTTCTCACATTACTTGCTTTGCACACACCAGAGACTTTACTCACTACATAAATGTATTTGCATTATTCCACCTTGTGTTCAGTCCTGATAAAATCTATAACCAGAGCTCACGTTATCAAGCAAGCTTCTTAAAGAAACCCCAAAAGATGGACTGCTGAACAAGACACCATAATATAGTGCAAATAACAGCTGTATGTCATAATGTAACAACTGATTCAAAACACTTAGAACTAAGTTTCATCAGGACAGACTTTTGCTCAAGAGAACTTACACAGTCTTTCTTTAATTTAAAATGGTCTTTTGTAGCCTATAGGATTCATTTTACATGGTAATCTATGATTGGTAATTTCATTGTTAATGAAAAGCATCAACAATAATTAGTCATTCATCAGTTTATGTCATAAACATACGTAATCACACAAGTGAAACTTAAGTTCTTCAGATTTAAAGCAATTTTGTGGTGTAAATAACCCTGTTAGATAGGAAGAGCCATCAGTGCTTCTGTTGACACTTCTGTACCTTGGTAAGAATAAAAAGGCCACAAGGTAAAAAGGCACATAGAATTCTATAGAAAAAATATTTAAATGAATCAGAGAGTTGCTAAATAAAGAACAAGGATATGAAAAAAAGTACCAAAATTCCAATATTGGGAGTCAGACTGCCTGTTTCAGTGTTATTAATATTGACCATAATAGACTCCTGATAAAAACCATTACTTTTAAAATCCTACAAAAAGTAAAACTTTGTTGGAAATAACTATGTTCACTTCCTGTTCAAACAATAAAAATAAATTAAACAGTAAGAAAACATTTTTTTTTCTTTTCAGTTCATAGTGTCTGAAGTATAAGAGAAACATATACAGCATAAATAAAATTCACTGTAATTCCTCAAATCCTTGCTTATAGGACTAATATATTTACACTCATACTGAAGTTTGTTTCAGAGTTTTTAGTGGAGTTGCAAACCTTCTCAGCCCCACTGGACTATTAGCAAGCACATTTGGAAATGTGTAGAGACAAACCAAGACTGTCACAAAAATGCTGAAAAACAGAAATGCTTATATTCAAAAATAAACCTTTAGAATATGTGTGGAGTACCGTGTATGCTTCTTAACCTCATCAATGCCCGTGGAGTGAAAGTAAACAAAAACAACCGTATTGTTTCTAATGCCAATGTCAGGTGGATACAGTTTTAAATAACTATCAAGTTCCATTTGACCTTAGAGTTATATTAAGTCAGCCAAATGATACACTTTGAGTTGATATATTTCATCTTGTTCCTTTGTCTCCCTCTATTTAAAAGACAACATATGTGAACAAAAAGGCTGCAGCAACACAGTTCTACTCCTGTATATTTAACTGTGATCTTCATGTAGATCAATCCAAAGTCTCATGAAATCATTTACTCACAAAACTAGTGTTTTCCCTATAAATGGGAAAATTCCTTATGTCCTCAGGGCTTTGTGAAAAGATCTGCCTGCTGATGCCAGAAAAAAGAAGAGACAGAGAGAGAGAGAGAAATCAAGTTTATAAGTCTTGCATATCTTCATCCAATTGGACAGTTTGGAGCTTGGCGAGCTCTTTTTTGTCTGTTTCCAGGTCTTCACAGGCAGTCTCAACCATGCCCTCTAGGACATACTTGGATTTTGAGTCCAGCATCATCAAGTTGTTTGTGGCTTTGCTCTCAGAATTTAAGAAATTCTCTTTTATATTAGCTACTGACTGCAGAACCAAACGATGTTCTCTGACGAAATCCTGGTGTACTGCTGGGGAGGGGTGACCCACCTGGTCTTCAGCTGTAGGAACAATTTCCCCAAGGGCAGCCTGGGTCATGGGGACTGACAATAGATCTTGACCAGTAATAAGGGAACAGTTCTGAAGAGTTGCATAGTTAGTGTTGCTGACAGATGTCACAGTAGATTTGCTTGCCACAGGTGCAGACATTGGCTGGCTATCAGCAATGTCAGGGTTTAGCTCAGTGGGATTTAGCAAGGTAGGGGGAGTCAGGGAAAAATTGTGAGTTGGGGATACATTAACTAATGAGGAGGCCAGGGGATGGAGGCTACTCCCCGAGATATTTTCAGAAGACAGGTTTGCATTTATTTGTGCATTCTGATTGACAGGCATCAACTGAGAAAATACGAGGCTCCTCTCCAAGCCCTCCTGTTTAACAGATCCTATAGTCTGGCCTGAATTAGGAACAGTGTATACCACTGCACTGGGAGCCAGAGAGCTCAAGAAAACCTTTCCTTGCTGGACTGTGGTGGACTCACTTGTAAATGTGCTTCCATCTGAAGTGCTTGAATTTACTGAAATATTACCTAAAAAAAAAAAAGTACAGATTATCATTTACAGAACTGATAGGGAAAGAAAAGAAGATCACTTTTTTGACACATGTGATTTTTTTCCCCCTCAGGTCCAGCATAATCAACTTGAGCACTCAAAACTACAGATTCCCAGGCTCTACTCCCGAGAATCTGACTCAGCAAGTCCTAGAACAGGTGTATTTCAAATTCCCAAATAATGCCGATGACAGAGTGGGAGTGAGAAGTGCTGGTTTAGAAACAAAGTATGAAAAACCAAAGGTTTTTCCAAGTTCTAATTTCAGTCAAGTTTCTGGTTCATTATTACCAACTTGATTTCTCTCAATCAGTTGATAGTGGTAGCCAGTTCTGCCAGTTACAACTAGAAAACACAAATGCAAAATAAAATGCCTTTGTTTGGAACAAGTTCAGTGGCTGACATAAATGGAAATGTAGAAAATACCCATAAAACGAGTTGCCCGGGGCTTGAAGTTAACCATATAAACCTGTACAGGCATGTTGCAAACTTTCACCAAACTAACCATAAAGTAATATCAAGTCAATAGAACACTCAAGAGTTCTTTTTACTTTTGCTGTGCCAGTTCTGAATTTTCAGTGTTGCAAGTGATAGGAAGAATTAATGATAATAATTAAATGTATTTTTAAGAACACAGATTAACATGAATAACTACAGCCAATGCTTCTCTGAAAGGTTTTTATCTTAAGGCTCTCACTAGAATGGTCTACAGAGACTAGAAACAGGAAACAAAACAAAACAAAACAAACCCCAAAAACATAAGTAGAAAGCTGAGGAGTTCAAAATCTGGTAACTCAAACAATACATTTGAATTAAAGCCTTCCCCTCACTCCTATTACCAAATAACAGCCCCCCCCCTTTTTTTTTTGAGTCTTTACATAGGCCTAGTGAAATGATGGCAATTTTCTTGCCACTGAAAAGAAAGGTGGACTTGAGGGAATTTTGTGACAGAGGTATTCAGATGGGTTGTTTACCCTGACTTGAATTAGATGTTCAGTAAACTATTACTTTGAGAAGATAGCCCAATGTTTAAAATAATTCTCCCAAAATATTTTTCTTCTTGAATTAGAGTAATTGTGATTACAGTACCACTTGCATTGGTAAATAAATGTCACTGAGTTGGTTTTTATGTCTTCCAAACACTTTTTAAGCACCTTAAATGCAAAGGAATGTCTTCAAACAAACAAACAAAAAACCACTATATTTAAACTTTCTAGTAACCACTAGAAAGTGTTTATCATGGAAATACTGGTGTTAAGAAAAACATTTCTCTGTATATTTGGGTTCTTCCCTAACATGAGTGTTTGTTCCAGGCCAAACAAATGAAATGAATCTGACTTTGACTTAAGTGTGCTTTAAAATTCTTGTTGGCTGCTAAACTGTAACAAATAAACCATCTGAAATAGAGGTTTATTTTGTTATGTATATGTATTTGTGAAATTCTCTGCCTGTGAATAGGTGAACAAAATGATAGTTATTTTTGAGAGAACCATAAATGATAGGACATTTTCCCCAACAGCTATTAAATGTAAATAAAACACTATTTTTGAATGTGTAGAAATTATAACACACAAATGAAGGAGGAAAAGCAGATGTGATCTAAAACTTGATACATAAGTATAACTGCACTTGAATTATGATAAATTGAATTAATTTCAAAATCAGTTTAAAAATCCAAATGAAACAGGACATAAGTGCAAAGTATAACTTTGTAATGATGGTAAGGAAAAAAAAAACCCTTGTTTTCTCAGATTATGAGGTGAGTAAAAGATGTAGATATTCTGCTTTTCCATATAAATCCTAACTACTGAAAGATAATCTTCCTTGTCTACACATTTTAAAGCAAGGCTCAGTATCTGTTTTTGAGAAAGGCCGAATCCTCAAATGCTTTACAGAGAACTTCAGTCCATCATTTCTATAAAGGAACGTGGCTTCCCGGACCCATCTGGTTAAACTTATGCCTTCAACTCACCCAGACAGTCTAAGGATTGACCGCTAAGTCATTTGATCTTAGCTATTTTAATTGAAAATGCTTATTCTTATTCATATGAAATGTCCCATTTTAAAAATTAGCTATTGGTTTGTAATAATTTTCTATGATAGCATGTTTCTAGATTATGTGTGAAAAGTATTTCTGCTTTTCTTCTCCCCCAATGTACATACCATACTTTTTGCTAAAATTTTTTGTCTTTAAAATGTTATCTACTGTTTGGAATGTCCTAAAGAGAGAAGAGGGGTTAGATTCACATTAAATTATTGTAAAATGAGGCACTTTAACTTTCCCTGCCTGTGGTTTTATATTTTTGTTGGAAAGTGATTTTCATCCTTTCCATAACTTAGAACAATGAAGAGGTACATGGTATTCTGCAGGAGTTTTGTGTTTTCTTACCATTTTACTTGAGAATTTATTTTACAGAATGAAATTTACTCAACACTTTTTCCATGAATGCCTCAAAAAGCTGAAGTGGGTTATAGCTGTGCATAAATTGAGATTTTTTTGATAAAGCCATTTTAAAGGAAGCTAATCTTTAAAGGAAAACAATGCCTAATTTTGCTTTCCAGAAATCTGGACATTCAGATTTGCTTACAGGAAGGCAAACCTGCATAAATGCCTCCCATTCCTAAGTTTAAGGTGCTATGCAACCTCCACGGCCATTCTAACCATTCCTGTTTCTATGTACAAAATATGACACAGAGCCACCCAGACTTGCTTCAAGTCAGTGAAAAAGTAGCATGTCAGCCTCAGGCTTCCCGAATTCCAGATCAGTGTTTTCTTCAGCAGGCTGCCTTCAGTAAAGTCACAAACATATAAAATAAGGCTAACCTACACATTTGGAGGCAGGGGGAGTATATGTGCAGAGCAACAGACACCCTAGCATATATTCATCTGGTTTTCCTTTAGGTCTGATAGTTGTAATTATAGGGGGAACATGAATCAAACACAATTGATCCAGTCTTTTTAGCTTGCTTTTCTAAAACACTTCTTCGTCAGATAGAAAATGCTTAGGTAAAGTGTACCCATTTGTACCAATTGCTTGACTAATTTTGTGTTCTTAGCAATATTATTAATTTTTAATCTTAAAATGTCAAACAATGGGTTATTTTGTAAGCACCAACTGTCTTATCATATTTCTACAATTGTAGAACTGGCAAGATTTGCTATGAACTGTATTTTTCCATTCAGATGTTAGAAAAATAAAAGCCCATCTCCATGATGCCAGGGAACCAACCAAGCTGGGTATTACATGGGTGTTGTGAAGGAGGAGAAACAAATCAAGGCTCTTCTGCAGCTGTGGCAGCCAATAAGGTACCTGAACAGTAACATCAATCTATAGCGCTCACAAAATGCGTCATTTGCAGCAGCTGGCTAAAACATTCACTAGTGCATTATGGTCCTGAATGAGACTTTTACCTTGTGAAGCTGCTACTGAAACAGAAGGCAGCTGCAGTGGAGAGAATCCAATGCTCCCATTAAGGAACTGGCTGTTTGCTCCGGAATTGGGGATCTGGACAATGCCATACTGGTTAATTTGCACTGGTGTAGTAAAAGTCACTACAGAGCCTCCATCCTGGGAAGCCACTGTTTGAACGCCTTCTCTTTTTACCTCAGTGCTGGGTATCAGCCCTGGGAACGACACAGGGGCACTGGGGCTGTAGGAAGTGGTGGCTGCGGAGTTAGCTGAAGAACTCTGGAGGACTTTGAATTCCTTCACATCCTGGGTGGAAGACCCCAGTATGTCACTCATGGATATACCATTGCTCACAATGTTTGATGCAATTTTTGGTGGGTTCAGTGACACGGTCTGTGTATTTCCCACATTTAATCCATTAAGGATAACTCCATTGGGTCCCTGAATGAAAGAATTACCATTAAGAAAGACAGGTGAAGTACTTGCAGGTACCAAGCTTCCATTCAACAAAACTCCGGAAGAGCTTAATGATATCTTAGCATTTCCAATTTGTTGCATATATACTGGCTCCATGTGACTGGAAAGGCTGAGGTTGGTGACACTATCCGATGAACTGGAGAGTGGATGAGGAGACAAGTCCTCATGGCCCTTGCTGGATTCATCTTCAGTGCTGGGATTGCCATCTGACTCACTGCAGACAAGGGGAAATAAAGATATTCAGAAGGTCAGAGGGATGACATTCTACCTAGTGCCATTTGTTTAGAAAAACTGCCTCTAATGCCATTAAAGGCAGTATTTTAAGAAAGCAGAGCAGGAAGTCTTTAGTTTCATTTAAGCTATAAGGCCTGTCAGGACATTCTAACCATAAAGATAGAGAATGTGGGATGATAAACTCTCCTATCCCAATCATTTTCCCAATAATAAATTCCAGAGATCTGGAAGATGTAAATTCAGCTAATAGGATTTCCATTAGAATTGTATATACATTTTTATAGCACTTTAGTTATTCCTTCCTGTTAAATTGTGCTACCTATACCACAGGGAAAAAACTCACTAGAGGAGGCGTCAGTCTTTCCTGTTTAGAAACGCCTTCCCCTTCCCTAAAACCAATTCCGATTAGTGTGATTTTGGAAGTAAACGCAACTGTGGAAGGAGCAGGAGGTGGGAAGTGTTCAGTTTTGTTTGCCAGTTAGTTAACAAGAGATCATTTTCTCACCTGCTCCCAAACTTCTACTCCACCAGACTGACAACTCTCTCATTCAACAAAGTGGCTGTCCTTGATGTAGGAAAGGCACTTTCAACCCAAGAACTGTTATGTGCAGTCGCCTTTGAATCCAAAAGAAGCCATAGGGGCCTATTTAATATACACCATCCAGTGCCCTGGTGAGGTGGGAGGGAAAGGGTGTGGGTCACTCAGCAGCCCTGTAACCATCAGACCCCTTCCCCAGCACCCTCAGTCCTTCTGCTCCAGACGGGACTGGGTTGGCTCCACAGCTCCCCGACTCGGGAGGAAATGCCAAACCCGGGTGAGGGGTAGTGATGGCGTTTCCCATTTGGTCTGAGGCCGGGCGGGGGAGAAAGGGGCAGTTAGCTGCAGTTTGGAAGCTTGGTGCGACTTGGCCCAGGAGAGGATCCACATCCCTGCAGTGCCCGGCGGTCGGTTCCCTTTCATGCGTAGGGGAGGGGATTACCCGGGCTTTTGGCTGCGGGGCCAGGAGCGCAGAAAGCGCTTTGATTTACGAGCTGAGGCTGAGCCGCCGTCGCCGTCTGCGAGGGTGACTCACCAGGGGTGCGGGTGGGAGGCAGATCCGGAGAGGGGCCTAAACCAGGCAACTGGGCTGGGGGCGGGGGTGTGGAGTTGAGGGGGGGGTGCGCAGCCGGCAGAGTGCGGCTCCGCAGTCAAGGAACGCGCCCAGCCGGGGAGCGGAGGCTGCAGGGCAGCTGGACTGAGCGCCACGCCCGCTCCCCCCACCCCCTGCCTCTGGCCCCGAGGATTCCGACGGGGCTCCGAGCGACGGGATCCGCGGCCCCAAGCAGACGCGAGGTTACCAACGTGCCTCCTCTGGGTGTCCCCGCAAGTCTGAGGAAGGATGCACGCAGGTCGCAGTGCGCGTTTTGTTTTGGTTACCGGGAGGCCCGGCTCGGACGCGGCGCCTCCCTCTCTGCCTTGGGCGAGGAGCTCCGGGGCCGTTGGGCCCCGGCGAGGGTGCAGGGGCAGGGGCGGCAAGGGCAGGCCGCGGCGGGCTCTGGAACGCGCCGGGTGATCACCTTCGGTCAGCCAGGGCGGGCTCCCCGGCTCCCAAATTCCTTCCCTGGGCAGAACCTTCCAGCTGCTTTTGGGTTCTGTCTTATGCCCGCACGGCTGGAGACACCATCTCTCTCGGCGACCTTCTCCTTAGTTCGCTCAACAACACACAGAAACACACTCCAGGTGTCTGACTCGAAAGGACGCACAATAGGGGTGGAAGACCCGATCTTTCCTACCACTTGGGGTCAAAAACCCTGCCAGTCAGAAAGTTCAAACCTGCCAGGGTGGGCGCTCAAGGAGGTGTGGACGGATAGCGTCCCCACCCCTCACCGCCGTCCCAGGAGCCGCGCAGGGTTCGGGGGCCAAGGACGCAAGCCCTCCAGCCCCACTGCCCCGGCGGCGCTGAAATCCGATCCGAAGGAGTTCAGAATCAGGTTTCAAAACACGGCAGAGCCCGGCCGCACCAACACCCCACGTTGCCGCGGCCACGAAGGGAACCACAGCGGGCAGGGTGAATGATTAACTCTGTCACAGAAAACCTCGACGTCCCCAGGCCCCCTTCTCTAACGCCAGCCCCCACCCACACTCTCACGCGTCCAGAGCGACCTCCAGCGCAGGCCTGGGGCTTTGGGGGGGTGGGGGGGTGCGGCGGCCGAACCCGCGGAAGGGGCGGTCAAGGAGCGCGTGCACGCACCGGGCCGGTGAGACCCGGTGGAGGTGCAGACCCCGGCCCGCCCCGGCAGCCTCCGAGGGCCTCGGGCGGCAACGAGAGCTGCCTTTCCGGCGCCGACACACGCTCCTGCGCCCCTCTAGAACCCGGGAGAGAGTGGCAACTTCAAAGCCGGCGGGATGGGGGTGGGAAACTGGGCGGCAGTGACCAGCCGAGGTGGGGGCGGGGACTGAGACCCAGGCGGGCGACGAGAAACTTCTGGGGGGAGGAGGGGGAGGAGGGAGGCTCCCCCGCCTCTCACCACCGCCGCCGCCCCCCTTCTCCCGCTCGGGGAGAGGTGGGGGGCGGGGAGAGGTGGGCAGCCGGACCAGGCTGGTGGGGAAGGTAAGCGCCATGTTTGCGAGCACTTGGAGGAAAAGAAAGCTGGGAAGGGGGTGGGGGAGAAGAAGGGGAAGGAGGAGGAAAGTTGGCGCTCACCTTTTGGACTGGGTCTCCGAGGGGTTCCGATCGCGCTGCCGGCGGTTCTTGAACCAGTTGCTGACCTGGGTGAGGGAGAGGCCGGTGATCTTGGCCAGGTGCCGCTTCTCGGCGGGCGAAGGGTAGCGATTCTGCTTGTAGAGCTCCTTGAGCGCGTTGCGCGACTTCTCCTTGAAACAATACACCGTCTCCTCGCCGTCCCAGATGGTGCGGGGCAGGGGGAATTTCCTGCGCAGTCGGTACTTGTCCACGGCGCCCAGGGGCCGCCCGCGGGCTCGCTCGGCCTCGGTGTAGCGCGCCTTGTACCAGAGCTGCTGCAGCAGCGGGTGGTTGGCCGACTCGAAGCTGTGGCTCTCGAGGATGCTGTAGAGCTCGGGGTAGATGCCCTGGTGGAAGGCCACCAGCGCCCGCGCCTTCAGCAGGCTCTCATTGCCACGTAGCAGGTCGCTCTGGGGCAGGGACCACAGGAACCGGGCCAGGCGGTCCAGGTTCCCCCCCTGCTGCAGCGCCTCGCACACGCAGGCGACATGGTCGGGCGAGAAGGCCAGGGGGGTCTGCGCGGCGGCGGCGGCGGCGGCGACGGCGGCCGCGGCGTGGTGGTGCCTGCCCAGAAGTTCCGAGTGGAGTTGTACCTGATCCGCCGCCGCTGCCCCTTCCTCTCCGCTCAGCCTGGCGGCGGCCGCCGCGGCGTCCCCCGGCTCCAGAGGGAAAGGGGCTGGAGCCGGGGGGCTCGGCCCCGCCGCCGCGCCCCCCGCCACTTCTCGGGGCGCCTCCTGCCCTTCTGAGGCGCTTTCCATCCCATTCTCCTGCTTGATGTCCGCCGCACTTGCGATCTGCCCGGTGGGGGAGGAAGAGGACATTTTTTGTTGTTTATTTTCCTCCCTCCCTCACGCCCTCGCACTCTTTTCCTCTTTCTTTCCCCCTCTCTTACTCCTCCTTCTTCGTCTCCCTCCCTCCTCCCCCCTCCGGAAAGCCCACTCCCTCCCTCCCGGTTTCGGCTGGATCTGGCCGATCAGGTTTCCCCCCGGCCACGCAGTCACCATTAAGATAGCTGCTAGAGCAAAGTAGTGTAAAAGGATAGCTGCTTGCTGCCGTTCCCCCAACGTGACTCCTCGGGTTGCTGCATACTATATGGCACTGGGGCCCGGCCGGCCCGGCCGCGCCACCTCATTGGCTATTTCACATTCAGAGGGAGGAGGAGACACCGTTTCTATCCCTGTCGATCACCCGCCTCGCACTCCACCCCTCGCCTTTCCCTCTCCTCTGACCCCCAGGCACCTATACCTGAAGGGAAACACCGACATTCTTTTTAGACCGTGCTCCTGGGCGGGAAATTACCTAATGTGGCCTGAAAACTGGACAAGAGACTCTTTCAAAGACAGTCCCTAGGATTCCAGCGGGAGGATTAATTGTGTGGCCTTAAGGTCCGGATGCTAAACTCTTAACAAAGAGACCACCGTCAAGCATCCAGATGACAAAATTTCAAAGAAGACTGCTCAGAAGCTTCTCTATGTGCCGAGTTCCCCTTCCCTCCCTTTGCAAGATGTCTTTATCAAGGATTTTGTGGTCAAAAGGGTCCAGAAGAGAATGTCACTAGAGAATGTTCCCAGGGGGAAACATTTATGGTAAATTAAAAAGGGGAAAGTGCTTGAAAATCTTAAAATAAGTCGTATAAATAGCCCACGGAGAAGACAAAAACAAGAAGACTTCAAAAAGCATTTAACCTTGACTCACCTGGAGAGCTGGCAGCACAACTGAGTTGAACACGGTGCGACTAAGCATACAGAGTATTTTTAATCAGTGTGCTTAGCTCAGTGAGTAGAGCAGAAGAGACCTAAGCTTTAGATTATTATAAAGCGTGAACATTTAAGTATTCTGTATGAGCATTTTTTATGTAAGTGTACGAATAGTCCTCTGAAGGTGATATTCCTCCATTTCTAAGTGCAGGTGTCTTCCAGGAGATCAGTGCAGGATCAGCAGCCCTTTCAACAGCATAAGCATAGACAGATGGAAGACTGCCCTCTGGTTTGAGGTGAAATGCCTGGGGGTGGAGTTCGCTGCCTTTTGCAGTTATGTCTCTTTCATGGTTTGCATGAAGTCTTAACTCAAAAAAGGATGAACCCACCTCTGCTTGTCTGATTTCTGTGGGTCAGTTAGGTCCACCTGCTGGTGCTCTTACTCAAAATCCAACACTTGAATGACATCATCCTAACATCTTCCTTCACGGCGGCCTTGTGGTGTTTCTGCTTCCCAGTTACCCAAAACTGCCTATTTCAGCATAGTATAGAGCAGCTGTTTAGCTTACCTGCTGTCATGATCAACTCGGTGAAGTTTTCTTTTCCGTGGACAGGCTGCATTTTATTGCTGGTCAACCAAGATGTCATTTGATTTTGGATTTGACTTGCTTCTGTACTACCCTGATGAAGCCAGCATTGAGATCCCTGGTTGATTTGAAATTCATAATCATAGAAAAGACCACATTTTTACACCCCATTGGAAATATCCAGTTAGATATCCAGTTTTAGGCAATATCTGAGATACATAACTTCCTTGAATTTTAAAAAATATGCTTTTTGTTTTAGAATAATTTTGACTTACAGAAAACTCATAGTAGAGTTCCCACCTACTCTTTACCTGGATTTCCCTAATATTAACATTTGACATTACAATGATACATTTCTCCAAACAAATTAACATTGGTGCAATATTATTAACTAAACTATAGACTTTCTTTGGATTCAGCAGATTTTCCCACTGATGTCTGTCTTCTATTTCATAATCCAATCCAGAATACCACATGGCATTTTGCTTCTTGAATTGTTAAAGCATATTTGTCAGAGAAAAGTAGACAGGAGGTAGTATGGTTTAGTGGAAGAAATGTGGATTTGGGGATCAGCTAGCTAGACATAGGTTTAATCCTAGCTCTGCCATTTATTAGCTACTTGACTATAAAAAGTGGCCAGGATTGTTGTGAGGATTAAATGAGATAAGGTGTGCTGAAAAGCACCTGGCATGTAATTAATCTTTACTAAATGTTTGTTATCTTCTTCCTGATAGTGCAAAGTAGGAAACGTTTCAGTTTTATATATCTAATGAAAATTCATTTGGCTATATTATAGGGCTATCCAAGGTCAGGTCATAAGAATTTTTTTCAGGCTTATTATCAATTAAATATAGTGCCTTTATTTGGAAAACTACATATTGGGTTTTTGCATGTCTTGAGTGTGTCTTTTGCCTCCAGAGCACCAAGTTCAGTAGATTCTATAGAAGCATCAGGGACCTTTATGAATTTGCAGCCTATAGCTACATTGGTAGTCTATAGCTCCAGGAGGAGATTCCTGTAGCACCAGAAGTGAAATCCAACACCGGGCTCTGGATTCCTTTAGCAGCCTAAGCCTCGGGCTCATTCTGGCAGCAATTCAAAGTGGGACCAGAAGTCCTCAACTCAAATTTTGGAATGGAACCCCAGACTTCAGGATGTATGGAGTTCATCTCAGAGCACTGGTTTGCAGATGATTTGTAAAATTGATGAATACTTCTTTCTTTGTGCTGCTGTAAACATGAAATCGGCAGTACAGATATATGCGATCTAAAGCAGTGTTGTGATTTGGGTAAACAATTGAGACTGGGCTTGTGTGAAGGTGAAAACCAACCTGCTTGTTCCGTATCTTTTTCTTCCTGCCTGAAGATAGTGATGAGAGTATATGGAAATCTTTAGCCATTTTAGTCTACTGAAGAAAATCTGGCTCAGCACAAAATTTTACACCGTGCTTAAATATATTTTATGGTGTTGCCACCAAGAGCAGAGATGTCTTTTATCAAGGCTGACTTTGGCCATCTTGATAGGGGAATAGATAGAGTGAAGGTCTACGTAACTGTATTTTCGTAGGTTCTTTCTATTTCCGAAGCTTATGTATTGATACTATTAAGGAGTTAGGTTGCAAAGTAGTCTCCCAGGCACCGGAGGTGTTCTATTGTTATTTAGTGATCAGTAGTTGATGATATGTAGTCAACATTTCTGAAGGATCATTCATTTGCCAGATATTTATTGAGTCCTGATTAAGTACAGTTATTGCACTGGGGTGGCGAAGGATAGCAAGATGAATATATTGAAGTCTCTGACCCTGAGGAGCTTAAAATCTGGTGGGAGAGATAAGACACATCCATTAGGAAATAACAGAGAATATGGGAGTGGTGAGGATAAAGAGATTAATCTTGGGAGGAGGAGGGCAATGGGGAATGGATTTTTAGCTGGGCCTTTAAGGACAAGAATTTTGAGAGGACAAGGATAGCGTTCAGTAGAGGAAGAGGGAATAAAATGAATAAACCATGGAGCCGTGAAGGTATGTGGTATATATCTGAATATGTTGAGTGATTCACCATATCTGGGTTGTGGGGTTTATGTAATTGTGTGGTGGGAGATTAGCTTAAAGGGCAGGATGGGGACAGATTATGAAGGTCTCTGAATGGAACGGTCAGTTTGCAGTGATGTGGTGCCCACAGTGGTCTGTGTACACAGTAGTCTGTGTATAGTATCATAGCCATAGTTGATTAGTCCAGGGATGGACACTTTCTCCAAACCAAAACATTCAGAATCCTCTTCTGGGATTTTTTCAAATTTTCATGAAGAAAAAAAGTTAAGACTGAGAGAGGGAGCCTTGAATGTAATGCTTGGGAGTTCTTAGTAACCAAGCTATCTGCCTGTGGAGGATGCAGATGAGTAGTAGGTAGGAGGGAAGGTGACCTAGTAAGTCTCATGGGTGACAGTGGAGGGAGAAGAGCCTGGTAGAGATTGAGTGCCAGGGTCTAGTCATCTCGCAGGTGAAGCAGCATTCTTGCCATTTTGTGACATGGATTTCCCCGAGGAGCCAGAAAGCTCACTTGAATTGGACTCCAGGAAAGGATGAATTTATTGGAACATAATATCAAACAACGTGAAAAAACAGGAATGCAACAGCTGGTTGTGCTTAAAGACCCGCTGTCCCATTTCGCCTTGCTCTTTCAAGTTAGTTTTAGTCTTTCCAAGGGGCTTTCCCCAGAAAGTTGGAACCAGGGCTCATGGCAGTTCTTAACTCATACTTTCAAGCTCCATCAAGTCAATGAGGTTCTACCATTTGTCCTTTACTGCCAATTTGAAAAATATAGGGGGGATCTCTGATTGGTCCAGTAAGGGTTATGTGTCAACCCCTAGGCCAGAGGACCCTGATTGTGATTAGCAGTCACGTTAAGAACCACGGACGCCTGTGGGAGAGAAGTCGTTTTCCATAAGAAGGGGAAGGATGCTATCTTTGGTCTTTGGACAAAACAATAAATGCCCCCTAAGGATGGGAAAAGCCCACTCAGGGTCCTTGGGGCTGGGAAGGAGGGTCTGCAAGAGAGAAACACTGCCACAGGGAGATAGAGTCTACTGAGATGGAAATGCTAGAGCAGATTTGGGAGGAGAAATCAATGGGCCAGTTGGGCCACTATTGGGATGCTGATTTTTTTTTTTTAACATTTATTTATTTTTAGGAGAGTGGAAGCCTGGGTGGGGGGCAGAGAGAGTGGAACAGAGGATCTGAAGTGGGCTATGTGCTGACAGGCTGACAGCAGTGAGCCCGATGTGGGGCTCCAGCCCCTGAACCGGAAGATCATGACCTGAGCCAAAGTCAGGCACTCAACCAACTGAGCTACCCAGGTGCACCATGAGATGTTGCTGTTTTAAGACATGTAGGAAACCTGATTGTTTGGTGGCTTTTACAAAGGCTGAAGTTGATTGAATCAGAGGTCAGGTGCTGTCAGGGCTTTCCTCTTCAAAGCTTTCTGATCACTCTGTGTTCCTGGACCCCACTGGTAATAATGGTATACATTTCAGAGTTTCTATTATGTATGAGGCATTGTACTAGTGCCCTTATATATGTACCTGTCAGGTAATTTAATCATCACAGCAACCCTGTGAAGCATATTAAGTGGAAGAAAGTAACTGAAGTAAGGGAGGATAAGAAATTTGGCTCAAAAACAGGTCTGATTTAAGGGAAGGCCAGGTTCTTCCCATTTCATTACTTCTTTTAGATACTATTACTGATAAGAATATCTATAGTACTGTTAATAATTGCTAACAGTTATTTGGCTCTTATTCTGTGGTAAGTACTTTAAATGAGGTATCTCATTTAATCTTTATGTCGCCCTCAATTTATTGTTGGGAAAACTGAGGCCTGAGGTCATGTACCTGGAAAGTGATCCAGCACTTGAATCCAGCTCTCTTGGAACCAGGGGCCAAATCTATAAGCTCTACTTTCTACTGCCTCTAGCTTTATGAGAATAATGCTCATCTGATAAGAGTTCCAAGTCAGCTGTTGCTACCATCCTTCTCTGATAGTAGTTTGCAAACTGGGAAGTGGAGAAATCTGGTAGCAATGTTTCCCTCCACAAACTTCACTGCTTTCTTTGCCTTGATGTTAAGGTTTGGGCAAAAGGTAAAACAATTCACAGAGTGGTTGGGGATCTCCTATTCCAGGACATGATTAAAAGTGTCCTCGTGCTAATAAACAATAATGCCAAATTAATGGATGACTTCTCAGTGTATTATTGCCTAAAATTTTTATTTGCTCACTGAACATATTCACTTTTACCGTAAGTTTCCTGTTCTGTTAAAATGATTAAGATCCTAAAAGTTGTCTTTATTTTTAGAGAGAGGCCCATGACTGGTTTGGATGTGGTCTTTTTCAATAAGGCAAGAGCAGCATAATAAGCCTCCAGGTCAGCACAGCATTCATATTGCTTCTTTTAGTAAACCTACATTTGGTTAGCTCCTGTTAGTGAACAATGTTATGGTCAAGCTGATGACATGATTTGTTTATTAGGTGAATCCCTATGTACTAATGTACTATGTACTAATATAAGCCTTGTGCTGCTGTAGTTTGCTTTGGTCTGCTGGTTCCCAGATGTGGTGTCCAGCTGTTTGTCAGGTTCCTCCTCTTGTAACGCATGGTAATCTCAACTGTATTACTGCACTATGAAATTTATACTGAGTTCACTGTTTAAAAAACTGGGAGTTGGGGGGTGGCTGAATGGCTCAGTTGGTAGAGCATGTAACTCTTAATCTTGAGGTCCTGGGTTTGAACCCCATGTTGGGAGTGGAGCCTACTTTAAAAAAAAGGGAGCTGGGATGTTCCTTTTTATGTTTTTATTGAAAAGAGTAAAAGTGCAATTGAAAGTTAAACTTACTCTGTGTGTGTGTAGCTGGTATTCATTGTATGGGTTACTTTGAAAAACTTTGCATGTCTACTTCTGACGGAGTTTGGATCAGATTACAAGATGATGCTTGGCTTAAATTTTTTTTCATAGTCAACTAGTTTTTTTTTTTTAATTTTTTTTAAAAATTTATTTATGAGAGAGAGAGACAGACAGCGTGAGCAGGGGACGGTCAGAGAGAGAGGGAGATACAGAATCTGAAGCAGACTCCAGGCTCTGATCTGTCAGCACAGAGCTGGATGTGGGGCTCGCACCCATGAGCCCCCACATGTCCTGAGCCGAAGTCGGATGCTCAGCTGACTAAGCCACCCAGGAGCCCCCACAATGAATTTGTTTTTGATGCTTATTCATTAAATTCTTCACTCTACTTATTCAATAAATGTCAACAAATCCTTGTTATGGCGATGAACATGTGTCTCTTACAGAGGGAGAGTTTATCTGACAAAGCTGTTTACAGGTTTCCTTTACAATCCTAATAAATACAATGAACGTGGCTTACAACTGCCAAAGAGATTCAGGCTCTCAGATCTTAAAATAGCTGAAATACAGTGTATATGACTGGGGGTGGGGGGTAGGGGCAGGAAATGTAAAAACCAGGTGACAGCAGTTAAGCATGCTTGACTGTCCTGAAGTAAGTGGCTCTTTGCAGAGCAGATGCTAGATATTATTTACAGAAGTATCTGACATTTAGTGAGAATCTGTAGTATTTAGGGTTGGTGTAGAGGCTTTTGTTCTAGGTAACTTTTTCAAACTTTTATTTGCAGATGTATAGTATTTTCTGTGCTTGCATGACTGTGCAAGTATAAAGGGAGATATAAAGCATAGGCCTTAAAGCTGTTCGAAAGAAAATGCTAGTCTGAATTATTGATTATGTACACAGGGCATAAATCTCTGAAATCATGGTAATGTTTCCAGACAGTACAAGATGAAATCTATGTTCCTAGTTGGACACAGTTCCTTAAAAAATACTTATAGATGCATGGAGATGAGATGGGGCTTTGTGTACACTTTGCCATTTTAGCAGCTCTTCCCCGGAATTTAAGGTAGTGCACTGGCCTGCGGAGACTAAGACTGAGCCCCAGCTGCAGGATCGGAAAACTCGAGGCCGGAACGTTTGTGCTGCAGTGTCTCGCTCCTGGCCGGTGCTCATTCTCAAAGGGACCGTCCCAGCCAAGTGCCTGTTGGTAGGAACCTGCCTGGCGTCGGGGCTGAGGAGGTTTGGGGTTGCTCTGGCTGTAGTTAAAGCAGGCGTCTGGGGAGAATCCACAGGAAGGAACGCGCCATGGACGATCAGGGCTGCCCCCGGTGTAAGACCACTAAATACCGGAACCCCTCCTTGAAGCTGATGGTGAATGTGTGCGGGCACACTCTGTGAGTCGGGAGACCCTGGGTTTCTTGGGGGTGAGACGCGCAGGGTGGGAGGAGAGAGCCGGGAAATGCCTGGCCGGGGCTCAGGGGAGAAAAGGGCGTCGTTAGTTTCAACACTGGGGAGGAAAATGGGAAAATGTTTACTATTCTGTAAACAGTAGCCGCTAGCCCTGAGCAGCGCTGGCCTGCTGTGGACTGCAGGCTTCCAGATGTAGTACCCAGTAAGTTGTCAGGTTCCCCCCCTTCATAGCCGCAGTATTTCCAGGCTGTGTTGACAGCCGGGGTTCAGACATGCCGCTGGTTAAAAGTTTGGGGGATTGGAGTGTTTCATTTTACCCGAAATGTTTTTATTGAAAAGGGCGAAATTGCTATGAAAACAACATTACTGTTGAGTATATCCTATTTGTTATGTAAGGTAATATTAAAACCATCTGTAAACCGGTTTGTCGTGATGGAGTTTGGTTAGATTCTCATCAGTATAAGGGAGAAAGTGTAGATTCTTGGCAGTTAGATTTACAGATGTAATGGTGGCTGGCGTTTATTGAGTGCACATTATGTGCCCGGTAATGTTATAAGTGCTTTACCATGAATTTTCTCACTTCATTCTCACAACAGCCCCATGAGGGTGGTAAGCACTAGTATTCTTCCCATTTCACAGGGAAGGAGACTGAGACTGCTCAAGATCCCTTATTTAGTGGGCTCTACTAGAATTGGAACACAGGATGTCTGACTCTAGAACGCCCATTTTGAGGGAGGGGGTGGAGAAAGAGGGAGGTTAAGTTTGTGTGTTTGAAGAATAAGTGCAGGAGTTGGTCAGCATGTTTCTTGCCACATTAAAAAAATTTTTTTTAATAGTTTATTTTTGAAACAGAGACAGAGCACAAGTGGGGGACGGGCAGAGAGAGAGGGAGACACAGAATCTGAAACAGGCTCCAGGCTCTGAGCTGTCAGCGCAGAACCTGATGCGGGGCTTGAACCAACCAACTGTGAGATCACGACCTAAGCCAAAGTCGGCGCTTAACCGACTGAGCCACCCAGGCGTGCCTCTTGCCACATTTTTATACTCACATGTGGTTCAGTACAGGTGGTTCTATAAAGCACTTGGGATTGAAGATGTATATTATGGTGAGCATATATTCCCATAGTTTCTCTGAGGTTTCTTAGAAATAAAATATGTTGGATAATCTACAGTGTGATAGACTAGGTCTTTGGGTAAGCATAAATTGCATGGTCAGTTGTAGTTATTATAATAAAGGCTATTAAGTTTATTGGTACTTTTTTCTAATTAAAAATATTTTTGTTTATTTATATTTGAGAGAGAGAGACAGACAGTGCTCAAGCAGGGGAGGGGCAGAGAGAGAGATGGAGACAGATTCTGAAGCAGGTTCCAGGCCCTGAACTGTCAGCACAAAGCCCATCGTGGGGCTTGAACTCTCAAAGTGAGATCATGATCTGAGCGGAAGTCAGACACTTAGCCGACTGAACCACCCAGGCGCCCTGAAATGATTTATTTTTAATTAGAAATTGCTTTTGTTGTATCCTTAGTCCTTTTTGTTTTCTCATAAGAGTTAAGAATTATCTAAGTTATTCAGGCACCTGGCTGGCTCAGTCGGTAGAGCATTACACTCTTGATCTTGGGGTTGTGAGTTGAGCCCCATGTTGGGTGTAGAGATTACTTAAAAAAAGTCTTTTAAAAATTATTTCAGTTATTCTTGTTTTACTTTTTTTGGTTATTTGCTAACTTATGAGATATAGACCACATTTTATAATTCTTTTTTGACTTGAAATATGAACAAAATGGCTAAAAGAATAAACTTATGATTTTGAATTTTTTACATAGTCCATATAGGAATTGTGGCTTTGGGCAAAGAACTCCTTGTGCTCATTTTTCTTTTTTTCTCTTTTGAGAGAGACAGAGTGTACGCGCGTGCGCACACACACACACGCTAGTGGGGGAGGGGGCAAAGGGAGAGAGAGAATCTTAAGAAGACTCCATGTCCAGCTTGGAGCTGCAGTGGAGCCCGGATGCAGGTTTTGATCCCAAGACCATGAGATCATGACCTTAGCTGAAATCAAGAAGTCTGTTTGTTGCTCAACCAACTAAGCCACCCAGGCACCCCTCATTTTTCTTACCTGAACAATAGAGATGGTAGCACTACCTATATTAACGTGTTTGAAGATTAAATATGTAAAATATTTGGAGGTGTTTCGTAGAGTTTCTGTCTCTGGTGTCAAATATAGTATTTGTTTACTATATATTGACTATCATATTATCATTATTACTTGTGAGTAGTATGTGTGCTAAGCAGAAATGAAATTAAAACAGGAGTCATTTGGGCTACTATGAAGGACTTGTACAATAATGATTGTCTTTGAATGAATTCAAGAGACTATAAAATGTTAAAGTGATAGATTTAATTCTGATGACCCTACTTTAATTTTTCTAAAAGATCTTATGTTACTTATTTTTTTAAACATTCATTTTTTGAGAGAGACATGTGAGTGGGGGGCAGAGAGAAAGGGAGACCCAGAATCTGAAACAGGCTCCAGGCTCTGAACTGTTAGCCTAGAGCCAGATGTGGGGCTTGAACTCATGAACCAAGAGATTGTGACCTGAGCTGAAGTCCGATGCTTAACCAACTGAGCCACCCAGGTACCCCTTTAAGATTTTATTTTTAAGTAATATCTATAGCCAGTGTGGACTTGAACTCATGACCCCCAGGTCAAGAGTTGCATGCTCTACCAACTGATCCAGCCAGGTGCCCTTGTAATTTTTTTTTTTTAATGTTTATTTATTTTGAGATAGAGAATGTGTGTCTGTGTGAGCATGGGAGGGTCAAAAGAGAGGGAGAGAGAGAGAATCCCAAGCAGACTCTGCTGCTGTCAACACAGTTACGGAGTGGGAGGGAGGTAAACCAGAAACTCTTAAATACAGAGAACAAACTGAGGGTGGACAGAGCATGGAGGAGAGAGGAAAATGGGTGATGGCATTGAAGAGGGCACTTGTTGGGATGAGCACTGGGTGTTGTATGTAAGCCAATTTGACAATAAATTATATTTTAAAAAGTATTCTAATATAAAAAATAACCAAAATCTTAATTTTTTTTAACGTTCATTTTTGGGGGTGGGGGTAGGAGCAGAAAGGGAGGGAGACACAGAATTTGAAGCAGCTCCAGGCTCTTAGCTGTCAGCACAGAGTCCAATGCAGGGCTCAAACCCACGAACCATGAGGTCATGACCTGAGCCAACGTAGGATACCCAACCGACTGAGCCACCAGGTGCCCCCCAGAATCTTTTGGATGAATATTTATGTTTCCATTTTTTCACTGGGGTGAACTTGGTAGCTAGCTAGCTGGCTCTTGGAGCATTTATGCATATTCGTAACATGTAACAGTCAAGCCATAGGGTAAATGCCTAGTAGTGTATATATATGTATGTGACTTTTAAATTTTGATAAATATTACCCAGTTGTTCTCAAAAAAGGTTGTATCAGTTATACTCCAAACAACAATATGGTAATTCTTATTGCCACAAATCTTTGCTGATATTGTGCATTATTATTTTTTGGATCTTCTTATACTGATAAGTAATAAGACATTATGGATTTTTATGTGACATACTTGTTTAAATTAAAAAATGTTTTAAAAAATTTTTACTTATTTTTGAGAGTGAGAGACAGAGTACAAGTGGGGCAGGGGCAGAGAGAGAGAAGGAGACACAGAATCTGAAACAGGCTCGATCCTGAGCTGTCAGCACAGAGCCTGATGTGGGGCTCAGACTTGTGAACCTTGAGATCATGACCTGAGCTGAAGTTGGATGATTAACCGACTGAGCCACCTAGGTCCCCTGATGTGAAATACTTTTGATTTGATAGTATGTTGAGTTTGTACAACATGTATTGCATGGGATCAAGTTTGGGCATTTTTTTGTGGGGGGGGTATTTTTCTTTTTTTTCTTTTTTTATGTTTTTTAAATTTATTTCTAGGAGAGACAGAGAGAGACAGCGTGAGCAGGGGAGGGTCAGAGAGAGAGGGAGTCACAGACCAAAACAGGCTCCAGGCTCTGAGCTGGCAGTCAGCACAGAGTCCGACGCGGGGCTCGAACCCACGAACCGCGAGATCATGACCTAAGCAAAAGTCAGACGCTTAACCGACTAAGCCACCCAGGCGCCCCAAGAAAGAGAGAATCTTAGGCAAGCTCCAGGGGGGACATTTTTCTAATACACTTATTAGTCTGAACGAAAAATGTATTATTATTTAAAATAACTACTTTTTGTTAGTTATCTATTGCTGTGTAATGAATTACCCCACAACTTCCTTTAAAGCAACAAACATTTCTTATCTCACACAGTTTCTGAGGGTTGGGAATCTGAGAGTGGCTTTAGCTGAGTGATTCTGTCCCAGAGTGTCTTCAGAGGTTTGCTCAGGTTGTTGTCTGGGACTGAATATCTTTTTCCAAGGTTACTCATGTGGCTCTTGGCTGGAGGGTTCATTTCCTCCTGGTGGACCCTCCATAGGGTACTCATGATGTGGGTTTTCCCAGAGTTTGTAATGAGAGAGAGAGAATCAGAAGCCCAGAGCTTTTTATGATCTAATCACAGAAATGGCATTACTATCATTCTGCTGTGTTTTATTTGTTAATACTGAACAACCCTGTTACAATGTTGAAGAGTATTTACACACAAGAGTGTGAATACTATCAGGCAGGGATTACTGGGCCATCTTGATGTTGGCTACCACATGATTTTTTATTTTCTTCATGTCCTCAAGTTGGAAAAGGCATTTGAGCAGGCAAGTGATAGAGTGAGTAGGAGTAGTGATACACAAAAGATAAGGAGTATAGGATTATGATAAGATTGATTGGGACTACTGTTTATGGGAAAAAAGTAAGGAGCAGAAAGAAGTGAAACATTTTGAAAATATTTTCCTCCCTTAATTGCTAGTAACTGAGGAAGCCTATTCCCTTTTGTATCAATTCAATCCAGCAAACACTCAAATGAATTGATTACATGCACATTAAAGATGATTGAATTCCATGTTTTTCAGTTCAAGGATGAGCTTTGTTTTAATTACAGAAAAGGGTAACTGTTTTCTTTTTCAGGGCCATCTGTTTTAAGAAACAGACCTTTCATAGAGTTCTTTCATAGAATTCTGGAAGCATATTGAATTAGATGGATTCAGTTATATTAAATATGCCTTTAATATTTTAGAAGTTTATTTTTTTAATTTTATTTTTTAAATGCTTATTTTTGAGAGAGAGAGAGAGAACAGAGGATCCAAAGCGGGCTCTATGCTGACAGCAGTGAGCCTGATGTGGAGCTTGAACCCACAAACCCTGAGGTTATGATCTGAGATGAAGTCAGACACTCAACTGACTGATCCACCCAGGTGCCCCTTATTTATTTGTTTTGAGAGAGAGACAGAGAGAGAGAGAGAGAGAGGCAGAGACAGGCAGAGAGAGGGAGTGACAGAATTCCAAGCAGGCTCCACAGTGTCAGTGTAGAGCTGATGTAGGGCTCGAATCCACAAACCATGAGATTATGACTTGAGCTGAAATCAAGTCATACACCTAACTGAGCCACCCAGGTGCCCCTTAATAATTTAATTTTAATCCCAACCTTTCTTGGCAAACTTGTCTCTGGAAGCTTTATATGTACTTGATTTTACTAAATCTACTTTTTTCATTTTAAACATGCATAAGACACAAAGTAGTAAAATAAACAAACATGTCCTGATATATAAAAGTCAATATTTTGCCACATTTACTTAAGCTCTTTCTCTCTGTGTCTCTCTGTTTTTTTTCTGTTTCTGTTCTCACTTACTGATGATACTGGGTAGTTTGTCCTGAAGAGTTACTACTCTGAATTTTGCTGATTACATCTCTGTGGTATTAATATGTTCCTCTATATTTTCTCTAAATTTTTGTTACATTTAGAAGCTTTATCAGATTAGGGTTGAATTTATTTATTGCTGGAAAGAATGATTAGTTAAGTGGTGTTAATATATTTGTTTTAATTGATATTCTGGGCTTATCCAGTACCTTTATACAAATTAGGAAACAGTGCCTCCGTAGGTTACTTATTCTAGGTAAATTACTCATTCTAGGTAAAATAATTTGAAAAAAGGGGCTTTCTAAGTATTGTTAATTTCTAATTTTATTCTGTTGTGGTAAGAGAACATACTCTGTTAATAATAACTTCAGTCTTCTGAAATTTTCTGAGAACTTATTTATGGTCCAGTAAATATGGTCTCTTTTGGTGAGCAGTCAATGTACATTTGAAAAGAATGTTTGGGGCTCCTGGGTGGCTATTTTGATGGATGTCGGACTTCAA